>OZ020611.1:129723177-130923177 GCA_963971575.1 Liopterus haemorrhoidalis
AAACAGACCAACATATGAGTGACGTTATAAGGGTTTTTTAGTGGTCATACCTACAAAACCCTAAAAATCACTTTGTCTTTAATAATAAATTAATACTTTAATATTATGTGTCCAATTGTAAATACATATAGCTGTTCATATTGCACAGTATAAAATTTGACGCGCCTGCGTAGCCATCCGTGGATAATGCAGGTTTATTGCACGGCAAGCTTTTATTTAGTAAGTTAAAATGTTTGGCGTTCAGCAACGATGGCTATTTACGCCCCACATATCCCATATTTATAAGTAGAATATTATTTAGAAGTTAGAATAAATAAAACAAGAAATAATAGTATTTTAAACATTCTTGTACGTTACGTTACAATCAGCTAATCGTTCGGTCGCCATCTTGTGACTTCAGTTCTGAAGTTAAACAATTGACGCTCAGAATTTCTATTTCTAAATTAAATTTACTAGTTTTTTAACGATAAAACTACATAGTTGTAGATAAAATATTGTATTTGACTCACATATAATAGCGATATTACACTCGGGGTGATTACAACCCTTGCCTATGGCTTGGGGTGGTAAACTTCATCCTCGTGCATTATAGCCTTCATATTAATAAAATTCAATTTTGTGTTTTATGTTGAGTTTTAGCTTACATGTAGTTTTAAGAATATTTTACAACTGGGCATTAATGTCTGAATAAACCAACAAAATTGTTACACCATATTTAGTAATAAATACATCGTAGGCTACAGCCAAAAGTCTTTTTCGAATTTCAACTATAATTAGATTTACCATAATATTTTTTTCTCAAGCCGGGACAATTTTGAGATTTTGCTCGAAACAGAAAGTAGCGAAAGTACCCTAGTACTTATGATTGAAAAGGATAAATAACGGAGTATTTAACAAAAAACAAATATTATGTAGCAATAAGTTTTAATTATTCTTAATTGAACATGACTTATTAAAAAATTATTAATATTTATCACTAGCCTGAAATTTCTTTAAAAATTCGTTGATATTTTTAATTAGTTGTCTAATTGCCATGATGCGTGTATATTCGGTATTTTTACCAAATATCCGTGACAAAATGACAAGCTGGCTGGGACGCGGGAACCATATCTTCAAACCGGGACGTATGGTAAGCTTAAGTATAATATATTCTATAGTCTGTTTTGACATTTATCACTGAACACCTGCAAAATTTTGAAACATGTAAAAATTCTCACTTCATATCTATTTTTACCGACCGCCAACATATATAAGGGAGGTATTGTGATCATACCGATTTTGACATTTCGAGATTTCGATGGATCTCCACGAATTGAGGTCGCTACATAAGGTTTTGACTATTTTTAGCATGATGTCTGTCGGTCTGTCGGTCTGTCGGTCTGTCGGTCTGTCGGTCTCTCGGTCTGTCGGTCTGTTGGTCTGTCGGTCTGTCGGTCTGTCGGTCTGTCGGTCTGTCGGTCTGTCGGTCTGTCGGTCTGTCGGTCTGTCGGTATGTCGGTCTGTCGGTCTTTCGGTCTGTCGGTCTGTCGGTCTGTCGGTCTGTCGGTCTGTCGGTCTGTCTGTCTGTCTGTCGGTCTGTCTGTCGGTCTGTCTGTCGGTCTGTCTGTCTGTCTGTCTGTCTGTCTGTCCGTCCGTCCGTCCTTCTGTCTGTCTGTCTGTCGGTCTGTGTACATGTGCAGAGCGAATTCGGCTAAAAGGACTTCTATGAAACTTCATATTTAAGCTTTTGATATCAATAGCACGAGTTGATCAACTTTTGGTAAAAATCGGTTGACTAGAAATGGGAGTTTACTCGTGTCGGTTTTTAGATTTTTGCGAATATTTCACAACAGAAAAATATTTAGAAAAAATTTATTGAACAAAAGTAGCTATAAAATTAATAACTAACAACTTTTATTTGACACACTTTATGATAAAACGAAAAAATTTAAAAAAATTTCGAAATTTTTTCAAAGTATCTATTTTTTCATACTTATATGTAACGTTTCCAGGGTCATGATAAATAATATCTCTGTTAGAAAATATTGGACCAAATTATTTATTATTATTATTTTTTTTATGTATACCGGGACGTTTATATGGTTATCGTAAATTATAAATACACATTATGAAATTGTCAACGTAATATAATGCGTTATTGTCTTTTACAATAATAACTACTCTGCTGCTAGAATGTATTTTATACAAGTACTTTGTGATGGCGATCGGTCCTGTGGTGGCCACAGATGATTTTTTAATATTAGTTTCAACATTTTTACTAACAATTATACCACAAGCTACAGCCACAAGTCTTTCGAATTTCAAGTATAATATATTCGTTCAGTTTGACAGTTATCAGTGTTTAATGCATAACGGTAAGTGCAAGAGTTTGAAGTTTGTCAACTTTTACGCTAACGCATTAAATAATTTCATACGCTTATGAACTAAATTGGAGCTATGAATGGTTTTATGTATTTATATACAACAAACACTCTTACGCTTCTGCGTTAACACTATGCATTAAGTACTCTCTATTAAAACATGAGCTGTGAATGATACTTTAGGCTTCTTACACACTAGTTATGCTGACGTATATATGTGTAAATCGGCATAATCAAGAACTTAAGATCGTAAAAAGCAAGTATGGCTCGCCAAATAATTGCCGTGCATATTGCCCGCGACGTCAAAATAAAAAAATCAGCTGTGGCCACCACAGGACCGACCGCCATCACAAAGTACTTGTAGAGAATACATTCTAGCAGCAGAGTAGAAATAACTTGGCCTAATATTTTCTAACAGAGATATTATTTATTATAACCATGGAAACGTTACATATAAGTATGAAAAAATTGAGAAATTTTAAAAAAATTTACAAAAAATTTTCGAAAATTTTCGTTTTATCAAAAAACGTCTCAAATAAAAGTTATTAGTTATTGCATTCATAGCAACTTTTGTTCAATACATTTTTTCGAAATATTTTTCTGTTGCTAAATATTCGCAAAAATCTTAAAATCTACACGTGTAAACTCCCATTTCTAGTCAACCGATTTTTACCAAAAGTTGACCAACTTGTACCATTGATGGCAGAAGCTTAAATATGAAGTTTCATAAAAATCCTTTCAGCCGAAATTGCTCTACACGTGTACACAGACAGTCGGACAGACGGACAGACAGACAGACGGACGGACAGACAGATAGTCAGACAGACGGACGGACAGACAGACCGACAGACATCATGCTAAAAATAGTCAAAACGTTATCTAGGGACCTTAATTCGTGGAGATCCATCGAAATCTCGAAATGTCAAAATCGGTATGATCACAATACCTCCCTTATATATGTTGGCAGTCGGTAAAAAAGTTTCTGTAGCGGCCCGCGACCTGGAAATGGTTACCAACCCTTACTATTGGTAGCCATGTAGCTAATGGTCAAATTCAGGTTTTGCTCTGTCATCTTACCAAATTACGTAAAAACGTCATGCCGTTTTTGTGTGTATCTCGGACAGACAGACAGAGAGACACTAAGACATATCATCTTACAATCACTTGAAACGTGTAGAAACAAAGCCTTAAAATTTATTTATATAGATATTTCTGTAATCCAAAAGGTACTTGAGAAACTTGAAAACATCTTGTTTTGTCAGACAGAATATAATGGCACAGTGTTCATCAGTCATTGTACAATGTTGCAGCAGTTTGCCAGTATATGCAGGTCAGTTATTTTTGTAGTGACTCATCCCTTTATAGCAGTATCGATTATCTACAATATGTAATGTGGGTTAAAGATTAGGTCACAGCGGTTATTATCAGGATGTTGACGTGTATTTCTTGTGTCAGAGATGACTGGCTTCCAAGGGTAAGATTATCGAGGTTGTTGGCCCTTGTTATTAGAAGATGTTTTGTTGTGATAGGTTATGATAAACAAGGGTATTTGTACGTTGTTTGTATGACTTATTATTTGCGTTCAAATTTGTTAATTATTTATGATAATGGGTTTTAATGTGGAACGCTTTGCTGTCATTCTGCTGTTTATTCGTAGTGTATTCAGATAATAACTCCTTTCTTATTAGGCGAACAATTAATATTTGACTATCCTTATTTAATGGCAGGGTAAACACCACAGTTCTCACAAGTTTCTTATACGATACTAACAAACTACCGTATTAGCCCGAATATAGCGTGACCCCGAATTTAACGCCACACAGAATTTTTTGAGGATATTTATTTTTAAAAAAAATCCGAAAATCGCATCTGTATCGTCAATATGCTTGTTCACGCTTTCAGTCTCCCACAAAATGTCATCTTCAACCAATTTAAATTACTGAAAATACTTGAAGTATTTCTTAAAACATTTCACTATCGATTCAGGTTAGATCTTCTGCCAGACGGTCCCAATCCATTCTCCTAAAAGTGAGACTGAGGATTTTTTAATTTTTCCTGAAGGTTTCAGTAGGTGATTTCCCGCTAATACCCAATTGTTGTATTCTTTTTATAAGTTGTCTTTAAATGGTTTATTGGCCACCACATCCAAGACTTGCAACTGGGATGTCATACCACCTGTTATTTTTACAAGATCGGAATTCAATGCTTGAATTTTTTCCTTAACACCTGATGTGAGTTGGCCGCGAATTGCATCATTGAGCGAGATTTTCTCAGAGAACCTGGCCGTTTACCACATTCAACCAGTCTACCAGTTCCTTTGTAATTCAACTTATTTCTTGGGCTCGAAAATTGATTTCTGGATACAGTTTTTCTTTGAGCATTGCTTTACGTTTCAATATATCATAAGGTCGAAGCTTCTGTCCATCAGCAGTAACGGCAAGCATAACAGTATTTCTAGACTTATCGTAATCAGTTGACTTCAGTAAGACCGTCTTTTCACCTTTCTTATGGCGGTGCGGAGGCATAGGTGTACTAATAAGAAGGGTTGTTTATATTACATTTCATTACCTAGACCTCGAATTTAACGCGTCAATTTTTTTACAGAAAATAATTGATCAAAAAAGATCGATAAATGAAATTATTAAAGTGAAACACTTCTTTGAGAACGTTTGTGGATAGAGCGTTGACTAAAGCTCAATACGGAAATGTAACCTCCTCACCTCTTGCTGGCCAATCACATCCAACTGCACTCCGACACCCAGCACCGTGGTGGAAAAATATATGGTGTGCAACATGACCAATTTTTGATCGTTCTGAGCATGACGGCATGTTGAGAGCACCATTCTGTTAAGCCGCCCAAACAAACATGTTTGTAAACAATTTAGAGGCAAATTTATTCGAATTATTTAAAAGTTGTTGATATTTACGTACGAAAATGATTTTTTAAATACACTTTTTTTTTCATGTGGTCCTAAAAACACTTTTTTTTTTAAATTGTTTTATTATTTTTTCGTCCCTATACTTCGTTTCTTCTTGTTTCAAGTAATTGCAAGACGATATTCACCAAAGAACAATTTTTGAACTATCTGTCTGTTCGAAATTCACGCAAAAATGGCTGGATATATTTTCACATAAGTTGGTATGATGACAGAACAAAACCTGGATTTGAACATAGGGTATATGGAACAACCTCAAAATTTGTTTCGAATGAAGAAACGATTTGATCAATGTAGATTTTAATTTATTTTTTTTAATTTGTTTTTAATTTTTTAATATATTGTATTTGACTCACATATAATGGCTATATTTCACTCGGATGATTACGGAACTACTCATACTCGGAAACCTCTCCTACGGCTCGGGTGGTAAACTTCATCGTCGTGAAATATAGCCCCAATTATATGCTTGTTAAATAAAATACTATTATCTTTGACCATAAAATAATAAATGCGTTATATGTCCAACTGAAAACACATAAAGCTATTCATATTGCACGCAGTGTAAAATGTGTCGCGAATGCTTGCTCGTACGTGGATGATGAACTTTTTTTTTACATTGTCAAGTTTTTATTTAGTAAGTTAGTTAAATGTTTCGTGCTTAGCATTGATGGCTATTTACATCTCACTCAGCCCATATTTATAACTAGAATATAGTCGGATTGCTGATAGGTGACTGTTACATGTATGTATCAAGTAGTGTATTCATATAATAATCTAGTTACCACTTTTCAACGATTTTAAAAATGTTTTTTGTTTTTTGTCTTAACTGTCAGTGTCTGGTAATAAATATTAATTAAAATATGGCTTGCGGCCAATTATTAAATCCACAAACTTTAATTTTAAATCTGCTGGAATAAACATCAAATTATAATCCAAAATTTACGTATGAGTATTATTTTTTCCTTATTTATAATTATTACCTTAAAATTAATAATTTTGTTTGTTTGACTACTGTTGTAAATTTATTTTCGCGGTCTAATTAGTAAAGATATCTACGAATTATGCTGTTTCTTTCTAATGCTTTGTTTTTTATTCAAATAATTTTGAAGGTTAGTTGTCAACTTGCGTCACAATACGTTACTATGGGCATGCAAATAATTATAATGATATAGACAGAGAAAGCATATAGTATTGAATATCGATACTTGTAGCAACGAACAGTCACTTATCAGCAATCCGACTATATTATTTATGAGTTAGAATAAATAAAACAATAACTAATAGTATTTTAAATATTGTTGTATGTTACAAGCAGCTTATTCGGTAGTCATCCTGATAACGTAGGTTTTGAAGTTTTTCGATGACGCTCAGAATTTTTGTTTCTAAATGAAATTTACTATTTTTTTTAATGATATAGCTATATAGTTGTAAATAAAATATTGTATTTGACTCACATATAATGGCTATATTAAGTGTAACATTCAAGGGTAAACTTCATTCTCGTGTAATATAGCCTGCATTATATGCTTGTTAAATAAAATAATATTTTAGTTAATAGTAATTAATAGTAATAGTCTTTTAGTGATGGAAAACAGAAGTTTGATTTTACTATTTATTGTTTTTTTTTTTTTTTATTAATTAATTTTTGGTCTTAGCTACGATGGCCATTAACCAGGATTTCTTTATTTTTATTATGGATACATCAATTTTTACAACAAATACAAATATCCATGCCATCACCGGGATTCGAACTCGAGCCCCCATGGTTAGCAGTCAAATGAGCTGACCACTACGCCATAGCGACCGGCTATTTATTGTTAAAATAAACCAAAAACAAAAACATTTTTCTCATAGCGCACTACTGTAATTATTTGTTATATTTACAATGGTCAAATGTATTGGTGTACAACTTTGCTCCCGCCGTTTTCCTATATATGGCTTTAGCGGTAAGTAGTGGTCGAAATAAATAGATCATAGACATCATGCAATAAACTTGGGCATCTGTCAACATAACACCATAAAAACATTAGTCGATTTGTGTCTGCATCATAAAGATATTCTCGATTGAAAATGTCAGTTTACGAGCCAAATTCTCGTCTTTTGCGGGAGGTTTTAATTTTATGCTTCAATATGAAGAAATCTGCAGCTGAGGTTCATCGAATGTTTTCAAATACTTATGGCGAGGCCGCTATTATTGAAAGAACGTGTCGTGGTTTCAACGCTTCAAGAACGGTGATTTTCACGTCGAAGACCGTCATAGAGGTGGAAGAAAGAAGGTTTTCGAAGATGCAGAATTGGAGGCATTACTTGATGAAGACTCGTGTCAAAGTCAAGAATAATTGGCACGATCATTGGGAGTTGAATCATAAATGTATAACCAGTTTTTTTACAACAAAGCCTCGAATTTCGGGGGGGGGGGCGGAAGCAAAGTTGTACATCTAATATAAAATAATTTGAGTAAATATTCAGTACATACGAGGGCTACCTTTTAAGTTTTTACAAAAACTAAGAAAGAAAATTTTTATTTTGGAGCAAACTGTTTTATTGTTTTTCAAAATATTCGCCTTTAAGATTTATACACTTTTGCATGCGTTCAAACCAATTCTCGGAATATTTTTTCCACTCTGAAGTTGGTATCTCAAAAACATGGTTTTCGAAGGCTTTAACAGCTTCTTGAGGTGATGAAAATCGCTGGCCACGTATTTTTTGTTTGACATTGGGGAACAAAAAAACAAGCCGTTAGGGGATAAATCAGGTGAATACGGGCAATGAGACATTAATTCGATGTTTTTCTCCTTCAAATAATCAATTGTTTGTCGTGCTGTGTGGGAGCTTGCATTGTCATGATGAAGATTGATGCGACGTTTTTGGTTGTTTTTACTGATTTTGTCGATGACTTCTTACAAACAAATTGTTGTGCACCATTCAGCATTAACTGTTGTCCAATTCTCTAAAGGAATGGTTGCAACATGTCCAGTACAACAGAAGAATCAAGCGATCATTTTCTTGGAAGTGCTTCGTGAACGAACAACCTTTGTGGGTTTCAGTTCATCTTGGAAGACCCAAACAGTGGATTGTTGCTTAGTTTCCGGTTTATATGAATAAATCCAAGTTTCGTTACCTTTAATGATGTTGTATACGGATTTTGCAGTGCCTTGGTAGAATTTATTTAGCATTCCCTTACACCAATCAACACGCGCCATTTTTGGAGCTTCGGTCAAATTATACAGAATCCATCGGGTACAGATCTTTTTCACAGCTAAATGTTAATGCAAAATCGAATGTATTTCAGTCTGCGATATGCCAAAGGATGCCTCTATCTCACGATAAGTCACAGGCCGATCTTCTTCAATCATTTTGCACACAGCATCGATGTTTTGTTGAATCACAACCGTTTTAGGTCGACCTTCACGAGATTCATCACTGACGGACGCGCGACCACGACGAAATCCTGCAAACCAATTGTAAACAGTCTTTTCTGATGGTGCTTCATTACCAAAAGTTGAACGAAGCAAATCTATGCATTGTTGTTGAGTTAGGCCTTTACTAAAATCGTAAAAAATCATCCAACGAAAACCTTTACGAGTAATATCCATTTTTTCACAAACTTGTTTTTTTAAACGCTCACTGTCAACAACAAACATTTTATTTATTTATTTTTTTTTTATATGTAAACCTACTGTACTTTAATTATATAGTTTTATATTTTAACATCTTTATAGTACATATGTGTATATTGTAATGACGAAGTGAAACCTTTGGTATACTAAATAAAGTATTATTATTATTTTATTATTATTATAAAACTACGCGGTCAATTTATAAGCTGCCACTGATTTCACAATAACAAATGTAAAATTTTACGAATATAGTAATGACACATTTCAATATTGCCATCTAGTGGTCGTTTGTAAAAACATAAAAGGAAACCCTCGTATAGATAAAAATATTGACGTATTATTTGAACATTTCTACACAAAACTAGTTCAATATAAAAGCAAGGGTGCCGCGAGCTTGCCCACCATCTGGCTGCTACATAAATGTCGCAAGAAACAACTAATTTTAAAATTTTGAAAGATGGAAATGGGTCAGAGTGCCGCAAGTGGCCGACCTCCATCTTTTGAACATCGAAAATGCACTGCAGATTCACTGGAAATACTACGAAACATTTTAAACACTGATCTTTCTGTGCTAAAGCTACAGACACAGTTCTAAAATTAATATACTATACGCTATGAGTTATTGATCGTGACTAACAAATTTGTCATATAGTAACTCAAGCGACCGTTCACAGCTTTAAATTTAATAGACTATGCGTTGTCGACTATAGACAGTTTTCAAAACGTTGTAGTTAGGGCGCTGTTTTAATGTGACAGACATATAATAATAATATAATTTATTGACTATGTTCCAATACATAAATTTTTTAAAGTCAGTCGTAATTACATATAATATACACAAAATAATAAATTGAAATAGAAGAAAAAAATAAATAGATAGATATAGTACTAAATATTGAAACAAGAGTTCAAAGAGACTAGCTAGCAAGCGCATTAAAATTTATAAGACAAGAATTCATTGATAGAATAAAACGGATTGTCTGTTAAAAATGTTTTTATTTTATTTTTAAAAGTATTAAAACAGTCAGATTTAAAATTATCATGCAGTAAATTCATGAACTTTACTGAATAATAGTTAGTACTATTTTTTGATTTTTGGAGTCTTATATAGGTTGTATAGATTTTGCCTTTATTTCGAGTGTTGTAGTTATGTACCTGCTCATGTGTTACAAGTTCATTGAAGTTTCTGTGGGCATACAATAGGGAATTGTAAATAAATAGAGAAGGTGTCATAATTTCCAGTTCAGGGAAACAAAGCCTACAGTCGCTTTGGTAAGAGACTTCGGCCAGAATTCTTACAGCTCGTCGTTGTAAAGAAAAGATTCTTTCTGCCGCAGGAGAATGTCCCCAGGTTAAAATGGCATACGATATTTGCGACTGGAACAATGCAAAATAAGTAATGCGAACTATTTCTCTGGAAACTGAGGCCATAAGATTTCTTAATAGATATACAGTGCTATATAATTTTTTGGATAGGGAGCTAACGTGATGATGCCACTTGGGGGTGGGGTCGAGATGAACACCCAAGAAATTTACGAAGTCTGGGTTGTCAAAATTATGGTTTCTCAATGCAAATAGAAGGTGTTGAGTTTTATTATCATTTAAGATGAGGCCGTTTGATGTAAACCACAGTTTGGCTTTGTTAACAATTGCATTATTTTTACTAATCGTACTTTCTAAGGAATTAGATGTCACTATTAGGTTAGTGTCATCAGCATATAATACACATTTATTATTTACAGTGGATGGAAAGTCATTCACGTATATAATAAATAGTAATGCTGCAAGAATAGACCCTTGTGGAACACCGATATCGATTGGAAGATGGGTCGACTTGGAATTGTTTACAGAGACGAATTAGATAAACACAGAGAAAAAATATAAACACACATTCAGTGGGATTCGGAAAGCTGGCGTTAAGTTACGTGTATGTTAAATAACTCCCACTATTCGCGACTGATACTAACGTTGGCGGCGCTGCATACAACAGCTGATGTCGGACGAGAAGCGTATATGTCAGAAGTTTTTTCTTAATATTTATCTGTTCAAACAATATTTCGGCAAAAAATCACTGTATTTAAGTCACTATATTTTAAAATACTTCTTAATTCACATAAACCGCAGCACAACACGCTACAAATATTATCCAAATATACGCTTCTGTTTAATTTAGCCAGTCACCACCAGATGTCTCACTGTTATTTGCAGTCGCGAATAGTTACGAACAAATGTCAAATCGGTATTCTCAAATCACAGAGTGACCTGTCCACAGTTAATTCTCGCCAACATTGATACATTCTGTAGATGTTTGTACATGTTTTACATTTAGCCTATCCAGTGCGCAGCCAGGATTTTGTCTTGGGGAGGGCCGAATCAAATTTAGAGGGCACACGGACCGCATACGGCCCTCAACCTCATTTTTTGTGGCCCCTGAAGCGGTAATCAAAACCACTTGAGCTTATTTAGGGGAAAAATATATTTAAAAATATAAAATATACTCTCTTCCCTTTTTCTGTTTATAAAAACATGTCAAGAAACCCTTCGGGATATTTAAAGTTCCGTCACTGCTTATCATTTTGTATGTAAAATAGACTGCGACTGAATCGAGTAATTAGTTGTTTAAAACAGTTTTATCATTTGACTGGGCGAATGTTTTAGTCGATGTGTCAGGGGAAAAAGGATCAACGCTCCCCTTCATATAATTCGTTGGAGCATATTTGGAAAGTGATGTATTTTCACTTGAATAATAACAACCCCTGTCAAGAGTAGGCAATCTTAAAAAAAATGTTTTTTTAATTTACAATGATGTAATTTAAAAATTAACTACTGTTGTGGTTAACAAATTTTATCTCCAACTCTCCGAGCAGCGCCGTGTAATCTGCTGGTCCTGGGAGGTTTTCTGTGAGGTTTTTTATTGCTTACTACTTTTTTTATGTAATCTGAAGTAGAATATGCACTCAGATGCGTTATTTGATAAAGATTTATGTAATTTTAATTACATTATAACTCCGAATCTAAAATTTTAGAGGTTAGAATATGTTAACGTTAATACAAGTTATCTCTCAACGCTGCGTTTCATCTGGCGTCACTCCAACTTTCCACGTTAATGTGCACGGAAACTTTCGTCCAGAATCGTAATTCGACATAAACCGCCGTAACCGCAGTAATCCTTGTAGTGACTTAACGTAAACTTCAGAATCATGCTGATTAGGTATCCCACTTTATGGTACATAACCTAAAAAATACTGTCGCACAAATTTCAATAAGTTTCTGGAAAAGAAATGCTGTAGTTACAGCTATAATTTTGTTATTAAAATTGAGTAAGAAATCACGATTTCGCTGATTTACAATCAATCAGTGTTGTAATAGATACATTTAAAAAATATCTAGATACAGCTAGATACTTTTGAAAAACACTGAAAAAAGAAAATACCATATTTTTTACCAAACAAACAGCGCATGTTAATCAGTATTATACACGCTGTTCAAAAATGACCGTGACGTCACAAAAGCCACTAAATTCAAGGTAAAGCACTATTCTACGGAATAAATTTGTACTAAATAATGTATGTATTATGTTAGCCATATGTGCTTACGTATGAGCTAACGTATGAGACTTATGTTAGTTTTATAGTTACGCAGATATGTTCTTGTTAAGAGGATGTTCATTTTAATTAAATTTTAGCCCTAATTGAATTAGAATTCGTGTATATTCGTGTATGTCACGATCATTTTTGATCACTAATAAAAAATTACTGATAAGAAATATGTGATTATTATTTTTTTCTCATTCCATACAAATTTAATTTATAAACAAAATTTCAGTTGATATTCTCACGCTTACAAATTAAAATTATATGAACGTTTAATAATTAATTCAATTTTACATCCTTTAGGAAACACACCTACTTATCTTACTGATTTCAATTAGGAAATGAACTTAATATCCACACTGGCATGGTCGGCCCTTGGGTTAGGCGGACTAGAGCCAGGCCTCAAGTGAAGAAATGCTTCAAAAAAATTATCAAAGTGTATTTCAATCACTGATTACTTTTGAAGAGCCATAATTTGTCCTGCCCAAGACTTCACAAAACCACGCTCCACTTCCAAACCAGTTGTCATATTCTTTTTCATATGTTTTTAGTAAATTGCTCATCAAAATAGCAACAATATTTATTCAAAAACTTAGTTTTCATTACACATTTGACAATGACACATTTTTAATTGTCGCATATAATACCTATTATTTTTACGGCCGTTCAAAAACTACGAAATATTTTTTTTGACATTCCATATAAATTCAATTTGTAAACGTCAGAATTTTAATTGTTTTCTGATTTTTATTTATAGCAAAAAATAAAATATTCAAAATGACAATTTATAATTAAACAATTATATCAGCTATATCGAGCAAAGTATCTGAAATACAAGATACTTAAATTTAAATATCTAGATACAGATACAGATACATATTTCTAAAAGTTTCTAATTTGTATCTAGATACTTGAAAAAGTATCTAGTTACTGTATCTAGTACTTGAAACTAGATACATTACAACACTGCAATCAATGAACATTTAACTCTATAAATAATAATTTGTGGCCCTGGATTGCGGCGGATTTGTATTTGAAGTCCACAAATATGTTAAAAAAATACAGGAAAGTGTTACCTATTATTAAGTCACTAACCGCTACAATTTTTACAACAAACTTTTATTACAATTAATAATTTTCTATTAGATAAAATTTCTGAAAAATTTAATGCATAGTTTGTTACTAATTTAATTTTTGGTCATACTATGAAACCCTAAAAAGTTACCCTATAAAATTTATAAAAAATTAAATTTTGTCTTCTGATAGAAGAAATATTTTATTATTTTAATACTAAATGAAAGTTTCAATGAGAATATGCTATGTACAGACAGCGGCTAACGTGGTTAGTGAAATTATTTGAAATTTGTACTTCAGGTAACCTTAATTAATTATCTTCACCACGTACTTCGACGTCACTATGTATATCCTGCTAATATCATTAGCCTGCCACTTTCATTTTCACGTGCACCTCAACATTATTATCTATCTCCTTTGTGTCATCATCATTAAAGCGTCTTTGCAATGGATTTCCATCAGCAAGTGATTTCCGGTGCAGGCACCTCAGGATCGATCGTTCAGGCCTGCTAGCAAACCCGGCCTGGGGCTGCTATACGCAACAACGGATAATAGCAATGTGATTGTTTTCGACAGATCTGCCAGTCTCGCGGTTCTTATTTGGCAAGGATTTCGTCTTAGGTTATTGTTTCCTGATCGAATTCTTGAATTTGGTGATATTGAACGATAGAACTCATAACACGCTTCACTTGTTTGAAAGTTTATTGTTAGTCAGGTATCGGGCTGTTCAAAAGGAAAACTGCTGATAATTTAGCGTAGGTTGAACATTCTGATTCTTTTTTTTTACAAATAAAATTTGTTAGGAAAATACAATAAAATTTATATCTGGGCATATTTATATAACTAAAGTTTTATTTTGACTTCTCTGTACAGCAATATCTCGCATAGTATCGGTTCCGTCAATATCCGAGCTAATGGAGAAACTAAATACAAAAAATGATATTTGGTTAAAAAATAATAATAATAATAAGTAAATAAATAAATAAATAAATAAATAAAATTTCCTTGTTTTTCAATACATAAAACGCAATTAATTCAATTATGACCAAAAAAACCCTTATATCGTCATTTTGTCGTCTGTCTGTCTATCTGTCTGTCTGTTCGGTAAAAAATGCAGCCACATGGCTAAACCTAGTGAGTTAAAATTTGGCATGCTTATACAACTCTTTGACCCGCACATAGGAAAAATATAAAAACATCTAAAAAACATATCCCCCTAAAAATATAAACAAATAAGAACTCATCGAAACAAAAATATTTTTTTAAATTTCTGAGTAGGATATCAAATGAACGCCCTTCGTACGGGGATTAACGGTCAAAAATTAATTTTTACAAAATAAATTATTTTGAAGCGATTTTTGTCAAAATTGTGAAAAAAAATTGTCCCACGCGCGGTAGTCCAGATGGTTTAAACTAAAAATCTGAAAAAATTCTAAGTAATGTACATTGGTGTGAACCGGAATAGTATAACAGGAATTTTTGATCAGATTATGTTTTCGGAAAATAACGCATTTTTTGTGTTTTTTGGTTGACGATGTAAAATATTTAATACGTTATGTAACACATTAAATAAGTAAGCTTTCATAGTCTAATGGTTAGCCTTCTCGCTTCCTAAATTACAAACTAGGGTTCGCTTCCAGTCTAGAGACAATATTATTTTTTTGTTATTTTTTTTTTTTGAATTTTCATTTTGTTTAAATTATTTTGTAAAAATTCTAGTTATATTTTGGCAAATATTACATTTAATTTTTAAAAGCGTAAATGTAATAACCAGTTGGAATTGTTTAAATTATAATTTAATTCTATGTTTCAATGTATACGAAATCAGAGGGGCGGAGCTTATGACTTAAAACAATCAATGGAAGCCATAGGCGCAATTTTGAAAATCTTAATTAACCTTACTATATAAAAAAATACTGTACATATCTAGAAACCTAAATAATGGCATTAGGTATTAGAATTAAAATAATAAAAAAATATTGTAACATAAAATTTGTTTTGCCATCCCAAATAATCATCATTTACTTACTAAATACCTGCGAATCCTGAAATGTGTGAAAATTCACACTTCACATCAATTATCACACATTAATCAACCATCTACTACATGCTACATTTTTTTTAAATGTTAACTTTTTGGTTTATAAGTAAATGAAATAATTAACCAACATTTTTTTTTATCGAGGGAATATTGGCTAGCGTCCATTTGTCCATTCATGTGTGAATATTTTATGTGATTACATTTTTTGTCTATATTCCATCAACTGAAATGTATGATAAAGTTGCAATTTGATATTTACACTTTGTGCTATCGCGTTTCCATGACGAGCTGCACCGAACTATTGAATTAGATAAAATTTCTATAGTTGATAATTATTAAATGATATTTTTTTAAATTATAAATTTCAGTTAATGGAGCTAATATACTTGAGAATTTAGATGACCGATGAGGTTAAATAAACGTATGGTGCAACCGTACATCAAATATAACAAACGAAGATAATTCATGTGATGTCAAGGACGGGTCAAATTAAAAAATTCAAGTGATAACTGGAGGAAGAAGAATTAAAAAAAGAAAAAATCAAGTGGTAATGGGGGCTTAGAAACTCAAAATATTACTTAAGGCAACTAAAAATATTGTGCCCTATACAAAGTTGTGCTGTCGCAAAACTACACAATGATTGTATATCAATATCTTTATAAAGATCCAAACAATCGTAATACAAGTACAACCATACTACCATGAGAAATAACTCAAGAAAATTTTGTCTCACACCCTATTTCCCAGAGAGGTTGGTCTAAATATGAAAAAATTCTCAACCATGTACATTGATAGGAACCAATATAGTTCAACAGGAATTTTTATCAATATTGATTTTTTTCTGTTGAAATAAATAATAATTTGTTCTTTAAATTTGTTGCCTGGGGTCAAAAGAAAGCTTTTAAGACGTAGGTCCCCTATAACCCAGGGGAGTAAATTTAAAATTCTGAAAAAAATATTATAATTCATACAGATATGAACCGGAATAGATCAACAAGAATATTTGATGAGATTAATTTTTCAAAAAATATATATTTTTTTGTAATACCGTTATAGCAATGTTTAACTGACTAACTGTAGAACTGGGTAGCTGTGACGCATTTCGTAATTAAGTACACGTGTATGTTTCTAGATGGAAGCACGTGGATATATTTTTAAAGATATAGAATTTTATGATATACATATATCATATAGTGTGAGTTTTTTTTTTGCTTCTATCTAGTTTTTATTACTTCTTTTGTTTGTAAACAACTTTGAGTTGCTTTTTTGCTCATCAGATAGTATTAGTTTCTTTTTTGCTCATCAGATAGTTTGAGTTCATTATTTTGCTCACCAAATAGTGTGAGTTCCTTTTTTTGCTCATCAGTTAGTATAACTTTTTTTGCTTATTAGATAGTGTTAGTTCATTTTTTACTCATCAGAGAGTTTCTGTTCCTGTTCATCAACTATCGTGAGTTTTTGTTTTTGATTATCAGCTAGTTTAATTTTTTTTTTGCTCATCATCTAGTTCCAGTTCCTTTGTTTTGCTCATCAGGTAGTTTAAATCATTTTTTTGCTCATCAGGTAGTTACTTTTTTGGTCCTCAGATAGTGTTAGTTCTTTTCTTGCTTATTAGATATTTCCTTTTTTTGCTCATCAGCTAGTGTGAGTTTTTTTTTTTTTTGCATTAGCTAGTTTGAATTCCTTTTTTTTTTGTTTGTCAACAACTTTGAGTTCCTTTTTTGTTCATCGGCTAATGTGTTTCTTTTTTTGCTCATCAGATAGTTTGAGTTCCTTTTTTGTTCATCGGATAAGGTGAGTTTCTTTTTTTTGCTCATCAGATAGTTTGATTTTTGTTTTTTTTTTTTGGTCATCGGCTAGTGTAAGTTTTTTTTTTGCTCATCAGACAGTGCTAGTTCCTTGTTTGCTTTGCATATAGTTAGAGTTCCTTATTTTGCTCATCAAATAGTTTGAGTTTCTTTTTCTGCTCATCAGCTAGCGTGAGTTACTTTTTTTTTCTCATCAGATAGTGTTAGTTCCTTTTTTGTTCATCAGCTGGTTTGAATTCCTTGTTTTTTTTTATTTGTCAACTAGCTTGAGTTTCTTTTTTTGCTCGTCAGATACTGTAGGTTCCTTTTCTTGTTCATCAGATAATTTGAGTTCCTTTTTTGCTCATCAGCTAGTGTGAGTTTATGTTTTTGCTCATCACTTAGTTAAAAATTCTTTTTGATTGCTCCTTGTGTTTTTGAGTGTTCCTTTTTTGTTGTTCATTACCTCTTTCATGTTTCATTTTTTAAGCTCCCTCCCCCAGAAAATATCTTGCTTATACCACTGATCTCAGGATCTAAATAAAGTGGAAGATGGTCAGCCTACTTGTAACCCATCAGCGGCACTCGCACAAAATGTGATAGTAGCGAAATTGAAAGAGTTAACCTGTGATCTATTTGAACAATACTTTTTTAAATCTTATAAAAACATGTGAAAAATATAAACATATCCTGGTTGAAAAACTTACGCCAATGGTTTTCTTCTATCACTACAGAACTTTTCCGCGAAACTGCAAATAATGTAAAAATTGACAAAATGAAATACAACATCCGAACCGGATAGGCACTTCAAGAAGAAGATATGAAAACATTTTTTATTTATATTGAATACTTTTAGTTAGGTGTCGTTATTACATTTTTTGTTTCGCTTTGTCGATTATTCCTCTGTTTTCCAAGGATAAAAAACTGTATAATCGGGTGAATAATTTATCGTTTCCTGTGCTATTTTAATCCAGGCGCCGGTGAGCTCAAGCACTGTAGCTTATTGTCTGGCGCAAATCTGAGACACCTTTTCCTTAATTTCTCTCAGTGAATGTAAATTAAATTTTATTGTTCCATCAATCATATTAAATGCAATGGCAAGTTCTATTCATGTCCATTCTAAATTCATTTTAATAATAGTAATAATAATACTAATAATTGTGTCAGGATGATATTAAAATACTGGCGTACAGAGCCCACATATTCCAAATGGCGTAGTCCACACTAGGGTTGTACATCGAAGGCAAAACATCGATGTTAACATCGGCGCCTTACTATCGATGTTAAAAAACATCGAAGGAAACACATCGATGTTTTATTACATAGGTTTTATTTAATAATGTAAAGATATTATACGAAGAAATTAACACATAATACACAAAAAGCATTTATTAGATTTTGAAATAGAAATATTCCTTTTTAATAGTAATTAATTTCACATTAATATTATTATACCCAATATAATAATACTAATTTGTACCTCCAGTCGGTAACCGACGAGTTCATCGAAAATCAATTCATCGAATATCAATTCATCGAAAATCAATTCATCGAAAATCAATTCATCGAAAATCAATTCATCGAAAATCAATTCATCGAAAATCAATTCATCGAATGATCAATTCATCGAATGATCAATTCATCGAAAAAAAAAATATTTTGTAAATATTTGAGAGGAATGCCGAGGGGATCGGAAAGTCAAAAAAGCAGTGATCAATAAAAGTAGACAGACTAAGAAATAATTGCGTAATTTTTTTTATATGGTTTAAAAAAAAGTAAATAAAGTGACATAGTGTTTGAATATAAATAAAGAAATATAATAAAAAAACTTATATACTAAAAGAAATAAATGTTTTGTTTTTAAGGTTTAAAAGACAGGTTATGGGCAATTGCACGCAAATAATATTTATAAATTCATACACAATGATACGCATTTTAATTGGGCTAATATGGGGGAAAATAAAATACTATGCGCCTAAAAACAAGGTAATTAGGTTAGGTTTAGTTAGTAAAACTCTAAAACCGAGCGGAGCGAGTTACCCATCTTCTAGTTTAAGGACAAAGCACTATTTTAGGTTAGGTTAGTAAGGGTTTTGTTAGAAGAAGCCGAGTGAAGCGAGCTACCCATCTTCTAGTTTAATGTCAAAACACTATCTTAGGTTAGGTTAGGTTAGTAAGGGTTTGGTTAGAAGAAGCCGAGCGAAGCGAGCTACCCATCTTCTAGTTTAATGTCAAAACACTATCTTAGGTTAGGTTAGTAAGGGTTTGGTTAGAGTGAAGCGAGCTACCCATGATCTAGTTTAATGACAAAACAAACTCACACTAACATAACAATGCCACCTGTTTAGAATCACCGTACATTGAACAAATCATGTGTGGTATAGTAAATATGAATAGTAAAACTATGTACATAACACAAAACTCTTAAGACTTAACAGATGGGGAAATACCATTTTTATAATCCTTTAAGAATGGGTGTATTAAGTACATTTATGATCCCATTAACCGGGTTTTTCTGATCTAAGGAGCCCTATTCGATTTCAAAATAATCCAACAGGTATCTTTTACCTGGCGTATTTTCTGAATGGAAAATTTAAAAATTTATTAATAGACCAAATATGATAGTTATTTAATAAGTGTAGTCTGTCAACTTTTATTGACCACTGCTTTTTTGACTTTCCGATCCCCTCGGAATTCCTCTCAAATATTTACAAAATATTTTTTTCGATGAATTGATCATTCGATGAATTGATCATTCGATGAATTGATTTTCGATGAATTGATTTTCGATGAATTGATATTCGATGAATTGATTTTCGATGAATTGATTTTCGATGAACTTACCGTGAATCAAAATATTGAATTTTATTACAATACTAATATAGTAATCTTAATGTTAATTTTATATTATTTAACATAAAAATAACACTGTCATATACAATTATTTTTACACTTTTTTAAGTTGAAATAAAGTCTGTTCCTTTGTTTTAGGTGGAACTAGATTTTCAATTCTAGTTACTTTTACTGATTTATTGAAGCTTTTGATCATTTTGTTCAGGAAAAGCCATCTTCAATGTATAAAAAAATAGCTAAGGACAACTTACAAAAATCCAGGGATTGGAGGAATAACAACTGGGAAAGTGTCAACAAGACTCAAAAAGAAAAAGTGTTGGCGTCGTTGGTCGTTCGCATTGTTTGCAAAAATTAGAAGTTTCTTCTTATTTTTTCGTATTCTGCTAACTAGTATTGTTATATCACAATAGATAGCGCTTATATTTTGTGTACTAATTTTAATAAAAATTACATTTTTAAGATTCCAGCGTCTCTAGCGGTAGTTTCTGAATTTCAAAGTTTAAACATCGACATCGGTAGTAGACATCGATGTTTTATCGATACTATCGCCAGCTGACCATCGATGTTTTCGATACATCGATGTTTTTTTCCCATCCCTAGTCCACACTTCGTATGTTGTGCCACCACCATCCTGAAACTATTTTGCACATTCAGTTTGATCATTCAGTTTGATTCAGTTTGAGCCATACCTTGCAGCGACGAGCTATGAGTCTGGATATAATGCTGCTCTCCGCATGCTCTACAACTATCTTAGACACGCCAATAGTATTGAGCAAATACTAATTATATCGTACGTCCTTTCTGATATAAAATAGGTGGTGCAAAATTCCAAGTGCCGCATTTATTGGAATTCACTCATTCCCCACCTCAAGTTTCCTGACAGCCACTAAGTCGGACATAACCCTCCTGGAATCGAGACCAAACAGATATTTGTGATCGAATTCTTAAGTCCGGTTGAGAAGAATATCTCTCTAAAGGAGGAGGAAAAAAGGTCCAAGTATGTAAATCTCTTGTTCGAGCCTAGAAAGCTGTATGCAAGATATAAAGTTAAGCTTGTAGTCCTGATAATTGGTTTTTGGGTGGCATGAAAGCCTTATACCGAAGGAAAATCGACTCCATTCTCGCCTGCAGATCTTTTGCCATCGCTTTGATCTGCAAAATACAAAAAGCAGTGTTGCTCGGGTCACTCCTCATTGTGCAGGCAGTGTTTGGGATGCAGCCGTGTGTATTTAGCTCCACTAGTCTTTAGTATGACGTGGCTCAAAAGGTTACTGAAGTTTGTGATTAGTGCACACTTGTCAAGATCTGACAAACCCCAAATAATAACTGTTTTGATTCAATATTCCTTATTTTAATTGTACAAATGTATTATATGTATGTAATATAAACAAATCTTTTGATATCTAAATATGCTCTTTTGATACTTAAATATACGTACATTTATAAAAACATGGTGCGTTCTCGACCCATTTGCGCATGGACAGTCTCATTCGCCCCACCAACAAGCCCTCGTTATTAAAATTTATTAAAACTGCATTTGAGTAAATTTTGACTTTTTGACTTATAAATCCTGTCTTGCCAAACCCTGTTCGTGTATTTGAACCCTGTTTGTGTATTTGATAAAGGCTGGTTTGCGTAATAAAAAAAGCTTTTTTGGACTGACTTATTTTAAAAGTTATTATCAGTATTTCAAAAATAAAACAAGATATTCTCAAGTTTCTGTGGGAAGTATTTTATACTTGAACTGGGAATTGTCATTCCCCAATGAATCATATCTAATTTTAGAAAAATTTAGCATGATACTGTATCACTCGGTAACTTTACCCAAAATTTTAACAAGTCCAGAGAGTAACTTGTTAGTGTCATTTTTCTTTACAGCTTTCTCCGTGTTACATGTTCATTTATTCTTCTTTCTTCTCCATCATCACTCTACATATTACGTACTTCTATTCGCCTAAAGCATTTTAGAAAACGCTGGCATCATTCCAAGTTTTTTTCGCGTAATTTTCTCGAAATTACATTCTCTATAGGTTGCTGCGCGGCCTAAGAATGTAATTGATCCTATATTCTTAAACGTTCATGGAATTATGTGACTTTTTCAATATATTTATAGTGTGTATAGGAAATTGAGTATTGACTTTATTTTCTTTTTTTGGAAATGTGGAAGAAATAAAAACAAAACTAAAACAAATATAACGGAACCAATGAAGCGAATGTGTAATTATTATGTAACTGATCGAGTTTAAGGAAATAATAGTCGCATAAATCATAAGTTATGATTCAAAGAGTTTATTAATGACAACACATTTGAAGTTAGTACTTTTTCAGTCTTTTAATTAATTATCCAATTTATTTTGTAATTCATAACAATGTAAATGTTTTAAAATAATAAAATACTGTAGATTTCGGTTAATAAAGTCTTTTTACAATAACCATGAAATGATGTAGTTGATACATTTGCTGTGTTCCCAATTATTATTATTTTTTCTATTTTTGGTCTTAGCTACATTGGCTATTAACCAGTTGTGTATACAACGTAACAATCTATAATATAATATCCCAACCTGTGTCCCTGGCTGTCTGGGTGCGTGGAAATCTAAAACAATTGTAGCGAGGTTCTTATTATATAGTAGTATTAATTTATGTATTGGACAGTAGTGTGCTGTGAATTTTAGTTTTCAGTGTTGACAATAAATTAGTAAAAATGACAGTTGTGTTTTTCATTAAAAAATCACTTCACTATTATTAATTTAGTTGTGAAATACACGGATCGGTTTTTTTACGAAACAAAACACAGAAAAACGTTATCCTTCCGTGATATTCGACATTTTTGATTAAAATTATTATTAGCAGAAAAATAATTATTTTAAAAAATATTTGGTTTGATGAAAGTAAGTAAGAAAAATGTGACTTTTTTTCTTTATTATTATTTTTTCAATGCTTTATTATTTTTTTTTTATTTCTACGATTTCTAATTATTTAAATAGTGATTATTTTATCTGTCTATTAGTTTTTGGCGTTCTTGCTTCTTTTTTATAATAAATTAATATATTTCACTAAAAATAGTAGCAGAAAGATTCCGACATGTAACGTAACTTACTGAAGTTTACCGAATTATTATTTTTTCAATGCTTTATTATTTTTTTTTATTTCTACGATTTCTAATTATTTAAATAGTGATTATTTTATCTGTCTATTAGTTTTTGGCGTTCTTGCTTCTTTTTTATAATAAATTAATATATTTCACTAAAAATAGTAGCAGCAAGATTCCGACATGTAACGTAACTTACCGAAGTTTACCGAATTATTATTTTTTCAATGCTTTATTATTTTTTTATTTCTACGATTTCTAATTATTTAAATAGTGATTATTTTATCTGTCTATTAGTTTTTGGCGTTCTTGCTTCTTTTTTATAATAAATTAATATATTTCACTAAAAATAGTAGCAGCAAGATTCCGACATGTAACGTAACTTACCGAACTTTACCGAATTATTATTTTTTCAATGCTTTATTATTTTTTTATTTCTACGATTTCTAATTATTTAAATAGTGATTCTTTTATCTGTCTATTAGTTTTTGGCGTTCTTGCTTCTTTTTTATAATAAATTAATATATTTCACTAAAAATAGTATTATCTGTCTCAATTTGTAATACGTAACTAACAGGTAAAGTTCATTTTTTCTGTTGTATATTGACAATACATTTATAATATTATCACAGTATTGGTTCACACGGATACGCCAAAGTCTGTTTACACCACAACAGTCACCAAAGTAACCAGATCTAGTTTCGTACTACAAATTGAGACAGATTATAGCAGCAAGATCCCGACATGTAACGTAACTTACCGAAATTTACCGAAGTATCCAAACGTCATTAAACGCGCTAGGTGACAACTTATTTGTGTAAATTTAAAATTGGTTCGAAATATTTAAATTATTTTGGTAAAAATTACAAATTGATACATTCAATAGTTTGCACCTTTGAAATTGTATGTCATGTTGGTATTAAAACATGGTAAAAAATTTCACTTTCTTAAAATTTCATTCCATTTGACATATGTCATAAAGATAAATGATATCTTAGTTATAATGATCATAACCAACATATCTAAAGTAGGTTTTACAGCGTAAGGAATATTTTGAAATGACAAATTTACATTTAAAAGTCAGTACTACACTATAAAAGTAAACGGGCAAGCAATTAAATTTTACTTTGTAATAGTTTCTCACGATATATTTCAAACTGATTTGAGATATAGTGTAAGTACGCTTTTTTCCGTGTGTGTATTTTTTCATTTGCGCTTTTTTCAGTGTGCGTATTTTTATATTATATAAGTAATTGGAAAATTTATTTTAATAAATATATTTTAAATTTAACGTCTCAAATCATTTTCAGTTTTATTATTATAAAGGTAATGCACGAGTGAAAATGAATCGTTTTCCCATCTTAAAAAGTTAATGAATAAATAATTCGGAATAATACTCATTATTTGTCCAGTTTTTAATAATGTGCGAAGAGTTGATTCAATTTGAATTAGATGAAGTTAGGCGTATGGCTAGAGAAAGAAGTATGAGGTATCGAGCAAGTTCCACATTAAGGTAATGATTTGTTTGCTAACACAGTTGGCAACGGGTCCACTAGTAAAATTATAAAAGGTATAACATATAAGTAAAAAATGATATAAAAATATAAAATAATTGTCTAACTATATTCGTGTATTATTAAAATTTATAAATTCGTAAATAATTTTGAAAAGGTTGATGTTATTAGTGAAAAGAATGCACATTATAGATGTAGGGAAAGTAACATTTTGTTGACTCTGTTGACTTAACATGGAATTTCTATTATAATTCGGACAAGCAAATATTAAATGGTTTTTCGACATCTTCTATAATATTTGGATCGGAGGTGCAAGCCGCAGTTAGGATCAATTTTAGTCTGAAAATGTTGTTTGACTTTCGTATGATTAAAACGCATTCTGCATATCGTTGTGATAAACTGTCTATTAATGTCCGAAGTAAACCATCTGGAAGAAGCAATATTTGGTTGTAGGGAACCATAAAAGAACCCGTTGATGACAATCTGGTTCGGTATTCTTCATTCCATGAGCTTCTGATGAATTTTGTGTACAATGCGTCAGTTATGTCAATAGGAATGTCCAAAGGCATACCTGTAATTATGGCTTCCTTTGCCAAAATGTCTACCACTTCGTTGAAGGTGATGTTAGAGTGTCCTTTGATCCAAATTATCTTGATTATAACATTTTCATTCTTGAGAAGATGAATAATTTGAATGATATCGTAGATTAAGATAGAATTTTTATGTAAGGCCTTGGGGTATTTTAATTTTTGTACTGTACTTTTGCTGTCTGTAAAGATTATATATCTATTATTATTTCCCAGGGTGTTTTTTATATATTCTAAACATAATTTTATTGCAATCATTTCGGCAAAATAAATAAAGTAGTAGTCGGGAAGTTTAATGATGAATTTTTTTTATAGGATCCAGAAAAGAACAATCAGTTCCTTTGACCGTTTTAGAGGCGTCAGTATATAGATGATAACAATTTGGCCACTTCTCTTGAACCTTTTAAGGAAAAGCTCATTGTTGTTAGGTAACATAATATCATGAATTTTTATTTTATTTTTTTAATATTCTTTTAAGGCCATTATCCAGTAGATGCATTTATTTTTGAAAAATCCATGCCATAACCGGGATTCGAACCTGAGCCCTCATGGTCTAGAAGCCAGTGCATCGCTACACTAACCACTACGGCATGGTAACCGGCAATATCATGAATAAAATAATTATTAGAAAGTTAATATGAATAATCAGCCTAGAAACAAGGAAAAATGTGATGCCATTGTTGTGGAAAAATCACATCGACGATATGCAAGAAGCTTTCGATTAAGATTGGAGTTGGTTTATTCTTCCAATAAGAAGATGTAAGAATACTGGAAGCTAAGTTTGATACAGGAATAATTGAATTTGAAAAGACGCTTGGAAATAGGAATTTGAACGATAGAATTTCACGTCTCAGATGTAAAGGAATTAATTGGGCCTAGGCTAATAGGGCATTTGTTGACGTGGAGCGCATTGCGCCCAATGCAAATCTTGCCGCCTTGTTTTGGATTGTATTCAAAGGGTTAGGACATTTGCAGAAACATCACCATATAAGAACGAACCGTAGTCAATTATGGATAATATTAGGTTATCATATAGGCCAATTATTTGTTTATAAATGTCAAAAAAGTTACGTTATATTTTGTAACGTTTATAACAACTTTTATTTTATTAGATATTCATACAGCAAGATCGTTACTAAGATGATTACGTCCGGAGAGTGACGTAATACAACACGAGGGCCTCTGGTCCGAGTGATAAATGTCGCTCGATGGGCGTAATCATCCAGTAACGCCAATGGATATTTGGATACGTAAAGTTATTGATTTCTTTATTTTAGTCTGAAATTTACTCTCCTACTTCGGTATGGACCAAATATATATTTTTTACCAAATACATACAAAAAATAATAATAAATAAAAAAACTTTTTTTTGAGCGGGCGTTGTGGATCCATTACGCCCGGTTGTTATGAATATGTTTAAATATCGCCGTATCCAAGGAATTATAAGCAAATAACAGCGAAGTGAAAAATAAACATATATTATGCAACAGTATGCTAATGTACAGCAGCCTACTACATAAAATAAGACAATATCGCATAAATTTCGGTAACCATGATTACACAATAATATGCAAGTAATTGTGGCAGCATGAATCCAGATGCATCACCAAATCACGTTGTCAAGACATCGTAGATCATGTTGTCATGGATTTGAAGGAAATGAAAAAGGCTTAACAACCGAATAACATTATAACAATAACATATAACTTGTCAAGATTTAACTGTCAAATAAACAATTTTGAATAATATATACTTTAATATTCTTACTACTCATTTACAATACCCCAAATTTGGTGACCCCGACGTGATCCAAAACGTCTGGAGTATTGTAATATTTCAAGTATGACCGAATCAGAAAATTTTGGTATTGCTGGAGTTCCTGTTCCGACGGAAACTATGAATATTAGCCGCATTGGTGTACGTGTGCCTCCATTTTGGCCTGCCGATCCAGTTTTATGGTTTGCTCAATTAGAGGGACAATTTTTAATACATGGCATCACACGCGAAGACACAATGTATGGTTACGTGATCGGACATCTGGAAGCGAAGTACGCATCAGAAGTGAAAGACATCATAGCCTCGCCGCCAGCCACTGGTAAATATGCCAAAATTAAACTTGAACTAATTGCTCGCCTTTCTGCGTCGCAGGAACAGAAAACGCGTCGTTTATTAGAACGTGAAGAACTTGGAGATCGCAAGCCATCGCAGTATCTCCGTTGCCTTCGAGATCTTGGTGGCGACACTGTAACGGAGACATTGTTGCGCACTCTATGGATTGGCCGGTTACCAAGTCATTTGCAGGCTATACTAGCTACGCAAGAAAATGTAGATTTGGATGCAGTTGCAAGACTTGCGGACAAAATTTTGAAGATGTCATCTTCTAATCATGTCGCAGCAATAGCTACATCTTCTTCGTCGAACATGGATGAGCTGTTTAAGAAAATTGATGACTTACAGCGTCAAGTAGCAAACTTGCAACGGCCGTCACGGAATTGTTTCCGACGAAATTCATCTGATCGCAGGCGTTCTTCGTCGCGTAAGTCAACACATAATACAAAATTTTGTTGGTATCACCAGAATTATAAAGACAAAGCCAAAAAATGCATTAAACCTTGCGATTTTGTATCGGAAAACGAGTTGGGCAGTCGCTGAATACGGCCGTCGACGACAGCAGCCCGACAAACTCGCGCCGTCTCATTATAACTGATCGCGTCTCAAAGCGACAATATCTAGTAGATACCGGCGCCGACGTTTGTGTTTACCCGAAACATGCGGTTGGTGGCAAACTCGCTAAAACGGCCTATGAGCTAATAGCTGCTAATGGTTCAGCAATTGACACGTATGGTTTTGTTACATTGACCCTAAATCTTGGCCTCCGACGAGACTTTGCTTGGCGTTTTATTATTGCGGATGTTGCCAAACCCATAATTGGTGTTGATTTTTTGTCTTACTATGGTCTTTTAGTAGACATAAAAAATCAAAGTCTCATAGACAGAAACACAACATTAACTGCACTTGGTCAGATAACAAGGACTCATGCTAGTTGTGTAAAAACCGTTTCTTTGTCAGGCAAGTTTGGGCAGCTATTAACAGAATTTCCAGCGATAATTAAGCCTGCAGGTTTGCATCAAATGCCAACTCGGCATTCGACAGTACATTATATTCGTACCACGTCTGGACCCCCGGTTGCTGCCAAACCTCGTCGACTCGCACCCGATCGTTTAAAAATCGCTCGCCGTGAATTCGATGCAATGGTTAAGCTTGGAATAGCACGTCCATCAGACAGCTCTTGGTCGTCGCCTTTACACCTGGTACCTAAAAAAGGACAAGATGAGTGGCGTCCTTGCGGAGATTACCGTGCACTCAATGCGCGTACAGTCCCTGATCGATATCCGATACCACATATACAGGATTTCACACACGGTCTTGCAAAATCAAAGATATTTTCTACTATTGATTTAGTTCGCGCCTATAATCAGATTCCGATAAATCCAGAAGACGTATCGAAAACAGCGATTACAACACCATTTGGTTTGTTCGAATTTGTATTCATGTCCTTTGGACTTAGGAATGCAGCGCAAACTTTCCAACGGTTTATGGACGAAATTTTACGTGATTTTGATTTTGCTTATGTCTACATTGACGATATTCTTGTTGCTTCGGCGTCAGAAGCCGAACACGAGAAGCACCTTCGTATGCTGTTTCAACGTCTCAATGACTATGGCGTTGTATTAAATCCATCTAAATGCGTATTAGGAGAGACAGCAGTTACTTTTCTTGGACACACGGTGACATCTTCAGGTATCAAACCTCAACAGGTGAAAGTTCAAAGCATTATTGACTTTCCTCAACCAACCAACATTCAACAGCTACGCCGTTTCCTTGGAATGTTTAATTTCTATAGAAGATTTATACAGCAGGCAGCGGAAATTCAAGCACCGCTAAACAGACTACTGGAAGGTCGTACTGTTAAAAATAAGGACTTGATTAAGTGGTCGTCAACTGCAGAACATGCTTTTACGAACTGTAAAAATAGTTTAGCTAAAGCTGCACTTTTGGCACACCCCGACTCGCGTTTTCCGCTTGCTATTTTTACAGACGCGTCGAACAGTTGTATCGGAGCATCACTTCAACAGTGGACTTCTGAAGGATGGCAACCACTGTCATTTTTTTCAAAAAAGTTCACTCCTGCTCAAAAGAAGTATAGTGCATTCGACCGAGAACTTCTAGCCATGTACCGTGCTGTTAAGTATTTTCTATTTATGGTTGAAGGTCGGCAGTTCACAATTTTTACGGATCACAAGCCGTTAACATTTGCGTTCCGTCAAAAGTCAGATAAATGTTCTCCTAGGCAATTTCGCCACTTGGATTTTATTGGTCAATTCACGACAGATATCCGACATGTTTCTGGTCAAGACAACATCGTAGCAGATGCTCTTTCTCGCGTTGATGTTATCACAACAGTAGTTGATTACGAAGCTCTCGCGAAAGATCAAAAAAATGACGAAGAGCTAAAGAAATGGTTTTCAAATACAACAGGGTTGGTTTTAAAAAAAATTCAAATTCCTGGCACATTTGAAGGGATTTTCTGCGATGTTTCCACTTCAGTAGCTCGACCATTTATAACAAAAAAATTTCGACAACAAGTTTTTCAGTCTGTGCACAATCTAGCACATCCTGGCATCAATAACACTGTTAAGATGGTAGCACAACGTTTTGTATGGCCCCATATGAAATCTGACTGCAGGAAATGGTCTCGAACGTGTATTCCATGCCAAAAAAACAAAATATCTCGGCACGTTTCAGCACCGCTGGGACAATTTCAATTACCGAGTGCAAGGTTCGAACACGTTCATCTGGATCTCGTGGGTCCGTTGCCAAGCTCAGATGGAAAAAAATATCTACTCACTGCCATCGATAGATTTACCAGGTGGCCGGAAGCTTTTCCCATGGAAGACCAAGAAGCTGCAACAGTAGCTCGCATTTTTTACGTAGGTTGGATATGTCGATTCGGAGCTCCACGCAGAATCACAACGGACCAAGGGCGGCAATTCGAATCGCAACTTTTCAACGCGTTATGTGGATTGACAGGAACAACTCATTACAGAACAACTGCATACCATCCACAAGCCAACGGCATGGTAGAAAGATTACATCGGCAGTTGAAGTCCGCCATCAAGTGTTACGGGTCAGAACGGTGGACTGATGTTTTACCGACGGTGCTCTTAGGCATTCGTGCTGCATGGCGTGAAGATTTGGACTCCACGGCAGCGGAACTTGTTTATGGAGAACCACTCCGCCTTCCTAGCGAGTTTTTGACACCAAATGACACAACTAGCATCAGAACTGCCTCTGAAGTTGTGAATGATTTACGACGACATTTCGAACAGCTTCGACCTAGAGAAGGAAGCCGACACTGCGATAAGAAAGTTTTCATTTTTAAAGACCTACAAACGGCAAGCCATGTTTTCGTTCGTCATAATGCTATATCAGGACCACTTGGAAGTTCTTATGACGGGCCTTATAAGGTGGTTAAACGTGATGAAAAGCTGTTCGTTGTTAATATACGTGGAAAAAACGTCAGAGTGACTATTGACAGAATAAAACCAGCGTATATTATAGAAGATTCCGAACGACTACATGAGAACTTTTCTAAAACAGATTTTCAAGATTCTCCAAATCCTTCTCCACCCACAACCAGATCTGGAAGAAGAGTTCATTTTACTAAACCATTCCAGGCTGGTTTTACCTAAATTCTTCGTGTTTTGATATTTTTTATATATATTATGTATTTATTATGTTTACTAAATTTTATTTGTTTATGTTACACAAAACACTGGCAGGGGGGTTCTGTGGCAGCATGAATCCAGATGCATCACCAAATCACGTTGTCAAGACATCGTAGATCATGTTGTCATGGATTTGAAGGAAATGAAAAAGGCTTAACAACCGAATAACATTATAACAATAACATATAACTTGTCAAGATTTAACTGTCAAATAAACAATTTTGAATAATATATACTTTAATATTCTTACTACTCATTTACAATACCCCAAATAATAAACAGTCTTTTTTTTATTCGTGAAATTTATTGGTAAGTGGACAGACCTGTTCAAGTTCTGAGTAACGAAATATCAATATAATTGTAAGATATTGGGGAAATTTTGTACACCTAAATAGGGATTTGGAAGAGCAACGAAGGGGTAAAAAGGAATAAATATTCCACGATTTTCGGATATAAACTGCCATTTCACAGAGAGGCGCCTAATATCTTACGGTAAAAATCAGACTTATTGTGATGTATTGCTTGTATATTTTTGTATAATTGTATGTGGCGTTAAAAACGCAAACATTTACCGAAATTGAATAGATATGATATTATTTTAGGCTCTCCTTCCCATTCTTTCTCATTCTCTCTTACTCTCTCTCTGTCTCTTCCCCTCTCTCCCTAGCTTGGTGCGTCGCAGGAAGTATTCAGAGCCAGCTTACCACATTGGCCTACTGGTATGGAAAATTTGGGAGCGGACGTACCAAGCGTCGGAAGAAGGTAGGAGAGAAGTTAACGTATATACCTGAGGGAGTTCAAGAAGAAAATCCAGATAAGCCATTAACAAAATTATTTTTGTTGTTGTTATATTATATATATATATATAAATATATATAATTTTTTAGTATTAGTTATACATTTTTGACGTTCAATTTAGATCGGAATGTGTAGGAATTCCGTGGCGCTGGTCGACCAACCCGGGAAAATTTTGTAATCTAGTGCATTCTGATTGAAAATCGTCTTGACAAAATTTACATTAAATTATAAGATTTTCGACATATTATATTAATGTATAGAGTACCTATTGTCCTAGGGAGTATAGGGGCCAATGTGAAGTAAAATATAGAGTCAGAAAAAAAGTCAAATATTTTATTATTCGAATAAATTTTTTGGAATATTTTTTGTTAATTTCAAATGTTCAAATTTGTTTTACTTGAATAACGAATACTTGAACATTATTTCGAGTACTAATTGCAATTCTTTAATTACTATATCGGTGCTTCTATATCGGTACTCGGTACTCAAGGAACATCTATGTATGTAAACAAAGATAATGATGTACGAGGCAGCATGCTCCCTGTACCTTTCTACAGCAGTGAATCATGGAGTCTCTATAGACGGCATATTAAAACTCTGGAAAATTTTCACCAAAGAAGCCTTAGGACGATATTGAGAGCTAAATGACACGAATATGTGCCGAACACAGAAGTTTTGGTTAAAACTATTGTCAGTATTGAGGCTATGCAGCACTAAATTCAGTTGCGACTGGTTGGACACGTCAAAAGAATGCCAAATACTAGGTTACCCAAAAAAATACTGTACTCAGAGTTGGAAGGAGGCTACAGAGGTGTGGGAGCTCCTAAGCTACGCTACAAAGACAAACTAAAACATAACCTCAAGTTATTTCAGCTGCTCAGCCCAGACATTTATTATTTGATAGTCGTAGATAAATGATTTTATCTACTACCATCAAATAATAAATGCATTATGTGTAGGGTTACCAGATGTAAAAATGAAAAAGGAGGACATTTAACATTAAACTGCAGGAAAAGGAGGCAGCAATTTTTAAAAATAATTTTTATTCGCATCAAAAAAGTTTTCTTACTTTTTCATAAATTAAAGCATATTTATAAGAGACTGAGTAGCAGTTAAGCGTGCGCATTTCAGCGTGCCAAATGAACCGTTGTTAATTTGCATAGATGTTCAAAATAGTACAACTAACACAAAAGCAGGACTTTTTAGGATGAATGCAGGAGGGAGGATTTTATTTAGAAAAGGAGGGCATATCCTCCTTTTAGCTTACCTCTGGTAAGCCTTATTATGTGTCCAACTATAAATATATAATGCTGTTCATATTGCAACAAGTGTGAAAAAGTTACGGGCATGCATGCTTACCCCGAAAAAAAACTTTTTTTACACTGCAAGCTATTATTTAGTTAACCATTAGACCAGGATATGCCTTCTAGTATAGTGTGTTACATAACTTTTGTACATCGTCAACTAAAAATCACAAAAAATGCGTTATTTTCCAAAAACATATTCTGATCAAAAATTCCTGTTGTACTATCCAGGTTCACACCAATCTATATTACTTAGCATTTTTTCAGATTTTTAGTTTAGACCATCTGGGCTACAGGGTGAGGGACACATTTTTTTTTTGCACAATTTTGGCAAAAATCGCATCAAAGTAATTTATTTTGCAAAAATAAAATTTTGATCGTTAATTCACGTACTGAGGGCTTTCATTTGATAAGCTACTCAGAATTTAAAAAAAAAAATTTTTTTTCGATGAGCAGATATTTGTTTATGTTTTTAGGGGGATATGATTTTTAGACGTTTTAGTATTTTTCCTATGTGTGGGTCAAATAGTTGTAAAAGCATGCCAAATTCCAACTCTATAGGTTTAGCCGTTTGGCTACAATTTTTACCAAACAGACAGACAGACAGACAGACAGACAGACAGACAGACAGACATACAGACAGACAGACAGACATACAGACAGACAGACAGACAGACAGGCAGATGACAAAATGACTGTATAAGAGTTTTTTGGTCATAGCTACAAAACCCTAAAAATGATATGGTTATTTGTTTGAAGAGGTAGATACTGTCCACCAGGGCCAGCGCGAGGGTCGTTGGCACCCCTAGGCAAGACTTAATTCATCAACCCCTAGGCAATACTTAATTCAGCAACCCCGTAAGTAGCTTTTTTCAAGCTCTGGGCAAGATTTTATAATTAGGTCCCTCTAAACATATTGTATAAAATGATGACCTAAAATAGGTCCTCACTTCTAAAATACAAGTAAAGACTTAACAAAAAAGGGTCTCACTACTAAATTACAAGTGTTGACAAAACAAAGAAAGGTCCCCACTTCTAAAATACAAGTAATGATCTAAAAAAATGGTCCTCACTACAAAAACTACAAAATTACGCTAATTATTTTTACATTCATTTGGCACCCTTTTCCACCTGAGGCAAGTGACTCACTCGCCTAACCTCGATCCGGCTTTGCTGTCCACTTAATTTCGTCCCCGACTGTATATGCATAGATTTCTGCCAAACAGACATGTTATCCTTTAATAATTATTTTAGTCAATTTATGGAGTAGATATCTACTGCAGATGAGGACTGTTTTTATTGACATTTTGCATAAAGTATATCTACTCGTAATTCAGTAATAAATTTTCTGGTTAGTCACTTGCTCATGCTCAGGTGTACCATTTTCATCACTTTCATGGTCTTTTGATGTTATTGTCAATGCATTAAAAGGCGCAAATAGCATTTGTTGCTGTGCGCCAGAAATTGTAACTAACTCAATGCATTAAAACGTCTCGTAGTTTCTGCTTTAGAATGTGAAAAGTGCATTATCTAACAGTCATTGTAAGCAGAAATGTTACACTGTCAAAATCCTTTGACAGTAACACTTTCTATACAACTTAAGTTCTATTCAATTAAGTTATATTCTCAATTTGTTACTGTTTTGTCGCAAATAAACGGCTGTTCCAATTAACTGATGGTCCAATTAGCCAGTATCTACTTGTATAATTTATTTATGGAAAAACACTGCGTCAGTAATTTTAGATAGACTTCTCCCTTAAATTAGATCAATAATGAGAACACTTTACTACAAATATTTAGTTAGATTAAACCAGTGTTTCTCAATCGGGGGTCTATGGACCTCTAGGGCAGTGTTACTCAAAGAACGGTCCGCGGCCCACCAATCTTTTGCCCACCAAATACAGACGCTCCCATCTAGTTTTCTTGGTTAGCTAGGTTTTTTTAGAGATTTTATTAGCCTATACGTTATGTCCACCGTATCGACAGGGGATAGCTGCTAACGATCTCCATAGATAATGGAGAACCCCTTCTAAATTACCATATACTTCCGTTTTATCTGTTCTTGTATGTACGAGGGGTGTTTGAGTGAAGTTAGTTACTTTGATAAAAGATGGTGCTCATGTCGCAAGTTTGATATTATTTTTGATACATGTATATGCCATTATTTATAGACATACAAACTAAGTTTCAAGTAGATCTGTAAAATTGTACATTGTTACCAACATTCGGAAGCAGATAAGTTTGTGTTTATTTGCTGCAACGGAAAAAGGTGAATTCCGTGTGTTGATAAAGTACTACTTTTTGCGTAAAAAGGACAGTTTCCTTTTTACGCAAAAGCAAAGAATTATGGGAACTCTGCTCCGTCGCATGGAATGGTACCCAAGTGATTCACTAAATTCCGTTGTGGTTGTACGAACATGAATAGCCCTAAGCGCCCGGGACATCCGAATGAGGTCACAACTGAAGAGATGGTTAGTAAAATTGATATCGTGTTGCACAACCTACGAATGAAGATACGCGAGACAGTCAAGATAGTAAATATCCCAGACGAACGTGTGTTTCATACCCTGCATTTAAACATTTGGGCATAAAAAAAATATCAGCAATATGGGAAGATGGGTGCCGAATATGCTTACAATGGAGCAAAATCGGAATCGCGTAACCATTTCGAGGCAATGTTCGGACATGTGCAAGCGCGATCCAAGTGAATTTTGTGGTGCTTCATAACGGTTGAAGAAATATAGATCCATCCCTATGCACCAGGAATGAAAAAAAAAAAGTCAAAACAGTGAATTTTGTTGTTGTTATTAGCTAATTTTATCGCTGCCTGATTATTCAGCATTATTAAAATATTGTTCATTTGTTGAGTATATGCTTGTGAAATATTCAGTTGGTACAATTTTTTTATTCTAGTCCCTGTTAACATTATATCATTATTTTTAGAAATTATGCATCCTCCTTTTTCAATCTTTGTTTTAAATCCCTTCTTTTCAAATTGACTTACAGATATTAAATTTTCTGTCAAATCAGGTACAAATAATACCTACATCTAAAATATTAATGTATTTGTACTTACAAGCATCATCAGTCTTCACCCTTACATTTCCTATACCAGTAGCCTTCAGAGTATTGCCGCCAAGTAATTTTACATAATTTGGCTCAATATTTTTCAAAATTGTGAATTCGACTCTTCATATGACATATGGTTTGTTGCTCCTGAGTCAATATACCACACATTTTACTTTGACACATTTACTTGAGTCCTCGCTCCATTTATTGCTATCAGGGCATTTTTATCATCTTCTTCCGTACTTTCACAATCATTCATCAACTTAGCTCTTCCATATGACTGATAACTATTCAGTTTTCCATCCTTCTTGTCATTACTCTCAAATTTTTGTTTAAAATTTGTTGTACTTACTTTGCGCGATGAACCTGCTCTATAATAACAATCTCTAGCATAATGTCCAAGTTTTCCACACACAAAACAATTTCTCTCTCTCTTATCCATATCGCTCTCTTACCTCTCTATCTTGTCCATATCGCTCTCTTGATTTGAAGTTGGGTCTTCTCTTTGACATGCAAGCAGCTTCATTTTTTCTTCAGTCTCTATTAAATTTAGTTCCCTTCCTGTGCACGCAAACCTACTCTAAACTCTTCCATAGTTATTTTGTCTAACCCAGTCGCCTTCATTTGTAGCCTTATCATATTATGGGATTTTGGTAGTCCATTTAATATTAATCCCATATATTCTTCATCCTCTATTTTTCCATTACAATCTGATAACTGATCCCGTATACATTTTCCACGTGCTAAATATTTTTCGATCGTATCATTGCTACCCTTTTTTATTGCACTCAATTCTAAACGTAGGTTAAGTTTTCTAGAAGAAATTTTCCCTTCATGGATACTCCACAATTTTAACCAGATACTTCTAGCATCATCTAAATTAATCACTTGGCGTCCTTGACCAGGTTCTAATGTTGATAATATTAGTGCTGCAGCTATAGCACTTTTTAAGGTTTTGTAGGTACGACCAAAAAACCCTTATACCGTCATTTTGTCGTCTGTCTGTCTGTCTGTCTGTCTATCTGTCTGTCTGTCTGTCTGTCCGTCTGTCTGCCTGTTCGGTAAAAATTGTAGCCAAACGGATAAACCTAGAGAGTTAAAATTTGGCATGCTTATACAACTCTTTGACCCGCACATAGGAAAAATACTAAAACATCTAAAAACATATCCCCCTAAAAATATAAACAAATATGTGCTCATCGAAAAAAAAAAATATTTTTTTTAAATTCTGAGTAGGGTATCAAATGAAAGCCCTTGGTTGGTGGATTAACGATCAAATTTTAATTTTTGCAAAATAAATTATTTTGAAGCGATTTTTGTTAAAATTGTGCAAAAAAAAATTTGTCCCACCTGTAGCCCAGATGGTTTAAACTAGAGATGGGTCGTTCATGAACGAACCGGCTCCCTGAGCCGGCTCAGTACACTGACCGAAGTGACACGGTTCACCAAATTGAAATGAGCCGGCTCACGGCTCACTGTATAGTTTCAAGTTTCAAGGATACGATTGGTCAGGCGATTGTGAGCTGTGACCGGAGTGATCCGGATCTGGATCGATGTCATGTTGAACTTCGCGAGAACCCGGCTTGTAATGTATTATCATAAAGTGTATTTTGTCATCAATTTGTAGGGCAGTTTATTTGAAACTAATAGGCTTAAGTGGGAAACAGAATGCACCGAGTTCTACGACGCGTTAACGGCGTACGTACGGCACCATCTGTCAGAAGAAAGTTAAAACCAAGCTGTCGTACGCAAGTGCACAGAATGGACAACGTTCTACGCCGTTGATACTGAATGTTCGTCAACTTCCAACTTTTGACGCTGTTGAACGTTGACGCAGAACACCTAACCTCAGTTTTTACTGAATAATAAAGTGTTTGTATGTATAAATAACTTGCATACAACATAAATAACATCATTCACAAGTCTTCATCATCCATTATACTTTTAATAAAAGAAAGCGCACGTATAAATACAGATATAGGTTGTCAAGTGACACTTGACGGCGTTAAAAATTATTGCATTGTGTTCAGGCGAAATTTCTCAACGGCGCTACGCAACGCTGTCGCAAATGACGCAGCGCTGACGCTGTAGCGCGCTGTGCATTCTGTTCCAGGCTTAAGTCTGTATTCTTACAACCGTACTATATAAAAATATTAAAAATATTACCCAAATCCCAGATGTCCGATTTATAAGGGCAATAAACATCGCCATAAACTTAACACATCTGGTTTAAAATACAGCAGCTACATAAAGTGAATTGTTTGTTTCAAAAATGTTAGATAAGATCCGGCGCTAAGCGACATTCTACCTACGACCGAACGACCGCCCGTTCAACAACTGACTGACCCGTGTTCAGTTCATATATTGCAAGAACCGGCTCTTAACGACGTTCTACCTAGAAACGAATGACCGACCTGTATCTCGGGAAAGTGTTTACCCGGCTCTTCATATAATGCAAGACCCGGCTCTAAGCGACGTACTACCTACGAACGAACGAACGACCGACCTGTGTCTCGGAAACTGAACAACCTCCACTGATCCGGTTCGCAAACTGAACCGAAATTCCCATCTCTATTCGGGAAGCCATTGTAATTAAAAATTAAATGTTTTCGGTAAAATCTAGCAAAGTCTTTTGTGTAGGACAGTCTATTTGAAACTAATAGGCGTAGTCTGTACTTTCTTACAACTACACTATATAAAAATATGAAAAATATTGCCCAAATCCCCGATATCCGATTTATAAGGGCAATAAACATCGCCATAAACTTAACACATCTGGTGAATTGTTTGTTTACTATTAAACCGGCAAAAATGTTAATTTCATTTTACAATTGTTAAATGAAAAATGCAAAAAAGATAATTCACTTCTATAGATTTTTATTTATTTAACTTCATTATTTCTTTGTAACAAGATAATGAGGAAGACACACACAGAGAGAGAGAGAGAGAGAGAGAGAGAGAGAGAGAGAGAGAGAGAGAGAGAGAGAGAGAGAGAGAGAGAGAGAGAGAGAGAGAGAGAGAGAGAGAGAGAGAGAGAGTGAGAGAGAGAGAGTGAGAGAGAGAGAGAGAGAGAGAGAGAGAGAGAGAGAGAGAGAGAGAGAGAGAGAGAGAAGAATTTGTGAATAAGTCATAATTTACGTCTTCAGTCTTGAATTCATACTAAGAATATTAACAAGAATAAAGGCAATAAAGCGGCAAATATTCAGACGTTTTTATCGCATTTATTACACTCCGCTTTCCGCTGTCTGTTCATATAATACAAGAGCCATCTGACCGACGTTCTACCTACATATTCCAAACTTACAATCGTATTGAACGGTGGGAGAAGTGACGACTGACCGACCTGTTTCTCAGGGACAAGTTTACTTAACCGGATCACTGAGCCGGATCAAAGAGCCGGCTCAGCAAACTCAACGACCTGCACTGATCCGGTTCCGTAAACTGAGCCGAAATTCCCATCTCTAGTTTAAACTAAAAATCTGAAAAAATTCTAAGTAATGTACATTGGTATGAACCGGAATAGTACAACAGGAATTTTTGATCAGATTATGTTTTTGGAACAAAAAGCATTTTTTGTGTTTTTTTGCTAATAATGTTATAGTTATATAGTTATATAGACGCTAAACAGTAACGTGTTTCTTGGTGCAGTGGCTAAGATACTTGCATTCTGCCCGAGAAATTGAGTTCGAATCCTACGAGAGGAGACAATATTATTTTTTATTTTTTTTTTTTGCATTTTTATATTGTTTAAATTATTTTTTCAAAATTCTAGTTATATTTTGGCAATTGTTGCATTTAATTTTTAAAAGCGTAAATTTAATAACCAGTGTACACGAATGAGTTTCATGTACAGAATGTACACGAAATCAAAGGGGAGGAGCTATGACTAAAAACAACCAATGGGAGCCATAGGCGCAATTTTCAAAATCTTAATGAACCTTGATATATAAAAAAATACTGCACATCTTTAGAAACTTAAATAATGGTAATAGGCATTAGAATTAAAATTCATAAAAAAATATTTTGACATAAAATTTGTTTTGGCATCATTCACTTACTAAATACCTGCAAAACCCTGAAATGTGTGAAAATTCACACTTCACATCAATTTTTTCTTCATACTCTTCTATTTTCTTCACGTCGCATTCTGTTGGTTTCTCTCTTTCAACAGCATACCACACCTTCTTGGCCTTTAAAAGCATTTTTAATTGGTGTTTCCATGATTGGGAATTATTTAATTTGGTGATAGCCGCTATTGGTATTCCTTCCATTACTTCGCACTATAATTTGCAATATTCAATATATTTTTAATTTCTCTATATATCACCAACTCGCAATATATACATATTCTTATTTTTCTCTTGTTATATTGCCTACTCGCAATATTCTTATTTTTCTCTTATTATATTGCCTACTCGCAATATTCTTATTTATCTCTTATATTATTGCCTACTCGCAATAACTAACTAGTAGGGGGCCCAGATCCATAACCTGTTGTTGTTAATGAGTCCTACTGTTAATATTATAAAATAAATAAAAATAATTAGAACATTTTGTAATATATATTAAATAAATTCTCTTATAATATTAACAGTAGGACTCATTAACAACAACAAATTTCTCCTGGCGAACATACTTCAAAGAAGGCAAAGAGAGTTCCGTCGGCCGGAAAGGCCACGGCCATGAATTGATGAAAAAGCGGCCTTATTTGGCCAAGAAAAAAGTCCTGTTCCATCATGATAATGCATCAGCTCGTACGCAATTGCAACTGCCAAATTGGTCGAATTGCGTTACGAACTGCTCCTTCATCCAGCCTATTCTCCAGTTTTGGTCCACTGCGAATTCTTTATTTTTCCAAACATGAAGACATGGCTAGCAGGAAAAAGGTTCACATGGAACGAGGAGATCATCGCGGAAACACTCGCCTATTTTACAAAGTTCGAGAGATCATATTTTTTTGGAAGACTTAAAGAAGTTGGACTATAGTTAAAATCGAGCTAAAAGGAGACAATGCTGAACAATAAATCGCATTTTGGTAAAAATAAAATTCTTTAATTTCGAAGTCTATGATTTAGCAAACACCCCTCGTATTAAGAGACTGACTCATATCTTGGTCAAAATTATTTTATCACGATGGATACATTTCTTTTTATTATATGTGAAAGTTTATACTACTGTGTGCCATTTATATATTTTACCCTATACGGGCGTTTCAATCAAAGTAAAGTAAAGTTAAATTGCAATCATTACTTCAACCAGGTAGAAATTCAGTTACAAAACCCATTATTTCTTGTATTGTTTACCAAAACTCTCGACGCAGGAAGTTTCGAATTAACTAAATTTCGATTTAAAATTAATTAACGCAATTCGTAATTTCATTTAAAAACATTCGAATAAAATACAAAAATAAACACGAAATTACCTCCTGTTGATACCTGTTTATTTATTCTCTGAACCACCGCAGCTAATCCCAATAACTTTAATTTAATTTCATTTTACAATTTACAGGCATTATTATCTTCACCCGACCTACATACACATAAACAAATAACTTATATATCAGATTATAACACAAATCTCAGTTGGCTCTGGCTGACAGCAGCCATTTGTTACACAAATATTATTACGTAACTTAGTTTGAAGGTGTTAGGTTGTTAAAGGAGATGCACTTATCTTTGTGCCGTGCATAATAATAATAGCCTATATTTAAGTTACCAAATACATAAATCTTATAAAATTCAGATTTAATATGATAAACACAATTAAAATTGCAAATATGTAAATTACAAACAATTTACATAATTACTTAATATTGATTTACGAAAAATCAAACTTCTTTCCACTTCTGGGCAAAAGAAATTTGTTTCCTTTCGCTTCTGATTCTTACTGCTAGAACAGAATGCTGTTTGATTCGTTTAGATGTTTATGAGAGCAGCGGAGAATGACGTAGGTATAACGTTGTAGGCGGTGATTAACTCAGGGCGACTGGGCCTGGAGGTGGTGCTACCTGGACTGGACGTGGCGGCTTGGAGTACGTCGGCAGCACCTAGGCTGCAATATAGTCATCCAACCTTCTGTTGGCTTCTTACACCAATTCAGGGGCGACCCGATGCGGTGATTTATTAGATCGGGAATGGCGTCGTTTTTGCTTTTGTAAGGGAGCGCCATGAATACTAAGGCCACTACTGCACTTATTAAATACCTACAAAATTACTGTGCAGTATCGCAAGTTTGAAATAGATGTAGAAATTAACCTAGATAAATTCCGATGTAGGGGAATTTGATTCCGTATCCCTGTTGTCCATAGGCAACCACAGTACCACGGAGCTACGGCAACTATATTCTATGTATATATCTATTGTCAAAAATAACGACTGTAGGTTACTATCAGATCCAGGGGAGATAGGAAAATTGAGATAAAACAGCTTTTATAACACTTTTTGGAACTTATCGGTTCATTCGCATGCCTTTTGGATTTAAGACGGCTTCGGCGACATTCCAGCGTATCCTATATGATGTATAAAAATTAAACCAAAATCACTATTAACTCAAAATCTTCGAAAAGAAAGTATTGCGCTGAATTACATGGTCCGGTACAAGAAGATAGATTGTGGAGAATCTGGAGAAATAAATATAAGAAGGATCTATGAGGATCATGATGTTATCGGATTTATCAAGAATGGCAGAAGACGCTGATTAGTGCACATGATTTGGTTGACAAACAACCACAAAGAGTCTTAAACAGCAGGCCATGTACCGCAAAGCCGAGTGAAATATTTCGAACAAGGTAGGTAGACAAAAGTATAATAATGATAATAAAATATGTACAAAAGGACTGCCAGAAACTAAAAGCTAACAACAGATGTACAGTGGCTTAGAATCCTACAATCTGGAGGCAAATGGTTGAGGAGGTATAAGGCTTTGTAAATGCCAATAATAATAATACAGTGCAGTCAGATATAATTCTTTATATATATGCTACTGGATATATAGAAACTTACCAGAGGATTTACCTTCTCTGTCCTTATACACCACCTAAGCGGTCGGAAGTTATTATTATTTCTAAGTAATATACATTTACAAGTTTAAATTGGAAAATATTGTGGTGTCTGCGGATATAGAAATAATAATTAATAACATGAAACCCAAAATAAGCAAAGATATCCATGGTTTAGACTGTAAGCTAATAAAGTCCATCCAGTCTGAAATAGCAGATCCACTACGTGATATTATTAACAAATGCATGGAAAACGGTGCGTTTCCCGATAATATGAAAATTGCCAAAGTACGACCGATTTATAAAAAAAATGACCGATCTATTACTGATAATTACAGACCAATATCTATTCTTCTTGTGTTCTCTAAAATCTTCGAACATATCATAGAGAGGCAAATAATACAATTTTTCGAAAAATGTTCGTACTTTTCAACAAATCAATTTGGATTTCGTGCTAGGCGGGGACCCATCGATGCAGTATTGACATTAATGAAGAACATATGTAACGCTTTTGAAAATAAAGAAGAATGCGCCATTCAGCTATGAGATCTTAGTAAGGCTTTTGACCAAATGCCTCACAAATTATTCTTGAACAAAATTGAATATTACGGTGTTAGAGGTACATTCCTTCATTTACTCACAAGTTACTTAACAAATAGGATACAAATAGTTGATCATAACTCCGAATTGAGCAAGCCATGTAAGATAAAAACAGGAATACCCCAAGGCAGTATCCTTGGGCCTTTATTTTTCATTATATTTATAAATGATCTTCCCAATAATATTTCTTGCAACAGTGTGTTATTCGCTGATGACACAACTCTACTGGTGAACGACAGGGATGCAAGTATGTTAAAAATCAAGCTTGATACTGCCAATCTCGAAGCTACTAAATGGTTCCAGCCGAATTATTTAACTTTAAACCATAGCAAAACGCAAACTATTACCTTTACGTACAATAGAAGATTCCCTAAACCTGGCGTTGCCGATTTTCTGGGCTTACGGATAGACTCTATAATGACATGGAAGTATCATGTAACTAATCAGTGGTAAACTCAACAGAGAAATTTATACTATTCGTCGTATAAGAAAAACAACCAACCAAGATTTAGCTTTGACTGTATATCACGCATTGTTCCATTCCATTATGTCTTATGGTCCATTATTCTGGCGCAGTGCTCCACAAGCAGAGAAGATATTTATACTACAAAAAAAAGGCTGTAAGGGCTGTAGTGAACGCACCAAAAACCTCTTCTTGTAAGCCAGTATTCAAGAAACTGGATATACTGACACTCCATTCGCAATTCATTTTGCTACAAGCTCTACAAGTAAAGAAGAGTAGTGGAAATCTTTCAACCCGCAAAGAGTGCCATACCTACAATATACGTTCCAAAGAAGATCTTAGTGTGCCAAGGTCTCGATTGCAAGTATCCAGCAAAATGAATATTAGTTACACTATATTCAATAAAATCCCCCTTTCAATTAGAAATAAAAATTTAAAACAATTTAAACTTTCTTTTAAAAATATCTTAGCTAGTAAGTCATATTATTCTTTAAATGAATTTCTAAATGGTCTTTTGTAAAATCTATTATTATTAGTTTTTTTTAGTGACTTGTATTGTTTTGAAGTTAAATAAATGTTTATTATTAATATTATATATACATTCTGAAAGAAATTTGTACTGAAAAAATCTTCTATAATGATAGGATCGCCGGAACAGCTCTAGATTTTTTTTAATGGAATTACGTAAACAGCAAGGTCTATACCAACAAATCGTAGGTAATAGAACATATTGGCATTTTCGTAATATTTTATTTTTATATATTCATATAACGAAATTGAATTTTGGATGTTTATCACATGGTACATGTATTTCTCTATCCTTTTTTATGTAAAAACATCACAACTTCATGTTATTTTTGGATATCTATTTTATCTACATACTTTGTCAACAAACCGGGACATTTACGCGTCTCTAACGAGCCTTTCGACACAATGGGACACCTTTTACAAAACAAGGACAAATACTAGAAAATTTAGACATATAGATACTCTATAATGTCACAAATAAATATACTTACCTAAATTCTTTCCAACTTTTTTTATTGTTAAAAGAGAATATGTAAAACTTGAGCAGAAATATTTTTGCACTTTGCTGAGTTTTACCTGATGTTGATAAGTTTAATAAGAAATAAATTACATCTTGGTAATAACAGTAAATTGTGGTCAACAAATTATAAATGATAAAGGAAATATTTAGCAAATTTCAAAGAATAAAAATTTATCAAAATCATAATTAATCAGCAAAATGTTATTATGTTCCTCGACTTGAAGCTGAACTCAACCAATAACAATATCGATTTAAATTTGAGGGAGTAATTTATGTAACAAGATAAACAGTTTTAATGAAAGTTGCTTTATTTCAAAATTAATTTGTTTTAATTTCGTTAGTGCCCAACAAATTATGAAATTCTTGGCAAATGAAGTTCATCTTAAAATAACTTTAAAATTCATTATAAAATCAAATGATTAAATATTTTTTTGACAGAAGAAGTCAGGCGGATAAATTTCTAATATTATATTTTCAAGGATTTATCCAGAAGTAGATCACATTCATTGGTAAATATGTTACTTTTATAATTTGCGTGAATGTCGAGCATATCTAAATTGAGTTATTGATACTAGGCACAGGAAGACGGGATCGGGATTTAGTAGTGCTAAGACGATAGATCACTGGTGGGCAAATTATATTACAATTAGGTCACAGGTGTGGCGCATGAGACCATGGATGCTACCGCGTCCACTTGTGAATCTCATATTAACTAAGCTTGATAAAGATATTACGCTGCCTATAGAATACCAACACGAGTTACAAAGGACATTGGTCCCTAGATTCGTGAATACTGTCATTTTTACTGATGAATAAAAATCCGGAACCAGGGTTGGGTGTGCGTTCGTTGTCTTGAACCCACATCAGCAGTTTTAGTACCGTCTGAACTCCATAACGAGTGTGTACACTGCTGAGCTGTACTCTATTTTCAAGGCCCTGGATTTTGATTCCTAAGAGCAAAGTCGATCAAGTGTTATCTTCACGGACTCGTTTAGCGCTCCGAACAGAATCCAAGATTCAGATCCGATGCATCCTCTTGTATTAAAGATCCGGTTGCTACTCTACAATTTGAATGCTCAGAACGTGAGAGTAGAGCTGTTTTGGATACCAGGACATGTTGGTATTAATTGTAATGAATCGGCTGATATAGCTGCAAAAGTCGCCTCTCACAGACTTATGATTGATGTGAGTTTCATATATCCAGATACCGCAAAGAGTCATCTGAAACATCTGGTTTTAGCTAGGTGCCAACATGAGTGGAACAGCACAGGATGTTAAGTTAATGACCGCAGGGAGGAAACCGCCATCACACGTCTCCGTATAAGCCGCTGTAGGTGGACCCATGAACACCTTCTTCGAGGTGAAGAGTCCCCAAAGTGTGAGACATGTACCACATTTGTCTGTGTTACACATTTTAACTGAGTGTGTACAGTTCGAGGATGTCAGGGAGAGGTTAGGCCTGTGCTATAACCTGTCATTTGCTTTAGGTGACGACAGAGTACTCATGGACAGGCTAATACTTTTCCTGAGAGAATAGAATTTTATTTGTGAAGTCCTGCACCTTATTTTAATGTGTTCTATTTCTAAACTGTGATATTCGAAGGTAACTGGCCTCTTTACATCCTCTTACTATCACCCTGCGCATGTTAAATTTTTCGAACAGACTTTTTGTCTTATTCATTTGTTTGTCTGTGCAAGATTTCTTTTATTCAGTATGCGTATTTTTATTTGATTAAAGTATTGTTTTTAATATGTGTGTAGTCATTTAGAAAGGCTGCTTTAGGCGCAAATATCTTTTGTTGCTGTGCGCCAAAAATTTTAAATAACTAACTAAATGGTGCATGAGAAGTAAAATTCGTTACACCATGTAAAATTTGATACAGTTGGGTATTTTTAGTCGTCCCTCCGAGATTCATACAAAAACAACTGGACATATTTCTTGAAATTAGGTATGAGGAGAGCACAAAACCGCGATTCGAACATAAGTTATATGGTATCTCAAAAATTGCATTGTAAGGGGGAGGACTTATTTAATTAAACTTAACAGCTAAAACTTATATGACAAATTAAAATAACTTTTTTGTATGCATTTTTTTTTTTTTCATTTAGGTAAATATTTAGAGTTGCGGGGGGACGGAATAAAACTAAAATCTTGAAACATGTAACAAAAAATAAAAAAATTGTTTGACATTTCACTTTTTAGTTCTACTATTACTATTAAATAGTACAGACTAAGTGGGCTGGGTCATCTAAGTCGTATGGATACGACAAAATTTAAAAAAGGTTTAAGTCAAGTTTCTTTTTATGCGTATCATTTCTATGCGGTTTGAAGTTATGCGGTACATTCAATTCGGAGATTTTCGTTAAGTTGAGTTAAACTCGTACATTCGGGAGATTCCCGTTGTAGGTATTTATCTCGTATAAATAACATGTTATAATACCATGAGTTCAAAAAGTAATTACATAAGGGTTGGCTATGGAAAAATGAAATAATGTCTACCTACTGCAAGCTTTAGAATTAATTAACTGTCATCACTGTTGTTTTATGTCATAAGTTTATATTGTTATAAAAAGATTGCAGTAGACATTATTTTATTTTTCCATAGCCAACCCTTATGTAATTACTTTTTGAACTCATGGAATAAGTACAATGCAAATACTGAATGTGTAATCAGTGTGCACATGAAATGTTTAATGTACAATTTTTTATATGAATAGACTTTTCATTATCTGTTTATGTGCGATTTTTTGTTTTGTGCGATTTTTATTTTATGTGTACGATTTTTTGTTGATCGTATCTACCTCATAAAAAGAGACTAGACTGTGTATGAGTGTCGCTCATTTTTCAAAAGACCTAAAGGAAGACCGAAAATAAGATGGAACGATAATGCGGAATCTGACTTAAATATATTTGGTATAGCTAATTGGCGAGTAATGGTATATGGTAGGGGCAGATAGCAGCGTACTGTGAAGGATGCGTTTGGATATAGCCGAAAATCATGATTATGTATTAAAGAAAAGCTCTTAATACTAAGAAAAATGTATGTGAAGTGTGAAATTTTACACATTTCAGGATTTTGTAGGTATTTAGTAGGTGTTCAGATCGCAAATTTTGGGTAGATATTAAAAATCATAAATTTCGAAGTTTTGAAAGATTTCGCCTAAAGACTTACAAACATACTTAATTACGTGATGCATGCGCTTCAACACCAACTTACAGCTATTCAATTATCCAGTTAGGCCGAGTACTACAGTACAAGTTTAAACTCGATCCGCAGCTTAAGCTTTAGTTTATTTCAAAATGGAGTATATCAGTGTCGGTTTAGGTTTAAGCTAACAGTTTAACTTAAGCGGTGCACTAGTGGTCGCTTAAACCTTAAGCTTGGAATTATAACCTATAATAGTCTCAATTTGAATTGCTACAATTAAGATAGAGTAATGAATTTGATAGAACATTGTAATTTTTATCTTTAATTATGAGATTCGTTATGATGAAGCACAGATTTATAGAAGACAATATTAATATATGGAACGATTTAGAATTTAATAGTAGATTGAGATTGTCCAAAGTATCTGTCTGACAAAAGAAAAACAAATTGTATTTAAATATGATTTCGGGCATTAATATCGAGGTATTTGATTTAAAAACCGAACAAATTAATGTGTAATATTTAATAACTTATTTGTTAGGAGCAATGCACTCCATCCAATAAATGCATTATTATTAACCTTTCAATATTTAGACACAGGATATTTCTTGATAAATAACAGCTGGAGATTTTGCTGGTATTCAACAAGGTGTCTCAAAAGACATTTTATATTTAGTGGATCGATTAAAAAAAAAGTAAGCCGTATATAGAAAAAATGTTTATTAATTATTAAAATACACTTTTTGGGGATTTATTTCTTTAAAATAATATCGTCTAAATGTAGACCCTCGCGTTCTCGGCACTCATTTAATCGAACAGTAAAATTACTTATGACGTCTCGGCAGGTGGACTCAGGGATGGCTGCCATTTCGTGACGGATATTTTCGTTCAAATGCGCCAGTGAAGTCGGTTTATTGGCGTAAACTTTAGATTTAAGATAACCCCATAGGAAAAAGTCCATAGGGGTTAAATCTGGACTGCGTGGAGGCCAATTTATGTCACCTCTCCGGGAGATCAATTTGCCTGAGAAAATTTCACGAACACGTGGCAGAGACATATTGGACGTGTGTGAAGTTGCTCCGTCCTGTTGGAACCATGTTCTTTGGTTATAGCCAGGAAAGTTTTGCAGTTCAGGTACCAAGAAGTTGTCTAACATCTCCACATAACGCTCTGAATTCACTGTAACTGCACGCCCCTTTTCGTCTTCAAAAAAGTAAGGACCGATAATTCCTCGCGCCCACATCGCAGCCCATACGGCCACTTTAGGCGAATGTAGGGGTTTCTGATGTTTGCGTTTCGGATTCGTTGCACTCCAGTAGCGGCAGTTCTGCTTATTTACGTGGCCATTAAGATGAAAATGAGCTTCATCCGAAAACAAAATGTTGGTAAATGTTAAAAATCGCTCAATCACCTGATTTACGAAATTAAGCCTCTGACTGGCATCTTGGGGCTTTAATTCTTGCACCAATTGAATTTTGTAGGGGTGCAGCTTTAGGTCTTAGTGCATAATGCGATGTAATGATGATCTATGCACATTTAAAGCACTTGCGCGCTTCCGAATTGAAAGGTTCGGGTCGTCACGAACAGACTGATTAACATTCTCCACGTTTTCTACCGTTCTTGATGACCTAGGTCGCTCGGATTTTGATTTATCCAGCGTTGTACCAGTCTCTTCAAACTTTTTAACCCAATGTCGAATGAGAGGAATGCTTGGCGCATCATTTAAGTGGCGAAAACCTCGAACACTGCAGAATTTTCTACGCGCTACAGTCGCCGAATCACCGTTTTTGTAAAACTCTCGCACGCATAACGCGCGGTCTGCTCCCGAGAAACGCTCCATAGCGACTGAATTCCCAAGAGCCAGGCTACCGATTGACATAACCCCCGCGCCCCTCGGATACGTTGCGTTCACGCAGTAAGCTAAATAAATATAAAATTTCTTTTGAGACACCTTGTATTAGAAATAATTGACATATCAAAACTTTCTGTTGTACTATTCCGATTTATATTAACGAGCATTACTCAGCATTTTTCAGATTTTTGGATTAATCTACCTGGGTTTTTCGGTGTGGGACTACAGTTTTTTAGCACAATTTTCGCTTAAGTCGTATAGAAATAAAGAAATAATTTAAAACACTACTTTCCATTCCCTAATCTATGTCTTAAGAGCTGTCTTTTTATATATGTATATATGTTAGGCGGGCAGTATTGCCAACGTCCGGTTAATTAGGTTAGGTTTAGTTAGTAAAAATTTAGGACACCAGAAGCCGAAAGGCTCGAAGTAAGCGTAAAGGAGGTTGTGTAAAAAAAAACTTATTTTTGTCTGTCTTGACCGGTCATTGTTCACTCTGTCCGCCATTCGATCATTGGCCGTAACGTATACATATTTCAACGACACAAAAAATAAGATGGTGGAGGAAAGTTTTTCGAGACTTATTAATGAAAATCCTAAAAAAATATATATATATAAAAAAATAATTTTTAAAATAAAAATTTGTTGGTTTATCCACGTATTAAGAAATTTCGTTTGATATCTCACTCAAAATTAAATAAAAAAATTGATGTGAAGTGTGAACTCACACATTTTAGAGTTTCGCAGGTATTTAGTAAGTGAATGATGATTATTTGGGATGCCAAAACAAATTATATGTTAAAATATGTTTTTGTTAATTTCAATTCGAATGCTTAATGCCATTATTTAGGTTTCTAAATATGTGTAGTAATTTTTTTATATAGCAATGTTCGTTAAGATTTTGAAAATTGCGCCTATGGCATCCATTGGTCATAAGCTCCGCCCCTCTGATTTTGTATACATTCAAACATAGAATTATATTATGATTTCAACACTTCTCACTGGTTATTAAATTTACGCTTTTAAAAATTAAATGCATCATTTGCCAAAATATAACTAGAAATTTTAACCAATTTAACTTTCATTTTTTTTCGATGACCACTTATTTGTTTATATTTTTAGGGGGATATGTTTTTTAGATGTGTTAGTATTTTTACTATGTGCGGGTCAAAGAGTTGTATAAGCATGCCAAATTTCAACTCTCTAGGTTTATCCGTTTGGCTACAATATTTCAGGGTTTTTTGGTCATACCTACAAAACCCTAAAAAAAATGTTTTCGTTGAATGCATATTTGTTTATATTTTTTCCCGAGATTTTTTGAACTCTCAATAGTTTTATTATATGTGGGTCAATTAGTATTTCTTGCCAAATTTCTATTTTGTAGGTCCTGCCGTTTGGGTACAATTTCTACTATACTTTAGAACAGGCCTAGGCAAATGGCGGCCCGCGGGCTGGATCCGCCCGACCTGAAATTCTATCCGGCCCGCGAAGCATTTTATAAATTATTGTGTCCTGCAAAATATTACTGTCTGTTCAATATTCTTTAAAATTTTCATTCTTTCCAATTTTATTTTAATTTTTTTTTCTTTAAATTGCATAATAAATACACGTTTTGGTTTAAAAATATTGCTTTTAAAATTTATAAAATAACTTTCGTAACAAAAACAATATTAAAAATTATAATTTTTTTTTCCCGCTGTCAAATTTTCATCCGTAATGTAGCCCGCGGTCAAATTTTCATCCGCAATGTGGCCCGAGAGTCAAAAGATTTGCCCACCCCTGCTTTAGAATGACATATGAGTGACATTATATATTTTATTTTTTGTCATATCTACAAAATTCTAAAAAAGTACGAAAAATTATTTAAAAAAAAAGTGTTTTCTATATAATATAGCAAAAATGTCTTTACATTCTAGATACCTACGAAATTCTAAAATGTGTGAAAATATACAATCCCTGTCAATTTAAGATAAGTGTACATTGAATATTTTTATTGACTCATCGTAATTCTTTGACGTAAGTATTTCAAAATACGCGAAATTGAATTGCAGCATTGCATTGTTAGTAGTTGCAACAACGAAAACCCCAATCTTCTTATATTGTCAAAACGTCAGCATACATTTTCTGGTAATACACATAAAATTTTAAAATTGAATTTCTAGACTTATGTGTACTACGTTTTTATTATTGCAATTATGAAACAAGTCTGCCGCTATTTTATTTTGCACGAGTACAGTAACTTTTATGTTCAATTAATTTTACTGGCATTTCTAAATAGAAAATATTTCTTCAACATGTCATTTCTTTTAGGATTTCTCAGTGGCGTAACTATGGGCCCACTAAGATTATAATTGCGGGGTGTGGCACGCCATTTAAGGGCCCGTCGAATCTCTAATTGACATTTACTTTTTTTTTTTTAATTTTTGGTTCGCTTATTCTCTTTAGACAAAGTAAACAAACCTACTAGAAGGCCAAAACAAAATCTTCGGGTGGGGGCATGTTAACAACGGGATCCGGAAACTTCGCCCCCCACATTTCGCCCCCCACATTTCGCCCCCCACATTTCGTCCTCACATTTCGCCCCTCCACATTTCGCCCCCCGGATATTGCGCCTCCTACACATTTTGCCCCTACAAATTTTGCTCCCCGGATATTTTGCCCCCACCCGGATATTTCGCCCCCTGCCCATATCTCCCCGAATTTTATTATCAGTAATTTAGCTGCACATTCACTCTGACCAACTGGAGTAGTGGCTGCTTGACTGTCTGGAGAAGTGAACTGCGAATAATTTGAACTTGTACAGGGATCGAGAGAATTGAGATTCTTGGACTTATACAGAGGTCTTAATGATTATTTACGATTTTAGTAATGGCCTAACTCAACAACAATGCATAGATTCGCTTCGTTCAGCTTTTGGTAATGAAGCACCATCAGAAAAGACAGTTTACAATTGGTTTGCAGAATTTCGTCGTGGTCGTGCGTCCGTCAGTGATGAATCTCGTGAAGGTCAACCAAAATCGGTTGTGATTCAAAAAAACATAGATGCTGTGCTCAAAATGATTGAATAAGATCGGCATGTGACTTTCGGCGTGAGATAGAGGCATCCTCTGGCATATCGCAGACTGCAATACATTCGAATTTGCATGAACATTTAGCTGTGAAAGAGATCTGTTCCCGATGGACTCCGCATAATTTGACCGAAGCTCAAAAAAAGGCTCGTGTTGATTGGTGTAAGGCAATGCTAAAAAAATTCAACCTAGGCACTGCAAATTCCGCATACAACATCGTTACAGATAACGAAACTAGGATTTTTTCATATGAACAGCTTTTTATTTTTATTAAACTAATCAACAATCCACTGTTTGGGTATTCCAAGATGAACCGAAACCCACAAAAGTTGTTCTTTGACGAAGCACTTCCTAGAAAATGATCGCTTGTTTCTTCCATTGTACTGGACATGTCGATAACATTCCTTTAGAGGATCGGAGAACAGTTAATGGTGAATGGTATACAACAATTTGTTTGCCAGAAGTCATCGACAAAATCAGGAAAAAACAACCAAAAACGTCGCATCACTCTTCATCATGACAATGCAAGCTCCCACACAGCACGTCAAACAATTGATTACTTGAAGGAGAAAAACATCGAATTAATATCTCATTGCCCGTATTCACCTGATTTAACCCCTAAAGACTTTTTTTTTGTTCCCCAGTCTTAAACAAAAAATGTGTGGACAGCGATTTTCATCACCTCAAGAAGCTGTTGAAGCCTTCGAAAACCATGTTTTTGAGATACCAACTTCAGAGTGGAAAAAATGTTTCGACAATTGGTTTGAACGCATGCATAAGTGTATAAATATTAAAGGCGAATATTTTGAAAAGCAATAAAACTGTTTGTCTTTGAACTCTTACGGTTCTCGAGATACCCATGCTTAACAAGTTATTTGGAGACTCTGTATATATATATATATATACTCTCTTATTTGGACACTCTGTATATACGAGTGGCATTCTGTTAGCCTCTTTCACTTACTAAATACCTATGAAATCCTGAACTGTGTAAATATTTACAGTTAGCATTAATATTTTGACCCAACTTAATTATTTTTTTACGCTGTAGTTAAGCTTTTATGAAACACGAGTACTACGCGATAAAATATCAACGGCTTCATATTTTAAAACCAATTAAAATCTCATCCATTGTACAACATTTTAAAAAAGTTTATAAAGAAGTACTTAATTACTTTTATCTCAATAACACTGCCGTCTATTTTCAAAAATCCATAGATTTCAGGAAACTTGGAAAACTTTATTTTCTTCATTGATTTCATCTTAACTTGAATTTTATTCATCTATTCATACATTAATCCCGCACGAGTTCTTAGACATTAACTTTGAGTTTAGCTTTTTATTAAAAACTTTCATCAGGAAGGATTCTAACTAAGATAAAAGTAATACTAATCCTCCAAAGCTCCAGTACTGCTGAAAATTCGTTTTATTGCTACTGTAACAATATAAAGTGTTGTACAAGTATAATATTCTACTTGCAATCTTACAGGCATTTGTCTTTGTATTAAACACCGAAATTTATGGTACCGACATTCTTAAGCCACGCTTTTGTAACAATGAGTTTTAGTACTGGTGGATTGCTGGTACACAATTTTGTTCTTATTTTATACTTCTATTGTAGTATATTACAGAGCCACAGATATAAGAGAGTAGAATGCAAAATAAAGTGATTATATTTAACAGAAATTCCGTTCCATTTGCCTAATTTCAGTTTAGTTCTTTATAATATTAATGTTGTATGACTAGACTAAAGCCTGTTTTTTTTTGGTTTAGGCCCGGTATTTCCAACCATATATAAAATTGACTATCTATGGCATAATTTGTTAATCAGGGGAATAAACGATTTTTTGCGTATTTCCAATTATTTATCTATAGAGTAACTAAGTTATCTATAGGATAAGTTATTCACACCGTGTAGGTACTGATAAATGTTATCAATTGGATAAAAATGATTTTGACAGATAGGTGTAAAAAAACATTTTATTGATAAATATGTATATGCACATAATATAAGCATATATACAGTCTGTTCCAAACGGTTAAGCGGAACTAGATTTTGCAATCTAGTTACTTTCATCGTTTAAATCGTGCCTTTCGGCCGTTTTGTTTAAGCTTTGAAAATCATACTTACAATAAACATTTTTTGGTTAAGGTTAATATTATTTTAAAATGTCATTTTCTTTATATTTTGATTTTTTGTGTCATTCTTAATACAAATTTCCCATTTATTTATTTTTTTGTCATTAGAATATCTAAAAAAAATATTTATTTTGACATAGTATGTCATTCGTTTCCATGGTATCATTGTTGGAATTTTAAATTTTGACATCCCAACGTGAAAAATGAAATAACCCAAGCAAGGTCCCTTCTCGTGCCAATCTAAAAGAACTAAATTCCCATTTAGTTCCGCTTAACCGTTTGGAACAGACTGTACGTAAAATATATAATATAACAGGTATTATGTACATATTAGACATACCTACACTTTATATACATATTATAATACATACACCTGTTTCCATTATGTGTTCTATTTTAGTGTGTAATTAGCTATATCAAAATAAATTCAAAATAATTTAGTAAATCTACTTTAATTTATACTGAAATACAAAAATATTGTCGATTATTTTTAGGTAATTTACATTTATTTGTAAAGAAGGAAATCATGAATTCTGATTTAGAGAAAAAGATTTGCTAGCAGACGATGATGAAGAAATTATAGAGTATTTAGAACGTCCATACATAGTTCGTGTTAGACCAAATCATATGAACCATTGGGATGAGAAAGAATTTATTAATCGATTTCGCTTAGCGACAAATGTATTTAAAATCCTGCTCCACCAAATATTCTACCAAATACTACGCCAAATTAAAATATATATATATATATATATATATATATATGTATGTATGTATGTATGTAAACGGTTCAATTTAGTTTTCAGTGTTTTTGCATTTCTGCAGAATTTCTATAACATTTTTACATTTTAACACAAAATTTACAAGTTGCCTTGTTTCGGAAATATTAAAATCTGCGTTTCTTGGGCGTTTATCGCACATTTTTCTGTACAAAATTTTGACAGTTGTCATTTATTTTGACAGATGAATCTATCTCTCTTTTATCCGTACGGCTCGCGTATTTGTCTCTTTATGTTTAACATAACGCTACTAATAACAACATAAAAAAACATCGTAAAACATTATTATTAATCAGAATAGCTATCTACGGGATATCTAGAGTTGGAAATACAGAAAGCAATTTATGCTAGTGAATATCAAGAGGATAATATTATTCCATTGATAGTTATTTTCATAAATAACCGCAAGGCGGAAATACCGAGCCTTAAGCAAATTAGATATTCAATTCTAGTAACTTTTACGGATTAAAACAGACTTTTGATTATTTTGTTTAGCAAAAGCCTACTTCAAACTCTAAAAATAAAGCTCATGACAACTGATAAAAATGAAAATTCCAGTTAGTTCCGCTTAAACGTTTCGAATAGCCTATACATCCTGCATTTAGCTTTCTTTCTGATTTCAGTACTTAGTTAGCTTTTTCAGAGTTAGTTAGAATTTTTGGCGCATAGAAATAAAGGATAATTTTGCATAACACAATCTAATTATTTGAATATAATCATATGTGGCAATAAGACAATATAATGAAAAAAGATTACATAAAGACAAATTAAATTAGAAACAATAAAGCCCGGTTGCATAAAAGTTTTAAAACTAGATGTTAGCTAAATCTCATTAAAAACTCATTAAAACGCAGTGCGTTGCTAGGCAATTTTGTGTTTTACATCGAGTTTTTAATATTTGTCTCAATCGTACAATAGAGATAGTATACGAGGGCTATCTTTTAAGTTTTTACAAACACTAAGAAAGAATTTTTTTAACAAATGTATTATTGCTTTTCAAAATATTCGCCTTTAAGATTTATACACTTTTGAATGCGTTCAAACCAATTCAACATTTTTGCCACTCTGAAGTTGGTATCTCAAAAACATGGTTTTCGAAGGCTTCAACAGATTCTTGAGGTGATGAAAATCGCTATCCACGCTTTTTTTCATGACATTGGGGAACAAAAAAAAAAAAACGTTAGGGGGTAAATCAGGTGCATACGGGCAAAGAGACATTAATTCGATGTTTTTTTCCTTCAAATTATCAATTGTTTGACATGCTGTGTGGGAGCTTACATTGTCATGATGCAGAATGATGCGACGTTTTTGGTTGTTTTTCCTGATTTTGTCGGTGAATTCTGGCAAACAAATTGTTCCTCTAAAAGAAATGGCAAAAAATCATCTAAAGGAATGGTTGCGACATGTCCAGTACAACCGAAGAAACAAGCGATCATTTTCTTGGAAGTGCTTCGTGAACGAACAACTTTTGTGGGTTTCGGTTCATTTTGGAAGACCCAAACAATGGATTGTTGCTTAGTTTCTGGTTCATATGTATATCCAAGTTGCGTCACCTGTAACGATGTTGTATACGGATTTTGCAGTGCCCTGGTTGATTTTTTTTTAGCATTCCCTTACACCAATCAACACGAGCCTTTTTTAAGCTTCGGTCAAATTATGGAGAATCCATCGGGAACAGATCTTTTTCACAGCTAAATGTTCATGCTAAATCGAATGTATTGCAGTCTGCGATATGCCAAAGGATGCCTCTATCTTACGGTAAGTCACATGCCGATCGTCTTCAATAATTGTGCGCACAGCATTGATGTTTTTTTGAATCACAACCGATTTTGGTCGACCTTCACAAGATTCATCACTGACGGACGCACTACCACGACGAAATTCTGCAAACCAATTGTAAACAATCTTTTCTGATGGTGCTTCATTACCAAAACTTGAACGAAGCGTATCTATACATTGTTGTTGAGTTAGGCTTTTACTAAAATCGTAAAAAATCATCCAACGAAAACCTTCACGAGTAATATCCATTTTTTCACAAACTTGCTCGTTAACGCTCACTGTAAACAAACTACTCGGTCAGTCACTGATTTCACAATAACAAATGACAATATACTAATGACACATTGCAATATTGCCATTTAGTGGTCGTTTGTAAAAACACAAAAGGTAACCCTCGTACAATCAGTACCTTCAGTTTAGGAATTAAATAATAGGGAACCTAGATAAAATTGCAACACAAATGGTTTTGGTACTAAAATAGAAATAATAATAAGCTTAACAATATATTTGAAATCGCGCTCGTGGAAACCCCTATATTGGGGTCAGTAGGAGTCTGTTTATGTTTACGGTATATAATACATGTTATATTGGTATATATAGGCTTTCCGTTTGAAGTGTTAATTATGTCACTATTTGTATATGTAATATGTAATGTAATGTGTAATGCTTCAGTAAAAGTTATTATCACAAGGTAGTTGTTTGTGGTGACGGTATATAATACATATTATATCAATATATACAAACTTTCCCTCTGAAGTGTTGATTACTTCAATATTTTTATATTTAACGTAATATATAATGTTTGAGTAGAAGTTTTATATTCTTAATTGGTTATAGCAAGTGATTAGTTAACTTGCTTTTGTTAACTTTCATCTTGTTTTAAAATGTTTATAAATCATTTATAGTTTAACACTTATCACTTCTTTCATTTATTAATTTAACACGTTTTTATTGCCACATGTAGTCACATAACGGTTCTTTATTTCGGTCTTCCGAATCTTTTACAGACTCACAGTTAGAACAATTAATCCCTATACATTCGCCGTAAGATAACGTCTATGGCAATTTATGCTTTCGGCATTTTTATGGTGCGGTGTCGCATCCATTAGTATAGTTACACCGAATATGCTCAAATGTTTTAGAGGAGTTGGTTTCTGGATTGTCATGTCTGTATATATATCTTAGCTGTAAGATGCCATCCTCACTCTTCTGGTTTCACTCCGGATGCACCTGGCCTTTCCATTATTTGTAGACACTCTGAAGTAATGGAATTGTGCTGCGGCACGTGTTGGAGGAAGTTTTTGAGGTTCAACGAAAGTTGATGGTGAAGCAATTTTAGTCGCAAACAACCTGCGCCTTAAGGGTGCACACAACCGTATAGTTTCTTATACAAGACTAGCAATCTGAAATAAAGTTAGCAACAATCTATGTATCAAAATTTTCAGCGAATTTTTATCTATCTAACAGGATATTGTTATTGTAAAAAAAACTGTCATGTAATTGTAAATAAACAAACTGCATTATAGACGCCATCTTGTAAACCATTTATTTATATTTGTGTACCATGCGGCAAATTATAGTTGAAGCTTCATTCTACAAATATATTTCATGATATTTTCTTCTATTTTGAAAACTAATTATAGTTATTGTACTTGGTAATCTACTTTTTCCGCCACCTCGAATCTGCTGCGGTTCTCAATATAGGTGCTGCTGATAAAAATGATTTATTAGACGTAAAGAATACTTGTACCAAGTGACATTTTATTATCTTCAAGTATAATATTTTTCGACGAAGGTTCTAAACTGTAAACAATTATGTCGAAAAAAATGTTGACGCATTATTTGAACATTTCTACACAAAACTATATAAATATAAAACTTATTTGAAACCCACAAATATATTTTAAAAATTACAGAACATTGTTGTGTGATACCTATTTTAAAATTATTGAGCAATAACATTTTTACAATAATTTTTTCTACAATCAAAAATATCCTATTAGGTAGATGAAAATTCTGTGCAAAATGATGTATAGATTATTACTAATTGTATTTCAGTTTTTAGTTTTGTATAAGAAACTAATACTCTGGGGGTTGTACGTAGCGTTAAAGATGATAAAGATTCTACTAATCTACCTTTATAAATACGTAGACGAGATTGTTCCCCCCATATCTTCTATTGAAACACCAGGGCATCATAGGTTGGAGGGTTACAAGGTCTGGCAAATCAATTTTAAGCAGCAGTTCGGGAGCCTATTTTGTTCTGACAGCATTTTGTTCATTCATGCTTACCTTGATTGTGACACAAAATCAACAATTTTTGGAATTGAAAAGAAAGTTACCTTGTCACTCGCCCTTTTGGAGACGCAGTTCCAGCAAGCAAGTATGTCGTTCTGTTTCTCTGGTGCTTCAAAAGAAGATGTGATAGTAGCCGGGGAACAAGCTCTAAGTGTTTATAAGGGTAGTTTAGCAGAATTTTTGCTATATTTAAAACATAGGTTGTTTCTGACTAAATTGCTTCATCGTCAACTTTTGTTGATCCTCAAATACTTCCTCCAACATGTGCCGCAGAACATTTCCATCACTTCAGAGTTTATCTACAAATAATGGAATGACAAGGGGATTAAACCAGAAGAGCGGGAATGGCATCTTTCAGGAGGAATATATCTTCCAACCATGATAAACCAGAAACCAGCTCCTCCAAAGCTGGATGCGAGACCGCACGATATAAATGACGAAAGCACGAATTGCCTTGGACGTTATCTTACGGCGAATGTATAGCGATTAGATTCAGAATATCGGGATTAAGTAGCGTTTTGTGACAATTTGTGGCAAGAAATACGTGTTAAGATATAAATGAAAGAAGTGATGTGTTAGGCTCAAAATGCGCGTCAAATGTAAATGTATAACCAATACAAGTAAATTATACAGTGCTCATTGAACTGAAAATCACTTCCATCGTTTTTTTATGGTACTTACAAGTTTTGTCATGATTACAAATTATTGCATGCTTCATTTTGGTCAGTGTCATTTAGGTGTTAGCTTGTAACATTATGAGAGACAACCACGACTTTCATATTCATTTTGTTTCTCTTGTTGAGAAACAAAGATATTCAGGTTATTATGAATTGAGTAAGTAGAACAGTACAGGGTGATTTTAAAATCTTGTTTTTATACAATATACACATATGAGCCATCGTATGTTAATTAATTAATATTAATTATTATATATCGAACATTTTAAATCGGACGTCTTTTTCGTCCGAGGATATTATTGTTACAGAAATTTATCATAACAGTGAGCACTTTATTCAAATTACGTTACTTCTAGGTCATATCTTCGTTAAATCATTATTATTAAATCACCAACAGTGTTACTTCAACGAGCGTTTGAGCTTAAACGATAAATGATTTATAAACATATTAAAATAAGATGTAAGTTAACTAATCACTTGCTGTAACAATTTAAGTACATTTAACTTCTACCTTCTACTCGAACATTACATATTGTCACAAAGGTAATCCTAGGTCAGGATTACGACATCTAGACATTGAGATGCTCAGTCGTCTGATTAAAAAACTATTTGTCAGCGTCTGACGTATGTTGCCTGATTACGAAATGCATACGCCGGATTTTCGTACTGAGGAAATATTTGTCATGAAGAATGAATATTGGAACTGGAGCAATCATCAGTACAAATACTTGGATGTCGCACAGTATCGAGGCAGAGGAACCTAGCCAACTCTTCTACACGTACTAGTCCATACGGTGACGACCAAGATACCGACGCCAGATACTCGTACCGCTGGTGAGCCAAGCAAGCAGTCACCATGTGAGTGGGAGAAAGCTTCTCCAGGCTCCTCGACTCCCTGATGGGTAGCCCCCGCCTCGGAGATAGGTCCAAGCCGATCCTGGCCAACACGGGGTGAACCAAAGACTTTCCCAACTCCATGGGCAAATTCAACCCTTATATTGTAAATTAATTGCAAAAAACAATCGTCCTGCCGAATTCCATTGGAAACTCGTTGAAGTGTATGGGGAAGGTGTGATGAATAGATAAATGAATGGAATGTGCGAAAGTGGTGTCGTTTATTTAATGGTAAAAGAACAAATATCTATGATGAGGAAGATTTATAACATTGTCAGTATCAACTTAAACGTATGACATCAAAGACACTATCAACGGTTGGTTAAATGGACTAGCGGCCGACTTCTACGATGAGGGGATCGTTAAACTCATCGGCTGTTCGGAAAAACGCCTCGAGCGAAACAGGAGTTACGTCAAAAATAGCGAAAGAATGTTGGTTATTGTAGCAAAAAACAATTTGAAAAAATTTAGTTATGTTTACTGTTAAATCAGAACGGTACTTATTTAAAAAATGAACCTCGTAATATGTATTATATACCGTCTCATAAACCACTATCTTTTGATCCCCAAAATCGGGTTTTTCAAGGGCGATTTTTGTAGATTTTGGTTGTTGTTCAGCTCATTTTTATCTACATTTCGGCACTAGTATTACCTACATTACACTCATGATATACTGTCAGGCTATCTTAAGCTGGCCGGTGGAGCATAGTACTGCGCAGAGTGCCGTAGTATTATGAGTGAGTGACAGATACGTTGTGCCATCCGAGTTCATTCGAAAAAAATGCATGTATAAATTTTATACACACGAGTGCTTACCAATTTTCTACGAAAATTCATTTTTGTGTGACTGTACCATATAACTGCTACATGAATACGATGCTCCTTTCATTTATTTTTTTCCATACTGCGCAACTGGCCAACTTAAGTTATCCAGACAGTTGTTACTGGGCTTTCAAATTGCCAATTTACGATTGGATACTTAGAACAAAACAGATGTTTATACTAAAGTAATAAATCAATCAGTGAGAAATTTAGGTGTAAACTAGTGGACACGTTTTATGGGAACATACAATATCACTAGGAGAAAAGCCCGTCATCCGACGGGGTAAAAGTAATCACCAAATTAAAAAGAAACTCTCGGTACAATTTTAAAACGGTAGTGGCGTTTATTGATATGTTAAATACATACCTAGCTTTCTTTCTAAATATAACAAAATATCAAGTAAATGCCCAGTTAATAATGCCAAGGAAATAAACTGATATAAAAAAGAAACTATAAACAACTGTGAAACAATTTATAAAGGGTAGCGAATCTTTAAGCCATCTTCGTCACAGATTGCAGAAACAAATTAATATGGTTTAACAGTTAATAATAATAATAATAAAAAAAAAGTTGCATTAATTTGTTTCAAGCACACCACAAAACTTCTTTAAAAACTACATTTTTTTCATTAATTACAAAAAATATTCAGACTGCTCTAGGAGCTTCCCATTATTACTCCCATTGGTTATACCCTTCACCTTAACGTCCTTCGCACGTTAAGACGTCAAGTCGGGATCCGTGGGAGCTAAATCAATCCTAGGAATGAAAGCTGGATTTTCTTACGAAGATCCAGTTTTAACAGTGGTAGTAATTAGATTTTTAAACAACTTTGTCACCAACAGGCATGTGCAATATCATAAGCTCTTTTTTGTGTTGAGGTTTTGTAACATCATAATTATTGCCCCTTCTTCTTCTTAGAGTGACAAGTACGAACTGACAAGTTCGTACTGAACATATTCGATGCTCTGAACTGACAAGTTCGTACTGAGCGTAGGCTATTTCCCCGTATACAGTTGTGTTGAGTGTGTTGCCTGTAAATAACACAATCGTATGGGACCTATAATTTATTATCGTGGAATCCGAACCACTAATTATTTTGGGGAAATTTTACTAGGGCTTTTACCTCGGTGGTTGCCCCATGCCTTCCGAAGGAGAAACGGTCAGAAAAATGAATTTTCTAGGTTTAGGATTTTTCTCATCTTAAGAATGTTCCCAGGAAACCGCATGCCAAATTTCAACTTTCTAGGTCAGCGGGAGCAGGTATAAAATCTTTGGAAGGACATCTGACAGACACCTCAGAGACTTTATATATATATCGTAGATTTTATATACCACTTCATACGGTTCATTGATCCGAGGGTGCAACATGTCTTAAAAAGGTAGTTGGTATTTTCTTTGATATTTTAAGCTAGATATTATGACACAGTTTTAATTAAAATTATTATAAAAATTAATATTTTTGATTCATAAATAATTCTTCACTTTATAGTTGCCTTGTAGTGTTGGAAACTGACTACTGCCCTATTCTGGCAATATTCTCCTGGAATTTCTAATAAATGTCTATGAAAACGTTATGCATTTGCTTGTAGCACTTTGACTGTTGACCTTTGTCAAAGGATATAAAACGGTATATATGAATAAACTAATATAATTCTGTAACAATTGAAGCATATATTCTCATGCAAACCTATTACAATTGTTCTGTTTGAAATGTAATGTTGTGGAATGCAATTTATGCGGCTGTTACATTTGAGAGTGCAATATTTGATATCTGTCTTATTAATATTTTTTATTGGTTATTTTATCAACTATTTTTGCTTTATTGTTCACTTTAGTGTGCTATTACAAATATGTTCCACATTATTTAAATGTTTGGCTATATGGATTCAATACATGGATTAATTTGGTTAAATGAATAGATTCGGTCTTATATAATATTAATTTCAGGGATGGGGAGTTGGAGTCGAGAGTGGGGAGTCCAGGTATCGAGGCTTTTTGGAGGAGTTGGAGTCGAGAGTTGGAAAAAGTTATCGACTCCCGACTTTTTTATTCAATTTTTATGAATGTTCAGAACAAGCCGAAACGAAAACAAAATAACCATATTACCAAATTTTTTTAAAGCACGGAAACAGGAATGATATATTGTTCTTTGTTCAAGAACGGAAATTAAAAATATTCAATACTGGTTTTACTCGGTTTCCTTCATGCTTTCCAGTTTAAAATTTGGTTAATTCTACTCATATTAATAGATTAATACGATGAGGCAGTAAAGATTTTTTGATTTAACTCAAATCCATTTTATCTTTCTTTACCTGCATACTTTGTTTATTATGTTTAAACGGAATTAAACTGGATTTTTATTTTCTCAATTTGTAACGAGCTTCGTGATTTTTTCATGTTTGCAACCAAAATCTAAACGTCAAAAGTAAACAGTGATATATTATGAAAAATAAAGTATATAAGCCGCTCTTGCCGCTACTACGGTAGAAGTGCTGCATATACAAAACACACATAGGTTTATGTGAATATATTCAAATATAATTAAAGAAGGTTAAATCTATGGACGTATGAGTGTATACAGTTAAACGGAAATTCTATTGAAAATTGTAATGCAATATAGATGAAAATTAATTATATTAAAAAATTATTACACAGTTCCCAGAGTATTGAAAACATCTCTCATACGTTGGTATGAGTAGTTCAAATACGATATTAATAGTTTACATAGAATTTTATAAAATAGATAAGTATTTGTTTATCAGTTTTCAATCGATCGATTGACATCTAAATTCTCAGTGAGTTTAAATCAACTTCCTTCAACATTCTACGAACTGCTCACACAATATTTATACCACGTGTCTCAAAAAGTTGTTTTTTAGCTGTAGTTCAGTGGCTTGCTGCAAAGAAATCATGTAAATAAACAGGTCCTCTAGCATGGTTGATTTTCTTCTCCTACTAGAATCGGTTTAAAACTCTTTACATAGAAAATAGGCTTAAGCCAATTGCCCTTGCAATGTAAAGTATATTTTGATCGTCCTGAACAAGGGCTACAACTTTAGCCGAATCTTTTGCCCTCAAAGGCATAATTATCAAATAAAGAAGTAATACAGTTTAGAATAATACTAAAACTCTCAGAATTCAACTGTTTTAAAATCAAGAAATAAGTATAAGTATAATTTTATTTCAGAAAAAGGTACAAATCAAGTACATAACTTCCGTCCGGTAACATCATTATAATTGTGAATTTTACAATTAGTTACAAAAGACTCAATATTTTCTTTAATATACATTAGATAATTAAATATGTACAAACTTGTTACAGTAAAAATATTGAGTTTTGTAAATATATTTTGACACGACGTTCTCGCAGATACCTTAGCGATCGTACGTACAGCATATATATAGAATTTTTTGCAGTTTAAATTTTTTTGCGCAGTCAGTAGCATTACCCCATAGCGCTATACCATACGTTACCATTGTCTGTATGTATGCAAAGTATAATATTTTAGATACTTCAGTTGAGACGTTATAACATATATTTTTAAGCATATAAATATATGATCTTAGCCTATTTGCTACATTACTAATATGGTCTGACCATCTTATCTCTGAGTCGATTGTGATACCTAGAAATTTTATACTTTTCGTGTCGTACAGAAAGTTGTTACTTACAATTCGGTTTTTATTAAATAGTATATGTTATGTGTATAATATGTTATGTACATTTAATATATAAACTATATATTAAATTTATAGTTTTATTCTCATTTAATATTACCTGATTGACCGAAAACCATGATAAAGATTCTTGTTCTGTTTTCTGAATAATATCCCTTACATTACGCCCTCTTAAGAAGTTTACTTAGCTATATTACTGAACCAATAACATAATGATATAATAACATAATTGAAAAACGTGTGCATTTTGTAAAACACAGGAGACACTGAATCGATCGAACCTAAAACTAATTACTTCAATCTGATTGACTCTGAAACGCACAACTCACACAACCGTAATGTGAAACACGGTTGCATAGACACATGTGGGCTTCACAAAACAAAATTGAAAATACTGTGTGTTTTGAGTTATGCGAGAAATTGTGGTAGATATGTGAGTAACATACAGGAAAGTTAGATGAGTTTGCATTATTTAAGCGTGAGATATTAAACTGGAAAACACACACACAGAAGTTTGTTTATTTGGTAAACTGTTTACAAGTTGTCAAAATGAATTATGTATAGAATATATTCAGATACAGACCGATAGTGGTTCACCCACTTGAATTTATGTTATCACTGTTTTACACTTAGGCTGGCCGCAGCCAGAGCTATTTTGAAAATACTCAATGGTGATACGAGTTATCAAGGGGTAGCTTGTGAGTCATTTCTAATGTAATGCTTCGTTCAGAATCTCCAAATTAAGATTAGTACTTAGAATGAACGTAAATGTTTGTTATACGTACGTTATCGTTCACAACCTTCAAAATTAATACTTATACTTATAAATTAAAATTGAAAGTTTGTAGACTCCAAACCCTTACGTTAATTTATAATTGACGGATGCGCAGTAAGCATTTGTCAACCTAAAAATTTCTAAGACCATATTTTATTTGTTTCTATCAACATCCTCATGTTTCCTATGAGCATAAATATAAATTTTTCCTCTATTTTAATTCTTTTCAGAACTATGAAACACTCAAAAACTCATTAGCAAATGTAAACAACTGTCAAATATCGATCGATAAAGTAGAAATCGATAGAAATTTCTGTAAGTGTCTTAATTTATATTGTGAACACTACTTAATTTCTACATACAAAATTTATGTTAAGCACTAATTTCACGTTAATTCTAATTTGGAGGTTCTGAACGAAGCATAATTCAATGTGGTTCCGCACACGGCGCTATTCTTTAGTAATCAATCCGCTACGCATTACTGATAAAGCTGCATTCACACTTCTCTAACTATAATTATACTTATAATTTACATTTATACTTAGAAGTTTATCATGTGGTCTCCTATGTAACAATTGCCACTAACTTACTCAAGGGTTTTTTTTTTTAGTTATATTAATTTAGGGGTGCTTCAACTGCTTGGTTATTAGCACCCCGGAATATTTGTTTTACATAATTAATATAATTACAAAATAAATATAATATTCATAAATATTTAATACCTATAATTAATTAAGACTATTAGAAATTATTTGGAATGTTGTTTTCATAAGTATTGGTTGATTTTTATGTTTATAAGTGGTTTATTAAATTTCCATCTTTTAGGAATTGTATTATGTTTTCTATCTTGTCACTGGAATTGGAGAGTAGTATTGGAAGTGTCAATGCTTGTGTATTCTGCGTGTGTTATATTTTTGAGAGTGGAGTAGTACATGTTCGACAGTAATTTTGGTTTTGCAGACATCGCACATTGGTGGTTCTGGGTGGTCGAAGATATGTTTGTGGGTGAATGCCGTGTGTCCTATCCTTAGCCTAGTTAAAATAACTTGTTCTCTTATGTTGTCTCTGTTGTTCCAATTGCCAGTGGTAGGTTTTATGGATCTCAGTTTGTTGTTTGTAAGGGTAGTCCAGTAATTGTTCCAATGTCCTCTTAGTCTTTTTTTACATAAGGTTTCGAAATCATTAGTAAGTTGACAACCAGTAGTAGATTCTGGGTAGTTATTTCTGGTGGCTTCTCTGGCTGTTTGGTCGGCTTCTTCGTTCCCAGAAATGCCTATATGGGATGGTATCCATACAATGGTGATATTTTTACCGTTGATTATTGCTTCACTAATGTTGTCTTGGATTGTTTGAATGTATGGCATTTTCGTGTCTATTTGTTGGATGCGTTGGATAGCACTCAGTGAGTCCGTGTAGATGACAAATCTTGTGTTATTTGACTGTTTTATGAAGTCCGTAGCTTTTAATATACTATATATTTATGCTGTATGTATGTTGGAATTATCTGGAAGACGACATGAACACTTTTCTTCGCCAAAGATCACAGCAGCAGTGGTGTGGTCCCCTACACTAGACCCATCGGTGAAGATAGCAAGTGAATTTGTGTACTTTTTCTTTATTAGGGAATATTTTTCGTGATAGGTATTAGGGTGGGTATATTGTTTTTTAAATTGGGATAGAGAAAGATCAAAATTTGGTTTTTTAAGCGTCCAAGGGGGAAATTTATTATATTTATTTTTTGGAATGGTTGGTATTTCAAGGTGTAGGTCAGCTAAATGTTGATTAATTTTTTCATGTTAAAGTATTGAATTTCGAATACTAGTTTTGTTATCGTTTTGGATAAATATATCTATATATGCCGGAGTTTCTATATTTGCGGCTAATTTGGTGATATAAGAGAGACAATTTTGGATTATTCTGTATTTTAGAGGGAGTTGGTTTGATTCGCATAAAATACTATCTATCGGACTTGTACGAAAATCACCTATCGCTATTCGGATAGCCTGGTTTTGCATAGGTTCCAAGGTTTTCAAGTATGTGCGCTTTGCATTTCCATAGACTATGCTTCCGTAGTCTAATTTTGACAAAATGATGGTTTGGTAGATTTTTCTTAAGGGTTTTAATTTCAAAAATTTCATTTATTTTTATACTTTTGATTTATTCTTAGCGAGAAAGAGACAGAAACTAACCTATAAGTAAATTTGAAATGTCAAAATATATACGAAATAAAAACTAATACAATTATGAATCATATAACTGATGAAATAATTCGTAGACGAATAATTGTGACTATTTTAACATATCTAAAAATGTTAAAAACGTAGATGGTGGATACATCCTATGAATACTGTCATTTGAGGGGTCTAAATGCAAATCCTGCCATATCATTCCACTCTATGTCATTTTGCAGGAGAGATGAATAACTGTTACAGAATACTGCAGACATATTTTACAAACAATTCTCTTTAACGGTCTTAGTACAAGGTGTCTCAAAAGAAATTTTATATTTATTTAGCTTACTGCGTGAACGCAACGTATCCGAGGGGCGCGGGGGTTATGTCGATCGGTAGCCTGGCTCTTGGGAATTAAGTCGCTATGGAGCGTTTCTCGGAAGCAGACCGCGCGTTATGCGTGCGAGAGTTTTACAAAAACGGTGATTCGGCGACTGTAGCGCGTAGAAAAATCTGCAGTATTCGAGGTTTTCGCCACTTAAATGATGCGCCAAGCATTCCTCTCGTTCGACATTGGGTTAAAAAGTTTGAAGAGACTGGTACAACGCTGGATAAATCAAAATCCGGGCGACCTAGGTCATCAAGAACGGTAGAAAACGTGGAGAATGTTAATCAGTCTGTTCGTGACGACCCGAACCTTTCAATTCCGAAGCGCGCAAGTGCTTTAAATGTGCATAGATCATCATTACATCGCATTATGCACAAAGACCTAAAGCTGCACCCCTACAAAATTCAATTGGTGCAAGAATTAAAGCCCCAAGATGCCAGTCAGAGGCTTAATTTCGTAAACCAGGTGATTGAGCGATTTTCAACGTTTACCAACATTTTGTTTTCGGATGAAGCTCATTTTCATCTTAATGGCCACGTAAATAAGCAGAACTGCCGCTACTGGAATGCAACGAATCCGAAACGCAAACATCAGAAACCCCTACATTCGCCTAAAGTGACCATATGGGCTGCGATGTCGGCGCGAGGAATTATCGGCCCTTACTTTTTTGAAGACGAAAGGGGGCGTGCAGTTACAGTGAATTCAGAGCGTTATGTGGAGATGTTAGACAACTTCTTGGTACCTGAACTGCAAAACTTTTCTGGCTATAACCAAAGAACATGGTTCCAACAGGTCGGAGCAACTTCACACACGTCCAATATGTCTCTGCCACGTGTTCGTGAAATTTTCTCAGGCAAATTGATCTCCCGGAGAGGTGACATAAATTGGCCTCCACGCAGTCCAGATTTAACCCCTATGGACTTTTTCCTATGGGGTTATCTTAAATTTAAAGTTTACGCCAATAAACCGACTTCACTGGCGCATTTGAAAGAAAATATCCGTCACGAAATGGCAGCCATCCCTGAGTCCACCTGCCGAGACGTCATAAGTAATTTTACTGTTCGATTAAATGAGTGCCGAGAACGCGAGGGTCTACATTTAGACGATATTATTTTTAAGAAATAAATCTCCAAAAAGTGTATTTTAATAATTAATAAACATTTTTTCTATATACGGCTTACTTTTTTTTTAATCGATCCACTAAATATAAAATGTCTTTTGAGACACCTTGTATTATGATTATCTACCAACAGAGGATGTCAGATCAAATATTGGTGGCAGGATTATATAAAAGAACGTATTTAAGTTTGGACTTGGCGGGTTTTTCAATAAAATTAGCTAGTATATAGCTAATACTAGCTTAAGTAAATCAATACATTTACTTATGCATGAAGAGAAACAGGAACGGAGATTTTTTTTAGGATTTTGATTTTTATTTATAAAATAAATTTATAAACTAAAATTGAACATAGTTATATATTTAGTTCATTATAATTATATTTAAAAAAAAAATTGTTTGAGATTATTATTATTCTTTTTTTTTGTAGGCTCAGAGAAAATTAGCTTCATGCCTCATTGAGAAATAATATCTAATGATAATTTATAATAATTTATCATTCAAAAGATCCACCTTTCACGCTAGAATTCACGAAACTGCCATCTCTGTTTTAATTTTATTTGAGAGAAGGTAAATAAGGCATATATTAAAAATAAGCATTATAAAAAAACCAAAATACTTTCACCGATATTTTGAAATATTGATTTTAAAGTCAAATGAATCATTCTAACAAACTCATATTGTAACAAACGAAGGGATAAAGAAATTAATATTCTTCAATAAAGGTCACTTCATTCTGGTGAAGAGGCCTCTATGCCCAATCTAATACCTGTACAGTAGTGATATACTTATGAGTATAGATTGCTGTGGGCTGTTCATAGACTTAAAATAAAAATTGTTGTGCATGTATACTGTTGTAGTTCGTTTTTATTAATTAACTTCCTATTTGCTGAAATAACTGGCAAGGAAAATATTTCATATATATTTTTTTTTTTATTAAAATCATTATTGAAGTAAACGTAGCCAAATTACATGCAAATTAGATAATATTTTGGTTCATGAATTCTGAAAAGGCAATAAAGCACTGACTACAACGAAAACAGTAGTTAATGTTAACAGCGAGCACGGTTTTATTCTGTCAATTTTCCTAGTAACAAATCGTGATGAAAAATATCAAGGGAAATTATAACATCCCTGAAATTTTATTTTACATGATTGGTTATTGTTTATGTGTTGGTGTATGTTTTATGAAATGACAAAGATTAAATTTTATGTCAATACCTTTATGGGTCAACATTATTTCTCCTTCAATTATCTTTGGTTTTGGGTTATTATTTAAATGTAAATTTTTGGATAGTCATAAGATAACTTCTGCAGCGTACTGATTTCGATACGACTTCATAATGAAATAATTGATGTGAGTGTAAATTTTCACTTTCAACGTTTCACAAGTATCTACAATAGTAATTGATGGGGCCTACAGAGGGCCCATTCTCATGCTGAATATCTGGCCGACATTTTTGCATCCGATCAAGAAAAACAATTTTCTGAAAGTCATTTATCCTTTGTCAATCTATGTACTAACAGTTTTCATATTATACACGAAATTTAAAAAAGATACTATACTATATACTAGGAGTATACCTGCTGTTTCGCTACCGGAAAAAAATAGTTGTAGCCCGCTTAGATTGGGCCCATTTCGAAATCGGTTCAAGACTGATTGGTGCTAATTGTTTTACATTCAAATATATTTACTTATTTTAATCTACCATTGTATTAATATGTGCTTCTTATACAAATAATTTAAGTAAGAACTTCTTTGTAAACAATTGTAGTACAGACATTTGGTAACAATATATATGAGTGTCCCGTTGTGCCAAAGGCGGCGCCGGTCACGTGAAGCATTTTATTTTGCACCTTACGAAATTATTTATTATGATTTATGATATTTATTATAATTACTCCGTGATTATTCCTGATTTAGAAATCGTACCTATATAGGTCCGACCATTTTTTTTCGTTAGTAAATGTTCTTGCCACCGAAATAAGTTTTGTTCGTGTAGCTTTAGGGGTTACAATAATGTTCAACAGTGAATTTAACGTATAATTGTCGTCGAAAATGAAACTAAAAAAATTTGTGACATACATCCTCGGTATCAGTTTTGTAGCAATATTAAACCCTAAAAGTCGTTAATATATTTTGAATAGGTGTATCTTCTATAGTTTTTTATAGCACAGAAGATTTTTCCGACTTGTTTCTAAATACTTCTTAATAGGTCCGAAGCCTGGTGTCAATCCGCGGTGGTTATATGTATAGCTTAAAATCTTTCCAGGCAAATTTTTAATACGCTGTTGCAAACAGCATTAAAATCGGTTAAGCCGTTTTTGAGTTTTAATACCTATAAAGATTTTAAAAAGACGCCTTTGTGCTAAAAAGAAATGCTACAAGATCCGAAGGGTTTTATAATTAACCTTCAATCTAGATTTGCCGTTTATGGGTTGATCAGGGCAAAATATTGAATTACTTTTTTGTACAGGGGTAACCTTTGTAAGCAAAAACCAAGTTGATATTTCACTAGACATTTCACCACAATATGGGTCGAATTTTAAAAAAATCGGCCTTAATAGGTGCATACATCATTGAAGGAACATTCCATCCTCCTCGAATTTCATGTTTCTATGTTCAGGGAACGTTCTATTGAACAAAAAATACTAATTTAATCGCTATCAGTAAAATTTCACTTGTTTACAGTTGTTCAGCTACACAATATACCTAAAAATAGAATTGTTATCGAAAGAAAATGTTCACGACCCTTCACAAAGACAAAAATGTCCTCAAGTAATAAAGAAAAATCGCCCGAATTTTATTTTATATAATTTCTCGCTCCTTGTCACGCCGAAAAAAAGTCTTTCGATTCAGAATCTTGCGCGAAATGCGGAACATACAAACATATATACGTACCTAAGTAAATTCAGTTCTTTTATTATATAGATGTTTGAACTACTTTTATTGTTCAACTTGTATATGATATTTGTTTGAACTTGCTTGAGTAGTTACTTATCTGAAACAGAACAGCGTATCTACGTTTTCTAAAACTCTTTTAAGAATCACTCCACAAATATTTTACGTACGTAATTCAAAGCTTTATAAATATTGTAAGCTTCCATCTAAGCCTCTAAAATAAAAACAAACACGAGAGAAAAGCTAAGAGAAACAGCGTATCTTGCATTTTTCGAACGAACCATAAGTCAAGCCCTTATTTCTTACCGGATCTCTATCCTCACCATAATCTAGATTCTCTCTCCAACAAAGAGTCTCTCAATAAATATGTCGAAAAGAGAAAAAGGAGTATGTAAACCTGTTCAACTCGTTTTATTCGCGAATGTATTGAACGTATGTTTAACAGTATGGTACTGCTATATGTCAAACAAAATCCCGGATTTTATATGTACCAGGAAAAAGCAAATAATAGATTTTATTTTTCTTTTTCTTTACCTAATTTTTTTAGTAAGCGAGGCTTTTTCCTTTCCTTGAGAAATTGAAATAAACATTGTGATTTTTACTTTTTTTGCGAAGTTTAACTTCTCAAGCATACAACTGCTGTAAGCAAATTAAATTTGACTTTTTTGAGGATGTAGACATGCAAAAAACATGTATGATAAGATTTATATGCTTACGGTGTCAAACACAATCTTCCCTATATCTTTTGTTTTATATTTTACTTTTTCTATTGTTTTTCGGGCTGAAGATGATATAGTGTTTTCTGTGTTAAAGTTCTAACACACAAAAAAATATTCTATTACTAAATTTCGGTTAAAATTATATTGTATTTATTTTTAGGGTTTCGCAGTTATAACCAAGAAACTCCTATAGTGTCACTCATGTGTCTATCTGTCTATCTGTACGGTACACATTGTGACCTAAAAGCTGAACCTGGAGAGTTGAAATTTACAGGGCCGTGCGGTAATATTTTGGCGCCTGGAGCAGAAATTCTTACAAGGTGCCTGTATACTAAGTTGAAAAATTATTAAGGTTGCCAACTTACTACGAATGTAATACCCCCCACCCCTCAAATAAAACTATTTACTCACCAATTTATATATATATATTTATATTCCCTTATTTTATGAAAAATTCCACTGAAACACCCCTTTGTATAGTGCCACGAAGCAAACAAGAACCCCGGAAAATATGTGAACTAATTTGAAAAGTTTTAGGCGGGTTTCCGTCTGATCAATTAGGAATTACCTTAAGGAACGTGTATAGTCTGACGCAGAACTGATAAGTACTGATTTTACGCTTCATTTGTATAATTTGTGCTTCAGTATTTGTGTTTGATATAAGTCAAGTTAATTTGATTTTATAACTCCAAATTGATTTGTATTTATAACTATTAATAATATTTATATATAATAGTTCACACATATACAGAATTTCGCGCGAGTGTAATATGCCGTTGAGTGTACTTGAAATGCATAGAGCGCTAAGACACGCCTACCCAGGGACTTTGTTTTCTTCGACGGACTATGACTATATGAAGGAATATTCTTTCTGAAAATTCTCATTAAATTTGCAAAAAAAATTTTTCGGAGTCAAATAATTGTTACAGGTAACGAAATTAATAAATAAATATTAGTGCAAGTCAAAGTCATAGTTTTGATGACCAATAATAATTTTGAACACCAATAATTAAACACTAACAATAGTAAACAGATATTAGTACCATAATAATATTATTATTAAAGTGATACACTAACACTAACTGCAAAATACATCTTACAGCTGACTACTGAAATATAACGCACTAACTAAACGTGCTTATCTATTGTCTATGGCTAGAGGGACACACATTGTTAGGTGCAATAAAAACGTTTGAATATGTCGCAAACCTTTGATATTAATTTGCCGGTTTTAATGTATTTTTACCGCCTTGCCGAACAGTCTTCTCCTTATCTATCGAAGTGCATTGTTACTTATGTCAGAGTGGGGAGCAAAGATCTCGTCTAAGGTCGGCTCTCGCACGAATTAAAATTGCTTTTTGGAACAGGTTCTTATATATATTTAATAAACAACTTGAATACACTTAGCTGCCGAGCTGTTTCTGAATGCGGGACAATAAATAGATTTCCGGGACGATTTTAGGTACCACTATTAAAGCAGGACATAGATCGATAATCAAGCACTAAAAATCATAATAAACATCTAAAAAATAAGTCCTAATATAAATATTTAAAAATCCCAAAAAAAGCATAGTAGTTATCCAACATTTGTGGAAATTATCAAACGCCTTTATCGCATTTCCTACACTTGGCATAAAAATACTTCTATGTTTGGTTATCGCTATCATTTTAGCTAGAGCGGCGTAGACGGAGTCTTGCAGATGCAGCGACAGCACTGTTGGCTACATTGTAAGATTACGATTACCGAACGAAGGTATACCTTCGTTCGTTAATATCGACAATATACGTAAGTCGCCGCTCATTTGTAGGCCAACCTAATAAAATATAATATTTAAAAACAAAGATAAATAAAAACCTAATTTATAAAGATGCAACAAGCAAACAATAAAATTTTTATTATGAAAATATTATAAAAATAAACAAATATGACATATCTGAAAGGCGACCTCGTGACCCAGGCGCCTGGAGCGATCACTCCACCGCACGGCCCGGCAAATTTGTTATGCATATCACAGACCTTTGAGCCGCGTATAGGAAAAATGCTGAGACCTGAAAACCACCTCGCTCGAAAAATATATACCTAGGGTTCAGTTTTTTAAAGAAATCTGTTTGGTGACAAATTAATGAATCGACAATCAACTTATTTATATATTTCTATATCAATCGTGCTTGCAAGCCATGTGAGAGCCAGAAATATATAAATAAGTTGGTTGTTGTTCCGGTCATTTGTTGTGAAACAGACTTCTTTAAAAAACTGAATTGTACATAAATACATTCACGATGCTTTTTTATCTGAGTAAACCATATTAGAGTGACAATTTTGTAGTTAACCATGAAAAATGAAGATATGTGAAAAATAAATAATAAATGTTTTAAAATATCATTCATGTGACTAAAGATGGCAACGATTAATCGAATGATTGAAATAATCGATTATTTTGCTTCAGTTAATAATAATTTATTATTAATCGATAACTTTATCTTGTTTTCAAATGACTTAGATGTATTGTTAAAACACTGGTCTGTAGGTAACTTTGTGCTCCCTTCTTTTCTATAAAGTCCCTAGATTACTAGGCCTTCAGAACACTCGTTCTCGCCCATCTCGAGAATCAACTGCTACTCATTTCTGCACAATATACTGCTATAGTTTGCATCCAGTTAGTTCAAATGCTCACTAGCGAAACGTAATGTTCCAACTCGATAATATACGAGAAGAGCTTCTACCAGCGATCCCCCCACAAGTTATAGGTCATCTGTATACAAGCCGTTGTTTCCTCAACGTCTTTGGACAGTTCGTGATGAAGTTGCCAAATTTCGATATTCTTCGAGTTACGCTTGTGTATAGAAAGCGTCGCGTATTATGGTGAGTTTTTTACTGTGTCGTGTTGTGTTTGTGTTACTATTAGAGATGAGCAGTATCAGTAAACTTTTGAAAAACATTTTTTTTTTGCGGTTGTAATGAAAAGCAAGCTGTTTTTTGTTTACCTTGCCTTTAATTTGGGGGAGAATTAACATGGACGAAGAACGGTATTACGGATTTTGTGTGCATCTGTGATTTTGGTAAGTCAGTTACATTTAATTGGTGGTGGAAAATTCCAAGTGTCGAATTTATTGGAATTACTCCTTCCCCACCTCGAGGTTACTGACAGCCACTAAGCCGGACATAACTGACAGATATCACAAACAGATGTTTGTGATCGATCGAATTCGAAGTCCAGCTGAGAAAAATATCTCTCTCAAGGAGGAGGAAAGAGGTCCAAGTATATGGATCTCTTGTCCGAGCTTAGAAAGCTGTATCTCGGTTATAAAGTTAAGCTTGTAGTCCTAAGAGTTGGTGTTTTGGGTGGTATGAAAGCCTCCTATCGAAGGGAAATCGAGTCCATTCCCGCCTGCAGATCTTCTGCCAATTCTTTGATCTACAGGATGCAGAAAGCAGTCCTGCTCGGGTCACTCCGCATTGTGCGGGCACTGGATCTAGCTTAATTTCCGCGGCTGCATATCGCCAGGGTTTGGGATGCAGTCGTGTGTATTTAGCTCCACTAGTCCCTAGTATGATGCGGCTCAAAAGGTTGCTGAAGTTTGAGATTAGTGGACGCTTGTCAAGACCTAGCAAACCTCATAATAATAATAATAATAAATATATAATATACAAAATAAAGTTATCGATTAATAATAAATTATTATTAACTGTAGTTTGAGATTAGTGGATGCTTGTCAAGACCTGACAAACCCCATAATAATAATAATAATATTAATGTTTATTGCCTTATAGAAAACAGTACAGTTTTAGAGGGTTTTTTCATTAATAATTACACTATAGTATTACAAAATATTTCAAAATTGATAAATTAAAATCAAAACATAAATAGTAGGTAATTAAAAAAATAAATAAATAAATAAACAAATAAAATAAAGTTTACACATTCCCAGTTTTGTACCTTGATATTTCGGAATTCATATATTCGAGAATACTATATGGACATAAGTTAATTAAGAACTCTCGCATTACATTTTTAAATTTCTTAAGTGGTAACTTTTGTATTGTGAGATGAATTTTGTTATACATCTCATATTTTGTATCAAGAATATTTTTTAACTATGCATTTGTTTTTACCGACCGCCAACATATATAAGGGAAGTATTGTGATCATACCGATTTTGACATTTCGAGATTTCGATTGATCTCCACGAATTGAGGTCCCTACATAACGTTTTGACTATTATTACCATGATGTCTGTCGGTCTGTTTGTCCGTCCGTCCGTCCGTCTGTCTGTCTGTCTGTGTACACGTGCAGAGCAAATTCGGCTAAAAGGATTTTTGATTTGAGTTGATCAACATTTGGTAAAAATCGGTTGACTAGAAATGGAAGTTTACTCGTGTCGATTTTAAGATTTTTGCGAATACTTAGTAACAGAAAACTATTTCGAAAAAAATTATTTAACAAAAGTTGCTATAAATGCAATAACTAATAACTTTTATTTGAAACATTTTTTGATAAAACGATTTTTTTTTTTTTCATACTTATATGTAACGTTTCCATGGTCATGATAAATAGTATCTCTGTTAGAAAATATTAGGCCAAGTTATTTCTACTCTGCTGCTAGAATGTATTTTATACAAGTACTTTATGATGGCGGTCGGTCCTTTGGTGGCCACAGCTGATTTTTAATATATCTGAGCATGTTTGTAAATTTCTACTACATTACCGGATACGAGCATGTATAGGGTTAATATTTTTAATAATTTAAATTTTGAACTACAGGAATCTCTACGATTAATATTAGCCCTTACTGACTTTTACTGACCTTACTGACTTTTTTTGTAAAAGAAATTTTTTATTGCTAGTTACCCCATATAGTAATTCCGTAGGCCATGATTTATTTATTTATTTGTTTATTTATTTATTTATTTATTTATTTATTTATTTATTTATTTATTTATTTATTTATTTATTTGTTTATTGGCTACACAACAGGATAACTAAAGTTAGTTTTCTTAATAATAGTGTAACACAGTAAAATTACAAAAAAAAATTACAAAGATGTACAATTCGTAAGTATTTACATATACATATTATGGTAACAAAACAAGTATAGAGTATTGTGAAAATATTTTTATTTTTTTTTATTTTATTTGTTAGGCTACACAACAGGACGTACTCATAGAGCCGTCCCAATTACAGTGCAACACAACGATAATACATAGAAAAATTTAACAGTTACACATGAACAAAAAAGAAGAAAGAAAAAAAAAATATACATATATATATATATATATATATATATACAGTGTTATTATTTGTAGTTACATGCAAATTAGATGTAATCTAATATTAATATTAAATAATAAGATATAAGATCTAATGATCCTACCCGAGCACATCAGATGACAATATTACTTCTAGACAGAGCTTTTTAAATAATTTAGACTGATAACTAAATATGTCTACTTTGTTATTTATGGAGTTTACGGCTCTCCAAAGTCTATGAATGGGTGCATTAATATTGGAATTTGATCTACTGTGTGGTATATATAGCAACATGGGATTTCTCACGGTATAGTTATATATGTTAAAACTAATGTACTGAAGAAAAGGCTGAGTGTCAATCATACTATTCAAAATTTTATGCGCCAAAGACAAATCCAATATGAGCCTTCTATTTTGTAGACTAGTTATATTGTAAAATTCCAAGTTAAATTTATATGATTTATGAAAATTAGGACGATTAAAATGAAAATTGAGTTTGTTAATAAATTTTTTTTGTACGTTTTCAATAGAGTTTACATAAATATTATACTGTGGGTTCCAAATTGTGCTTGCGAACTCTAAATGACTACGTACAAGACTATTATATAATTTAATAAGTGTTTTCGCAGATTTAAATCCCTTAGTCACACGGAAAATAAAACCTAGATTTCTTAGTGACTTTTGAGTTACGTTGTAAATATGAGAATCGAAAATCAACTTGGAATCCAACAATACACCTAAATCTTTAATTTGGTTAACCTCTTCAAGAATTTTGCCTTTCAATCTGTAATGATACTTGGAAATGTTTACATAATTTCTAGTAAAAATAATTGATTTACATTTGTTCTCATTAAGACTTATTTTATTGCAATGGCAGTAGTGATTAAAACTGTTTAGATCAGCCTGTAACTCCAGACATTGATTCCTACTAGTGATGCATTTAAAAATTTTGAGATCGTCTGCGTATAACAAAAAATTTGAGTATTTAAAGCATGAGTCTATGTCATTAACAAACAGGGAAAAAAGTAGAGGTCCCACGTGAGAACCCTGAGGCACACCTGAAGTAATATGTACCAGCGAGGACTGGCAACTATTTATTGCAACATATTGACATCTATTGTTCAGGTAGGATTTTAGCCATCGAAGCAGATTCCCACAAATACCAAACTTTTCTAATTTATTTATAAGTGTTGGGTGATGTACTTTATCAAATGCTTTAGAAAAGTCGGTGTAGATTGCAGTGACCTGCTGTCGAGTATCAATACAGTCATTAATATACTGTACGTAAGGCACCAAATTTGTCATAACTGATCTTCCACTGAAAAAACCATGTTGAGCTGCCAAGATACAATTTTTTACTTCAAAAAAAAGCTGATCTACAACGCATGCCTCGAAAATTTTTCCTAACACTGATAAGAGGGATATCGGCCTATAATTTTCAATGCGTGACTTGTTACCGTCCTTAAAGATTGGAGATATTTTAGCTGTTTTCCAAAATGATGGAAAAAAGCCATCATCTAAAGATTTATTAAATATTAAATTTAGTGGATGTAACAGAGAACGATTACAATGTTTAATAAAGACAGGAGGTAGACCATCGTGCCCTGCGCTCTTGTTTATATCGAGTTTAGAAATTTGTTTATTAATTTCTTGTACTGAAATGTTAGTTACAGTGAAACATTGGGTACTAGTTGGTAAGTTAATTATGTCATCATGCACGCCACTGGTATTGGATTCAAATACCGACGCAAAGTAGTCAGAGAAGGTGTTACAAATTTCTTGAGAATCAGACATTTTGTGATCATTTAGACACATTACACTCGGTAAATTATTACCCCTTTTTTTATTTTTGATAAAGGACCAAAAAGGTTTTATGTTTACATTAATCGATTTTTCAGTTTCGTCGATAAACTTCGTATAATCTTTTTGCAATAATTTTTTCGAGCGCATGCGCAGTAGTGAGAAGGTTGAGTAGTCAAGTATACAGTTATACTTTTTCCATCTTTTATGATACCTATCTTTTTCGCCTAGAACCTTTCTAGTTTCAGAAGAAACCCAGTTTGGATGTTTAGATTTTTTGAAGGTACGAAAAGGACAATATAAATCAAGTGCCTCCTTGATTTTGGTATAAAAGAAATCCACGCAGGTATCAACTGGTTTATTCCTAAACTGATCATCCCAGTTAATATCATCTAAATGTGAACTAATTCGTTCATAATCAGCCTTTAAGAAATTTCTTTTTAAATACGGTAAAATCCTGAGAGAAACATTTTTGAGCATGATAGATATAGTCAAAGCAGGGTGGTGGCTTTCTTCTGCAACTAGGGGAAACAAACTTTTTTCCACTGACACAGCAGTAGGATTAGTATAAAAAACTAAATCTAAAATTCTGTTATTAGCATTATGAATGGGATTAAACTGATATAGCTCAAGCAAAGACATTGTTTCTGTTAAAAGTCTTGAAATGTTTGTGTTATTGTTCTTGGGTATTAGATAAGAGTAAAGAGATGAGCCCTGCCAAGTAATCGCAGGCATATTATAATCACCTAGAAACAAAAAATCGTCCTGAGAGTGTCGTTGAGCGATATCAGTTATATTGTTACAATGTGCTAAAAAATTATTATAGGTAGAGTATGGGGGATTATATACACAACATATGTTCAACTTTTTTGATGGGTTTAACTCTACAGATACCCATAAGTCTTCACAGATGCTGTCTGATGACCAGTCCTGTAAATGAGCACGAAATACACTAGATACCGCAATTAACACACCGCCACCATCACTTTTGCACAACACATTATTGCGGTCTTTACGGAACACGTTGTATTTATTATGGTCAAATAGTTCATTATTAAAAACAGTGTTGTTTAAGTTTGTTTCACACAGGCAGATGATGTCGTAGCTGCAGACAGTTGAAGAGATTAGAAATTGGTCCGTTTTTGTTCGCAGGCCATTTACGTTTTGAAAATATAAAGAGAGAGCCATTTTGGTAATTGAGGACTATAGTTATGATTATTTATGGTTAAAACGTTCATTCTCAAGTTAGACAATCTTGCGAAGAGCGAGATCGCTATCAATGCGAATAATATCGGAGCTGTCCGTTTTTCGTACCAAAATGCGACAGTCGCGGACCCATACATATTTATACCTCTTATCCTCACAAATTATCTTCGTTTGTCTTAAGAGATCTTTATTTTTGAGTGTCAGGTGGTCGTTAACATAAATTTTTTCCGAGCTCCTATTTATTTTTAAGTCTTGGCCAGTAAAACCTTTACGTAATCTGCAAGCTCCAATAAAAGCCTCTTTTTTATATCTGTTTGCAAATTTCACTACTATAGCTTTAGGCTTTTTATTTGATGACATATTATGAGGCACTCTATGATACGCAACCAGATCTTGCTGAGTAACCGGACAATTTACATGTGAACCAATCGTAGAGATGACATTATAAATATTTTCGGTTTTAGTTTCTTCGACACCCAAAATTTCAACGTTTTCCCGACGAGAGTACTGCTGTAATTGGTTTAATTCAAATTTCAAGTTGTTATAATCATTTTTTATAGAATCTAAATCCGATTCAACTTTCTCAAAAGTTTTGACTTTATCTCTTAATTCGGACATCTCTTTTCGGAAGTCGTCAGTGACGTCACTAAAGTGCTGCAGTGAGACCGCGAATTGAGACTGTTGTTCTTTAATCGCAGAGATATCGGACTGCATTACAGTCAGCATCTTTAGTACTTCATTATTGCTATTAGTACCAGTAGAATCACCTTCATTTACAGGTACTTTATTAACGCACCTGCTGCACAAGATCGAGAAACCCTTAGTGTCTTTAAATTCCAGAAGAGGTACAGGTACTTTGCTACATTTCGGGTGAAATTTTTTTTTACATGGTCCAGCACAAGTTAAACCAGTTTGCCGATTGACTGGGTCATTGCAAAAGGGACACTTCCTATCACCCATTATTTATACTATGTATATTAGAAGTTGGTAATAAGACCAAATAGCAAGACAGCTTGTAACAGAAGGCAGGCAACACTTCATACACCGGTGCAGTGCCAAAGAGTTAGCTGTACAGGCGCACCCTTGTCCACTGATAACGGCAGCGGTAATTAGTATTTCTGCCGGCTTGTACTTGATCCGGATGATATCAATATGTCTGTTGTAATAAATCAAAAATTATATTAACACTTACTAATAAATTAGCTTTACTTCTTCACACACTTAGCTCAAATTTACGCAGGTTGAAGAACACAACTTTGTACTTATCACTACAGCGTTTGAGAATTTTTGTTCAAGTTTAACTCAAATTATCTACAAGTTAATGAGAGTATAATACAAAAACACGTGTCAAGATAAATTCACTCACAATAAAAAAAAACTTAAAAACTTATTACTTACTAAAAAAAAAAAAAATATTGTGATAATAAGAATAAATATAGCAAATTAGAAAGTATTACAACAATTTATAGAAACATTTATTCATATGTTTATTATAACGTAATAGAATTGAGTTTATCAAAACCTTTAGCATGCTTTTTAAGGCATATTAAAGAACATGACAGTATATCTATGCTAGGACTCAGTTCGTTAACAGTATTGCTAATTCTCGCAATGGGCGAGTTTAGTCCCAAATTGGAATTACTGAACTGGTTATACAAAAGTTTTTGAGTTCTCAGAGTATACGAACGACAATTGAAATTAAAAAGTGGTAGAATTAATTGAGAATCGATATTATTATTTATTAATTTGTGAAAAAATATCAAGTCAAGTATCGTTCGTCTGTGAAGAAGACTTTGCATTTTATAGATGATAGAATGGAATAAGGCAAAACACGCAATACCAGCAGCTTCTTCACTAACACTTTGCTGAATCTTGCGAATTCCGTATATTGCAGTACTCAACTTGACACTGACTGCGTTAACATGATTTTTCCAGTGTAGTTGTTGGTCAAGGTAAATGCATAAAAATTTTATTTGGGGGGTTATTAGTCTCACAATCTGTAACTGGACGTGAAGAAAATTTCATTTGCATAGTTTTGCCTTTATTCAAAGTAAGCTCATTCGCCGTAAACCAATCTTTTGCTGCCTCCATTATGGTTTTAATGTACCGTCTGCAAAGAGAACTGTACTTGCATTAATATTAGTAGGTAAATCGTTAATAAAAAGTAAGAATTAAAATGGACCTAATATGGAAAGTACCCACGATAAGTACTTAATGCATTTTTTTTTTTAAATTACTACTCAATTTGTCTACATTAACATTTTTGGGTCGGTGTTTTTTTAATTGGTAATAAACGAGGTAATAAATTACTGCAAGTTGAGCTGATTCAAAACTTTGTAAAATTGGTAAAATGAGGAGGGGGGAGTAGAGGATTGGCCCTACCACTCAATATTACCACGAGCCGCCACTGCTGTGTTCTAAAATAAATATGGAAATTTAAAAGTGGCGCGTCTTTAGTCTGGCGACGTAACTTAATTTGAGTGCATAGTTAACGACACGTGTGCTAATATGTTTACAAAATGTATATGATAACTTCAATACAATTCATGTAAATTGCCTCGTGCTTTCAACAGACTGTGTTCTGTGGGACGAAATCTTGTTATTGACTACATTTTTATGAAGGTATTTAAAATAATTACATTATTGCGAACTTAGTTGCTCTCTATTTTTACATTGTACGCCATTTGGAATAATTGAAACTTCAATAAGCTACCAGTAAACAATTCAGTTTTAAACGAGCATCGTCATAATAGATTATTCTATGCTGACGTCACATGTCACGTGTTTTGGCACCGTGGAGGTAAAACACGTGTGTAATCCTATACTTTGTTATGTTATTTGCGCTAATTGTACAGTGAATTTACATGCTTACAGATATGTATTTAAAACTTTTGATCTAGTAACTATCCCTTCTAAATAATAAACAGCTACATGTGTTAAAAATTTATAAAATATTTAACTGTGGGTGATAACTAAGGGTTTATAATCGACAATTTTTATTGGTTATTTGCAATAGTGTTATAGTGTTATTTATATACACTGTGACCTATAAAACACCAGCTATAGGTTTATTTAGTCTTTTGTGGCTAGCCTTTAAACAGCCGAGACGGTCGTGCGGTTCAAAATTAGATGAAATTATAAAAAAAAATTAAGGGGCGCCAACTGGTCTGAAATAGACTAGATTTTAACGAAGACTGCCTAAATCAGTCTCACTAGGCGAAACCTAACCTAAAATGAGATATTTGGGACATAAGTCAATAACAACAACTGAATATAGTAAATATCAAAACAATAAAATTTATTATAATTGAAAATCGAAATATAAATAAAATATATAAATACCAAAAATAAATTTAGAATAATAATATTATAAATTACAAACAAATTATAAAAATATTAATTAAAGGTAAATTTGGTTAAAGCGATTTTACCAGAATGCGCTGGATTACAAAGCTTTCCCGGGTTGGTCGACCAGCGCCACTAAATTCCTACACATTCCGAATAAAATCTAACGTATAAAAAAAAAATATATATAAATACAACTAATATTCAAAATTTAAAATAAACAATATATAAACAATAACATAAATAATTTTGATAAAAAGGCTTATCTGGATTTTTTCTTCAAGTTTCCTCTATCCTTGCCTTCTTTCGACGCTCGGTACGTCCAGCCCCAAATTTTCCTAACCAGTACGCCAATGTCGTAAGCTTGCTCTGGATATTTCCTGCGACGCACCAAGAGGGAGAGAGAGAGAAAAAGGAGAAATAAATACTGGGAAGGAGAGCCTAAAATAAGATCATATCCATTAAATTTCGGTAAATGCTAGCGTTTTAAGCGCCGCATACAATTATACAAAAATATACAAGCAATACAACACAATAATTTAGATTTTTACCTGAAGATGTTATGCGGCTCTCTGTAGTGAATTTGTATTGTTGCAATATAAATCCGAATAAATCGTAGGAACTCAACGTCCTTTTCACCTTTACGTTCTCAAAACAAATCCCTTGAAAGGTCTGTAAAATACTTATACTCTTCACCGTATAGGAATATTCTTCTGTTGAGAACGAAGGTCTGACCACGTACCAAATGATTTTCACGAATAATAAAATACTGTTTGTTACTTGTATATTATTGTGTAATCATGGTTACCGAAATTTATGCGATATTGTCTTATTTTAATAAAGTAGGCTGCTGTACATAAGCGTACAGTTTTAAATTTGTGTTTTTTAAAACGTTACAACACATCTACCATCATTGACTTTAGCAACATGACCCGCCCACTGCCACTTCAGACGTGAAATTTTTCAAATAATCTAAAAACTTTTGTTTGATGTCTTATCCACAAATTAGTTTTTCGATCTAAAATTGTGACACCAATGATCGTTCTGTCCATTGATTTTTGAGCAACTCCGCAGTAATTTTTCCGCAGATTTTCGCGTGAGGGTGAGAGTCTCAACACCATGGGTGAAAACTGGTAAGACACATTGATCGAATACCTTTCTCTTGAGGCAGATGGGGAAATCACCTTTAAAAATGTGCCTCAGATTTCCAAGGGCTGCCCATCCCAAACCAATTCTTCTGTTTATCTCTATGGTTTGGTTGTCCCGGCGGATAATGATTTTGTGTCCCAGGTATTTGTAGTGAGGAACTTGATCAATGAGTCTACCCGAGATTGATATATTACCACTCAGCACCAAATTTGTCATTACTCTGGTCTTTTTTATGTTTATTAGGAGTGCTATCTCCTCGGCTTCACTATACAATTCTTCCATCCTTTGGTCCATTTCTCCCAAGTCGTCAGTAATTAAAAGTATATCGTCAGCAAAACTTAAATGGGTTAAACGATCTCCATTAATGTTTAAGCCTCGATCTGTCCAATTTAGTCTTTTGAAATCGATCTCCAATGCAGCATTAAATAGTTTAAGACAGTGCTTCTCAACCTTTTCTGGCATGGGACCCCCCTAAATTATGTAAATATTGTCTGCGGCCCCCCTATATATGTGGTGTTTAAAGATACCATTTTTCTCGAAAAGGCTACGTGGGAACAAGTTGAGAAGAAAATTTTGGTGATTAAAATTTATCCATGAATTGAATGTAGTATTGAAAATTTCCGAAATAAACCAGAAGTACAGGATATCAAGGACAATTTCGATTTTTTAAATGGGAACGTATGTCATATTGGGTTTCTTTGGGGTTTTGAAAAGAAAAACCTTATTTAAAAAAAAATTAATATCTTTTACGGTTGACAAAAAATTGTGATATTTTTATATTCCTTACAACGACTTGAAAGTTAAGTATTTTTATTTACAAGTATTCAAAGTACATCTGCATTTTGATTTAAACACTTTCGCATCATTACTCTTGAGTTATATGTAGCTCGGAGTATAATAAAAAATATGATAAAAAATATTGCACTTTCAAGTCCTACTTGAAAGTTCTTGAAGTACCACCAACGCGAACCATTGTCATAGAAACGCATCAAACGACACATAACTACATTTTATATGACCTTGATATAGTTTACTTATAGTTTTCTTATAGTCTGTGTCTTTGGTTTAAGCGGAACTCGATTTTTAAATCTAGTAATTTTTATCGATTGAATGAAGCTTTTGATCATTTTGTTCAGCAAAAATCCACTTTAATTATTATAAAGTTAGCTAGTGACAACTTAAGAAAATTAAAATTCCATTTAGTTCCGCTTAAATGTTTGGAATAGCCTGTAGTTTAAAAAAATAAGTATCTTAGATATAATAATAAATAAAACATTTATTTTATTTAAGTTTTATAATGAAAGGTATTCCCAGTGAAAGGTATATTTTTATGAATATACATGTAAGATTTATAAATATGAATAAAATTTATATCTTGCAAGATTGCACGCATTTATATTTTTATGTTTCGATCTTGTATGACTTCGCCGCCCCCGTTTGAGAAATGCTGGTTTAGGAGATATAGGGTCTCCCTGGCTTCTTATGGACCTTCGCAACAGCGTCTGCCTTTTTATACACATGACTTATTAAACGAGAATATCTGTAGTCTATTCGATCATCTTTCAGTAAGAGATACGTTTCTGAAATTGATAAAAATAAGCCATTTATCAATATATTTCTTATTAATTTAATGAAGACGAAGCAAATGCAAAAAATAACACTGAGTTTTTTAAATTTAAATTTAATGTTGAAAATCTTTAACTTCGTGGTGAACTATTCAAGGTTTGCTGAAATCGTTTATTTGCAATGAAGAATAGGAAATCTGGGTTAACGTCATCTCAGTAAAGTAATTTGCTTAGAGATCGTCCTTCGAATTCAAGTTAACTGAATTATTCTGTATCTATTATTCTCATATTTAGTGCTAACAAATTTTATTTTTAAAATTAATTAACGATCGTTTTTAAATATAGGTACATAAAATTTAGTCATCCAAACCTTCAGTGTAACCTTTCGTAAAAGGTAAATTCAGATGTAGACTTATAGTGCGTATCTGCGAGGGTAAACAGATCGTTTAAGGGTTAATCTGACCCGCCCTTGAGCGTTCAGGGCGTTCATGAACAAAGCTCGTCAATGAGTACATCGGTTAAACACTCGTTCAGTGAAAGCTGCCGCAGGAGAGGACTCCTTATATTACACAGGCATGAATTAATGTATCATCCTACTCGCTTACTGGGGTGGAGCTTTATTATTCATAATCTAATTTAGATTTTGATGGCCTCTTTCCATTGATGTACTATGTTAATGTTTTATCGCAGTGCCAGTCATAATTCTCGGAACTATTAAATATGTAATATAGATAACGATTTTAGTTCATACAGTTGATTTTATGATTTTAGTTGGCAACTGAAATACTCGCTACGTTAAGAATTAGTACTGTATGATCATGATACAGTTAACAACCTGACAATTAATACATCAAGATGGAGGTCTTATGTAAGGTCAAAAGTCAACACGACTGATAGTGTCTATAGAGGAAGAAGAAAATTACCATATTATGATACACATCTCTGATACTCTTCATTTTATTTAGATAAAAACATTATATAAGAACACTGTAGGTAGCTTAGAAGAACAAGAGTACTATTACACTGATCTGGTAAAATAAATTGTTAAAAAACTGTTAAATAGCACAGAGTAAATAAAACAGAGGAGTTTATTCCATATTAAATATTGGAAACACTACAGTCGCTGTAATAGAACAGTCTGGCAAATAGAATGATCGCTGCTATTAAGAGTCGAACCTTACATACGTCTGCTATGTGTTTAAATATATAATACCAAATAAATGGGCACATATTGTAAAAATGATAGTGTTATCTGACAGAAACTTTATTACCTTTTATTGTATTGATGTATATATGTAAATACACAAAATATTACGGAAATTAATTAAAAAACTGACATGAAACTTAAACTTACTCCCGATTTATTTTTATTATTATTCCAACAGAGTACAAAACACTTACAATATATACTCACTAACTATTATATAAATAATAAACAGACTTATTATAATATAGAAAGATTTAAACTCTAGCAAAACTAAGCAATGTTTGGACTCTTAATGGCCGCCAACCGCTTCGACCAATAGAAAATGAGATATCCAATGGCCAGACTGTTCTAATGCAGTGGAAGTAAGAACAACTAGCGCTCGCACCATCCGTGTACACTTGCCGTACTAATCGGCGTTTAACCAAGCGGGCGGGAATTTCAAATAAATATCTCTATATCATAATGAGCTTATCCTGTCTGTTCGTCCATTCGTGATGATTCGGGATGATTCGTCCGATTTCGCAGGCATAAACAAGAAACTCCTATATCCTTTAACTGATATGAACAATATTTTGCAGATTTAATCTCTAAGAATCTACAAATTTAATTACAAATAGCAATGTCTAGGGCTTTGTAGGCATAAAAAAGTGACTATAGACACTCCTGCATCTTTTGACCGCTATGAATAATATTTTGCAGATTTATTTTCTAAGAATCTACGATCTAACATATAGAAATGTCTAGGGTTTCGTACGCATAAACAGGAAACTCTAGACACTCCTATATACTTTGACCGATATGACAATATATTGCAGACTTATTCTCTAAAAATCTTCAAATATAACTACATATAGAAATGTCTAGGGTTTCGTAGGCATAAACAAGTAACTCTAGACACTCCTGTATCCTTTGACCGATATGAACACAATTTTGCAGATTTATTTTCTAAGAATCTAAGAATAGTATTACATATAGAAATGTCTAGGGTTTCGTAGGCATAAACAAGACACTCTAGACACTCCTATACGCTTTGACCGATATGAATAATATTTTGCAGATTTATTCTCTAAGAAACTGCAGATAAAATAACATATAGAAATTTCTAGGATTTCGTAGGAATAAACAAAAAACTCTAGATAATCCTTTATGATTTGACCGATATGAACAATATTTTGTAGATTTATTCTCTAAGAATCTACAATTATAATTACATATAGAAATGTGTAGGGTTTCGTAGGCATAAATAAGAAACTTTAGAAACTCCTATATGCTTTGACCGATATGAACAATATTTTGCAGATTTATTTTCCAAGAAACTGCGGATAAAATAACATATAAATAATAGAGGGTTTCGTCTAGGGTTTTGTAGGCATGAACAAGAATCTCTAGACACTCTTATATGCTTTGACCGATATGAACAATATTTTGCAGATTTATTTATATATAATTATTTAAGATATAAGAAACTGCGGATAAAATAACATATAGAAATGACTATGGTTTCGTAGGCATAAACAAGAAACCTAGACACACCTATATCCTATGATCGATATGAAAAATATTTTGCATATTTATTTTTTAAAAACCTGCGGATAAAATAACATATAGCAATGTCTAGGGTTCCGTAGACATAAACAAGAAACTCTAGACACGCCTATATCCTTTGACTGATATGAATAATATTTTACAGATTTATTCTCTAAGAATCTGGAGATAAAATAACATAAAGAAATGTCTAAGAGTTTGTTAGGCATAAACGAGAAACTCTAGACACTCTTATATCCTGTGATCGATGTGAATAATATTTTGCAGATTTATCCCCATATAATACTGACCTTATTTTAAAATGGTAAGTTAATGTAAAACTAAATTTAACGCTTTAAATTACCTAACGTTTTAAATTTTCAAAAATTTAATGCACTGAGTAGAACTCGTCTTGGTAAAAATTAATAATTTTTACCAAAAATTACCGGCCGAGTTTGGTCATTCATGTCAGCGGCACTAGGTAACAACTTATTTGTGTAAATTTAAAATTGGTTCAAAATATTTTGGTAAAAATTACTAAGTGATGCATTCAATAGTTTGCACCTTTGAAATTGTATGTCATGTTGGTATTAAAACATGTCAAAAAAAAATCACTTTCTCAAAATATCATTCCATTTGACATATTTCATAGAGATAAATAATATCTTAATTATAATGATCATAACCAACCAATCTGAAGTAAGTTTTACAGCGTATGGAATATTTTGAAATGACAAATTTACTTTTAAAAGTCAGTACTACACTATAAAAGTATCCAAAATGATCTGGTTTGACCTTAAAAAAGTGAACGCAATATATTAAAGTAGGCAAACAATTAAATTTTACTGTGTAATAGTTTCTCACGATTTATTTAAAACTGATTTGAGATATAGTGTATGTACGCTTTTTTCCGTGTGTGCGTATTAACCCATTAAGTGCCACTGTCGTCATAAGATTGAGCACAATTAAGAGCCTGTAACTTTTTGACGATGTGATATTTCGAAATAAATTTTGCAGGAAATGCATCTTTATTATATAGTTTTTGAGATTTGAAGTATTTTGAATAATTATTTATAATAAATTTTAAATAGTTATTTTTTTTTTTTTAAGTTGTTGCTTGTGAAGGTTTTCAGTTTATACGTGTTTCTATTTATTATTTATGTAATATAAAGTGTTAATGAACAAGAAAAATCTTATCAATTATGCAAAGTACACAGAATAATATTTATTATTTGTTTTGCGCACTTTGAAATTTTTGTAACCTTGAAACTTAGTCTAAATTCACTGTAGCATATGACGACAGTGGGACTCACAGATATAATAACGCTTATGAGTTGTTTCACTTACTAGGTGGTTCTACTCTGCAAATGCGTGTATATTTGTAGTGATTATTTAGTGATTAAGATAACCATAAGTTTTTCAAGTATTTTAAAATTATTTCCATACTTAGGGTAATTTATTTTTTTAGTAAGGGTCTACGAATAGGGCTTTAACAGTTCGCGAATTAGAGGAAATAATTAACGAAGATTCCTTTTGGAAAGAAGTAGATGAAAATGAAAAGGTGGATATTGTCGTTTTACCTCCACCGGTTGACGAACAGACAGATGAAGAAGATATAGATGATGATGTTTTACTCCATGACGCACCTGAAGTGAAAGATACTGCAGGTGAAGTGGAAGTTCATTTCAAGTCAAAAAATATTATTTCTGCGCCAAGTTCTATGCCCAGCACTTCTAAATCTAATAAGAAATGTCGATTATGTAATGAATAACCTATGTGGAGCCGCCAAAAACCTCATTACACAAAGTTATCTATCTTTGAAAAAAGATCCAAAGAAGTTCTGTTGAATATAAAGAGTAAAATCGGACATTTATCGGTTTTGTGGATAATGACAAACCTAAAGATAACAAACTTGATCGAGCCTTCAAAGTCAGACCACTGTTAGAAATGGTCAGAGATTCCTTCCAAAAATTTGGGATTTTTGAAGAATATCTTGCAGTAGATGAAATGATTGTACGTTATTACGGAAGGCATGGATTAAAACAATTTATTAAAAGTAAACCTATTCGTTTCGGGTTTAAATTGTGGTCATTATGCGGGCCAACAGGTTATTGCTACAATTTTGATCTTTATACAGGAGTAACGTCTAATAAAGAAAATTATCTTCCTCTGGGCTCTAAAGTTGTTTTGCAGTTGTTTTAAAGTTGTGTTTACTTCGACAACTTATTTACAAGTCGCGACTTACTAATGCATCTTCGAACATAGACTTTCGAGCTACAGGAACGATACGCGAAAGGACTGCAGAAGTACACCGAGGACATATTGTGTAAAATGTGCCGTAACATTATGTGTTGAATGTATCATTTCTTATCATAGTAAATATATTTTTTTCTATAATTAAACAGAGTTTTGTGTGAAATAAAACTAAAATTGTGCTACATAAACATAAAAAAAAAAAATCGTATTATTTAACAATGTCATACAGTAAGTCCCGTTGTCGTCATATGACGACACCATCCTCTGAGGCCCCTATGGATGTGAAATTTAAAATTTACCAAAATATCAATTACTTAATTTTTTATACGATATAAATGCAAAAAAAAAAAACAAAAATAAAATAAAAAACATATACTTGGGACTTAATGGGTAAATCCGTGTGCGTTTTTTTTATATAAGTAATTGGTAATTTTAGTTTAATAAATATATTTTAAATTTAACGTCCCAAATTATTTTTAGTTTGAACAATATAAATTTAATGCACTGTGTAAAAATTAATCGTTTTCCCATTTTAAAAAGTTTATGAATAAATAATTCGGATTGATATTTATTATTTGGCCAGTTTTTAATAATGGGCGAAGAGTTGATTCAATTTGAATTGGATGAAGTAAGGCGTATGGCTAGAGAAAGAAGTCAGAGGCGTCGAACAAGTTCCACCTTAACGATGTATTTGCCAACACAGTTGGCAACGGGTGCACTAATATTATATATAAATATATTGATTTGACATAAATAAAACTTTTATTTCACACGATTAAATTGATCAACTTAATTGATCAAATTTGATTATACATTTTTATAAAGAAACTTTCAAAAATAATACTTCGTGAATTTACGTGTTAATTTAAATTTATTGAATATTTTATGCATGGTTTCGAACTAATTGGTTCTCATCAGTTTGATGTATTCTAATATCATTTTTATACATGGGTATTGGAAATTCACATACGCATGCTAAAATAAGAAGTTATTGGAAAATAACACAAAGAAATAAAAAATGGAAATGTTAAAATTAGAAATTGTTGCAAAAACAAACTTGTTCACTCTTGTTTCTAATGTAATTGTAAAAGCATTTTCTTTGAAATGATATTCTCAAACGTAGGCATGCTTCGATTTTATATTCAGCTTTATCCCACAACCTTTTTCAATAGTATCTTGCCAGGTTTTTTTCTATCTGGATTATTGAGCAATAAATGAAAATAATTGTTGACATAATCGGCATCCCTTAAATTTATATAAGTCATTGCAATTAGACACACAACAGCCATATACATTATGTTTAGGCACTGACATTATTAATAACTAACATAGAAGTTGATGATAAAAAACAAGAACTATAAAACTCTAACATAAACTCACTAATTTACGAAATGACAAAGAATGTCTAAGAAAAACAAGCACAAAATCTTCAACATTATTTCTAAAAAGCAGTGAGGTCTGCTATTGAAAAAGAAGTCCGAGAAAATGTTGAAAGTGTTGGAAATGGATTTTTGGCAAAGATAAAAAGTATGGAATGAAAGAATTCTGAAAACTATGGGTGTTGATCATATTATAGCTGTAGACTTAAGAACAAATCAGCTTAGATGGTGTAGTAATATAAGATAAATGGGAGATGTAAGGTTACCGAAACAAATTTTATTATGGGCTTCAAGAGATAGAAGGAAAAATATATAAGAAAAATCTGGATAGAAAGAATCCGTAAAGACACTAATGAAAGAAGACAGAGCTAAATGCAGTGCCGTTCGGTGATATATTGGAGCCTGGAGTAGCCATTGTAAAATCTAACAAGCTTCGACATCAAAGTTGCGGCGTCTAGAGCGACCTACCCTTAAATATCATCGCAAGACCCTGGCGAAGAGAAATATTAGTCTAGACAACACCGAAGATTAGAACACGGAAAACGTTGTAAAATTTTATAATTTGATAGTAACAATAAAAAATAATAATACTCAAAAAAAAATTGTCACCAGTTTTTGATATTTGCATGCTAAGAACGTTACGATGGCTACAAAGTTACCGCGTCATCTATGTTGGTTTCTTCTAGCTAGAAGGGATCGTGACCTATAGAGTCTTTATTTTCTTAAATATAGATTTTCAACGACTTCAAAAATCAGTCTCTCTTGTGACGTCTATAATAGCGTATCCAGTTACCGTTTTAATCTGAACTGTCCACTTGCTAGTACACCGACCATCAGACCTTCTTTCATCAAATTTCGTTTGTAGAATTAATCTCTCTAGGCTGTCACTGCTTCGTCGTTGTACATGGCCAAAGAAAGTAATGAACCTGCTATAAAATTTCGTAGATAATTACCGGATTAGTTCTTCTATATATCTCTGACAATCTCAGCAGCCTTCTTCACGACTATATTTCTAAGAAATTTATGTAGTTCATTTCTTTTTCCCTCATCACTCATGGTACAGACGCATATAACATGACAGGAAAACTAATGTTTTTATTAGCGTCATTTTGATTTTCTTAGTGATTTGTATTATAATAGATTGTTTGCAATATTTCTTGCCATATCTAAACGCCTTCTTATGTTGGGTGTACATAATTCAGAATTGTTAATAAGAGATCCTAGATATATGAACCTAAATCTTAAATTGCGTTTTGAAGGTTATAATCTTAAATGAAATATTAAATCTTTACTTCATTATCATTTATTGGAAAACTAAGGCCGCTCGCAAACCATAGCCACGTGTGGTCGCCACTGATGGCCACTACACGTGGCTTTATACGGCTACCAGTGGTTGCAACAGGTGGCCGCCACCGGTGGCCCTAAGCAACTCATATTTGCCACGACGGTAGCCACTCTATCTATTCTCTTGCCAATATCAGTATGGAATTCGACTCGAATGCACTTATCGCGCTGCTGGTATTAAGAAGTCGACGCAGGCGCCGTAGATTACAAAAATATCACCGTTATTGGGCATATCCAATATTAAGTACTCGCGACAGAAATGGACACTTTTGCTCCCTTTTTGAATATTTAAAATTACACGAAGACTCTTCCAGTATTTTCTAATGAGTTTGACAACATTTAATGAATTATTATTTCTGCTGCAAGATCACTTGAAACATCAAGATATACGAATGAGATAGCGGGAGATTTTCAATTTCGGATATGAACATGTCAATATCCATATTATTCGTTTGTAAATTTTTATGTGCACACTATACTCTATACAGAGAATTGCAGTTGACATACCAGTCAAACGGTGTCGAGCGACTATGGCCGCGAACATACAGAAAGATGGTAAATCAGCGCTGACAATTGGTACCGAAAACAAGCGTACTGGGTTACTGGTTGAGCACACGCTAAACGCTGATATTGCACGTGACACTGACAGATGACATAACCTATATATTGAAGTTTTTATTTATTTTTTCCTATTTATCGTACATTTTTTAATTATATGGGCCTAGCATAGAGTGAACGCTAGTTTTGAAAGTGTATAGCTACTCTTTCGTATATTGGCTCAATTATATATTGAAATAAGTGAAAATAGCGAATTCTGATTCATATTTGGATGAGTTGTTTCTAACAGAATCACTATATTTAAAAATGGAACCAAAAAGAAAAGGTATACATGCAATAAACCAAGAGAGACGTAAATATGGGGAATACCACCACCTTTTTCCTCAATTAAAAGAAGATGATGCAAGATTTTTTAAATATTTTTTTGTTTCGGCACTGATAACAAGCTGCTTCAACTGCTTAAACGTTTCGGTAAGCGGGTAGCCGACACTGACCGGCGCCAACCAGTACACAGCGTGTGCGGTTATATTTGAAAACATGGACAGATACTGTGGCAGATCAGCGCTTGTTGCCAGTAAAGCCGGTGCCGGCTGTCTGTATGTTCGCGGCCTATGGCCGTGTGTGCACTGGTAAAACTTAAGCCGCCACCGGCTACATTGGCGACCACTAGGAACGCCGTGTCTGCGCTGAGTATATTTAAAATGCATACAAACTACAGTCCGCAGCGTGTGGCCGCCACCGGTGGCAGCCACTCGTGGCTGTGTTTGCGAGCGGTCTTAAAGTATATTTCGACTGCCATGTAGCCTTCATCGATAGCCAACTAAAATTTAATGGTTCCATTGAACTTCTAAGTAGTAATTGAACCGATTATTTTTTACTGTGCTACTGACGAAGCATGTTTGGCAGTCGAAATGTACATCTAGATTTTTAATAAACAATATTGAAAGAAAATTCTAGTGTTTCATTTAAGACAGATCAACTTGTTACTAATCGCGCAATTTTTTTGATACTTTATGTCAGACCGGTTACTATTAGGTCTATCGATTGTTATAACTTTGTTCTTGGTATGATTAATATGTAAAATAATACAAAATTGTCGAAAAATTTATTAGAAAACTAAGAGAAGAAAATTAAGAAACTATACATTTTGAAAATTAATATGATTAACTCTACATGGGTTTATCAATACCGGATGATCAATATTGATTGTCTTGGCCGCTCCAACGATATATTTGTTCAGCCGCTTAACTATTATGGTAAACTAACTAGAGCCAAAGATGGGCGTGGTACATAAATATGTAGATTATGACATTTTATTTAAATGATTTTCAACATACGCACCTGCTAATGAACTCGAGAGCATAATTTTTACTACAATTGTTGATAAACAGAGATGCAGAAAACTAAATATTGATATTAAACCCAACAGATGCTTAGTTTATAAAAGGATGCACAGAAGTGACATTTCGCAGAAAATTCAGTTCCTGGAACTGAAACTAGATTTTAAAATCTAGTAAGTTTTACCGATTGATTGAAGCTTTTGATCATTTTGTTTAGGAAAACCAACTTCAATATATAACAAATTAGCTAGTGACAACTTAAGAAAATTTAAATTCCATTTAGTTCCGCTTAAATTTTTGGAATAGTCTATACATTTTACTGTCAATCGATATTGATCACTTCTTAGAAGCGTTTGATATTAAATATGCACAACATAAATGACATAATATAATTAACGGACAACTAGCACACCCATTACATTTAAGACTATGAGAAATTTTGTATCCAAAACACCATTTTCTATCCAATTCACCATTTATATTTTGTTTAAATTGACAAAAAAATTCTGTAACACTTTCATTCTATTGATGATGGCCTAACGAGGTGAAATAGTAGAATTTATTTTATTCATGCCTTTCGGCCAATTATATAAATCTCTTTACATTTGTTTAGTGTGATATATATTTACATTTCAAAATACCTCTAAATCTATAAATTTGCAGATTCTAACATTAGTTTGTACAAAAAGAAACATTTTAAAATATCGAACTGCCTAATAATCTGACGTTTTGTTCCCTTATATTTGCTCTTCTTTCGAGGATCTCCTTCATCCATAAATAATAATAATAATAATAATAATATTTATATATTGTCCACATACAATACATAATCATTAATGGACAGTCAATCACATAAATTACAATAACATGAATTAATTACAAAATGATAATTGATACACAGAAGTTATAAATTAAGTTCAAAAAATTCCTTAAAACTATACATTGGGTTTTCAGTCAATAAGTTTTTAATTGTTTTTTTAAATTGTACTGAACTTAATTCTTTGGTGGAAACTGGTAACAAATTCATAAACTTTATAGAATAATAGTTAATACTATATCTTGATTTATTTATTCGTGTAAAATTGGGGTAAATATTTGATTTATTACGTGTGTTATATTTGTGAACGTCTTCATAAGAGACAAAAAAAATTAGGTTTTGATGGGCATATACTAAACAGTGATAGATAAAAAGTGATGGTAGTGTCATGATTCTAAATTCTTTAAAGAGTAACCTACAATCGGCTCTATAAGATGCACTCCCCATCACTCTTATTGCACGCCTCTGTAGTCTAAAAACTCTTTCAGCAGAGGAAGAGTGTCTCCATGCTAAAAGAGCGTATGCTATGTGCGACTGAAATAACGCAAAATACGTAATTAATAAAACATCCCTTGTAACTGATTTTTGTAGGTTTCTTAGAAGACAGATGGTTTTGGACAATTTCCCACATATATGAGCAACGTGATGGTCCCATATCAAATGAGGATCAATATGGACTCCTAAAAATTTAATTCAATCCGGATTATTATAGTTATGATTTTTTGTTGTTATGAGTAAATTTTGTGCTTTCTCCTCATTTAATGATAATTTATTTGATAAAAACCAGTCTTTTGCTTCAGATAAATTATCACTGGAAACATGTTGTATGTGTTCCAGGGACAATGATCTTGTTATAAGGGTCGTATCATCGGCATATAAAATAGATTTGGTCTCAATAGCAGAAGAGAAATCATTGAAATAAATTAAAAATAGTAATGGACCTAAAATTGAACCCTGCGGTACTCCATACATAATATTGAGCGAATCTGACTTAGAATTATTTATACATACAAACTGTTTTCTGTTAGTTAGATACGATTCAATAAGTGAACAGATACTGTGACTGAAACCGTACATAGCCCGTAAATATCCACTGCCTGCCTCATTCAGCACTCTACGCATTGAACGAAGTTCTTCTCCTACTCCGCTACAGGCCAATAAGTGTTGGATTGTCTCTGTGGATTCTCCGCAAGTTCTACATGTTCTTTGGTATTCTGATTTCCAGAAGCAGTTAGCCCCTTCTTCGTTTCCGCACCGGAATCTAGCGATGATCTTTTGCTTAATCCCTTTTCGCTTCGTGAGGTATAGCGGCACTGCGGGAACATGTACGAGTTTATATCCCTGGTTGTACCGTGATCTTTCTATTCTGTTTTGTTGCTCCTGTCTCTGTACCAGTCTGTCCCGATCCTCCATTGTATATTCTAATTCTTCTCCTTCTTCTTGTCTTCTTCTTACCTCCTATATGCTTTATCCATTTCTTTCAAAATATTTTCTTCTGTCTTCTCCCCAGCTGGTTCTATAGTTTTTTTCTTTTTCTTTTCGACATTCTTGTATTAATGCGTTGCTGCTTGATCTGATCTTCTTTTCGAATCTCACCGCCGTTCTTCCGGTTCTTATCCTTAATTTATCTCTTTTCGTTTCTTCAATAATTATATAGCTCGGTGTACTTTTGTCTAATTCCAGTGTTCATCTAATAAAGGTTAGGTTAGGTTAAGTTAGTCCTTGGATTTTCTCTAGCTCTAGGTCGTGTTTTTTCCATCCCCATACCTCGGCTTCGTATACTGTTGTCGAAATTGCGGAAGAAGTAGTAGTCAGTGGGGGCTAGGTCTGGTGAGTATGGAGGATGATGAAGAAGTTCCAACTCCAATTCCTGTAGTTTTGCCGTAGTCATTTGTACAGTGTGTGGTTTAGCGTTATCATGCATAAGATAGGATTCGATCTCATACTTCATAATAGTGCGAATTTCCGACCGTTCCTAGGAATAGAATCTAGGCTGTTTTTCTTTAAGTTTTTGCATCATTTCGTCCAGTTCGTTGCAGTATATTTCTATTGTGATCGATGAGTCAGTTTTATTTTTTTTTATTTTGTTTTTAATTTATCTATACGTAATGGCGAACGAATTTGATATTGTCTACTGCGTAGTAACACTAGAGCCAAATACACTATTAATGTTATTTATTTATTTATTTATTTATTTATTTAATTTACATCTGTCCTACGGAAAGAATCCAAATACGGACAGGTACATGGTAATATCATATTTAAAGTTACAGTGTAATATATGAGTTTTAGTAGTTTCCTAAGTCTAATACATATAATACAAAAAAAAGTTCATAAATATAAAATAAAATATAATACAAAAAAATGTAAAACATAAATAATATGGCAATAACATAAAGGTAATGAAACAATAATGTAAATTAAAAAAAAAGATACATATAAAAAAATAATAATAAAATAAAAAGAATAAAAAATAAATAAGTTAAAAATGTAAAAATAAAAGTAGAAATAGTTCAAAGGCCAACTGAGCAACGAGGAACTGAGACGCTTAGAAATCAAAATAAGAAAATTAAGAATTTATACAAAAAGAGATCAATATGTTCAATATCTGAATGATGATATGAACACATGCGGTTAATTGGGGACTTAAGAAAGAGATTAGTATGCGCATGCGGTAGGTAAAAAAGTAGTGGGCTACGAGTGTGGGCATGGGGGGTATGGAAACTTAAAAGTTGAAGAAGTGCAGGATCATCAATTTTATTAGATATTAATTTTTTTAAGAATGACAATGAATTGATTTCTCGGCGTTTGTATAATGGTTTGGTTGAAAATATTTGAAGCAGGGAGTCATAAGGAAGTTCAGGAGGAGGGTAAGATCCCATTACTTTAAAATAAATGAATTTAAGAAATTTATGCTGGATCTTTTCCAAAGATTTCTTCTGGACGTTATATATTGGATCCCAGACTACTGAGCAATATTCAAGTTTGGATCGAATAAAGGAATAGTACAAAGTAAAGATGGCAGCAATGTTAGTAAAAGTCCTGGTATTACGAATAATAAAACCAAGCATTTTACACGATGAGGCGCACATATGATCTATGTGTAGATCAAATGTGAGTTTTTCATCAAACACTACTCCCAAGTCTTTAATATTATGACATCGAGTTAGATGGTGATTAGCTACAGCATAAGAGTAATGGATGGGGGTTGTTTTACGGGTAAAAGACAGAATTTTACATTTAGATAAATTTAGTTTAAGTTGGTTAGAATTACACCAATCACTTATACGTTTAAGATCGTTTTGGAGTATATGGCAATCGTCAACAGAGGAAATTGTTTTAAATATCTTAAGATCATCTGCAAAAAGTAAATGCTCGCTAGAAATAACGGCATTAATATCATTTATGAACATTAAGAAGAGGAGAGGTCCAAGGTTTGACCCTTGTGGAACACCTGACGTAACAGAAAAAGGTGAGGTGTTGTGCCCTCGAAAAGTAACAAAAAGAGAACGGTTTAAAAGGTAAGATGACAATAACGATATTAGAGAAGGCGAGAGCGCAAAAGAATGAAGTTTTAGTAATAGGGTATTGTGGTCAATGGTATCGAAAGCTTTAGCAAAATCAGTATATATGACATCAACTTGGCTTCTTCTATCTAATACTGAAGCAACATAGTGGGTGAAGTAGCATAGATTACTAGCTGTAGAGCGGCGTTGCATAAACCCGTGTTGAAAGAATGATAAATTGTTTTTTATTTGAAAATATATAGTTTTGTAAATAATACTCTCGAAAATCTTACTGAAGGTAGAGAGCACTGCAATAGGTCTGTAATTACTAATAAGAGTCTTGTCACCAGATTTATGTACATGCATAACACGTCCAATTTTCCATGCAGAAGGGAAACTACCGGTACTAATTGACAAGTTTAAAATATGGAAAAGGGCTTCTGAAAATGGTTTAGCACAGTCTTTAATGACTAAATTGGGGATAAGGTCGGGACCACATGATAGGTTATTTTTAGCTGTTTTTTTGATGGCCAATTCAATGTCGTCTAAGGATATATAGGTTAAGGATACCATATTGTTTGCAATTGGATAGGAGGGAGTATTGGAGACGGGTGGATGGGATGCAGATGAAAATACACTTTTGAAGAAAGTGACAAACCCATCTGCGATGTCTGGGATAGTAGAAAATGTGGTATCATTAAGAGACATGCTATTAGGGACGGATGATTGCGTTTTTTTGGAATTCACGAATGACCAGAATTTGTTGGGATTTGAGTAAATAGAAGTTTCACAAATTTGAATATAGTTTTTATAAGATAATTTAATGTCGAGTTTGATTTTGGAACGCAAATATTTATATTTTATGAGGTAAGTACGTTTATTAGGAAATTTTTTATACATTTTGTAGAAATGTTGTTTTTTTTTTAAATTAAGTTTAATTTCCCGAGTGAACCATGGGGGTAAGTTACTTTGTGAATAGGTTTATATGGGATACATTGTGCAAAGAAATAATAAAGGGTAGAATATAGAAAGGATACAGCACTGTCGACATTATGGAAGGTATTAATTTGTTTCCATTCAAAATCAGCAATAAGTTTGTACAGTTTAATGTAGTTAGCTTTCTTGAAGTCATATATACGAGAAGTATTAAAATATTTGGGATGAGTGATAGTAGATATGTCCATACTGATCTCTATATTTAATGTAGGATGAGAGCGGTATTCACGGCTAAATATTAGAGATGTTTCGCGAGTGACGACACAGTTAGCATTTGAAAGTATCAAATCTAGTATATGATTGTCTTCATTACAGATGCCATTATACTGAATTAGATTAAAATACAAATTAAAATTTGCCAAAAATTGTTAAAATTAAAATGGTTAAAATTATTTAACAATTTTACATTTTTTGAATTAGAGTTAGAAACAATTTTCGGGATGTTGAAGTCACCAATAATAATAAATTTATTATTGTATAAAAAGGGTAATGATTCAAAAAATGTAAAAATGTTGTCATACTTATCAGAGCTAAGAGAGGGAGGCACGTATATGCAAAATACATAAAGATTTGAAGAACCTAATGTAATACGAGTACAAACGATGTCTATATTTACGGGCAAACATGAGAAGTATTCATCAAGTGAAACAGCAAAGGAGTTAAGATGACTAGATATAAGTAGAAGAACGCCTCCACCACGAGAAACACCGCACTCTTTAAAATTACGGTCCTTACGGTATACAATATAGGACTGGTCACTAATTTCGAAATCATAGACACTATCAGTCAACCAACTTTCTGACAGAGCAATGATGTGATAATTAAGTGAAGGGATGATCGAGTATAGTTGGTTGAGCTTCATGTTGAGGCCTTGGATATTCTGGTAGTATATGGAAAGTGAAGTCTTATTTCTAATTGTTCTCTCCGGAATAATGTTGTGGTGTGGAAGAAGAATTGGACTGCTGTCAAACACACTGCGTAGTACAGTCGCTGTCTTTGGGGTTGCAGTAATCAGAGCACACTCCAGGAGTTATAATTTAGTTACGGTCTACGATGCCGTAGTTCCACGTAAGAACTCATACTTCACAATACCGTTCCGACCGTTCCATTTTCAACAAAATCAATTATTAAAAAAAGTTTTTGATATTTTTTAGAGCATACAATGATTTATTTAAAGAGGCGAGATGTATAAATTTCCAACAAAAAAAAAAAAAACAGAACGCTAATATTAAGCCAATGTCAAATAATAAGCTGTTAATGTTGGCAATATTATTAACTACAAATTTCATCCTTGACGACTTGATATTATTAATGTATACTGTAGTAATTTAGATGAGATGTGTTAGCTATCATGCGCCAAAAATGTTAAAATTATACATAAAATTATGAAAAATTATTTTCCAAGGCACTTCCTGTTAAAACAGATGTTAAAAATATAGAAAGGAAAATTGTTTGGTTTAAAAGCATTGCGTAATTTGTACGCTTTAGTCGCTTGACAATAAATTTAGTATCGATAATAAATAATAACTTTTATCTCTTGGATAATCTCTTAGAATTTAATGGTTTTAATGACATTAAGAACAAAGTTATCCCCTAAATTATATTTGACTAAATACTCAAACCCATTAACATAACAAAACGTCCCCAGTTTCCGTTCAATGACATTATATCCATCCTTGTCAAAAGAGAAGAGAGGGAATGAAAGTGGAATGGAAAAATTACAACATCTTCAGAGAGTTTTCATAGAAAGATGCAGACATTCACGTTTAATATACAGAATTTTTCTTTCCCAAAAAACATCAAAGCAAAAACAGGAATGAAATATTTTCGTTTTAAAATTTAATTTTAAAACTCAACCGGCTTTATTAAATTTATTCTTAAATTTATTTATTTTTTTGTCAGGGGTGTGCAGTTTCTAATGTTGTTTTATGATTCCCATTCAAAGAAAAAACCACAGTAATTTTGTTTTGAAACATTTACTGATAAACGTTTAAAAATGTATGGAAATATATATCTCTGTATATGTAAAAGAGGAAAATGGCAGGGACTTGAAGCTGAAATTATTTAGGTTCAGTTTCGGATTTAGGTTCAATGTGGTTATTTCGGTTCGGTTTCAGGTTCAGGTTCAATAACAGATTTTTTTTAGGTTCAAGAACCTAAATTTTTTCAGGTTCGGGTTCGGGTTCAATGCAAATTTTAAATAAAATTATAACTATAGGTACTCTATTTCCCCTTGGTATACATAACTAAGAGGGAAACTTTATAAAAGGGGAATTTTTTATGTTGTATATTTATATCATTTTAGGCTGGTTATTCTGAAATGAAACCTTTCAAAATATTTGACAATTAATTGATATTAATGACAATCTTTCATTTGTAATTTTTGATATTTGTAATATAATCTAAGAAAAATCAAAGCCATATTTACAAGTTGACATTCTTCCTAAAGTCCATTTACAACAGAACTAGTCACCAGATTTTGTAACGTATTTCAAAATAAAATATACTATAAGCTGTTAACTTTTGGAAGGACAAACCAGATCTAGTTATTTTGGTTACTTTTATAGTGTAATACGGATTTATATATATTCATATTATACATATATAGTCTACTTTATCAATTCCCGGCATCTAATTAGTTTACTTTAAATAATTTTAAAATTACTTCACCGGTAACGTCCTCTATACTTGTTAAATTTTTCGATACATTTGGTTCATATTATCAAATTGTCTAGAGCTAGTCTTCTTTCAACTTCTTCTTAAAGGTTTTCATTTTAGTTTAATCAGGTGAGTATTTCTTTAAATGATTCTTCTATATTTAACCAATCTTGAACTAATTCTAAAAATGTTTCTGATCATTATACTGTTGAAGTGTCCATTTAAGAGACAAATTACTATGCATAATGAAGTATTATATATTTTGTATACTTTTTTAAACGTTCACAATACTATCATTGTTACACTGAAAACAGAAAACAGTTTAACAATAGAAGCTATTGTTAAACTGTTTTTGGTGACTTCTTATTTTGAGAGATTGGCAGTACTTCTTGTCTACGGCTTGTGTCATTGATAACCTCATATCTTGACAAGCGTCCACTAATCGCAAAATTCAGTAACCTTTTGAGCACGTCATACTAGAGACCACTGGTGTATTCAGGGGGGGGGGCACTGGGGGCACGTGCCCTGCCTTAAAGACCAGTGAAATGAAAATTTAAAAAAATTAAATAATCGTACTGTAAAATCACGACGTTGTACAAAATATAGACTATTTTTTAAGAGGATCAGTATTGAAATTAAAATAAAATGAATATTCCTATGTTCTCTGTGATTATTTGTTTTCGTAGGTTTGATTAAGAAATCCTTATACTGTCAATTATGAGTCTGTCTGTCTGTTCGGTAGAAATTGTGGCAAAATTTCTGAATCTAGAGAATTGAAATTGGACTCTTTGCCCCACATGTAACAAAAATATTGAGAAAACAATATATTGCGGGAAAAAAATATTAAACAAATATATATGAAAAAATATATTTGGTATAAAATACATATTTTCTTTTCTCCACCGCTACTCCCAATAACTTTTACTACATATAATATTGGAACGGAATATTAGAAATACAAATACACACACACACACATATATATATATATATATATATATATATATATATATATATATATATATATATATATATATATATATATATATGTGTGTGTGTGTAGTAGTAGTAGTATATATACTTACTTACTTAATCCTGAAGCCTTTCTACCTTGCGGTGTAAGGCTATAGTCGAGTTACTTATTTTCTGGTGTTGTTCTCCATACTTCTTTCCATCGTGTTCTGTCCTTTGTATATTTTCTTATCTCCTCCCACTTTACTCCTCTCTTCGTTGCAGCTTCTTTTGTTTCTTGTTGCCAGGTTTTTCTCGGTCTTCCTGGTCTAACTTTCTTCACTGTTCTTGCTTCATAAACTCTTTTTACTATTTTGTCTTCACTCATTCTGTGTATATGTCCCAGCCATCTTAGCTGTCCTTCTTCTATTATAGTCTCTACTGGTTTTGTGCCTAATTTTTCCCTAAATACTTCATTTCTTATTCTGTCCAGTTTTGTTTTACCTTCGATTTTCCTTAAAAATCTCATTTCGGAGCTTCTTATTTTAGACCTGTCCGTCTCTGTAGTGGTCCAGGATTCTGAGGCATATATCAAAATTGGTACTGTCACTTTTTGAAGATCTCTACCTTGATGTTAGTTGGTATTTCTTTTTTAGTTAAGAACGGTGCTTTGATGCTGTTGAACATTCTTCCTGCTGCGCCTACTCTTTCCATAATTTCTTCATCCATTTTTCCATCTTCGGCGAAAACTGTACCTAGGTATTTGAATTTTCCTACCTGTTCTATTATTTTGTCATCTATTTTTATCTTGTGTTGCATTTTTGTCCTGCTTATTACCATTGTTTTTGTTTTTTGTGTGCTAATTTTCATATTTATTTTCTTCAATTCTTTATTGTATTGGTTCAGGTTGTTTTGTAGTTCGTCCTCGTTCCTTGCTATTATGACCATGTCATCCGCATAGCAAAGTTCTGCTACTTTCACATTTTCCATTTTCCAGTAGCCCACACAATATTCTTTAATATTTTGTCTCTTCTTTTATGGCGTCGTCTAGAACCATTGAGAACAGTAGCGGACTGAGTACGCACCCTTGTCTGAGTCCGTTTTCCGTTATAAAAGATCTCGATACTTCATTTTTTGTTCTTACATAATTATTGCTGTAGGTATACAAACTTTTAATATTTGAGATGGTGCTTTCTTGGATACCTCTGTTTTTAAGTGTCAACCAGACGTCTTCTCTGTTCACTCGATCGAAAGCTTTCTCCAAGTCTATGAAGCATAGGTGGATTTGGCTATTTGTTTTTAGAGCTTTCTCGCTTAATTGCCGTAACGTGAATATTGGGTCTTGCACCCCTCTCTTTGACCTAAATCCATATTGAGAGTCTTCCAAGGTTGCTTCCAGTGCGTTTCTGATTCTTCGCTCGAGTATTCTTGCATATAATTTTCCTACTGCGCTAAGCAGGGTTATTCCTCTGTAATTTGAGCATTCTCTACTGTCGCCTTTCTTATATATGGGTGTTATAATACCAGTTTGCCAGTCTAGAGGGGATCTACTTGTTGTTATCGCCAGATTCATAATTTTCAAAAGTTTTTCTTTTCCGTGTTCTCCTGTGTACTTAATCATTTCGCTAGTGATACAGTCGTGTCCAGGTGCCTTTCCGTTTTTGAATTTCCTCAGAGCTTCTTCTAGTTCTTCCATTGATATTTTATATGACTCTTTACTTCCAGTATCTTCATTATTTTCTATCCTATCTTCTGCGTTTTGTTCAGGTTGTGTTGCATTTTTACGGCCTATGCTTTCAATATGTAATAAATCCTGGAAATATTGTTTCCATCTCTCCATAATTTCTTCTTCCTTGACTAGAATTGTTCCATTCTCATCTTTGACGTTTTTCAGTGTTGTTACTTTTTTCTTCCTCATTTGTTTTATGGTTCCATAGAACATCTTTTGATTCTCTCTGAAAGCCTCTTTCATTTTGTGTTCAAATTCTTGCCATGAATTTTCTTTTTCCTCTTTCACTTTTTTCGAAACTATCTTCCTTCTTCGTTTATATTCCTCATAGTCTATTGGGTCTCTTGTTGTTAAATATTTCTTCCATTTATCCTTCTTTTCTTTCACCAGTCTTTTGACTTCTTCACCCCACCATGCTGACTTCTTTCTTGCTTTATTTGTAATTTTGGCCATCCCACAACTATCTTTCGCTGCTTCAAGTATACTTCTTTTGTATTGTTCCCAGTTATCTTCTAGGTTGTTGGTTTCTCTGTGTTCTTTAAGTTTCCTTTCCAATATTTCCTGGTATCTATTTTGTACTTCTGTTTCTTTGAGCTTGTGGCTCTTAATCTATATATATATATATATATATATATATATATATATATATATATTTGTAAAATTGAGGATTATCAAATGAAAGCTATGAAAGCATGAAATTATCATCAATTTTTTTATATTTACATCAATATCCTACAGCAGGTATCAATCATGTGATTGATACCTGCATTATTTTGGTCGAGGGCCATTTTTCATACAAAAGAAGAATATACAGCGACGGAATTGCAAATATAACGAAGGGCTACTTGTTTTTTACTCTCAAAAACCAAGCACAAAAAATAAATTACCTTCTTATAAGAAGGCACAGTAAACTATAAATTGAAAACTAAACTAATTCTTCGTACTACACGTGAACACGCACGTAGGCAGTCACTGAAATAGCCAGCCGCGAAGATATAAATATGCAAAAAATGCAATTATTTTAATATATTTTTCAAAAATTTTCTTGTTCATTTTCTGTCAAAAATGACAGTTTAACCAGATTTTTGGATAAGTTTGTCATAAAAATTAGCCCATTTCTCACTGTTGTTTTCATTTCGTCGTCTACAACCCAGAAATTTCTTAAGGTGGGAGAATAAATTATAATCACTTAGCGCAAGATTGGGATTATATAGTGTCCCAATGAAAATCGGCAAGTCAAGTGCCAACTTCAAAACCGTCAACTTCAAAAAAACATTACATGAGATCCATGATGCCAAAAATATTGAGAAACACTGATCTATATATATCATAAAATTGTATTTCGTTATTATATTCGCGTACCAACTACGTATTTATGATTAGAATATGGTCCTTTTTTATTAATTAACAAATACCATCTTGATACATGGGCCACGGCAAAATTTTCAGTTAGGGACCACATGTAAGCTTGATCCGCCTTTCCTTGACGGGTCACAAAAAAAAAATAGGTAGCGGGCCGCATGCGGCCCGCGATGCTAACCTCTCTTATAGATAAGCATCATAAGTGCCCCCTTACCATGAGTGCTGGATACGCCACTGCTAGAGACTAGTGGAGCTAAATACACACGGCTGTATCTCAAATCCTGGCAATATGAAGATACGGAAATTACGTTAGATCCAGTGCCCATTCAATACGAAGTGACTCGAGCATCACTGCTTATGGGGGCCATGTAATGCGTAAAAAAAAATACCGTAAAAATTATAGTAATAGATTTATGAATGAATGAGCTGCGTAGACCAACAAGTGTGATAAGTATTATCACAGCGTTGACACTGCCGAATAAACTTGTTGCGAGACATCAGTAATCTATTACGCAAATTATACATATATTTCCATACAAAGTCATCACTTGCACTGCAATACATATGTAATCCATTGATAATTCTAAATGCATTATTGTAGCAAATAACAAATTTCCGTAAATTGCATTTGGTTGTATTAACCCAAAGCCCAATCAGAGGTATAAAAACTGCCACAAAACGTGTTAAAAATGTATTTGCGTACATCAGAACTGCATCTAAAGAATCTATGGTTTAAAATATTGACCTTAACGCATATGGAGCGACACAGTCTGTCAATATCAGCCGAGTCACTCAGATCATTTAAAATATATATATAAAATGAATTTATTTGCCAATGCATTTACAGTAAAAAATTTAAAAACAAAAGACAATTTCTTATTTACATATACCTATAAAACAATATGCATACTTAAAATTATAATTTAATATTGTATTAACATCTATATAGTTTAGATAATACTAACAAATTTTGGTTGCTAGGGGAAAAAGGCAAAAACCTAGCATTTAAAATGATATGGCCAAGATAAAACACGGAATGGACTCTTTTTACGCTTAGACCATTTAAAGAAACACTCGGTACTGTGTATCTCTTCTTATTTGATTGGAACGCAATAAATTCAGTTTTCTTCGGCCCGATCTTTCCACCTTCAGGTAAACCTCTAGGTAACTATCTGACAGATAAGGTTATCTGGAACATCATCTGCTGAATAAATGTCACTACCAGTCAGTTAATTAAATACATCAGTCTCATTATTCGTAAGATAAATATACGCTAGACATATTTTTATTGTAAGACGGGATGACATTTATTCAGCACAGAAAGTATCACATAACCTTATCTGTCAGATAGTTACCTGGTGGTTTTTCAATGTAGAAAGACCGAGTCTTAATGTTGTAAACATGATGTTCCAACGCGTACATTTATCTACCTTATTTTATTTATCTACCTTGACTGAATCATTTGCTTTCTTTTTTGAGCGCCATTTACATGTACACTTTTACTCATGATGGTTATCACTTATTGCACTATTGTATTATTTTCTTTTATACTATACTACTTATTTTTATTATGTTAGTAGAATTAAACATTAATAAATGTAAAAAAAAAATCATTTACCGGAACCAGAAACATGAACATAATAACAATAAAATCAATATACACATTATAGAAAACGTTACTGAAATTAAGAACCTGGGTGTAATAAGACTCAAAATTAATATTTGACCTGCGCATTATTTGTATAACTAATAAATCCCTACGAATAGGTTTTACCCTTAGAGCAAGCAACTCATTCAAAAATTAAAAAAAAAAATGACGCTTTGTTATTCTGCTATTCGAAATAATATAAAGTTTGCTACAATATTCTTGTCGCCTCAGTACAACATTTATGTAAATCGTTTGGAAAATGTTCAAAGGACATTTTGTAAGCATTTGGTATACAGATTTCCAAACAATAATTTAAAATTAACATCTGTGGAAAGTAGACGTACATTGTTCGATATGACATTTCTGTTGAAACTGTTTAGTGATAAAATAGACTGTCCAGAATTGTTAAATTAATTCAACTTGAAGGTATCTAAACACCATCATCATCATCATCAAGCCTTGTCCATCATCGGGTGATTTTGGAATGCATCTAAAAAGAGTATAGGCTGTCAATAAAATGTTTCCATATAACTCGTTATCTGTCACTGGCTTCAATTCAGTGATGTTATTGTAGAATCTTTTGTTTTGATTTCGAGATCTTCATGTATTTATCTCTGACAGTGTTGAGTGACGCCAGTTGTTCTTGGGTTGTTCTTCTCCCACTGCCCTTTATATTGTATACAAGTGCATAATGACATACCTCGCTAGGAGCTCTTCGAAGCTCTAGCGAGAGAGAGAGCTTCGAAGAGCTCTCTCTCGGCGGTGGGCATCAGCATATGCCTTTGAGTGATCCTGTTGTCTCTCTTGATTTTCTCTAGCCTGAGTTAGAGTTTTGGCTACCTGTTTTAAATATGGCGTGTTTTGTGGAACAAAATTGTCTTTGTCCAAGATTGCACGCAAATCACTTGCAGCTGCGGTGGGTAATTCTACCCTCACTGAGCAAACGTCTTCACCAGGCGGTCGAGATAAAGAGTCGGCAACTGTGTTGCTGCGACCCGTGGTGTAATCTTTGCTCAGGTCGTAAGATCGTAGCTGCAGGACCCATCGATCAAGGCGGCCACTCGGTGATCTTAAAGACATTAGCCACTTCAGCGGCTGATGATCGGAGATCACGGTCACTTTGGCTCCGTCTAAGTATCGAAAACGTTCCATTGCCCATAATACCGCAAGAGCTTCGCGCTCGGTTATACTGTAATTCTTTTCGGCAGGCGTCAAAAGTCGACTGGCATATTCTACGGGGTGCTGATCCGGGCTCTCCCCCTGCATCAGAACTGCCCCAAGAGCGTAACCGCTCGCATCAGTTCGGAGCACATAAGGTGAGTTCGGGTCAGCCTGTTTGAGGATCGGTGCCGTCGTCAGCAACCATTTGAGCGCAGTAAATGCTTGTTCCTGCTCTGATCCTCAATGCCATTGCACTCCTTTTTTGGTGAGCTCACTGAGTGGACGCGCGACGCTTGAATAATCAGGCACGAATTTTCGGAACCAGGAGCCTGTCTGAAGGAAGGTAAGTACTTCCTTTACATTGCGCGGGTTTTTCATATCCGCGATGGCAGAAATTTTCTGGGAGAATACATCTTTAAATTCCGGCAACAACGCTTCCAAACGTCGCTGTTTTTGATCCATGTCCTCCAACTCCTCTCCATTAGAAACTACATTGACGTCGCTAGACGGACGGATTGCAATGTTCGGGTCCTCCTCGAACTGGTACGTCATGTCCGGCTTATCAGCAAAATACCATAATTGAGCTGAAAAGTCCAATATAATACCAGCAGTCTTAATGAAGTCGATACCTAGCAGCATTCGACTATTGACGGGCTCGGGCACCGCGAGAAGTATCGTCGGAATAAGTCGACCGCATACAGATGCATCAAAATGTCGAACGTTTACGCACTGTACTTTTCCATCAGCCAGTTTCAAGTCCATTTTAGCTGTCGTGTACGGGTGTCCCCTATCAATGAGAATTTGATGTAGTTGCGCACCCGCAATACATCTGTTGGCACTAGTGTCGAAACAAGCCATACCATTTAAACCGAAAAGTTTTATGCGCACCATCGGTCTTTTCGTACCTATGTCAGTAGAACAATGGACAGTGGAGAATTCTAGGCTCTTCTGCACAGAAGGTGAAGGTTTTACTTTTGAGGGATTACAACTTGGACAGTTGCTTCGCACATACCCCGGTTGTTGGCAGCCATAACAATGAAATTTGCTCTTACCAGATCCTTCACGAAGCGGCGGTATCTTTACGGTCGGAGTATTGTCTCTGCGAATCTTCTTTCTGCAGTCGGCTTCTACGTGACCAAATGCCTTGCAGTAATTGCACTTAAGCCGAATCTTCTTTTCAGCTTCCTCTGCAGAAGTTGTCTTGGCAGTGGTCGCTGGATATCTTGCTCGCGCGAAAATAATTCCCGATATATCTGCGGTGGTGGCAACTGGCGGGAGTAAGCATTTTGCAACACTTCAATAACGCTATTCCAGTCTATTACGGTGCTTTTAATTCCTCTCCACCACGTTGCACCGATCCCCTCAAGGAGGATGGGCAAGCCTCGCAGGGCGTTGCTATCACTTACGTTAGCACAGTCTTTGTATATTGTAATGGCATCGATGAACGCATCAACATCAGAGTCGACCGATCCATTAAACCGTGCGGTGCATTTCGCAAAATTACCGGGCTGTGCGGCTGTTACGGCTGTACCGGCTGTTACACTTCCGCGCGTACTGCGGTAACTCGCGGCGCTTCCAATACTAGCAAGAAGTTCACGAAATTGCACATCCGTTAACGTAATGGTTGATGTGTCTGTTGAAGTACCCGTTTTTTTCATTTTGGGCGGCATTTTCACGAAGACAGTGCACTCAAAAGTCTAAGGTGGTTAAAACGTTCAAAAAACACAGTTTATTGGCCCAAAACGTGAATATAACGCGAAAAGTCAAAATAACCCAAAAGTTATTTCCAGTAGGTCGAATACAGTCAAAACTTTCTTCCACTCCACGGGTGATCTGTAATCGACGCTCACTTTTCGCGGCAAAACGTTCCAGGTTTGTCACTTCCACAATTTTGGATGAAAATTTACAGTTCACTTATGTCACAGATGTGTATTATATCAGTAAACTGATAGCGTAGACAATAATTATTAGTTTGCTGGCCTCGAGTTCGGGCGCCATTTGTAGCATTTTATTGCAAAAAATAATTTATTAAGATTTGGTTAGGGTAAAACAAACTACATAATTAAAAAAACACCACACTATCCAAGACATATAATAACAACTTTGTTAATTTAAATCAGATATAATAATATATAAAATGTAAAATAGTTTTTGTATTTTTTGACGTTTAACATTCAACAAAACAATCAACAACTCAACAATAATAACAGCATATAAATCCATAGCAACCCTTATCCCTTCGCATTAACAAACTGGGCACAGTGGCGTCCCGTTACAAATTATAAATATATGCATGTTTAAAAATCGTTTTGTTTTAAAGTCTTTATAGTCTATATTAAATACGTCAAATTTGCACAATCAAAAATCATTCTTTTTTTTTGAACTTGTCAATTTATGGTAATTTAAAATTATTAAAATATTTATCATTATCACTATTATCATTGTTTATATCACTATCAGAGTTTGTGTCACTACCACTGTTATTCAAATTAATAATTATTGAAGATTTATAAAAAATCTTTACATGTTCTACACATTTTTTTCCACAAATCACTACTTATTGCACTTTGTTTCGTCTTTAATTAATTGTACTACAATGTCACTTTCTGTCGGTGTTGTATTTTTCCGGTTTAATTGGCTCCATATTAGTTCTATAGGGTTTAAAGCACAATAATATGGCGGTAGCCTAAAAATACTGCAAAGTTCTTTTTTGCCATTTCGTCAACCACAAATGTTTTTTTTTTATTGTTTTTTATTTTTGGACTTAGCTACTGAGGCCATTATCCAGATGAATTTTATTCATTGAAAAATTCCATGCCATAACCGGGATTCGAACCCGAGCCCTCATGGCCTAGAAGTCAGTGCACTAACCACTACGCCATGGTGACCGGCAAATATTTTTACTCAATTGTTTCGTTGTGATAATTTTTATAACTGCTTTAGTTGTTTTACTGACATTTTCAACAAATATGTTTTTCTCTGCTAAAAAATTTATTATATTAGCTTTTCGTGTTGATGCAGTTGCAATTTTTTTTTTTTAATTGCCGAGAATGATACGATACATTGTCCATTACGATCACCGTATTTTCTGGCACATTGGGCAGAACTTGAGTATTGAACCAAAGTTCAAATAATGATGCCGTCATATCTTCGCGATAATCGGCGTTACAATTTTTTATATTCTTAGCTGATATCAAGAGTCCATTCTGAACCCATCCTAAAATCTTAAAACACATCTAGAAGAATTGTCCGATAAACCCTTCTTGTGAATATCATGCGTGTCATACCATGTTTCATCCAAATACACGATGAGTCGACCTTTTTCTCTGTATTTGTGTAATTGGTCCAAATACTGCGATCTCGCCCTTACTAATCTATCTGATTCCATAATATGTAAACGTTTATTTAACGTTCTTTATCTAAATCCTAGCAACTTCAAATAATTATACATATGGCTAACTTTGTATGGAAATTCTGTTCTGTCTCCTTCCAACTTTTTTATTAAAATATGCACAGTCGGATAAAAGTCGTATATTTTATTTATTATTGTTTTAGACATAAAACTACCTATTTTCTTAAAAACTTGTATATCTGGTCGTTTTCGCTGCTGATTTTTGCCACGAATATTGATACGTTGAATTGTTCTGTATGGAACACTAGTTAATTCCGCAATTCTAAGTGTAGGTTTGTCATTACCTTCCGAAACTAACTTTATGTAAACGTTCAGTATCAGAACTTTGCAAACTTCCGACAAATGACATTTTTTTTTAGTAGCTACGTCCACATTTTCGTATTCCACGTCAACGTCCACATTTTCGCACTCCAAATCACCTTGCACAGATTCACTATTTTCACTACAAAAATTTGGAATTTCTTCAAAATCAGATAGTCGCCAAAGAGCCACTAGGATTACTGCCATAAACCCATTACCGCATTGTTAAATTTCTTAACAAGAGTGGCCATTTCATTTTGGAAATACTATACATAAGTATAAATGTCATTATGTAAACTCCGAGTTTAACTAAATGCCTTTAGTGGTACTCTGCGAATAGTGGCGTTTATTTCCAATTGTGAGTTCTTTCGGACCCAAAGAGAAATATAAAATTACAAATTTTTGTCCAAAATTCTTGGGAATGAATGCTTAAGAAGAGACACTTGAGCTACTGAACGTAATATGGGTGTCTCCAAAGAAGAACAATATTTAAGTATCCTGTTAATAGATTCTGACATTTAATTACAATTGACTTCTGACATTTGAACAGTACAAACAATTTAATTTGAAATAAATATATGAAGCATGATGCTAACTTCTTGATTCCCATGAGTGCGAGTGTCGTTAGATATCCTTGTGGAGTTAAGTTTAATGCGCCTGTTGCGCCCGTAGGCCGCGTTTAATAATAAATTAAATTTATCTTAATTTAATTTAAAACATAAAAACTTTTTATGTTTCCTAAATGTTGAGTGCCGCAACTTGCGAGTTCCAACATTGTTTAACTCACTAATCACTTGTTACTGACCTGCTCAGTGTGTGCACTTCGCTAGTGAAGTTTTAATATTTTACATTTTTTCTTAAATAATTCGCGAATCTATCGCGATTTTAGTGAAGTTACACCTGCTGTGCTTCATTAAAATATTATCAGTGTATCTACACGAAGTCCAGGAACATCCAGGACCTGTCCAGAACCCAAGAACCTGTTTTTTGGGACCAACCAGTGCCACATCTGTAAAATTGGAATAAATATTCTACATATTTATAAGAATACAGCTACTGTAAGTCTGTTCCAATTTTACACACGTTTTATTCATTGTTAATTTAATATTATTTTATTTTTGTAACTTAAATTCAGTTTTGTTAACGCCTCTGTGCGATTTTGTATTAATTTTTTGTTCACACACGCTGATCTCTTGATCACGTGTGCTGATTAATTTTCATTCAATTTAACATTTGTAATTTTAGTATTTATTATTTATTTTTGTTATATTATCAGTGTATTATTTCATATTGTATTTTGTGGCACTGTATTTCATTTATGTGATACGTCCACCGTGTTGAGCACCGTTCTCCGCATTTTTGTCGCTTGAGTAGGGTTTTCAGAGACGTCGTGGGATTTTAGGTTTGGTTCCTCCATAGCCATTACTTGTGGGCCTAGGATTTTACCCGTCTCCACCCCAGCTTAGGGCTACCATTACCCTTGTGTTAGTCTCCTAGAGCAGCCCCTAGGAGCAGAAGAGTTTTTATCCCCTCTCCTCTCCTCTAGGTCGTCCGTGTCTTCCTCTGCGGCTCAACTCGGTGTGTTTGTGTCACATAACTCCGTATATCTTTCTATATTCCAGCCTTCTGCTGGTGGTCCTTCGAGGTGTCCGCCCCGAAGACCATTTGTGTGACTGTCTGGCCACCCTACCTTACTTAGGCGGGGAGCGGGCGCCACATTTTAAGGTCCTTCGAGCCGGATGTACTTACGCGCACTCAGGACAAATTTTTAGTCGACTTTTTGTTTGTCCGACTTTTTTGATTTGTCCGACTTTTTTTGTTTGTCCGATTTTTGGATTCTACGTCATACGGACAACGTTTTTGAGCCTGTCTCAAACGAAAAATCTAATTTTTGGCTTGGCCGATTTTTTCGGTTTCGCCGACTTTTTGATTTTTTTGATTTTTAGATTGTCTGTCTACAGGACAACATTTTTGAGCCTGCCTCAACCGAAAAATCTAATTTTTTGGCTTGGCCGATTTTTTCGGTTTCGCCGACTTTTTGAGTTTGGTGATTTTCAGATTGTCCGTCCTCAGGACAACATTTTTGAGCCTGTCTCAACTGGAAAATCTAATTTTTTGGCTTGGCCGATTTTTTCGGTTTCGCCGATTTTTTGATTTTTGTGATTTTCAGATTGTCCGTCCTCAGGACAACATTTTTGAGCCTGTCTCAACTGGAAAATCTAATTTTGGGCTTGTCCGATTATTTTTGGTTTGTCCGATTTTTGGATCATCCACACACCGGACTATATTTATAAACCAATTTCAATCGGATTTTCCGACTTTTGGTTTATCCGATTTTAGATTATTTGATCTCCGAATAATCCTAAGTCGACTTACTTACGTACTACAGTTTCTATAACTTATTACGTGTTTTCTGGACTCTCTAGTCCTACTTTAGATTATCCTATCTCCGGATTTTCCATTAACCAGGACATTCTATGTCCGGTAGTTTTAGTTACACTCAGTAACTCCCCCTAGAATATCTCAGCCCGCTACGGCCGGCGGAATATTCTTCAAACACATTAGTATCGTCTTACGTACTAATTCGCCTCAATCATTGAGCAAAAAATTGCCAACTATTTTAGTGACTGTCTTCACAAGTCCACTATGGCAAAGTCTACGAAGCTTACTATAAAAAAAGGCTTCTCCATCAGGTTTATCGATGCGTTAGAGCGCTCTATCAATGAAGCTTTAACCGATTCATCCAAAATTCCTGATGTACGAACTCAGTTTAAACAACTACCCTCACGTAGGGACACTTTTGAAGAGTGTCTACTTGAGCTTATGGCCCTCCCTGAGAATGCGGCCAATCAAGATGACCTGAACCAAGAGTTTGACGATTTTCAAGTAAGAGTTATGCGCATTACTACAGCATGTGAGGCACCCCCATTCAAAGAGGATGTTAACTCCACTCTCGATCGCACTGCTCAACTCGATTCAGGCTTCTCTCACGCGAGCCAGTCGGCTTGCAAGAATACACATTTACCTAAGTTGAGTATCCCACCGTTCAACGGAGACATTGATAATTGGCAGTCATTCTTCGACCTGTTCAACACTACGATTCATGTCAATGAGACTCTATCACCGGTCCAGAAGTTACAGTACCTTCGGTCTTCTCTGCGAGGCGAAGCACTGAACCAAATCCAGGATTTGAAGGTAACTGAAGCCAATTATGAGATTGCCTTAAGTATCCTTAAGGAAAACTATCAACGTAACCGTCTCATCTCAACCCTTCACGTCCAAGGTATTGTTAACATACCTGCTCTCAAAGACACGACATATGACAGTGTAAATTCATTCGTCTCGACTGTCAAAAGGCATACAGCTTGTCTCCAAGCCCTTAATGAACCTGTTGAACAATGGGGAAAAATCCTAGCAGTGATTCTCTCAACTAAATTAGAAATGAAGGTACGTAACCGTTTTGAGGAAGATCTGGATAACAACGAGTTACCAGAACTAGAAACCCTCCTAACGTTCCTGCAAAAATACGTCACATCTCAACAGTGGCAAACACTCTCATCAGAGAAATACACTCCTCCTAAAGGGAAGTCATACTTTCGTGAGCGTCCGTCCACGAAACCGACTGAACGAAGAAAAGCCTTCCTGACTACTTCTAATAGATCTCCTAAATGTCTAGAGTGCAAAGAAGTACACCCTCTGTACTGCTGCACTAAGTTTAAGGATCTGTCAGCCGGTCAGAGGCACCAGCTGATTAAGACAAATAACTACTGTTATAATTGTCTAGCCCCTAACCATCGTGCAGAAGGGTGCAACTCCAAAGTCAGCTGTAAAACTTGTCAGCAAAGACATCATACTTTGCTTCACCTAAACGAACCTACGAAGCCCGCAAGAGAAAATAATCACCAGAAGGCTCGTTATTCTTCTCAACTTACTGCTTCGGGATCTAATCCACGTCTCGACGATCCGCAGCAATCAAGCCAGTCCTCTAAGAAGCTTGTAAGCTCTACAAGTGTCAGGACAAACAGCTCTTCTAAGATTTCATCCGTTTTATTGAGTACAGCAATTGTATATATTCAAGACTCGCGTAAAAAATGGATTGAAGTCAGAGCTCTACTGGACAGCGGCAGCGAGATCAGCCTTATCACGGAAGGCTGTAGAACCAAGATCGGCCTGAAACGAAGACCGACGAATTTGACCATATCAGGAGTCTCAGATGTAGAATTAGAAAGAGTTAAAGGAATTGTTACTTGCAACTTCCGACCACGCGACCGTCAAACTAACTTCTCCGTTAACGCACTGGTCGTCAACTCTATTGCACCTCAACTGCCTACTCAAGGATTCGACAGATTAACTACGTCCGCCCTGGAAAGTACACTACATCTCGCAGATCCAACTTATTACGTACCCGGACCCATAGATATGTTGTTAGGGGCCGATGTATTTTTCTCCCTGACCAGAGGAATCGCCCTCAAACTACCAGAGGGTCCTCACGCCGTAGAAACTACCCTAGGCTGGGTAATTTCTGGACCTGTATCTACTACAGGCAACCACGCAGAGTGCAACTCATTTAATTCGTTTCATCTTAGCGTAGATGAAAAAATTTCTAATACGTTGCACAAATTTTGGGAACTTGAAGAAGTTCCAACAGCCAAACCTGTTTACACCGACGAAGAACTTCTTGCGGAAAGGATTTTTAAAGAAGAACATACGCGAAACTCCGATGGCAGGTACACAGTGCCACTTATCTTCCGAGGCAGTACTCCAGACCTGAAGGGATCCTTTGCTCCCGCTCTTGCGTGCTACAAGTCACTTAGGGCCCGACTCAGTCGTAATGAGGCTCTTCGCAAGGCCTACGTAGAGTTCATGGAAGACTATCACAAAGCAGGGCACATGTCACTGCTTAAATTTAATTCTAACAACCAGAATTCTGGCTACTTCATTCCTCACCACTGTGTTGTCAAAAACAGTGGACCGACCATGAAGTTGAGGGTGGTGTTCAACGCCTCTAAGCCCTCCGCAGATGGAACTTCTTTAAACAACACACTATTGTCCGGACCGCCTCTCCAACCGGACTTAGCAAAAGTTGTGATGAAACAGCGATTGCATCCTATTTTGATAGCTGCGGACATACGTCAAATGTTCCGCCAAATCTTAGTGCCTGATCGCCATAGGCGCTATCAAAAAATCCTGTGGGACTTCGATTTGTCAGCAACTCCTAAAATCTTCGAACTGAACACAGTAACTTACGGAACTACGTGCGCACCATTCGTCGCGATACGTACTCTTCATCAATTGGCTATGGACGAAGGCGACAGTTACCCATTAGCGGCCGCTGCCCTCAAATCCAGCACTTTTGTAGATGACATCATCACAGGCGCAGATAATCTTTCTGACGCCCGCCTGTTGAAGAGCCAACTCATTAAGCTTTTGGCAACGGCAGGAATGGAACTACGGAAGTGGGCAAGTAACTGTGAAGAAGTACTGGAGGATCTCCCTCCTGATCATTGTCAGTTTGACAGTAACCTGAAACTTGATCCTGATCATCAAGTGAAAATACTAGGCGTCATGTGGGATCCTTCCGCCGATGCCTTCGTATATCATCTTCAGTTGCCGGAGTCGAAGCTCACCAAACGACAGCTATTATCTGAAGCCGCCAGGATCTTTGATCCTCTCGGTTGGCTGGCTCCCACTACTATCGTCCCCAAGATGATTCTCCAAACTCTCTGGAAAAAAGGTCTTGATTGGGATGAACCTCTCCCAGATTCGGTACGTCTCCAATGGCAGAACTACAAGTCACAACTCCCTGCGGTTAAAGGCATCTCCATACCCAGGTGGATTCCCGCTGCTGACAGCACGATCGATTTAATCGGATTCTGCGACGCTTCCGAGAAGGGATACGCAGCCGTCGTATACATCGTTTCTAGATCCGACAAAATAAATACATCATTAGTAATGGGAAAGACTAAAGTAGCACCGATTAAACAAGTATCTCTCCCGAGATTAGAATTGTGCGCTGCTTATTTGCTCGCACAATTAATAGACTATATTAGAACTACACTGTCTGTTGTATTCAACAAAACATATTTGTGGACAGATTCTACTGTCACACTATGCTGGATACAGTCACCGTCCTACAAATGGAAAACATTTGTCGCCAATAGAGTGGCACAAATTAGAGAGCTCACTCAAGTTGAAGACTGGCATTACATACGATCACAGGACAATCCTGCTGATTGTGCCTCTAGAGGACTGCTTCCTACTGAACTAGTTGACCATTCACTTTGGTGGAATGGACCGCCATGGCTCCAGCAACCTACCTCTGAATGGCCTTTGATCTCTTCTACAACTAGTTCGTCATCTGAAGACGCAGTTTCGCAAGAAGCCAAGGTTATCGTTTGTTTAGTACGCGACAATCACACTGAAAACGATATTTTTCAGAGGCACTCATCATTCAACACGCTGTTACGATCAACTACATGGTGCCTACGTTTTGCACATAATTGTCGCAACAGTCAGAATAAGATCATCGGTCCAATCTCCGCGGAAGAATTGTTGAAAACTCAACTCCTGCTTGTACGCCTGGTACAGCACGAGTCTTATGAGGATCAAATCGAGCTGCTTCGGGAAAACAAGACGGTTTCCAAGTCGCTCAGGAAGCTGAACCCCTTCCTCGACCAGTCCAATACATTAAGAGTGGGTGGTAGGCTTGAGAACGCCGAGAGGACATTTTGTCGCAAACATCCTATCCTCATACCGGCAAATCATCCATTTACTAAGCTATTAGTAATGTATTATCACAAGAAGTATCTGCATGCAACGCCCAGGACACTGCAAGCCATTATCGAGCGCTCCTTTTGGATAGTAGGAGCCCGAAATCTTATAAGGTATTTGTGCAGTAAATGCGTAGACTGTTTCCGCAATAAACCGACCATTCGCAATCCGCTAATGGGTGACTTACCACATCACCGTGTAACTCCGCAGAAACCATTTTCCGTCGTAGGCACCGACTATGGTGGTCCATTTCTCGTCACGCCCGTACGTGGTAGAGGTCACACTACTTCTAAGGCATATCTGTGTTTGTTCATCTGTTTCTCGACCAAGGCTGTACATTTAGAGCTAGCTTCGGACTTAACTACTGAGAAGTTCTTGCTAGCCTTCCAGCGATTAATCGCCCGTCGAGGCAGATGCTCCCACGTGTATAGCGACGGAGGGACTAATTTTGTTGGCGCCAAAAGTTACTTCACGGATCTTCAAAGGTTCGTTAATTCGTCAACATACAACGACTACTTGGCAAACAAATTAGCGGATGAAGGAATACAGTGGCACATCAACCCTCCATCAGCTCCACACTTCGGAGGCTTGTGGGAAGCTGCCATTAAGTCGGTAAAGTTCCACTTGAACAGAGTTATCGGCCAACAGATCCTTACATACGAGGAAATGGCCACAGTCTTCTGTCAAATTGAGGCCATACTCAACTCGAGACCTTTATGTCCTGCAACTTCAGATCCTGATGACTGCGAATCACTCACGCCCAGCCACTTCTTAACCTATGAACCAGCAGTTACCCTGCCGGAACCCAATTCGAGTCGTGACTCTCTCACGCACTCAGCAAGATGGAAAATGGTTCAACATATATCGAAAGACTTTTGGCATCGCTGGAATAATGAATACTTAAATACTCTACAACAGCGCCAAAAGTGGACCAAACCATCACCACAGCTCCAAATGGACCAACTAGTCCTCATCAAAGACAACTGCCTGCCTCCCCTTCAATGGAAGCTAGGGAGAGTTGTCTCAGTTACCCCAGGCAAGGACGGAGTAATACGAGTCGCTACCGTCAAAACCGCCAAGGGAACTTTTGTCAGGCCAGTAGTTAAACTGGCTCCATTACCGTTCGGCCCTCTTGCCGAGCGTTGACCGCTTATCTTTCTTTGTTTTTTCCACGGTTTAAAACATTCGTTTTGGCCGGCGGAATGTTGCGCCCGTAGGCCGCGTTTAATAATAAATTAAATTTATCTTAATTTAATTTAAAACATAAAAACTTTTTATGTTTCCTAAATGTTGAGTGCCGCAACTTGCGAGTTCCAACATTGTTTAACTCACTAATCACTTGTTACTGACCTGCTCAGTGTGTGCACTTCGCTAGTGAAGTTTTAATATTTTACATTTTTTCTTAAATAATTCGCGAATCTATCGCGATTTTAGTGAAGTTACACCTGCTGTGCTTCATTAAAATATTATCAGTGTATCTACACGAAGTCCAGGAACATCCAGGACCTGTCCAGAACCCAAGAACCTGTTTTTTGGGACCAACCAGTGCCACATCTGTAAAATTGGAATAAATATTCTACATATTTATAAGAATACAGCTACTGTAAGTCTGTTCCAATTTTACACACGTTTTATTCATTGTTAATTTAATATTATTTTATTTTTGTAACTTAAATTCAGTTTTGTTAACGCCTCTGTGCGATTTTGTATTAATTTTTTGTTCACACACGCTGATCTCTTGATCACGTGTGCTGATTAATTTTCATTCAATTTAACATTTGTAATTTTAGTATTTATTATTTATTTTTGTTATATTATCAGTGTATTATTTCATATTGTATTTTGTGGCACTGTATTTCATTTATGTGATACGTCCACCGTGTTGAGCACCGTTCTCCGCATTTTTGTCGCTTGAGTAGGGTTTTCAGAGACGTCGTGGGATTTTAGGTTTGGTTCCTCCATAGCCATTACTTGTGGGCCTAGGATTTTACCCGTCTCCACCCCAGCTTAGGGCTACCATTACCCTTGTGTTAGTCTCCTAGAGCAGCCCCTAGGAGCAGAAGAGTTTTTATCCCCTCTCCTCTCCTCTAGGTCGTCCGTGTCTTCCTCTGCGGCTCAACTCGGTGTGTTTGTGTCACATAACTCCGTATATCTTTCTATATTCCAGCCTTCTGCTGGTGGTCCTTCGAGGTGTCCGCCCCGAAGACCATTTGTGTGACTGTCTGGCCACCCTACCTTACTTAGGCGGGGAGCGGGCGCCACAGCGCCATTTGCATGAACTAACCGGAATTGCTATGTAGTTGTTATATTCGAAATGAAGACTTAGACACTGAGAAGATTATATTTAGGTGAAGTTGCATTGTTGACAGAAAATCTTACAGACTACTTGTATAAGTTGGGAAATTGATTTCATGTTTGAGTTCTGTCACTTACATTAAGGAAACTTTACTGCATACTGTATTTACATAAATACTCGTGCGAGTTGTAGTTTAAGAATTTGTATAATGTGAAGTATGTATATGAAAAGTTAAATATTTAAAGGTTAAAGTAAAGATTCGCTTAAATATTATGGAAATATTTTAAACTAGCTGAATAACCCGTACTTCTTACGTTTTTTATTATATAAATTTTGTTGCAACGTAAATCTTACTTACTTACTTAATCCTAAAGCCTTTTTGCCATTTTCTGGTTTCAGTATTATTCTTACGGTGTCCTTCTCCATATTTATTGCCACTTCTTTCTATCTTGTGTCATAGTCCTTGTTTCTTCCCATTTCAACCCTCTTCTTTCTGTCGCTCTTTGAAATCCATCTTGCCACGTTCTTCTTGGTCTTCCTCTGAACTTTCTTTTAGGAGTCCTTGCTTTAAAAAATATTTATGCTTCTCTTTTATGGTAGATTCTACACGCATGTCCGTAGCATCTCAACTGGCTTTGTTCTATTAAATGCTCCACGGGAACTGTTTTAAGATTCTCTCTATGAACCCTATTTCTAATTCTTAATGATTCGTTGTACCTGCCATCTTTCTCAGGAATTTCATTTCTGTAGCTCTGACTGTACTACTTAATTTTTCTGTCATCGTCCATGATCAGATTCTTGTGTTAGGATTGGAACTGCAACCTTTTTGAAAACTTGTATCTTGGTTTCTGGTTGGGTTTTCGGTTTTGCGAGGAATGCAGATTTTAGAAAGTTTTCCATCTGCTACTACTCTTATAGCATACTTCATCTGAAGTATGCTATGCTAATGATAAACCTATTAAGTTTTATCGGGTTTAGGTTCCAATGCCCAATGTGGCATTGTTTTATCTTTTTTTTTTCTGTATTTTTAACATTATCCAATCTGGTTGTAAATATAAATGAACTTAAGATACAACCTTGTCGTAACCCTTTTATTGTTTAAAATTCCAAGGATTGTTGTAACGTTAATAATAAGTGATTTATTTCAAGTTTAAATATAACGCTTAGCCCACCAATCTTATTAAACTTATTAAAGACTCATTAGTTTTATAATATGCAGTTTAATAAAACTTTTATTAAATTGCATTGAATAAAAAAGAAAAGTTTCTTCTAAACAAATTGACTTATTTGAAGATTTTAATTTTAGGGTGTCTTCACGTAACTTCCCGAATATTCAATCAATTGAAAACATTATTTTAAATAATTTTTGTCATATACATTTTCGCTGTTAAGTCGATATTAAATGAGATATTTCAAAATTTTTACTTGATATTCCCTTTTAAATTTGAAATTTTGAGATGTTATATGTGTACTCATAGGTGAGCGTACAGTAGTGTTACGTACTGATATGTACCCTCAAAAAATTTCATTTCTGTTAACTGAATCATGTTATGATTTACTTTTAAAAATATTTGCAACATCTAGAAAAGAAGTTGCTAATAAATGGTTGCTCTGAATTATGTCATGAAACATGTACCAATTCCCATTTTGTATGCACCATTAGATTTATTAATAACAAAGCAGTGTAATCTGAGCTGCTATTTTAGTAATATTAGTGTTTCGACACTGCGAGTAAGAATACGTGTCAGTGCGGTCTGTTTATCATTTGCAGAAAACTAGCAGTCAGAACATGCAATTTCAATACTATTCTGCAAGTTAAAGTGAGCTAGCGTGAAATAAACCGAACACCGGCTGGTACGATGCAGAACACAGCAACAAGCAACAAGCGGGCTGTAGGTAATTCATATTACGATGTGGGAGCAACCAAAAACCTAATATGAATTTAGCCTGTATAATTCATGGCTAGAAGAGAAAAATACAAGAGTTCAATTGAAGCAAAACGTTTCCCAATTCCCAGATAAAGCGAATAAATGAAAACAAAAAAAAAAAAAAAAAAAAAAACTCCAAAACAAGGAATATGATATAGTACTTATGAAGAAGAACTCATCAAAGAAACGGAATGGGTGAGAAAGGAAAAGAAAAAATAAAGAAAAAAAATAATTCTTCGCCCGAAACTTCACCATAACAGCAACAACGACAGCGAGTCAGTCACAATAGGAAAAGCCAGCAACAATTACAAAACTGCCACCAATAGTTTTGAGTGAGATTAAAAACTACGATTTCTTACAATGTAAATTAAAAATAAAACAAAATACATTCCAAGCCCTTTTGATGTTATAGCGAAGTGGTAGAAGAATATAGAAAACTAATGGACCTCATGAACGCAAAAAAAAATACCTTTGGAACATGACTGTCAACGACACGGTTTAGGACACGCGGTCAAGGAGACAAAATACTACAAGATGTCAGAAAAGGAGAAGATACCACTTTCGTTATTTATGTTAACTTGCAGAAACGATGAAGATGTCAAATTTGATAAAAGAGTTACTAGATATGTAGGTGAAATAGAGCAATACGAGATAAAAAAAAAATGTAAATTCACTATGAAAAAGTGCCTCAATAATGTGCACACCAAAATCACTTAATATTTTAATTTTGGAACTTATGAGCAAAAATTAAAAATTGATGTGAAGTGTGAATTTTCACACATTTCAGGGTTTTGCAGGTATTTAGTAAGTGAATGATGATTATTTTGGATGCGAAAACAAATTTTATATTAAAATTTTTTTTTTGTTAATTTTAATTCGAACGCCTAATACCATTATTTAGGTTTCTAAGTATGTGCAGTATTTATTTTTTTTATATAGCAAGGTTCATTAAGAATTTTAAAAATTGCGCCTATGGCTTCCATTGGTTGTTATAAGTTCCGACCCTCTGATTTCGTGTACATTGAAAAAGAATTAAATTGTAATTTAAACAATTTCCACTGGCTATTAAATTTACGATTTTAAAAATTAAATGCAACATTTGCCAAAATATAACTAGAATTTTGAAAAAATAATTTAAACAATATAAAAATTAAAAAAAAAAACAAAAAATCTTCTCACAGGGTTCGATCCCTTTCGGATCGGGTTACTTGGGTGAAAAATCAGCGTCTAATACCGCTAGACCAGCATACACGTTACAGTGTGGCGTGTTACAAAGCTATAACTTGTGTACATTATTAGACAAAAATCACAAAAAATGCGTTTTTTTCCAAAAACCTAATCTGATCAAAAATTCCTGTTGAACTAATCCGATTCACACCAATGTACATTATTTAGAATTTTTTCAGATTTTTAGTTTGAACCATCTGGGCTACAGGGTGTGGGACAAAAAATTTTTTGCACAATTTTGGCAAAAATCGCTTTATACTAATTTATTTTGCAAAAATAAAAATTTTATCGTTAATTCACGTACTAAGGGCTTTCATTTGATACCCTAGTCAGAATTTAAAAAAAATATTTTTGTTTTCGATGAGCACATTTTTGTTTATATTTTTAGGGGGATATGTTTTTTAGATGTTTAAGTATTTTTCTTATGTGCGGGTCAAAGAGTTGTATAAGCATGCCAAATTTCAACTCTCTAGGTTTAGCCGTTTGGCTACAATTTTTACCGAACAGACAGACAGACAGACAGACAGACAGACAGACAGACAGACAGACAGACAGACAGACAGACGACAAAATGACGGTATAAGGGTTTTTTTGTCATACCTACAAAACCCTAAAAACCAGAAAATTTACATTTTCGTTCAAATCTAGTAACCTATGTATTTTTTAGGAGGACAAAGACATCGTTAAAAATGGTCCCTGAATGCGGCAACTTTGGTCTAATTTAACCTAACTGTTATCTCTTACCATTCTCGAGATCCCCATGCTTAACAAGTTATTTGGGACATACTGTATACTAAAAAATATTTAAAAGTATTTTAAATACAAACAATAATTATTACATATTATTTTTTATACGTTTTTTTTTTTTCATTTCAAAACAAGTGTTGTTTTCCATTTAGTATTTTAACTAAAAAACAAAAGTATTTAACCCACTTCTGAATACACTGCAGTAAATAATATAAATCAATATTAACAAAATTATGACAAGAAACCAGAGAATTGTTAGCAAAGATCTTGTCGCTAAACTAGTTTTCTTCTATAAATGGTATACCATCCTTATTAATTAATATAATAATCCAAAGTAATATTGACATAGTGCGCAGTTGACTTGATTATTGAATATAGTAATCTACACTTAAACTAATTGAAGATGGAATTTCCAAGGCTTGTATTGTCTGTGAGAGACGATGCATTGTGTCTCTTGCATCCCTCCAGCTATTCATCGACTGTTCCTTGCATGATAAGACAAGTAAATCCTATTGAATAGCCCAACCAATTCCAGATGATATTAGGATTGTCTCTCTCCTTACACTTTGATCTCGAATGCATTTGGAGTGATTGAATGTTTATTTTTATTTAGTTAAAAGGGTTTGAGTCTTTTGATCGTGTAACTTTTGATCACCTTTATTTATAATAAAACAAGTTCAAATGATATTTACAGCTTTGTTCTTTGAAATTTCTTAAAATATGATTAGTTACATGTAACATGATAAAAGGATTGCAGTGTTTCCACGGTTGCTTACAGAAAGAGAGACGCAGGTTCCAATCTCGGAAACCACTTTGCAGTTTTTATCTTCCGATACAGTCCAGTTATTTTACGTAAGGTACCCAAATTTTAAAATTCCTGAGGACACCACTATTGAAAATATAAATTTAAAATCTGCCAAACCAAAAAAAAAAAAAAAAAAAATTGTGTAGGGGAGGTAACTTTGGAATTGTTCCAGAAATAAAATTTTATAAATAAATTGAGTGTAACTATCGAATTAGGGTAAAATATTAATTAATGAATTAATAGGAATCGGACAAGTGACAAAATAAACAAAAGAAGTTTATTTAACTACGCTTATTTTTCGATTTTATTAAAATTCATTCTTCATCAGAGCTGAAAAGATTTTTAATTGTTTTTATATTTAGTAAAAAATTACATAATTAATTATTTCATATAAATTTTGTTGAGAAAATACAGAGGAATATATATAGATACTAAGTTAAATAGGAGTAGTAAAAATAAGTAAAGTCAAATAATAAAATACAAGATAAGTAAACAATAAAGTTAAAATAAATAAATAAATAAATACATAAGTTAAAATTACTATACCTAGTTAGAGTCACTGAAGTTAAAAATATCAGGGATGGGGAGTCGGAGTAGGAGTCGCGAGTCGGTTGTCGAGAAGTCGAAGATTTTTGGATGAGTCGGAGTTGGAGTCGGGAGCCGGAAAAAGTTATCGGCTCCCGACTCTGTACTTCTATTTTTATCAAGGATGAGAACAAATCGAAAACGAAAGCAAAATAAACATATTACCAGAATTATTTAAAGCACGGAAACAGGAACGACATTTTGTTCTCTGTTCAAGAACAAAAATGAAATTAAAAATATTCACTATCAGTTTTACCCGGTTTCCTTCATGCTTTTCAGTTTAAAATTTGATTAATACTGCTCGTATTAACAGATATTAATAAGATGCAGTTAAGATAATTGTTTTTACTCATATACATTTTATCTTTTTCTGTATACTATATTTATTATGTTTAAGCGGAACTAAACTGAATTTTTAGTTTCTCAAGTTAAAAAAAGTTTCGTGATTAATTTATTTTTCACTGTTCATGTTAGCCAAAATCTAAATGTTAAAAGTAAAAAGTGACATATTATGAAAAATAAAGTATATAAGCTGCAATAAAAATTTATGAAAACTAATCTATTCGAAAATTTGTATTAAAAATGACAAAAAGTCAAGATGAAATGAAAATTATTTATTTATAAAAACAGCTCAACCCAACCCAAGATATTTAATATAAGTATTGTCTGTTTCTTTAGTTTTAGCGGAACTAGATATTGAAATTTACTAACTTTTAACGATTGAATGAGGTTTTTTATCATTTTGTTTAACAAAAGTATCCTTCGATCGTTAAAAAGTGAGCTTAAGTGATAACTTGAGCTAAGAGAAAATAAAAAATATATTTATTCCCGCTTAAACATTTGGAATAGACTTGACGATTTATGAGTGAAAGGAGTCGGGAGTCGGAGTCGGAGTCGAAGTCAGAGTTGGGAGTTGGAATCGATAATTTTTCTGCTGATTCCCCATCCCTGAAAAATATACGTAAAAATATAAAATATAATATAGATTAAAATGTCCATAGTTGTTAAAGCCTTTGAACCCAAAGATAAAAATGTAACTGAAAAATCAAGTATAAATTGAAATAATTAACAGGTACATAATTGTAACCAGGGATGGGGAGTCGGAGTCGGAGTTTGGAGTCGGGAGTCGAGGAGTCGAATCTTTTTGGGGGAGTGGGAGTCGGGAGTCGGAAAAAGTTATCGACTTCCGACTCTTTAATTCAATTAATATCAAGGATGAGAACAAACCGAAACCGAAAGCAAAAATAAACATATTCCTAGAATTTTTTAAAGAACGGAAACAGGAAGACTGTTTGTTCTCTGTTCAAAAACAAAAATGAAATTAAAATGAAATGCCCCGAACATTTTACACCCTCCACCTCAAATGCAGCAAAATTGATTCCAAACTTATATGATAAAAACAATTATGTCATACACTACCAAAATTTGAAACAATTTATACAACTTGGAATGAAAATAACAAAAATTCACCGGGTACTTAAATTTAAACAAAGCCCCTGGCTAAAAAAATATATTGATTTAAACACATAGTTGAGAAAAGTAGCCAAAAATTAATTTAAAAAGAATTTCTTTAAGTTGATGAACAATTCCGTGTTCCGGAAGACGATGGAGAACGTTCGCAAACATTCAGATATGAAATTAGTTACAAAATGGGAGGGGCGTTATGGTAAGGTGACCATACTTTTTAGTTCAAAATTCGGGATGGGAGCTCATAGATAATGGGGGGGGGGGTGAAGCTGTTTAATTCATTTTTATAATACAAATTATATACAATAAATAATTATAATTTATAATGAATAACAATATCCAATCACAGATAATTAACTTATATTATTAAAAGGAACATTATTAAAATAAAAATGAAAAAAAAAACAAAAAAATAAAATTGTCTCCTCTGCCCGGGAGCGAACCCTAGAATTCTGGGTAGCTGATCGTTAGATTTATGATCGTTAATCCACGTACTAAGGGCTTTCATTTGATACCCTACACAGAATTGTAAAAAAATATATTTTTTTTCGATGAGCATATATTTGTTTATATTTTTAGGGGGATATGTTTTTTAGATGTTTTAGTATTTTTCATATGTGCGGGTCAAAGAGTTGTATAAGCATGCCAAATTTCAACTCTCTAAGTTTAGCCGTTTGGCTACAATTTTTACCGAACAGACAGACAGACAGACAGACAGACAGACGACAAAATGACGGTATAAGGGTTTTTTAGTCATACCTACAAAACCCTAAAAATGAAAAAATATAATTAATTAACTGGGAGTCACGAAGCTGTGGTAAGGCGAGAATTCTAAAAGAAAACAACATGAAATTAAATTACATTATCTTTATTTAAAACACATAGTATTACATTTTATAACAAAATTACAAATTATAATTAGATGTAAGTTTGGATAATAAATTCTTAAGTTTCTTATTTATCCCTACATTAGGACACTGTATATCAAATATAGGCAAGTCATAAGGTTCCGCCTTTACAAGTTTGTTAGTAAATTCACTGTACGCGTAATAGATTTTGTATATGAAAAATATAGTAAAACATCCGTATATCGGAAACCCACATTAACACCTAGCGGTATTTCAGGGAACATTTTATAAATGTATGCGTTATCCTTAACAAACATATTACATTAATCAATTTCCGAGCAAAACGGGTCATTATAGAAAAAGTATGCGCGTCCCTTATATGCAGTGGCGGCGCTAGCTCTTAAAATCTGAGGGGGCAAAAATATTTTGAGTAAAATTTGGGGGGGCCAGGAAATATTTTTTTATCGTTTACATAAGAAAATACAAGTAATGAACTAAAAAAAAAAGTCCTCACTTCTAAAATATATTTTTTTCCAAGCAATTCTAGGGGAGCCAACTGGGGGCCAGAGCAACTTTTAGCCCCCCCCCCCCCCGGACCTCCCGCTAGCGCCGCCACTGCTTATATGAGTTAAATGCACTCGTAATGTTTTTCATCGAATAAAAGCTTACATTGTTTTCAAAGTGAAAAGATGGGAATTTAATGTTGTATATTGTACTAGCTGAGTACCCGTGCTTCGCTACGGTATATTGACAGTTTGCCATCATCGTTCAATTATTATAAGTCATGGTTCTTTATAGATCACATTGCTAACTCTCTCCTCAGGTGTAGATTCACCCCGTTAGAGGCTCATTAGTGTAAAATTCGTAGTTTGTTTCTAAACATGTGCACGGGTAACTTTTATAAGCAAAAACCTAGTCGATATCTCATCTGTCCTAAGAGACATCGAGGAATCTGTAAAAAAAACATTATATTCTTCTTCACCCCATAGGGGTTGAAAAATCCTTTCTTAGTGGGTTCTTACGTCATATCCAGAAATGTAGTCTTGGAATTTCTTATTTCTAATAAAAAATTCTTTAGGATTGAAATTTAAAAAACTGTCAGAACACTATCGAGAGATTTTAAAAAGTCACCTATATGCCAGAAAGGAATTTTATAATTCAAGAAGCACAGGAGATATAAAGGGTTCGATACTTACGTTATGGAAGGAATATGTTCCCGGAATTCCATGTATCTAATCAAAAATATACCTATTTCCCCTTTATAGATAAAAAAAACCTTTAAAAAACTTTTTAAAGATAAGAAAAAAATATATATACCAAAAAGGAATGTTATAACTCAACAAACAAATAAGTTACGAAACATTATATAAGTCGCCCTGATTTAATGTAGATTCGCCCTGTTAAGTGTTGATTGAAGCAAAATCCTAAATTACATTTGTATACATGCGTACGGGTAACCATAGTAAGTAAAAAGCAAGTCGTTATTTCATCAAGTGATATTAAGAAATCGGGTTTCACCCCCTAGGGGTCGAATTTCGAGAAATCTCTTCTTAGTGGTTGCTTACGTCATGGAAGAAATATAGCCCCCGAATTTCAATTGTCTACTAAAAAATACCAATGTACCAATGAAATTTAGGGACATATAAAAAATGCAATTTAGGGGTGAAATATAAAAAAAAAACGATCAAAATGAAATGATCTTGAAACTAAAGATAATAAAATGACACCTAAATGCGAAAAAGTACAACACAGTTACAGTAAAATAAAGACAGAAGCTACAAAGGGTTCTATAATTCACCCCGAATCTAGAATCGCCCCTTTAGGGATTGATGATTAGAGCAAAATCCTGAATTTAATTTTTAAACACATATACGGATACCATTGTAAGCAAAATCCAAATCAATATGCCATTGGACCTAAGAGATAATGAAGAATCCGAGGAAAAACATTTTATCACATTTCATCCCCTAGGGGTCGAATTTCGAAAAATTCCATACAAGCGGGTGCTTGCGACATGGAGAGAATATATTTCCTGAATTTCATATCTCTATGTGAAGGGACGTTCTTTCGAATAAAAAATACCAATTTACCCCTTTAGGGATGAATTTTAAAAAATTTTCAAAACGCTTTCTAAATATTTTAAATAGAAAATTATCTACCAAAATGGAATGAACTCCAAATGTAGATTCACCACTTTAGGGGTTGATTACGGCAAAATCCTGAATTATTGTTTCAAAAATTTGTATGGGTAACCTTTGTAATCATAAACTAAGTCAATATCTCATTGGTCCTAAGGTATATTGAGGAATACTTCAAATCACATTTCACCCCTTAGGGCTCGAATTCGAAAAATCTCTTCTTAGTGGGTGCTTACATCACGGAAGGAATATACTTCCCGAATTTCATGTCTCTATATCCAAGGGAAGTTCTATCGAATATAGCGGGAAGTTACCCATTTATAAATACCCATTTAACCCCACCCCCCATTTACATTTAGAAGTGAAATTTGTCAAAACTATCTCGAGATATTTGAAAAAGACACCGGTGTGCCAAAAATGTTATAACTTAATAAATACAGGAAACACGACGGGTTGTATAATTCACCCCGATTGTAGACCCCTATAGGGGTTGATACGGACAAAATCCTGAAATACGTTTTTCGGTATTTGGATGGGTATTCTTTGTAAGCAAAATCCAAGACGATATCTTATTGGTCCTAGGAGGTATTGAGGAATCCTTGAAATCACATTTCACCCCTTTTCACTTCTTAGGGGTGGAATTTCGAAAAATCCCGTCTTAGTGGGTTCTTACGTCATGGAGGGAATATACGTCACGAATTTTATTTATCTATGTCCAAGGGATGTTCAATCGAATACAAAATTCCCATTTACCCCTTAAGGGTGAAATTTTAAAAACTGTCAATACCATTTCGAGATATTTTGAAGACACATATATGCCAAAAGGAATTTTATAATTCAACAAACACAGGGAATATGATGGGTTGTATAAATTCCCCTGTTCGGAAATTCACCACTTTAGGGGTTGATTAGAACAAAATCCTGAAATAATTTTTTCAACATTTATATCGGTAATCCTTGTAAGTAAAAACCAAGACGATATCTTGTTAGTCCGTAGAGATATTTAGGAATCCTTGAAATTACATTTCACCCCTTAGGGGTTGAATTTCGAAAAATCATGTCTTAGTGTATGCTTACCTCATGGAGGGAATATACTTTGCGAATATCATGTATCTATGTCCAAGGGATGTTCTATCAAATAAAAAATATCCTTTTACCCCTTTAGGGGTGAAAGTTTGAAAAACTGTCAAAACTATTTCGAGTTATTTTAAAAAGGCATCTATATGCCAAATAGGAATTTAATAACTCAACAAACACAGGAAATACGTCGGGTTCTATAATTCTCCCTGATTGTAGATTCACCCTTTTAGGGGATGAATAGGACAAAATCCTGAAATAAGTTTTTCAACATTTATAATGATAATATTTATAAGCAAAAATCAAGGCGGTTAATTATTGGACCTGTGAGATATTGAGGAACCCGTGAAAATACATTTTACCCCATTTCACCCCTTAGGGGTTGAATTTCCAGAAATAATTTCTTAGGGGGTTGTTAAGTCATAAAAGGGATATACTTCCCGAATTTTATGTTTTTCTGTCTAGACGACATTCTATCGAATATAAAATACTAAGTTACCCCTTTAGGGGCGAAATTAAAAAAAAACGGTCAAAACACTTTTTAAATATTTTAAAAAGACACCTATATGCCTAAAAGAAATGTTATAACACAACAAACACAGAAGAGGCGAAGGGTTCTATAATTCACCCTGATTGTAGATTCACCCCTTCAGGGGTTGATTAGTACAAAATCCTGAAAAATAAGTTTTTCAACATTTATGTGGGTAGTCTTTGTAAGCAAAAGCAAGGTGATATATTCTTGACCTAACAGATACTGAGGAATCCGTGAAAACACATTTCACCCCTTATCACCCCTGAGAGGTCGAATTTCGAAAAATCGTTTCTTAGGGGGTTCTTAAGTCAGAAATGGGATATACTCCCCGAATTTTATGTTTCTTTGTCTAGACGACATCCTATCGAATAAAAAATGCCAGTTTACCCCTTTAGGGGTGAAATTTAAAAAAACGGTCAAAACACTTTCTAAATATTTTAAAAAGACACCTATATGCCAAAAAAGAATCTTATAACACAATAAACACAGAAGATGCGAAGGGTTCTATAATTTACCCTGATTGTAGATTCACCCCTTTAGGGGTTGATTAGGACAAAATCCTGAAAAGTAAGTTTTTCAATATTTATGTGGGTAGTCTTTGTAAGCAAAAGCAAGGCGATATATTCTTGACCTAACAGATACTGAGGAATCCGTGAAAACACATTTAACCCCTTTTCACCCCTGAGAAACTTAATTTCGAAAAATCATTTCTTAAGGGGTCCTTAAGTCATAAAAGGGATATACTCCCCAAATTTTATTTTTCTATGTCTAGACGACATCTTACCGAATAAAAAATGCCAGTTTACCCCTTTAGGGGTGGAATTTAAAAAAACGGTCAAAACACTTTCTAAATATTTTAAAAAGACACCTTTATGCCAAAAAGGAATGTTATAACACAATAAACACAGAAGATGCGAAGGGTGCTATAATTTACCCTGATTTTAGATTCACCCTTTAGGGGTTGATTAGGACAAAATCCTGAAATAAGTTTTTTAATATTTACATGCGTAATTACTGTAAGCAAAAACCAAGTCGATATCTTATTGGACCTAAGAGATATTAAGGAAACCGTGAAGCCACATTTTACCCCTTTTAACCCCCTTTTCACCCACTTAGAGGATGAGTTTCGAAAAATCCGTTCTTAGTGGGTGCTTACGTCATGGAGGGAATATACTCGCCGAATTTCATGATTATAGGTCCAGTGGTTTGGGCTGGGCGTTGATTATGAGTAGGTAGCTTAGTTACGATTTTATATATATAGATTACGGGTAGCAAGGCTAATATTACCGTTCGGTCTCTGATAAAAGTGAAATAAAAACATAGTTATTGTATTATTATTTATTTAATTTAATTTACAAATTCTATGTATTCTCCATTCATTGTTAAGTTGTAAATTCTGGAATCAAAATTAGACATTTTATATTTAGTAGTAATAATCATTGCTTTTGTTTTTTTGACATTAACTTTCAATTTATTACTAGCTCACGTGCCCGGTGCCTGTTCCTCCTTTCACCTCTCTCTCTGCCGCTTTACTTCGCGTATCAACTGCTGGTATGATATTTAGGTACAGAGTTTTTAACACTGAAGCGTTTAGGGAAATTTTTTCATATAATTTTCAGGTTTTCGCTGTTTAAAGGAATTCGGGAATTCAGAGAGTAATAAAAACATTTCTATTTTACCATAAACGATACCATAGACACGCTGGTTTATTTTTTCTTTTTATTTATTATTATTATTATTTATTATTATTATTACAATCAGAGCAGAAGCCCAGGGCTTGTTATGCTCAATTGAACCATACATTTTATACTTACAAACTAGTTACATGATATACTAATATAAACAAATAATTACATAATTACTTAAATTAAGAAATGAAGATTTTACAATTAAGTTAAATATAGAACTAAAATTACATTGCTCAGGGAAATAAATGCCTTATTCTGGCTTTAAATGTGTATGCTTGAGGCAGACACAGCTTCTTCCGGGAGAGAATTCCACAAGTTGAAGACACGGTTGGTGACGAAAAACTGCCTTGGCTGTCGTTTAAACTTCTCGTGCTTCAACTTCAGGTGGTGGCCACGGAGCCTCTGGTCGGTATTAAGGTGGAATAGTGGCGACATATCGGTAGAGAACTTGCCCGTTACAATCCTATATATTTGGATTAAGTCTCCACGTTTTCGGCGCTCTGACAGAGGTTGAATATCGAGAATTCTTAAGCGCTCTTCATACGGCATACGGCGGAGACCTCTTGGCAATCTGGTGGCGCGTCTCTGAACCCCCTCCAGAAGTTGAATGTCCTTTTGTAAGTAAGGCGACCAAACCACAAATGCAAATTCAAGAAGGGGACGGATATACGATAGGTAGATTGTGCGGAATAAGGTAGAAGTTAAATGAGGAAAGGATTTGAAAATCAGATAGAGTATTTTGTTAGCTTTTCTTGCTACCGTGACTACATGCGGTGACCAGTCTAGTGTAGTTGTCACAGTAAGATCTACTACACGATCGACATGTTGAATTGCGTGTCCCGCGATGCAGTATGTGTGCCTTGGGTTGGTAGATCCCAGGTGCAGAATATTGCATTTGGACGTGTGTAATGGTAAAAGCCACCTACTACACCATTCTTGAATCCTGTTGATATCGGCTTGTATATCGGCTTGGTTTTCTGACTTATTGTAAATTTTTAAGTCGTCTGCAAACATCTGGTGCTGGGATATTAGATGTACTACCAAGTCAGAGACGAATAGCAGAAACAGGATAGGGCCTATTACGCTGCCTTGAGGTACGCCGCTCGTAACCGGGTAGTGTCTTGAACAAGACTTCCTTATACGCACGTTGAAGGTTCTATTGGAGAGATATGCGGAGATCCACTGCAGAATTTGTCCGCGAATGCCATTGTGTTCCAGTTTAGCGAATAACTTTTGAAACGCTACTCTATCAAAAGCCTTGGCGAAATCAAAACAAACGACATCCACGGGCTCCAAGTTGTCCAAGTGTTAGGACCAGTAGTTAGTTGCAAGTAACATGTTTGAAACTACTGATCTTCCAGGGATAAATCCGTGTTGTGAGTCCGGGATAACTTGGTTCTGCAGCAGGAACTTTATCAACTCGTCCACAATTATTCTCTTCATTATCTTTGCCGTGGTGGACACAAGGCAGATAGGTCGGTAATTGGCTGCTCGAAGCATATCTCCGTTTTTATAAATGGGGACTATTATTGACATTAGCCAGGGTTCTGGTATTTTTCCTGACTGGAGGGAGTGGTTCATAATTATAGAAAGGGGGGTGGCTAGGACATTATAGCATTTTTGGAGGATGAAATGGTGTATTTCATCAGGGCCTGGTGCAGTTGTCACGCTCAGTTGCCTTAGTTTTTCCGCTACAATCTCTGGAGTGAACGTTATGTCCTGGATTGAGTTTACTAGAGTTGATCCATGTATAACAGACAAATCACCCGGTGGTTCGATGGTAAAGTTTTTTGAAAACTGATTTGCAAATACTTCTGCTACTTCAGTTTCGTTGGTGCATAAACTGTTGCCGTTGTCATAAATCATGGGGATTTGGTTTTTATTTTTAAGCTTGGTCTTTGTATAGGAAAAAAAAGATTTTTGTCCTCGGGACAGGATTTCAATTTCGTAGCATTCGCGCGCTTTCCTGATTAGAGTCGTGACAGAGTTAGCTAGTACTTTATATCTATGGAGGTCGGCCTCAGCCTTGGTATCTTTGTAACGTCTCCATAAGTGCCTCTTTCGGGATACTAACACTGCAAGATCAATAGTCATCCAGGGTTTACGGAAGTTTGTTCGGGTAGTAGTTGTGGGAGTATACTTGACAACGTACTTCTGGACCGTGCTGCTAAAGGCAGACCATTGCTCGTCAACGTTTTGATTGTTTAGTAGTGATGGCCAGCTAGTACTGGTAAGGGCTGCTTCTATATTTGCTATGTCTGCTTTCCATATATTTGGTCTCTGCATTGATAATAGACGATGAGTAGTCGTGGGTACTTGAAGAGTTGTCAAGAGACATGCATGGTCTGATATTCCTATCGGTTCATTGTATTTCAGTAAAATTAGTGGGTTCGGGTCTGACAACAGGATTAGGTCTAGGGTTGAGGGGATTTGGCCTACACGATATCGCGTGAGTTTTGTGATAATTTGTTCTAAGCTTGACGTAACAATGGAGTTGACAAATAAGGATTCAGATTCGGGAGTAACTGGGATATTTGTAAGTGGCCATTTTAGAGACGGGTAGTTGAAGTCACCAAGGACTATCAATAGGTGGTACTTTTTAGCCATGTCTTGAATAGTATCACATAGTAGTCGGTCACTGTCGATATCTGATTTGGTTGGACGATAGATGCAGCCAATTAAGACACGAAAATTGTAAATAGTAATATCGAGCCATAGGTTGTCAATGTTCAGGATATTTGCTGTTATGGGCAGGATGTGTGCTTGTTGAAAAATCGACTCCTTAAGGTAAATACACACGCCACCTCCTTTTTTATTTGGGCGATCTGATCTATATAGGGTATATCCTGGTATAATTACAATAGAGTTGGGAATACTGTCAGTCAGCCATGATCTGTTATTAGTAATATAGAGTAAGAATGGTTGTTAACATTGATAATTAAATCGTCGAATTTTGCCGGGAGAGATGCGATGTTCGTATAAAAGACCAACAAATCTAGGAGATTTGTTTGATCATTCTCGAAATGTTTCGTTGTTAGACTCCTTGTTGCATATCTCCGGGGTACCTCGTTTATAACGTATTGTTAAATTTTGCTCTTCAGTGCGGCGTAGAAGTTCCTCCCGCAGGTTTTTAAGATGAGCCAGTTGTTTCGGTGTTTGGTCGGTTTTAATGGAAACCTTACTATGTTTAGTTTGGGCAAGAGCTTTTTTGTTTCTCAGGATAGAACGTACCTGCGAATCAGATGTCAGGGCTATTTTTACCGGCCTAGGTTTTCCATCTATTCTGGGGCGGCCTAGTCGACTTACTGATACCGGTGGAATATAACCAGGGCCTTGTACAGTGCCCAGAATATCACTTATGGAAGAAACATCGTTATTAATATTATCGCCAGCAGCCGGGTTTGTGGCTCAGGCAGGTTATACAAAACTATGTTCTTGGAACGTTTCATTCTGTCTAATGCCTCAGTGACCACTTCTTCGAATGAGATTTGGGGAGGAGCCTCAGTTACTTTTGAGATAGCACTTTCAAGAGCACTCAACCTTTCTTCGAATTTCTTCTTTATATCCTGGAGCGTAAGCGAGATAGACGATAGTCTATCACTTAACTCAGTGCATTTATTGCAATATATTTTTATTGATTTTAATTTCATTCTGGTAAGTCTTGTTACGTCCTCAGTAGTAAGTCCAATGCAGGTTGCGTGCATTCGTAGTTTGCACCCATCGCATGTCACATTTGTCGTTGCTTCTGAGACTTTTTGACTACAATTTGGACAATGTGTTTTCATTATGTAGCCGTGATAACGCCTGATAGATATGCAAACGTAGATTCACAAGTGTATATAGTGGAAATGACAAGTTAAGTGGCCTACTCAAGAGTACAAATAAGGAATGAAATTGCATAAGTTGGTCGCTTACCTGGCTGAAAGTCGATGCTGCAGAGTTGTCGTTGACCGGACGAGAGATGGATCTTCTATCACTTCTGGTACGCCTGTGGGTGGTTCAAATTTCAACAAATTTTGGAAAAATCTTCATTGACACTAACTATTTAATTGTGGTGAATTTTAGAAATCTTAACCAACAATGAGCACGTAAAATTTAATAAATCAGTAAGAGACGAAAATATACGTCTGTACAGTACAAATTAATCAAATTAAAATATTTTATTCTGTGAAGGCGTTCTTTAGTTTCAACGTAACATGTATACACACAAACTAACTAAGTTATATATTTGTATAGCTTTTCTGCGTGTGAAGAATGATGAAAAAATGAAAAACCTATCCTAAAAAAATAATAAGAGCGAAGAAACATTCGCGTTTAAAACGTGTGATACATTTGCCGACTATTATTTACCTTATAATCTACTGATTTTGTGAAATCTATGAATTTACATTGCATGTTATCACCACCACAAATATACCATCACAACTTTCAAAAGGCACGCCAAGCTAGAATTCTTTGTGTTTCAAAGCGCTGGACTGCTTTTTAATTTATTTATAAAAATTAAGTTTTAAGGCATAAAAAAGAAACTATAGCCTGCGGACAGATATTCTGAACACGTTGGTGCCACCCAGACACTGGTACGATAATTAAGAACAAAGTTTTAAGTATAGTATTTCCAAAATGAAATGGCCACCCTCACTTATTGATTCCAATAATTACTGACAGTATAACTATTATACCTGCTGCGTTTATGGTTCCGTTAATAACAGTTGCCAGGACCGTACTATTATTTAAAATAAACGTGTTTTCTTATATGCTATTTAGAATGAACTGTATATACTCACATGATATTCCTTCACATTTTTATCAGGCTTAGGACTGGCTATATTTAAATTATTAATATAGGCATGTATAAATTTGCACAAACAAAAATCATTCTACTTTTGCAACAAAAATAAATCCTATTTCAAATAATTATACATATGGCTAACTTTGTATAGAAATTATATACCGTCTTCTTCCAATTTTTTTATTAAAAGATGCACAGTTGGCACTATATCTTTAGAATAAAAGTCCTATATTTGATCTATTATTGTTTTAGACATAAAACTATCTATTTTCTTGAAAACTTGTAAATCGGGTCGTTTTCGCTGCTGATTTTGCCACGAACAATGAATGATACGTTGAATTGTTCTGTATAGAACACTATTTAATTCCGCAGTTCGAGTATAGGTTTGTCATTACCTTCCGAAACTACTTTTTATATACTTTTTAATTACTTTTTATATACTTTTTATAAACGTTCAGTGTCAGAACTTTGCAATCTTCTGACAAATGACATTTTTCTTTAGTAGTCACGTCTACATTTTCACAGTCCAAATTACCTTGCACAGATTCACTATTTTCGCTACAAAAATTAGGAATTTCTGCAAAATCAAATGGTCGCCAAAGAGCCATGTTGTTAATGTATGCACATTATGAACGTTGAAAATTAACTAACAAACAAGTATAACAATCTCTAAAATTTAGAAACAATAGGATTATAAATTTGGAAAATATCTTTAATGGTTTTTAAGGAACTTCAATTGAACTAGTGTTACATCTATTGAATTTAAATTTAAAATTCCTTTAATAACTTTTATATTATTTTTACTGCAATAAGTCTTGGTATTACAGCCATAAACCCATTAAGCTTCTTAACAAGAGTGGTCATTTTATTTTGGAAATTCTATATTTATGTTTTAAGGCAATGATTTTCATGTAATCAAGCATTTAGCTGGATTTTAATTATTATATATATATATATATATATATATATATATATATATATATATATATATATATATATATATATACACACACATATATATATACGGGAGCCCTGGGTGTCACAAAAACAGGTCTATTTCATAGACGATGTCATAAACACGCTGGAGTATTTATTTATTAAATCGGTTCTGCCGTTTTGACGTAATATACATAAAAACACACAAAAGAACTAATTTGTATACTAGTATAGATTAGATATGCTTCAATTTTTTTAAGCTCTAGTTGCATATGCTTTATTGTCTCAGATAAATTCTTGCCACAAATCGCTAATAGAGAATCATGTATGTAAATAGACAAAATCACATAGTGTCACTAAAATTATATCGTCCAAATAACTAATAAATAGTGTTGCGCCCGTCGAGCGCAAAACAAAAATATTTATTACCTGGGTGAAAAATATTGTGCACTATTTTCGAAACACCCAGTATATAACTTTTTATATTTATTTGAGACCGAACATTTCCTACACATTTTAAGTTTGGACTGGTCGGTCTCCGCAATGCCGTGATTTCTGCCGCAAAAACATTATTATTGCAGCAAACTTGTAACAGTTAACATCCAAGTTTTGTGTTTTTTTGTGATTTTTTACGTTCTTTTCGAACATTGTGGGCCATCAGCGGCAAATATAGTCAGAAGATTTGCGGATCTCTGACCTCCTATAATCCGCGCGATTATCTGGCTTCCTGCCAGCAAACCAGAAGAATTTCGGACGAGTTCCAGATTCTTCCTGGATCATCTAAGTATCCCTTTTTTTTATCTTATTTGCAAATAAGATACGCGTAAGTAGAGAATCATATTAATTTTCACTTTAGATACAACTTCCTTTGTTTCCAAAACCACGTGTTTTGAACAAAGGATAGTTTATTTTTTGCTATTTAGGAGCTTACAACCCCTAAATTTGTGTGTGTGTGTGTGTGTATCTGATACACTCTAGCAGATTGCCCGTTTTCTACGGCATCTTTTTAATGTATTTAATGTTGTAAATGCATTTTAAATTCAAATATATTAATTGTTTAAATAATTATTATTTATTAATCATTTGCTACGATTATTTATTAATTATTATTAATTTTATATTTCTAGTGGTTCGAGACTAGTTGTTTTACCCACATCGTGTTTCGGACAACACCAGTGGCGTACTTCTTTATTATTTTCATTTAGAAAATTTTTTACTATTTGTTTTACATTTAGTTAACCTGCCCATTATTGTATTTTTATTGTTGCATTTGCAATTGGGTGTTAACTTATTTCTTATGCATGCCAGTTTGGCCATAGCTAGTCAACAGTTTGTATATATTAGCATATTTCTTGTTTTCTTAGAGTTTATTTGTTCAGTATTAACTATTTATATTTTATTTGTCATATACAAACTGTTGGTTCGCTCACATGAACCAGTTTAGTGCAGATTTTTGTACACTGTAAATTTATAACATTTTATTCAATTGAGGATAATTTTGTGTATTAAGTTTCTCATCCCAATGTAATCTGGTTGTGTCGGGGAGAATTTATGTGTGCTTCGACTACAATTCGCACCTTTAAAATTGTAGAATTTTTATCTCGCGTCTACCGGGTGATCCATTAATTTCTCTAAAATATTTTATCTATCACGCCTGTTATGATACATTCAGGCTGAAATGCATTCATTACTTTTCCTAATTTAATTTTTGTTGGTAAAATTATTTCAATAAATTCTCCGGTTACTCAAGTGCAGCCCGTATGTACCTCGTTTGTTTAGGGACTCAAGAGGAAAGATTGGTGGTCGTCTATTCCTCCTTATTCACACTGTGGGCCTCGCCGTTTCAACCTATATGTTCCGAGGGTGAACCAATTCCAACTTGTGTAAGTCTTCGAGAGAAACCCCTTGAAGTGAAGTACGTCTCTACCTACCTGTCTCCCTTTTTGTATTCGCGATCTGCACTGGAGTAACTCGCTTGTTTTTAGCCAGCTCTCTCATTTGTCTGAGGTCTTTCGGTGCGTCTACAACCACCTTACGCCTCCTGTATAGTTCTTTAATTCCCGTCACGTGCGGGGGGGTCATACGAATCTTTTTCGTTGCCCATGTTGACGTCCGGCACCTTTCCTTTTCGAACCGGAACGGTGCGGGCGCCACAAATAGCAAGGGAACTAAAACATTCCTTGCGTGCAGTCATAATTTCTGAATTTGGTAGATGAGAAACTATTATTAATTTTTATATTTTTGTGATCTATTTGTTAAATAATCACTGAACCAAACTAATAAGGAAGGGAATTAGGGAAGGTTTACTGCGCGACTTTATATGTAATCATACGCGTATTTAATCATATTGATAACATAAGCTTAGAGTGACGTATCAAAGGAGTGCTTGCATGTGGAGGAAGATTATCCCAGATTTAATTCGTGATTATCAAGGATTTCAAGCTTCAGACTCTTAAAAAAAGCTACTAGCTACGCTTAATTATATTAGCAGGTCAGATTTGATGTAGTCCAAAATGAAGATATTGAGGAACTTCTACTGGATCAACGGAATGTCCCACTACTAGAGTTGCAACAAATTGTTGAAAGAACACAACTCATTTAAATGACTTAAAAGAGGTAACATTCAAAACGTGATATGTCGCACAAAATTCAAAAATGTGAAATTGAAAAAGAGAAAAACACTGATCATCTTTATTATATGTATAAAATAATATCATTAAATTAATCAAACAAGTGTTTTGTACCATCTAAAACGCGCATACAAGAACAATAGTATTTTATTTAACAAGCATATAATGCAGGCGATGTTACACGAGGATGAGGTTTACCACCTGAGCCGTAGGCGAGGTCTTAAGAAGGGTATAGTGTCTTGTTAGACCATTATGTAGGGGAAAGTGGGGCAGCGTCGGCAGTCGGGGCATATTCGTCAGGCCCTTTTATTTTTTAGTGGTGTAAACTGGACATGCATATTTTATACTATCAGTTGCAGTACACACCCATGTTTCCCGCGCATTATTATGTGCGGTGATATCCTTTTGTTTTAAATAGAAAAAGTAAGTATATACATTTATTCACCTTGGATGTGCAATTTAAATGAGCTAAGATAAGGAATTGACAATTTTTTATAGAGATATTTACTAATTTTCGAGTGTTATGCATTAGATACATTGTTTTCTACATCTAACATTAAAATTGGTAACAAAATAAGCCTTCTTTACACACTAATATTTTATAATATCTGTTGTGTTCTATCCTTGTATGATTTTTTTATGCCCAATTTACCCTGTACCTTTAACAAACATGCCCCACTAGTGGGGTACGTTCGGCATTTTGCAACAATTTCTTAAAAAAATAATATTGTTATTATTATAACTCTTATAAAGAAAGGTATATATTATATGTACATCTAACGTAAAAAATAACTGATATGATTAAATCTTACAACATTTTTTAAGGGTACAATTTTTTGAGCAGACGCTGGGACAACCGTCGGCTATTAACAAAGAAAGCTAAACTTTAGAATCTCCTTTCTTAAAATTACTTAATTTGATAAATAATTCGCGGACTTGCGTCGTAAAACTTTATTAATACGAAATTATTTACATTTAAATTATCACCTTAGAAATATTGTCTTTCTGCAGCTACACATCGCTGCCAGTGTCTTTTCCACTTCTGAAAACACATTTTGTAGCCTATTTTTGCTATGGCCTTTAGATAAGTTCCCGATTAAAAAAAATATATATATAGTCGTGTAAAAACGGCGCCCTTTTAACGAATTCTTCGACGAAAAAAAGTCACACAGGGCCAAGTCAGGTGATTATGGTGAATGGGGAACGAGAATTACTTCCATATGTTCGAGAATTACTCTTCCATATGAACGAGAATTACTTCCTTATGTCAACCATAAGGAAAGTGTGAGATTTTCGTGATTTGTGACATTGGTCAAAATGTCTTGACAAGATCCATATGATATTCTCACATCTCCTGCAACTCTAACAGTCAGTCGTCATATGGTATGGATTAATTTTCGCCAGTTTTAGAAATTTAAATCTACCCGATCTCCCATCATCTTTGATAGAATATCTAGCATATTTAGAACACCCGAAATCTTCTTGCATATCGGATTAAGTCCACAGGCCAAAGTTCTGGAATCCCTAATCTACTTGAACCTTACAATCGCTATAGTCAATATCAACTTTATCTTCGAATATGAGTGAAATATTTTCACATCATGTATTGAAAAAGCTTTGTGTAGAAAACTCTGTAAATTTACTTTATAGAACGAAATTATAAAACCACTTCACATAGTTTCCGCGCAAATCCGGGTAAGCAAAGAAAATTGCATAAGACGAGAACAGATTGAACTAGATTCTGTTTCGGTCCGGTATTTTTTAATGATTTTTTTGCTCCATCCTAAGATATTTTTATCCAACGTAAAATTAGTAAGAGACATTTTCTTTCATATATATGATAGAAAAGATCTCTTATTTGAATCAAATGTAATATGTTTAACTATGTATATTTGCCATCAGAGGAGCAAAAATGATGTACTGCAGACCTCTGCTGTCAAACCTCGCATTGGAGATAGCAATAAGAAAAACCCTAGCTAATAACTAGTATGATCTACAACTCAATGGGTCTCACACGATGTTAGGGTACGCAGAAATCTTAAATATTATCTATATCAGTGTTTCTTAACTGCCGGATCGCAGTAAAATCTTATGGTTCCGTAAAAATTTTAAAAATACGAGGGAGATTCAAATAAAGGGTGTTTTTTTTAGAGGTATAGAACTTTAAATTGCAATAAAACAACGATGCATTATTCGATTGACATGAATTTTTTTTTATTCGAAAGATAATCTTGTGGCATTACATTTTAAATATGATTTCTGGCATATGACCGCCACGGCTGGCTCGGATGTAGTCCAATCTGGACGTCCAATGTTCGATGACTTTTTCCAACATTTGTGGCCGTATATCGGCAATAACACGGCGAATGTTGTCCTCCAAATGGTCAAGCGTTTGTGGCTTATCCGCATAGACCAATGACTTTACATAGCCCCACAGAAAGTAGTCCAGCGGTGTTAAATCACAAGATCTTGGAGGCCAATTCACAGGTCCAAAACGTGAAAGTAGGCGATCACCAAACGTGTCTTTCAATAAATCGATTGTGGAACGAGCTGTGTGACATGTTGCGCCGTCTTGTTGGAACCACAGCTCCTGGAAATCATGGCTGTCCATAAAGTGGATGGACACAGATCCAATTCCTGTGCTCGATGGCGGATGGACTCATTCGGGTCTTCCTCAATGCTACGCTCTACAGTACCAATAGCTTCTTCTGTACGCACCGTACGGCGTCTCTGGGGATGCGAGTTATCAATAAGAGTAAACGTGGTGCGAAAACGTTCCATGGTTAATCGAATTAACTGCTCTGATGGACGATTTTGTCGACGATAAAATGGACGTAGTGCGCGATACGTATTCCGCACAGAACCATTATTTTCGAAATAAAATTGCACTATTTGCAAGCGTTGTTCAGGCGTGAGTCTATTCATGATGAATTGCCAAACCAAACTGAGAATAAATCACTTGACAGCTGTTAAATCGGTCGCCATCTTGAACAGTAATGCCAACTTAAAGTTCTATACCTCTAAAAAAACACCCTTTATAATCGGTAATTTTGCTAGTGTACTCAGCAAGCAGTTCCGAGCTGGATGATGGTGTGGGGGGTTAATGGTCGGTGTGTTGGAGAGGGGGTTATGTTCTGTCCTCAGAACATAATAATATAAAATATAATAAACTTTTATTATTAATATATAATATGATACATAGTTATACAGTTACAATAGGTTACATTAGTAGGGTATATCCGAAATACGTATAACTCCAGAACATTATTTAATTATGCAGCAGAATCTTCCATGTATTCATGTACCGAGTACTATATTTTCTCTAGTAGAAATAATTTCAATGTTTTTTTAAATAATGTTATAGAATTAATCTGCTTAATATCAGAACTTAGTTTATTGAACAAGCATATTTGATTGTACATAGGAGAGCTCTCAAATGTAGATAATTTGTGTCTAGGTATTTCTAGTGAATGAAATCCAAATCTAGTGTTATACCTGTGATTGTAATTTAATAGTTTAAAATCATTTACATTATTTTTTACGTAGATCAAATTTTTGTATATGTATATATAAACAAGGAAAAGTTAAAATTATTAATTCTCGAAATAGATTTTTACATGAAAAGTTTCTGCGCACGCTGCTCATAAATCTAATATATATATATATATATATATATATATATATATATATATATATATTTGCAGTCGAAAAAGTCTTATAGAATAGCTTACACTTCCCCAGACAGTAATAACATATGATATTATGCTATAAAATTGTGCATAATAATATATTTTTGAAGTAGAAAAAGGGATAAGAGTTTTTAATCTTCTCATTGCATAACAAATGGAGGTTAGTTTATTTGCAATTAAATTATTATAAGTACACTATTTGAGATTACTGTCTATTGTTATTTCTAAATGTTTAATAGACTTGATAGAATGCAAGGAGCTTTTATCGCTCTTTATTAATAAATCAAAATTATGCTGACAATTGGATATGTTAAAATGACTAAAAAATGTTTTGTCAAGGTTTAAAAATAAATTATTTGCTCGAAACCAATTGTCAACTAAATTTAGATCTTTGTCTCATTAACCAAAGTTTGAATATTACATGCGTTATTTATGATTGCAGAATCGTCGACATACATATATAATTTAGAGTTATTACAGATAGGTGGAAGTTCGTTAACGTATAAAATAAATAACAGGGGTCCCAAAATAGAGCTCTGTGGTACGCCAACATTGATAAATTTTTCAGTAGATACATTTTGTCCTATGTTTACTGTCTGTTTTCTCTCTGACAAGTATGATTGAAATAAACTTAACATATTGCCTCTTATTCCAATCCTTTCTAATTTGTTTAATAAAATTTTATGATTTACGGTGCCAAAGGCTTTAGATAAGTCGGCAAATACACCAATACAGATTGAGTGAACAAGAGGTTCCTTCGTCTGTTACACAACGTATTATTATTAAGTTTATAACCAATGGAGGGGTTAAACCCTCGGAGATTTTAACTCGTTTGAAGGCACAGTTTGAGGACGCTACACTGTCCCTGAACCGAGTGTTTACTTGGGCCAGACAATTTAAAGCGGTCGAGGAAGTGTGGAAAACGAAAGTCATGATCGACGCCCAAAGTCAAGTAGCACAGATGACAACATCCGTGCCGTTAGAGAGTTTGTTGAAGGTGGTCGCCGGTTAACTGTTGACGAAATCGTGTCATTAGTGGGTATCAACATTGAAAGTGCTCATACTATTATCTGTGAACATCTTGGCTTTAGAAAAATTAGTGCTCGATGGTTCCGAAGCTGTTAATTGAAGCTCAAAACTAGGTCAGGTTGGAGATTTGTGAGAGACTTCTAAATCGATTCCGGCAAGAAAGGGAGGATTTTTTCAGGCGCATCGTCACATACGATGAGACGTGGGTCCATCATTACACTTCGGAGTTAAAAATGGCAAGTAAGGAGTGGTGAAGAAAGGATGAAGCCTGCCCAGCGAAGGCCAAAACCCGTCTTTTAGCCGGAAAAGTTCTCGCGACGGTTTTTTTTTTACTACAAAGGAGTTTTACTCATTGATTTTCTTCACGATCGGTGAATGCGACTTACTATTGCCAGTTGTTAGAGTCAACAAAAGTCGCCTACTGAAACAAAAGACGAGGTAAACCCATAAGAGTCATCTTTCTTCATGACAATGCTAGACCTCAAACCGCGATTTTGACAAGGGACAAATTGGAGGAAATGCACTGGAAAACCCTCGGCCACCCTCCCTACGGTTCAGATTTGTCCCCTGTGATTTTTTGTTTGCGACCATGAAATAATCGCTTGGAGGGGAATAATTCGAAAACAATGAAGATGTCGAGGAGTGTGTGCGCAATTGGTTGACGACGCGCCCCCAAACTTTTTTTTTTTAAATATGGAATATTCAAGCTTCGAAAACGTTGGCAAAAGTGTGTAGAGCGTGAAGGAGGTTATGTCGAGAAAAACTGAAGGTTTCACTTGTGTTTCTTATTAAAAAATAAATGTATAAAAAAAAATACCATTTATATTTGAATCACCCTCGTATATATCTAACTAGCTGATGTATCGGTAAGGTCTTTGTTAAATACATATGTAAACACATATTTATTGAGAAGTGAGATATTATGAAGTGTATACCTAGCCCTCTACATTTTTGAATAAGTGATATATTTTGAATAAGTGAAGCAAATAATAAGTGATATATTTCAAGATTTTAGTTTTCGGGTGTCCCCCCCATGACTCCCTAAGTATTTTTCAAGTTGAAAAAATGCACATAATAAAAAAAAGATTTGTTTTATTATTATAAACAGTTTTTGACATCAAACCGTTTTGACATATACATTTTTGCTGTTGTCCATAAAAAGGAAGATATTTCAAAAAATTAGTTTTAGGGTGTTCTCCCGTAACATCCTAACTATTCACCAACTGAAAAAAATCATACAGAAATCAACATTTATTTTCTTATTATAAACAATTTTTGTTACTCTTATTTTTCTGTTGATATAGATATTAAGGTTTTAACTAAACAGTTTTAACCTCTGTACTCCCTTAAACTGACATATAGTCCTTGTTCAATTTATGTGAAAATATATCCAGCTGTTTTTGCGTGAATCTTGGTCAAAAAGGTAGCTAGAAATGTTTTTTTTGCGGATAATGTTTTATACTCATCTGAAACCTGTGCAAGCCAAATATGACCCGTCCCCAAACAGACATAGCCTCCACGTTTTATTAATAGAGGGGAAGGTCGTAATATAAGCCCACCTTTTGTTTTTTTCCCGACGATTTTTTTAATTTTTGAAGAAATGGTCTTAGTATTGGCATATATCTAGCCCAACGACTTATATACAATATTCAAAATTGCATTGTTTCGAAAAATAGCAAAATAATGTGATTCAAAGCAAACTATGAAAAATTGTAAAATGTTCGAATCAAGATTAAGATTATGAAATATGGATATAGTGATCATTTTTAATTCTCGGATATTTAAATTTTGAAGAAGTTCTGGCGCATCTAGATTATTATTAAATAATTTAAACGCGAAATTCAAAGTGTGGATGTCGCGTCTCCATTCTAATGTTTGAAATTTCTTGCTATTATTGAGAGCTAGGTTTTTTAACTGGTTTGCATAAGAGATACGAAAAGGATATGTTCCGGTTAATTTCAGGGTCAGGTTTCTTACAAATCTCTTTTGTACTTTTTCTATTTGATTTTTGTAGGACATTGTTTTTGGGCTCCAGATTGTATTCGCGTACTCTAATTTAGGTCGAACTAGTGCACAGCACAGTATCCAAAAATGGTAGATATCTTAAAACTACCACTATTTCTAAGTATAAATCCTTAAGTTTTTAGGGTACTATTCACTATATTGTCTATGTGGTCACTAAAATTAAACACCCACTTTACTATTTCTAAGCAGCACTATATTGTCCATATGGTAATCGTGGGTTATTTTGTTAATATTACGTGTAAAAGATATTACTTTGCTTTTGCTGATGGTCATTTTAAGTTTATTTTTTTCGCACCCGTTCACTACACTATTTAAGTCTTTTTGCAACAGCAGGCAGTCCTCCGACTTGTTGATTACACGAAACAGCTTAAGATCGTCTGCCTAAATAAGTGCCTCACTGGTTCCTACTTCCACAGGTAAATCATTAATGAGTAGGAAGAACAGAAAGGGGTCTAGAATTATTCTTTGGGTTACGTCAGATGTAGGGGAAAAAGGAATTCGATTCCGTGCCATTAACTCTTCTCTGTGTTCTTCTCTTTATTAGTTCTTCTCTGTGTTAGATAAGACTGGAAAAGACTGACTACTTCTGGGCTGCAACCAAAGGAACTCATTTTGTCGAGCAGGATTTTGTGACTTACTTTGTCAAAGGTTTTAACGAAATTGGTATAAACACAGTCAACTTGAGATTTTGATTTTATTGATATGGCTGTGTAATATGAGAAAGTCATAAGATTTATTTTTGTTGACGTCATTCTGATGAACCCATGTTGATTCGAAGATATTTTGCTGAGAAAATGATGATATAGCTTTTCATGAAGCGTTCTTTCCTACACTTTGGCAAATGCAGATATTATAGTTATAATATCTGCAGGGGGGGTAATTGTCTACACATTTTTTACTACCTGCTTTAAAAATATGGGTCAATCTGGCGCGTTTCCATGCTCTGGGAAAAACAGACGTGCGGATCGCCATATTGAATATTAGTACCTTTTCCTCTATATGTAGGTAATATTTGTTTGCAAAGATTTAGTTACGCTGACTAAAAAACTTCAAATAAGTCAGTAATTATTTACTTTATAGCAAAAATCCATATTACAAAATTTGTTTATAAAATATAAGATCTGGAGATATATTTGAAGATTTATTTCGATTTTAAAAATTTAAGTAAACAAGCAATGAAATTTAATGGACGCATAAGGAGATCGTTAAATATGACAGGCTATATAGCAAGTTTCATGTTAAGAACAGTGACAACTCCATCCAACTGATGATGTTTGTTTGAAGGTAACACGGAAGATAAAAAGTGTAAGAATTTTCAGGGAACTCATGAGACAAGTGCTGCATGATGACGACCCAAGTACAGACAAGTAGTTAGTTTTGCTGGAAACTTGCTATCTGTCACGGAACACTCAACACGACTTCTTTCCCATACTTTCCGAGTTCCACTCAGCCTTTCACAACTTGTGAGTTTCAGTACACAGCTGCGGATGCTAGCTTTTTATAAATATCTTTGCATTTTAATTAACTATTATTTACATATTTTTGAATATAGTAAATAAATAGTTAATTAATAATGAAGATTCTTAACTACTACAGGCCACTTGACTCTGGATAATGGCTTATTACGAAGAGTAAAGTGGCTTCTGATCAGAGTTGGGAATTATTTAACTAAACTTTCAATCAACTAACAATTTGAATGAAAATGTAATCAGTAATCCAACTAAATTTAAAAATCCTTATTCAATCAATAATAGATGTAATGATAAATTCTTAACTAAATGATAATCATTAGTTTCAAATCATTAGTTTTTAATTATATTGTGATATTTTGTCAGAAAAATTTGAGTCGCTTGGATCAATTTATATATTACATATACATATAATATCCCTATACCCAAATTCTCAATAATTATCGGTCGTCTTGCAGCTTTCGAAAGAGCATTACATTTTGCCACTCTACCGACCTTAAAGCAATAACATATTTGGTAATGTCTTCTTCAAATTTTTGTCAATGTTCCGGCTCTATATGTTCTTGATTTTTGCTAAAAATAGTCAAAAGGTTATGTTGGGGCCTCAATTAGTGGAGATCCATCGAAATCTCGAAATTTTAAAATCGGTATGATCATAATACCTCCCTTTTATATGTTGGCGGTCGGTAAAAACTGATGGGGCATTTATGGTTTAGTAGGGAGAACGCAGATCTTGCTGACTGTTCGTTTCATTTCGCCTCTTCTATTTAGTATAGTTATAATGGTGGGTTTAGTCAACACTTAGCGATAGCTTTAGTTTTACTCCTATATTTTAATTTTATCCTTAAAAGATAAACTATCATATCGCTACGAGCAGGTTCATACAACACATTTCTTTAATTTTAGTCCTATGGTTCTGGCCTTGAAAGATAACTAAATTCTAACTTTCCTACGGCTCGGAGTAAATCACGTTAAAACCGCACCATGCGCGTGCGCGCACCCCGACTTAAATTCTAAAAGCACCCATCGTGGCCAACATAAGGCCATAAATAGCAGCAACTCTTCTAGACTTATTTCGGTACATGTTTACACACAATGTTATATATGTCAATAACCAAAAATTTAAATTTTTTGACATTTAGAAAAATGATACTATGCGCGTGCGTTAAACTCGACGGCTCATTGGTTACTTGTTAAAAGTTAAAACTCGTTAAAACATTGTATAAACCCGTACTCATTCAAGACGATTAAAGCCAAGACTTAAACTAAGAGTAAGATTCAAATTAACGCAACATCTATCGCTAAGTGTTGACTAAACCCACCATTACTCGAACAATGTCATCTCGGCCAGGATGCCAGGCTGTAACTCGACCCATCACCCATGAGGCAGGAGTAACGTTGTCTTGTTTTATCAGAACAAAGTCGTTCACCGTAGTTTGAATTGAACCTTTCGCCCATTTGCTTTTGGTCTCAAGGTTGTGGATATACTCTTTGCTCCAGCGATTCCATAAGTTCTGGATGATTAGTTGTAATAACTGAATATTATCTAATCGTGATTGATTTATGTCTTTAACATCAGGGTCTATAACAGAGGTAAACGTATATCCGATCAAAAAACGAACTTGGGGTCATTAACATTGATACATACTACGCTTGTAAAATTCATACAAGGTTCTAATTTTACTACAGGCACTTTTTTACGAATAATTCAGAGTTGTCTTCAAAATTTGTATAGCTCATTTTCAAGTAATTCATACTAACTTTCAATTCTCATATGGGGCTCAAAGTTGTCTTTAAATGCATTAAATCGATTTTTGTTTTTTCTTTTCAATGATATAAAACACACCTAAATTAAAATGAAAATTAACTGAGAAATTAGAAAATAATAGGTTTTAAAACAATATTTATGTATAGCATTAGAATAAATGCTCGTATGTTCCACCTTTAACCTCCAATTTGATTTTATTTCCAAAGTACACTTGATCGAAATGAATAAAACCGTAAAAAATTTCTAAATTCTCAATTAATTTTATTTTTTAATTTAGTCGTGTTATATATCTTGGGAAAGAGAAAAAATCTCGTTTTAATGCATTTAAAGACAACTTTGAGCCCCATATGAAAATTGAAAGTTAATATGAACTTCTCGAAAATGATACGAGCTATAAATATTTTGAGGACGACTGTGAATTCTTTGTAAAAAAGTGCATGTAATATGTGCAAATTAGAAACTTGTATGAATTGAAACAAAAAAGTTATAAGCCAAAAAGTAAATCGCCCAAAATCAGTTTTTTGAACGTATCTAGTGACCTGTGCACTTTTCCAGAAAACCAAATACATCATTAAAGTGGCAAATTAATGCCCCAACTTTTTCCCAATTTAACCGACTTCGTATCTCTTCCGGTTCACGAGATCCCAATGGTTAAGCTAGAGAAACGGGCTCCCTGTCTAGCCTGTTTTTTTGGTTTAAGCGAAACTAGATGCGGACACCGTTATTTTGGATGGCTAGAATAGTACAATATAACGAGTATTATTATCAAAAAGATATAATACTTCATGAGTTATATAAAGTTTTTTGGACGTTTCGGAAACTGCTCAACAATATGTTTCCGTCTTCAGCGATCACGGGAAGTGATAAACATTTTAATTTACTACCATTTGTTTTTATACCGAGTATTGTAAGAGTGGGACCAGGTTATAGGAGTGTTGCTATTGGTTGGGTGGTTGGGGTCAGCTATAGGTAGGGACGGGACTACCTGCAGAAGATTAACGACCGGGTTAAGGTTGTTTGTCACATTATTGTGTGGTAATGAGTTGCTTGTTACCGGATTAGTGACCTGAGGATTAGAAAAGTTATTGTGGATAATAGAAAGCCAGAGTTGAGGAAATTCTATGGTAACTTGGCTGAGAGCATCTCCAGAGTTTTCGATCAAAGCAGACTCTCAATTTTCTTTTGTACTCGTTTTCCTCATACATTAACGGTTTAGCATATTTCCATTGGAAATGGAGTTCATTTTGACAAGCATGTTCAGCCAGTTTGGAACTGTAAATTTCGCCCTGCTGATCTTTTTTCTTATGCTCGTTGACCCTCACATGCAAAGGTCTGCAAGTCTCGCTAATATATTGTTTCCCGCACTAGCAAGGAATACAGTAGATACAGTTTTTGATTAGGACAGATTTGGGTTTCGTACATGATAGAATAGATCTTAAAGTCGAACTCGCCTTTCCGACGTTGTGCGCCTTACGTGTGACAGTGAGAAATCAGACAACAGAAAAATAACAAACTTACCAGGTATTTTGTTTACAAAAATTATATATCATCCTATCAGAATTATCATTTCACTAATCACCAGATCCATCCTTTCATTATTCATGTATCACAAAATTCATAAATATACTTAAGTCAAAGCCTAACCCAAAAGTTACTTCGGTAACGGCGGGTTACTCCCGGTTTTATCCGGACACTTCCAAACGTATTCGGTTAACTCCGGCAGTAGCATAGAGATAGGAATAGGCTATATGTCTCTCTCTTTTTAAACGTCAGCCCTTCAATCTCAAATTCATTAATTGAAAAAACCCTACATGAACTAGGATTCAAAACCGTGTCAGCAATACATCGCCTGAGAGCCGGAATACCGGAAGCAGAATTCACCCAGGTAATGGGATTCCGTAGACAAGTATACATAGCCGATGACGGAAAAACTCAACTCCCTGAAACAACGTTAATCTACGACGATGACACCGAATACAAAATTTACTTTTCGGAGGACAAACCCATCTGCCAAGAATGCAGACAACGACACAGAACACCCCAGTGCCAAACGATAAATCCACAGACCGACTTACCCGAACATAACAAGACACAACAAGAAAAAAATACAGCCTCTACAAGCCATGAATTGACAATAACTAACGAAGAAAAATATATCACACCCTCTACAAGCCATTTTTACACCATCCAACGAACAAAAAACAGTACACCCCCTATATTTCAAATACCGACATCATCTATCGAACAAAAAATTAGCGCACCCTCTAAAAGTCAAATGTCAGCACCATCCAACGCACAAAAAGACAGCACATCCCTTACAACTCAAATACCGACATCATCTAGTGAACAAAAAAACAGCACACCCCCCCACAAGATAAACATCGGCGCCATCTAAAGATAAAAAAAACCAGCACATCCCCTACAAACCAAAAATTCTCAATAAAATCATCACTAAAAAGACCTATGACCAAAACCTTATCCAAATCCGCGAAATCATTGACAGGAGACAAAAAAAAACTAATGAAAATAAAATGGAAGGAAACAGAAATATACACTTACATCAACAAGTCCGTCTCACCAACAGATGACTGAAGAACTGACAAAATTGATAAAAAACGAAATTAAGAAAAACCCAAAACAGTATGAACAAACATTTGAGGAATTCAAAGACTTTATTGACAACGCATACAGATCCCCTGACCCACTAACGATCGCTAGAGATTACACGACAGATCCATATAAACTAGTAAAAATGATACAAGACCTTTATCCTCTGCTAAAACAAAAAACAGTAAAATCACAACTCACCAGACTAGAAAACAAACTGAAAACACAGGTCTAGAACGAATATTCGGAACATTCCGTAAACGAAGACGAATTGCCAGAAAACGAATAAATTCCTACAAAGCAAAAACCTTACTTATTCAAAACAGAAACACAAAATTAAATAACATGAATATAATTCAGTGGAACAATAATGGAATATTCACCCATCTGGCTGAATTAAAACAATTAATAACAGACACTAAAGCGGAAATCGTATGCATACAAGAAACCAGACTCATCAACAACCAAAATATAAACTTAAAACATTTCTCAATATTCAGAAAAGATAGAATAAATTGTAACATAGCAAGTGGAGGAGTGGCAATACTAATTAGAAACAAAATACACGCAGAAGAACTCCAGATTAACACCGAACGGGAAGCAGTTGCTGTAACAGCATACGTACCACAAAAAACCACAATTTGCTCCCTTTTCCTACCACCAAATAAACCAATCGAGGAAGAGAAATTAGAAAAACTAATAAAAGACCTACCGGCACCTTTTATAATAACAGGAGATCTTAACAGCTACAACGTATTATAGGGATTCTAGATAAGAACGACAACTTAAATTGGGAGAAATTTACAGAAGCCTTAAAAAACAACGTAACAATACCAAGCGAAGCAACAATAGACGAACAGGTAGAGCATTTAACATCAATAATAACAAACGCAGCTAACCAAGCAATAAAAACAAACGAGCCCCAAAATTTAAAAAAACAAGTTCCATGGTGGAATGAAAATTGCAAAAAAGCAGTAAAAGAACATAAAAAAGCATTAAACAAATACCGCAGAAACAAAAATCCTGACGACTTCATTGAAGTTAAAAAAACAAAAGCAAAACTTAGGCGAATAATCCTCAACAGCCAGCAAGAATCTTGGAGGGAGTATACAGGAACAATAACGACAAACACACCAGTAAAAGATTTATGATAAAAAATTATAAAAATAAACGGCTAAAAAATAATATCACCGCAAGAAATAGCAAATTCATTAGCAATTAAATTTAAGAACAACTCAAGTGATGAACAGTATACAGACGAATTCAAAGAATATAAAAATAACGTAGAGAACATAGAAACTCAAATAAACTTTGAAGACAAATAACCAATTAACGTACCCATAACAAAAAGAGAAATATTAAATACAATAAAAGATCTTAAGAACAACAGTAGCCCAGGACCAGACGGAATAACATATGAAATGATTAAACATTTTCCAGAGGAGATAGTAGATTACCTACTCAGGATCTACAACCAAATATGGCTACAAAATACGTAACCCGAAAGTTGGCGAGAAGTTGTAACGATACCCATACTGAAACCGAACAAATCGAAAACAGACATAACTATCTCACCTATCTCACTAGAAAATTGTTTAAGTAAGAAAATAGTGAATAATAGGTTAATATGGTATCTAGAAACAAATTATTTACTAAATAACTCACAAAGCGGATTCCGAAGAGAACGTTCAACAATAGATCAATTAGTCTGCCTAAAACCGGAAATAGAATACGCATTCAAGCATAAACAATATCTAATCGCTATATTTTTCGATCTAACGAAAGCATACGACACAACCTGGCGCAAATATATCATCAACACCATGAAAGAATATAAAATTGATGGAAGCATCTTAAAATATACGAATAACTTCCTTGAAAAAAGAAAATTTAAAGTCAGAACAAATGGATGCTACTCAAATGAACAAATCCAAGAAAATGGTGTACCACAGGGCGAAATTCTTAGTGTAACTCTCTTTCTAATAGCCATAAACAAAATTATAGCTTATATCCCTAAATGAGTAAAAGTTTCATTATTCGCAGATGACCTGGTAATATATGCAAAAAACAAAAACCTTAAACAATTGAAAATAATCCTACACAAAACAATAAATAATCTAGAAAAATGGACTAAACATACAAAATTTAGCTTTTCCGTCCCAAAAACAAACGCAATCCACTTCACAACACTACACACCCCAAAATTTAACTATGGATTACAACTAGATAACCAATATATAAACTTTGTCGATAATATAAAATTTCTAGGGGTGACATTCGATAAAAAACTAACCTGGGTACCACACATAAGAACCCTAAAAAAAGAATGCATGCAAAGAATGAACTTACTGAAAACCTTAGGACATAGTAAATGGGGATCACAAAAATGGGGATTATGGAAGTATAGTCTACGCAACAGCAAAAAAGGCTAATATATGTGGATTGGAAACTATACAAAACACTGCGATAAGAATTCCTACAGGAGCCCTGAGAACTAGCCCGATAAATAGCCTTCTCTGCGAAGCCGGAGTTAAACCTCTATTACACCACCGTAATCAAGTAAATCTAAATTACGTAACAACCGTTGCAAAAAATCCTACAAACCCTGCCTACAAATATATATGCCAAAACACAACTAACAACCAAAAACTCTTAGACAAAACTCCTCTTCAAAAACATATCTGCAAATTAACCCAACATTATAACATTATAGTTCCCAAAATAGAAAAAATGTATCATAATAAATCCCCACCATGGACGCTAGTCTCTCCACAGTTTAACCTAACCCTAACAAAATATCCTATGCACCAAACCAGCCCTGAAATATACAAGCAAGTTTACCACAAAATCCGAAACAAATACCTCAACGGAATAGAAATATATACAGACGGATCAAAAATAGATGAACAAACGGGATCAGCAACCATAATAAGCGATAAAACCTATAGATACCATCTACCCAACCAGTGCAGCATCTACACAGCAGAAACATTTAGCATACAGAAGGCGACAGAATACATAAAGACATCCAAAGAACAACACAAACACCACATAATATACACCGACTCACTTAGTGTACTTCAATCATATCAACAGACCTACCCAAAAAATCGTCACATCAAAAAAGGACAAGAAAACATACACGATGCCATTACAAACTACAAAAATACAGTCACTTTTGTGTGGATCCCATCCCACATAGGCATAAAGGGGAATGAAAAAGCAGACGAAAACGCAAGACAAGCAATTCAAGATGAGAACTGAAAATAGTAATACAACCCGAAGATCAAAAACCCATCATTAAAGCAAAAATCAAAGAAGAGTGGAGCAATGAGTGGACCAACACAAATATTACCAACAAATTAAGAAACATAAAAGAAACTATCCAAAACTGGACATCTACACACAGAAGGAAAGACCAGGTCACACTAACAAGACTCAGAATTGGGCACACCCTGTTAACACATGAACACATCTTCAAAAAAACACAACAACCTACATGCGACACTTGCGACAGACCATTCACCCTCGAACACATCATACTATACTGCACAAAATACCAACAAGAAAAACTAAGAAACAACATCCCAAACACGATGAAACAAGCCCTCTCGAACGATACAAATACAATGACAAATATACTCAACTTTATCACACAAGTAAATCTACATAATAAAATTTAAGTATCTGATTATAACCTATCTATGTAAAATAAAACATATATTGTAAAAATCGATGTAAACACAGACGCTAATAGCCCGGTAGCTGAAGCGCCTTAAAATTAAAAAAAAAAAAAAGTCGAACTCGATTTGAAGGCTACTTGAATATTATGCTTCTTTAGTATCTTACCAATTTTCTCAGATACTCCTTTATAATAGGGCATAGAGACATATCTCACTTCGTCAGTTCTAGGTGCGTCATTTTTCTTATGATTGATAGCATCATTAACAATTTTATGACTGTAGCCATTATCCTGTAAGGTGGAACAGAGGTTGTTTAATTCAACTTGACAGTCTCTTAGAGGAACAAATTACTCTGATGTTAGATGTTAGAGGACCAACTTACTTAGATGTTGAAATTTAGTAACTTTTAACGATTGAATAAAGTTTTTGATTATTTTATTTACCAAAAACCCATCTCAGTCGTTAATAAGTAAGCTCGTGACAATTTCAGAAAATAAAAATATAATTTAGTTCCGCTTCAATATTTGGAATAGACTTTAGTTACATGACATTTGTTTATTATTTTGTTTGTTAATAAATTCATTTCACAATCATTAATTTAGTTATAAAGTTCACGGTTCGATTTTTGCTGATATTAAAACAGGAAAACATTATCCTTTCTTGCCATTCGACAGTAGTTAACTGATAATAGATAACAAAATAATATTAAAATGTTTATATTTTGAATAAAAAGGGTAATGATTACTTTTATAGTAGTTAATTAGCTGCCATTAAAGGTATTATATATAATTAGCACTTTGTCCGATATATCGTGTTTCGATCAGTATTTTTCCTTCTATATAAACGCCCACAAGACATTTCCTTCAATACCAAACCAATCATGAACTACTCTTGAAATTTTTACAACATGAATAAGTAAAAGACACGTGAACACGAACGTTCTAACTTCAGACCAATTCATTCCCTTCCAGGGTGGGTTTCCCTTTAAGTTTCACGAGTCATAAGTCAGTGGCGGAGATAGGGGAAAGTCGACTGACATAAATTGAAACACATTAGTTCAGAACGTGAATCTTACAGTCACCGCACAGACTTATGAGCACGTTAACTGATTTTAATAACAGAGGCGCAGCTGTTTGCTTGAATTATGTTCTGGAAAATTTATGTTTTGGTAATACAGGGTTTATTTTGTTAAAATTTATGAATTTTATTGCGTTGTATATTATATGATACAAAATATTTTAGATCAGCAGGTGGCAATCTGAGATAGGGGAAGCTCGAAAATAGCGAGTGTTGTGTACAACACTCACTATTTTCTGTCTTCACATTTACTGTAGTAAATGTTGGTTATTATCTTCCATCTATCATTGTTCTTTTCTTAAAAATAACTAAATATTGGACAACACTTCATTATCTTGCTTCATTACTAGTAGGGATATGCGATACTGAGAAAGTATCGATATTTGGGTATCGATAATATTGAATAAAAAGTATCGACACCGGTATCGTATCGAAAGGAAAAATGAATATATTTTCTATAAAACGTAAAAAACAATTTATTCTTATAACAATGTAATTGTTTTACAATAATAAATAGATTAAAGTATAAAGGTTATTCCAAACGTTTAGGAGGAACTAAATGGGAATTTCGTTCTTTTAGGTTGTTTCGAGTCACGAGAACGGACCTTACTTGGGTTATTTCATTTTTCAGGTTGGTATGTGAAAATTTTAAATTCCAACAGTGAAACTGTTCTGTGAGTGAAACCATGGAAACGAATGACATTTATTAAAAATTTTAATATTTTTTTCATATTTGGAAGATGAAACAAAAAAATAAAAGGGAAATTTTTATTAAGAATGACAAAAAATTAAAATGCAATGAAAAGGATATTTTATAATGACAGTTAATTTAATCTAGAATTTGCAATGTAAGTATGATTTACAAAGCTTAAACAAAATGACCAACAGTCCGAATTAATAGATAAAAATTACTGGATTTCAAAACCTAGTTCTGCCTAAACGTTTAGAATAGCCTACAATGCTGTTCTTTTTTGTAAAAACAAATTATGAGAAAATTTGGATTTCAGTAGTTTGCACCTTTGAAATTGTATGTCAGGTTGGTATTAAAAAATGGTAAAAAATAGTAAAGCAATGGCGTCTATAGGTTTGAGTGATTGTTTAAAATATAATTAAACACTTCACTCTTCTTTAATGCAAGAACCGAGAAAAAGCAATTTAGTAAGCTTTGCCCAGAAGCCTAATTCTATCTCTGCACGCATTGGATCCTGCTTCCGAAAATAAGCGCTCTAAAGGAACTGACGTCGCTACTACAGATAAGAATTTCTGAGCAATTTTATATAAGTTAGGGAAGACTGTCTTCATATCGTCCCAAACCAGTAGCGGATTGGATTTCAGAGGTGAAACTGGATTTTTCAAAAACAGTGATAGTTCATGTTCAGTTTTGTTAGAACCACGTTGGCCTGTGCCTAATTTTAGTTTCTTCTTTCCATGTGCAATGTCAGAAGGTTCCAGCAACAGGACGGTTACTGAAAAAAAAAATATTCGATACGATGCTGAGTCAAATGTACTGATATAAGTAAAATACCGGAAGATTAATATCAATACTAAAATCGCGATATCGAATGAAAAATATCGATACTGGTATCGTATCAGTAGTATCGGCACATCCCTAGTTACAAGCGCTATCAAGAGAAAAATAAGAGTATTTGTAAATCGACGTCTTCGAAATAAATGCATCAGATTTATTGGCCAAGTAGAATAAGAAACGCAAAATTTGAAAAATAAAAATGCAAATAAAAAGAAGAACGTATAATTGATTAAGTCCCGCGAGGTGCGCCGTCATGCACTGGTATATAACACACAAGCCAGCAGTAAAAGAGAAAGTCACAAGAACACCTTGCGTCGATCAACACTAACAGAGATAAATTGTATGAAGCTCTCAAAACCAAAACAAAGGACTCAATAGTAACATCCTTGAGTTGAAGATAATGGCAAATAGATTAGTTAGATAGAAATTTTTTGAGTGGCATCCCAGTCTCTTCTTAACGAAAAGGCTGGTGAAGAAGAGGCTCTTCTTGGCACTCGACGATAGACAAGGCAATGGTGAAGTATATTAGGAGCTCCACGAAGTTATCATGCAACATAATACTCCGTATTTCTAATACAAATGTAAAGACAGTCTTCTAATATTGTTTCAACTTTTATGGCACCAACTTTCGCAAGTTGGTACGAATAAAGTAGCAAGAATCTCTAAATAAAATATTTGGAAGTTTACCGGTTAGAAAATAAAAGATAAAAACAAAAAAATGAAACTGGAACGTTTGCGCAGAGAAAAAAAATAATATCTCCAAGAAGTGTGTAATCCTCAACGGAAGTGCAGAAAAGGCCAACTTGCTATAGCATGGGGAAGAACAGTGTTACAAGAACTAGAAAACTCGAATATGTTACAACGTCGTGCTTCAGTTAGAAGATATAATTGGGCACAGGAATATTATTAATCGAATAAACATGTTGGATCACAGTTAATTGCCACATGATTTTTTTGCTATCTAAATGTAGATCCTTCTACTATATGTTTCCTCCATCGGCTTCTGTTCATCTTAATTCTCACAACTGTACACACCTACATAGATATAATAGGCCATGCTGAATGCATCTGTCTATTGTTCTTCCCCACATACACCTGTATAGTGCGAGTTGCCTATTATTTTAAGTGGATTATGAACTACTTTTATTTGTTTTTTAGGAAATTCTCGTGGGATCGGTAGCGAGTCTTCTGCTTTCCAAGGGAGAACGACTGGGAAACAAATTGAAAAATGTTTGCTGGGACAGTCATACCTTATGGTCACATACTCTCCAACTGTGCTACAGTCGTCCGCTGTCGTTGTTATTTTTTTCTTAGATATTTTTGCGTTTTTCATCTCTACATCACCTAATCATCTCGTTCATAATTGTATAAATATTCGACTTGAATATTTGTATTTCTGCTTCTTTGGTTAAGGTTGTGAATGATACAGAACAACAGATATTATTAAGGACTTTAATATTTTAGGAAATATTTACTTAGGGTATGAGATCGAAGTAACTTCGAGAGGTTACAGATGATTATAAAATAGTTGTTCTTATCAATATTCTAATTTAGAAAATATATTTTATACAGTTTATTGCTGACAAAGCGGTACTTTAAATCAGGGATGGAGAATCGAAGTCGGGAGTCGAAAGTTTTTAAAAAAGTCGGAGTCAGGAGTCGGAAAAAGTTATCGACTCCCGACTCTTTAATTCAATTTTTATCAAGGATGAGAACAAACCGAAAAATAAATATATTACTAGAATTTTTTAAAACACGGAAACTAAAAACATTCTATACCGGTTTTCCCGGTTTCTTTCATGCTTTCCAGTTTAAAATGCTGATCAATACTGCTCGTATTAACAGATTAATACGCTGCAGTAAAGATATTTGTTTTTACTTATGTGTACTGTAATAATATCTGACAATGCAGGTGATTGACACCATAGTATGTTGCAATTGGAAATATGCTGTATTGCTATATCCCATATATATTGTCAGCACTTATACAGTATATAGAATAAGAAAATAGGTAACATGTAGCCAGCAGTTAGACATAAGTAATTAGTGTAGATGTTAGACATAAATAAATAATGTTCTCGTATAACTCGTATAACTTATGATATTTATTTCTTATTAATTTATGATATTTATTTCTTGAACCTAACTGGACATTACAATATCCATTTTATATTTTTCTGTATACTATGTTTATAACCTTTAAGCGGAACTAAATTGGATCTTTAGTTTCTCAAGTTGAAACGAGCTTCGTGATTTTTCATGTTTCATGTTCACAGCCAAAATCTAAATGTCAAAAGGAAAAAGTGACATATTATGAAAAATAAAGTATATAAAATATAATAAAAAATTATGAAAACTAATACATTCGAAAATTAGTATTAAAAATTACACAAAAAGTCAAGATGAAATGTAAATGATTTATTTATAAAAACAGCTAACCCCAACGCAAGATAATTAGTGTAAGTATGGTCTGCTTCTTTAGCTTCAGCGGAACTAGATATTGAAATTTACAAACTTTTAACGATTGTATGAGGCTTTTTATCATTTTGTTTAACAAAAGCCCACTTCGATCGTTAAAAAGTGAGCTTAAATGATACTTTAAGAAAATAAAAAAATACATATAGTCACGCTTAAACATTTGAAATAGACTTTACTATTTACTGGAGTCGGGAGTCGGGAGTCGGAGTCGGAGTCGGAGTCGAAGTCGGTAATTTCTCTACCGACTCCCCATCCCTGCTTTAAATGTTAGTTTTTATTAATTTCAAACAGGCACCATATCACTATTTGCAATATTAACGGGAAATACTGAATACCTCCACTCCCCCTATTAGGAAAAGTCGCATATACTTTATTAACAATCAAAACATATTTATTATTTAAAATTTTGGTCCATGTATTCTAATGTTGCCAGAACATCTTAGATCCCAACAATATTGTAATTTCATTTTATCCAAATTTTGACATATATTTTTGTAACATAACCTTACTTAATACATAACATAAATATTTCTATTAAATTTTAACATATTTACATCATAGAGATATATTTTATTTCTTCTATCGTTTCTTTTTATTTATCTATTTATCTTTTAACGTGTATTTTTTCAATTTTATTAATTTTATATCTCTATAAAAAAATTTATTAAAATTTTTATTAACATTTTTTATATCTAGTAATTTTAGATCACAGCAATATTGTAATTTCAAATGTGATACTGCAAACAGTGATTCTAACCTGTTAACGAATGTCTGTGCCTCTCATTTATGTATATTTAAATTAACATTATAATCACTTCTGTATATATTTTTATGAGTTTCATTTAGTTTCATTTAATTTATTTATTTTACTCAATTTATTACATTGTATTATTTATAATCTTAATTACATATGCATTAACTTTATTTCAACTATTATCATTTTCTTTTACTGGCATCAATCTTGCAGTCTTTGAACTATTTATTTTTACATATTTAGGTAACCTATTTTTGTCAACTTTTTTATAAATCATGGCCTGTTATGACAATCTTAATTTATCTGAACTTGTAAATTTGTTGCGCACTAAAGGGATAACAGTTTCAAACATTAGGAAACAATTTCTTGTAAGCTTACTCAAATATTTAGATCATGGAAATATCACTGTCCACCCAATTATTGATGTCATAGATATTGAGGATGAAATCATCACATTACATGACCGCACTAGGGAACTCGAATATGACCTTAATGACAAATCCCTCCACCTCAATAGAGCCAAAGAAAGCCTTGAATCATTCAAGTCTCTGGCCATGGAAGCTGAAGATCAACTCAACAATAAAATAGAGGAGCAGTCGTCAATTATAAATGCCCTAAAACTGAAAATTTCAAATATCTCAAAGGCTACATCTGTTTGCAACAATTGTACAGCTTATGAACGTACCATCTCTGAGCTTAATACACGCATCCAATTATGTACTACTGAACAAGCTAACAAAATTAACGAAATTAAAAAATTAAAGGATAAAGTCAGTGCATTTAACAAATCTTCCTCTGCCCTAAACCATGCTACTTCACATTCCAAAAGTGTTCCACCAAATAATCCCAAAAAACGTAAAATTTTATTTGTTGCTGATAGTAATGGACGCCACTGTGGATCAATCCTACGTGAGATATTGGACAAGAACATCTTCGAACCAACATGCTACACACTGCCTAATGCCTGTTTTGAGGAAGTGGCTGAAACCGCCTGCAGATTAAGTCTGGATTTTGACAAAGAAGACCTAATTATCTTATATGCCGGCACAAACAACGCTCTTCGCAATATTGCCATACCTCAAGAGTTCTTGTTTGAATTGAAATGCAAGCTGCCACATACCAATCTTAAAGTTTTGACAACACCTCTCTGGAGAAACCATTGCAGTTTTAACTCACTTGTCTTACAAAATAATTTTCTTCTATCTTCTATTTTTGCTAAATCTTCTGTCGTCATAAACCCCAGCTCCATTCTCAACAGCACCGACTTTACACGCCATGGACTTCACCTGAATATTGATGGCAAACGTAAACTGATGGAATACATCAAATATTACATTTTATTACCATCTACACAAGTCAGATTTCATGGAGGACAACCATCCCAACAACAGTTTTTTCGTCAACGGTCAACACCTTTCAGCCAATCTTCTATGCATGAACATGAGGTCTATACGAAATAAAACTGAAATAATAGAAGCCTACTTAATTGATAAAAACTTCCACTTTGTATGCATTACTGAACATTGGCTGAAGGAAGAGGAAATGGATTCTTTTCGTCTTCTAAACTATGATTGTGCAGCCCATAACTGCCGGAAAACAATGGACGGTGGAGGCACAATGATATTAACTAAGACCAACTGCAAAGCTATTCCCCTTCTCCAAATAAATAAGTGCAGCATCGAGTCACACTGTGAGGTCAGTGCTGTATTTCTTAGTGTGTACAATTTAACTATTTTATGTATATACAGATCTCCATCTTCTGACATGGCCATTTTTATAAGAAATCTTAGTAAAATACTCAATGTTCTAGATAGTTCAAGGAATATTATTGTCTGCGGTGATTTTAATGTTAATTTTAATAAGAATAACTGCGATGTAACTCATATCACTGATTTATTTGGTAGTTTCAATCTAGTTTCCACAGTAACCTTTAATACCCGCCTTAATAACAGAATTGACAATCTTTTTCAGAATATGAATCTTCATGCAAATAGTATGAAAAAGATTCCGGGTTTTGCTGATCATGATGGCATATTGGCAACTTTCCCTCTTCAATGTAACTACGATCCTTCCGAATCCACCATACCTACATACAGCTTCCACAGAAAGATCTCCGACTTAGGTTTATATCAATTTTTTAACAAAATTGACTCGATTCAATGGGATCAGCTTATTTTGACATCTGATAAAATTGATAATTTCGATAAATTTTTCCAGTTATTCCTTTCTGCTTTTGATAAGATATTCCCTTTAAAAAAAATTAAAATTTCAAACAAATGTAAATCCTGCAAAGTTAATTGGTTCAATGATCACCTTCGAAATATGAGGAATGTCCTCCACAACCTAGACCAGCTTTTCTTGAATAACCCTAACTCTCAAAATAAAACAGCACTGAACAATTACAAAATTATCTACAGGAATGAAATCTCCGCAGCCAAAATTGCAGCTCACTCCAAATATATTACGGAATCTAACAATTTAAATAAATCAGCGTGGCAAATTATTAATAAGCGCAGAAACAAGTCAAAAATCTCTGTTCCTCCTTTTTCTGCCGACAACTTCAATCAATATTTCTGTACTATTGCCAAAGCACTAACTGAAAACCTACCCCCCTCCAATGTATCTCCTGAATCCCTCCTTAACCATTCTTTATCTAAATTTTCCTTTGAACCTGTGAGCGAAATTTCACTTCGAGATATTATCACGTCTTTAAAAAATAGCGATACTCGTGATGCTTATGAGCTCTCGGTAAAAATTATAAAAGTAGTCAAAGATCCCCTAATTCCTGTTCTAACAAAGGTATTTAACACATGTATCAAACATAATTGCTTTCCCGACACACTAAAATTGGCAAAAGTCCTGCCTATTTTTAAGAAAGGTGACACTGACAACCTCAACAACTACAGACCTATATCTATACTTCCTATCTTTTCCAAAATTTTTGAAAAAATTCTTTATAAACAAATAACTCAACACTTCACGAATCATAATTTATTTTCCAATAGTCAATATGGTTTCAGAAGCAACCTAAGCACAACCCATGCAATTTTAGAATTCATTAACTGTACATCTGACGCACTCGAATCAGGCGAATATTGTCTCAGTACTTTTCTTGACCTAAGCAAAGCCTTTGATTCTATTTCTCACAACATTTTACTTGACAAACTTCCCTTTTATGGTTTTGATGACAATAGCTGTGCCTTGCTTAAATCCTTTTTATCAAATCGACAGCAGTTTACCCAAATTGGCAGTAACAAATCTAAACCCCTTCCTCTTCTTCTCGGCGTTCCCCAAGGCTCTGTACTTGGCCCACTACTATTTTTAATATATATTAATGACTTCCCCTCCTTCATGGATTCTAAATCAATACTGTATGCGGATGATACAACCATATTGACTACAAACTCTAATTTAAACATACTTCAATCTGAAAATCTCTCACTACTTGACAAAGCTAATTCCTGGTTCACCATCAATAAACTATCCTTGAACACTACCAAGTCCCAAAACTTACTCATAACCACAAAGACACATGACTATGACAATCCCCCGTATGTAAGTTTCCTTGGTATACATGTAGATCCCCATCTAAGATGGGACCAACATACAGAGTTTCTGAGCCGTAAACTAAGGTCTACCATATATCTAATTAGAAAACTAAAACTAGAGGTGAGTATAGATGTGGTTCGAAAAGCTTACTTTTCCCTTTTCCACTCCCAGTTAAGCTATGGTTTATTAATCTGGGGACATTCACCAGCTGCCAAAAGAATCTTTGCCCTACAGCGTAAGGTTGTAAGAATTATTGCTTCTGCTACTTTTCAAGCCGACTGTCGTGATCTTTTTGTAAAACTCAATATAATGTCCCTACCTTCCCTTTTCATCTTTTACTGCGTACTCCATATTCACCAAAATCTAATAAATTTCCCAACCTGCAGTAAAACCCACTACCATAATACTCGGTTAAAAAACAATATTCGTAGTAACTTCTTACGACTTAATAAATCGAGGAACTCCATCAATTATTTTTCAATTAAATTTTTTAACCTTCTACCTGTGGAAATTAGAGAACTACCACCTAAAAATTTCCACGAAAAAATCAAAGCTATTCTGACTGTAAATCCTATGTATAGCTTTGATGAGTTCGAGAACTTTAGTTTTAAATAACTTATATTTTTATGTAAATGACTGACTAGTAACGTTACCATGTAATAGTATTTAGTCAATAAACATTATTATTATTATTATTAACATGTGTAAGTTAATAATTATATTGGTAATAAAATAAACGATAAATAACATTACATTTACATAGGCAAGTTAATGACATTGTTTTTTTGAGAAGACAGAACGATGTGCCGACCATCGGTGTTAAGTGTAAATCGATAATTGCTCGTCACTCATTCGCAGCGTACCCCTTACAAACCCTTCCCGAATCTCCAAGAGTACGCATACTTTGGGAAACACTGATTTAGATCAATCAAAAGGAGAATCACAAATGAATTAATGAAGGCGATGGTCACACATCCCATCTTATTTTGTTTATTATTTTATTTATTTGAGGTTGTTTATTTAAGTGTTTGCGTTAATTTTTAGGGTTTTGTAGGTATGACCACAAAACCCTTATACTGTCATTTTGTCGTCTGTCTGTCTGTTTGGTAAAAATTGTAGCCAAACGGCTTAACCTAGAGAGTTGAAATTTGGAATGCTTATTGACCCGCATATAGGAAAAATACTAAAACATCTAAAAAACATATCCTCCTAAAAATATAAACAAATATGTGCTCATAGGAAAAAAAAATTTTTTTTATTCTGAGTAGGGTATCAAATGAAAGCCCATACTACGTGAATTAACGATCAAAATTTTATTTTTGCAAAATAGATTATTTTGATGCAATTTTTGCCAAAATTGTGCACAAAAAAAATGTCCCACCCCCTGTAAGCCAGAGGGGGTAATCTAAAAATCTGAAAAAAATTCTAAGTAAGAAACATTGGTGTGCACCGGAATAGCACAAAAGGAATTTTTGATCAGATTATGTTTTCGGAAAATAACGCATTTTTTGGTTGACGATGTAAAATATTTAATACGTTGTGTAACACAGTAAAACAGTAAGCATTATAGTCCCTAACCATTGGACTATAATGCTTCCATCTCGTTTCCTAAGCTGCAAACTTGGGTTCGCTTCCGGGTTGGAGACAATTATGTTTTTTTTGCACATTTTTATTTTGTTTAAATTATTTTGTCAAAATTCTAATGATATTTTGGCAAATGTTGCATTTAATTTTTAAAAGCGTAAATTTAATAACCAGTGGCAAATGTTGGAATTATAATTTAATTCTTGTTTCAATGTATACAAAATCAGAGGGTTGAGTATATGGCAATTTTCAAAATCTTAAGGAACCTAGCTATATATAAAAAAAAATACTGCACATCTTAAAATAAATAAATAAATAAATAAATAAATAAATAAATAAATAAATAAATAAATAAATAAATAAATAAATAAATAAATAAATAAATAAATAAATAAATAAATAAATAAATAAATAAATAAATAAATAAATAAATAAATAAATAAATAAATAAATAAATAAATAAATAAATAAATAAATAAATAAATAAATAAATAAATAAATAAATAAATAAGTAAATAAATAATATTTATTTAAAAAAAAACTAAAAACTGTTTAAAGCAAAATTTTAATATGCTCAATAGCTCTGCAGTGAGATAAAAGTTGCATGTGTAATTCTGTCGTTCCAAATTTGTTCAAAGATGTACGTGATTTTTTCTCGGACTACTCTGACGATTTTTTCCTTTAATTACGTTATATACGATGGCAATTATAAAAGTGTGTGACCTAGTAATCAAAGACAGTATTTTTCAATAAAGTATACCTGAACTTTAACTCAGTTTATCGAGCGATGCTTCAGAGCATTTATCCCATCCCGGAAGTCCGAAGAAAATGGAAGCCATAACCTTTCTTGCAAATAAAATGTTTTTTTAGTGGCGGCGAATCACAACTCTTCCATTGTTTAGAATGCCACCCTGTTTTTCTTGTGTAGTGGACAATAAAATTTTCATCACTGGTTACGAATCGATGAATAAAATCATTTGTATCCTTCGCAAAACGATCAAAACAATCGAGTGCGTTTTTGCTACATTTTTAGCTACCGTGACCACTTTATTACTTAATTATTCAGTTACAATATTTCTATTTTTCGCCTTAGCAACTACAGACACTTATTTAAACAGCGATGTTCTAAAATAATACGATGCACTCTATTGATAATTTCTGGTGTTGAAACTAAAGCTGCATTCAGAGCTCAGTAAATTAACACGCTGTGCGTTATGGATAGTTTTTAAACGAGTGCAATTGGTATGATCGGACAAGCTCGTACTATATCGCTCAACAGTAGTATAGCAACGACAAAGCACGAGCATGTCCGATCATACCAAATGACCTCGTTTAAAAATTATCCATAGCGTACAACGTGTTGATTTACAGAGCTCTGAATGCAGCTTAACACTACACGATATTCAATTTTATCTATTTCAAAATATAAACTCAGATATAGATAAACAGCTGTTTATAACAACCTAATTCACAGACCCACTTTCATAGCCAGGGCCGTTTTTTCGCCTAGGCCAACAAGGCCATGGCCTAGGGCCCGATTATATAAGAGGCCCGGTTGCCGGTCTTTATTTTATTTTGTAAAGTTACTGATTTTACAAAAAAATAAATAAATAAATAACAAAATGAATAACATTAACATTATAAATATACCAGGAAATTCATATTTCAGACGAACTCTGGTTCGGCATTATAGAATTCATGTATGTAAAATGTATTTGGTTGATGCAAAATTAACGATGATTTTTTTTTTTTGTATTTAATTTTATTCAACAAAAAAATTGCTGTATGGAGACGATCGAGCTGAGCCAGGTAGACGTCGCTGTTGATATTGAATTGCTGTTTGCCATTTTTGTGCGGAATCCGCTTTTGTTGACGCTCATCATCTTCATTCCACCAAAGGCAAATGCCCTTTGCAATTATCTCCCAATGGATGATTCCGCTTCTATCCCACCATACGCACCATATAGTCTTCTTACTGTGGGCATCTTTTCCTATTCTTTTCGGTGTCTCGCTCGGCGATGCAGAAACTTTCTTTCTTTTGAAGTTTTTGAAAAGCAAACACGATTCATCACTAGTGACAAGATTCTTCAAAAATGACGATTGCTCGTTTCTCTGCAGCAATTCGGTGAAATTTCGAACTTTATCGGCTTTGATGTTGTCGGAGAGTTCGCGAGGCACTCATCCAACCAATTTCCACACTTTTCCAAGCCTTTTTAGGCAACGAACGAGCGTGGATTGGTCGACATTGAAGTCTTCGGCCAGTAGCCGGGTTGTTGTGCTATCGTCCTCTTCCACGGCTGACAAAAGTGCCTGATCATCGAAATCCGATAGCTGTCCTCTTCCTTCATCATCCTTAAGACTTGTGTCATCCGATTTGCACTTGTGAAACAATCTTTCAACTTGTTTTTGACTCAGTGTTCCTTTGCCGAAAAGCTCGTTGAGATCGCGAAATAACTGTGCCACTTTCCATCCTTTCTCGAAGTGGTAGAGCATTATATGACAAACATGAATATGATTTTCGACAAACATTTTTTTCACCTAAAAACAAAAGAATATTTTTATTATTACATAAGACAAGCGTCATTTTTCAACAAAATAAAAACTCAAAAAAAAAATCGTCGTTCATTTTGAATCAACCAATAATTTTAGTAAAATTATATATAGCGGTAATGAATAATCAAAGTTAAAAATTAGGTTTCAAAATCATTGTAATCACTTAACGTTAAATACCTATGGCCTAGGGCCCTTACAGTTCATAAGACGGTCCTGTTCATAGCAGATTTTTCACTACTGTTTAAAAGACATATGTATGTGGCAATACATGTGAGAGCATTTTAGCCATAGTACCGATATCTGTATGTTAGATCGGCTATTTTCAAATTGTATTTCCGTTTATCAAAAACCAGTGAACATTTTTCAGAATACTAAGTACATTTATTAAAATCCCATCTTTTAGCATATTTTTTCTTTCCATTTCTCTTAAGTGCATTTACATTTCACAGTAAAAAGTATGAAACATGAAGCTCTTTACGAGTTACAGTTTTAAATTACATATTCAAGTGTATGTTTAAATCATTCTAATGCGAAACATTTTGTTTCAGGTATGCTTCATATTTGTAACATTTCCATTTACATGATGATTTCTGGTTGGTAAGTTAAAAAATTCTATTCTTATACGCAAAATATTGCACTTAATGTGTCGACTACTCAAAGGCGCTTGGGGTCGTTGTAGAGTTATAAAATTTTACAAATTTTGAAATATACTATTGAAAGTTCTTACTATAAAAATAGATCAAAGGATCGTACAGATTAATACATATATGGATGACGTGACTGTAGGTCGTAAACTACGAAAACTGCATTTATTCTTGCCTAAAATTATTATAACTGAGCGCACTGAATTTCATGTAGCTACAAGTAGATTTTTGTCAAATCCTATAGAAGATTCGATATAAATATTGTACAAATTACGTACGTATTACTGTTTTTACACAATTTGGTCAACATGTGATTTCAGCTTCAACGGACACTTTATGTTATAGTATAAAGTCCGTTCTACATTATACTTTTTTCAATACTATCCAACTCTGACGTCATTTCAACTTTTAATACTACAGAATATAGTGGGGAAAAAAATAAGAGACAGCGATACCTTCCATCTTTTATTACTTTGTGATACTCTTCAATGCCAAATTAAAAAAAGGTTCCTAGGTTAGGTTCAGGTGAGAGACAACTGTTTGGTTATAGAATCAAATTTGCTCGGGCCGGGAACTATAAACACTATTATTTCAATTATTATTACGTCAACTATGAGATCAACTATGACGGATGATCGTTTATCCGGTTTGAGTATGTTAAGTGTGTACAGGAAAAAAATTACTAATAATAGAGTAGATTTTATAGAAAAAGTCATTAATACCAATTTGCCAATGATTGCAGACGCTTTCATTTTCTATTTAAATAGAGCTGTGTATTAATAAAAGTTTATTTAGTAAATTACTAAATATTTAAAAAAATATGACTAAATTATGGCTAGTAACGTCGGCTTCTTTGTATTTTATGCTAAGATAGTGCTAACCTTCTTGCGAAATTAAAATAAATTCACTTCCATGGCCGTTCCTGGGGGGGTGCAATAGGTGCCCCCCTCCCGCTTAGGCGGCCGAATCCAGAGGCACCTGTCTACAGACTGATTAAGACTGATCGTGGCAAATAACTTGTCCATTTATCGAAATATTAAGTATTAAGAATATATTTCCCACTTCTACAAAACCTTTAATTACTTTGGAGTACATAATAGACAAAATTTATACATATCTTCATTTACTAATATTTCTATAGCTTTAACTCTTTCTATTATCGTGGCGTCAGGGGAAAATAGTTTTTCTAAATTAATTACCTTAGGTGGTCGATGTCACAGAAAAGGCTAACTAATCTTGCATTATTGTAAATAGAGAAAGATATTTGCGAGAAATTGGATATGTCAAAAATAATTTATTTCACTTTCAATATATTTAATTCTAACAGTTGAAAGTTATATATTAATTGTTCTGTTTTTATGTATGGAATAAAATAGTCATCTTAAATAAAACCAAAATTTTAATGATCTCTATTTTATGAAAATAAAAAATATAATACATTTATTTTGTTTGATAAATATTTAAAACTTTTTATATACAGGTATAAAAGTAAACATTACATATCAAATACTTAGTTAAATAATATTAAATTAATAAGGGCGGCGATAATGACTTTGCACTTGGCCGGCCAATAACCCAGGAGCGACAGCAACAGCCATTAATATATCAAGTGATTCTGTTGATAGTATTTAGAGACCTGTTAACCTATTGTATGAATTTTTTAATTTTTAGTTTTTAAGGTATCAATCAGTGATAGGTTATTTATATTAGTGAAATACTTACTTATAAATCAAATATTACATTGTTAATAGTAAGAAATACAATGATATTAAGAAATTTAAGCGCCAGGACCAGATTGCATCCATCCTTGGACATTGAAACAATGTAGCGCAGAAATTGTTGAAGCCCTTGTCATAATTATGAAGAACTCATTCGATTCATGTTCAATTCGTAAATATTGGCTAACATCAACTGATATTCCTATTTCCTAAATTTATATTTAAGAAGGGTAACAAATTGCAGGCGGCAAATAATCGTCCAGTTAGTCTTAAATAAATTCCAGCCAAGATACTTGAGCATATTATAGTTGACCAGCTTATGCCATTTCTTTTGCGTCACGTCAAGATTGTTCCTGAAACTCAACATGCTTTTATACCTGGTAGATCTGTTGTCTCCAATTTATTACTTGTTACAAATTACAAATTACTTGCTACAATTACTTGGTCAAAACAACTTGACATTTCAATCCCAATAGACATAATATACTTAGACTTCTCCAAGGCGTTTGACAAGGTTCCACATGATAGAATTTTTCTTAAACTTAAACAATTTGGCATAAGCGGTAGCCTACGTTTTTAAGTAACAGATCGTTCAGAGTTAGAGTAGGACCTGAACTTTCAACCTCACTTCCTGTCACTAGCGGTGTCCCCAAAGGAACAGTGATTGGTCCAATTCTATTTTTAATTTACGTTGCTCATTTAACCACCAATTTACAAAGCAGTCACCAAATATACGCCGACGATCTTAAGATATATGGAGAAATCAGCCAGCGTTCTTCAATTCAACAAGACTATAACGAAATCGTTGCCTGGTGTGAAGACTGGCTCCTACCACTGAACACAACCAAATGCTGCAGTCTTCATATAGGAAAGGACAATCCACGGTTATCATACTTTATTGGCAACACAGTGATACAGCAAGTCAACGAATTTATTGATCTGGGTGTTACTATAAAAAGTAATCTCGAGTGGTCTCCGGACATTACAAAAATAGTGAAGAAAGCTAATACTCTCCTTTACATAGTGCACAAATCCTTCTCCAAACTTGCTCCTGTTCTTTTTTGTAAAATCTATACCACATATGTATATTCGTCCACACTTGAAATATGCTTTTGTTGTTTGGTCACCGTATTTGCAGCGTGACGTACTTCTTCTTGAAGGAGTTCAACGACAGGTTACGCGTATGCCTTCAGAACTTCGACATCTCCGCTGTGAAGAACGCCTTGATGTTTTCAACTTGCAGACCCTTACCCAGCGCAGATCTTTTGGAGACATTATCCAGATGTATCGCATCACCACTGGCAAATTCTCAACAGATATGTCCACACTATATTCACTCAGTCTGAACAGCGCAACGCGTGGACATAGACTGAAACTAAAACATGAGCTCTACAAGAAGCAAAATGGGGAAAACTTCCTGTCGAACCATGTCTTTGAGTTATGGAACTCTCTTTCTCTGAGGATACTATTTCGGCTCCGACTATTAATTCTTTCAAGGCCAATATTTCGCCCATGTTCGAATAAAAACTTTATAGTAATATATATTCACTCTGCAATATTTATATATTGTTTTTTTTTTTTTACGTCTCTGTAATATTTATACTTTACACTGTATACTTTGTATTTTGTTTTTGTTTTATATCTATTTTCAGCTTAACAAGCCATTTGGCTTCAGCTCTTATTGTAATAATAATAATTTCACAATACATTTCTTACTTAATTAATTATGTCTTTGATACAAAGAAACTGCAGTAAAAATCGCTGGAATTTTTTAATTAAAAATTTTATTGTGAAGTGTCAAATTAGCTCATTTAGCGGAGATTAAGAAATGAAAAGTAATTTTTAAAAACATTTTATTTTGCAATTAATTAAAATTTAATGCAAGGTACTGAATGAATGACTCTTAGTACTTAAATTAACGAACAAAGTGATTATACGAGTAAAAAAAACTGTGTATGTTGATGTAATTATAGAAAAAAATATTATCCAGCATTTTGTTGGCCTCTCGCACATAACTCTTGTTAATTGAATCGTTGTGATAATCAGGGCCAACCTTTCGGCGAATGCTAACTAAACCTAGGCCCTGAACCTCAGGTCATGAAAAACCTAAAAAAATTGCCAGGTTATACTTTCAATCACCAGATACTTCTTAAAGGCCTCAATTTTTGTTTAGCCTTGGCCCCCCAAAACCACAGGCTGTAACTGTTGATAATCGATAAGTTGTTCTTGAAGCTTATTTGAATTCGAAACTGTAATCAAAATTTGTATAAAGATAAGTCGAAGTTTTTTTTTTAAATGTGTACATAAAGTTTTTTGTTTTTTATATATATATTATTAACATAATATGTTTTAAAAATATTATTTTTTAGGGTTTTGTAGGTATGACCAAAAAAACGCTTTTAACGCTGCTTATTTGCAGTAGCGTTTGAACCTTCGTAGAGTGCGGACGTGTTGAAATACCTGCGATTATATTGCTATGTTGGCAAATATGCAATTATTATAATAGAATTATACATGTTCAACAATATTTAAGATGTCGATGGCGACATGTGTAAAATGCAAAGCAGATGTGAAGAGAACTGATAAGTTGGTGATTTGTTCTGGGATATGTGAACGCACATTTCATTCTAAGTACGCGAGTCTTCCAGATAATGAATGGAAGTTCATAACGACGAATGCGTGCATTGGCTGGTTCTGCGGAGATTGCATCGAGCGTAAGGGACGGTCCATGAAAAACCTGTTGGAAGCAATTCACGACAAGATATGTCAACAGGAAGAAGCTCTTAAAGTTGTGGATAGAAAAGTACAGCGGACCGAGGAGAATTTGGACAGGAAAACTGAAGCGACGGAAAAACTCATCGCAAAAATATCTGAAGATGTTCAAGCAAACAACGAGATGGGAAGTGAAGCTGTGTCATATGCTGACAAACTAAAATCTAAAGTTAAATCAGATCCTGTTCTAGTAATCAAACCGAAAAAATCCGACCAGAGAAGTGATATTACCAAAGAAGCCATTAGGAAAAACATTGACCCTCTATCAGCCTCAGTTCTAGGTGTAAGAAATATCAGCAAGGGTGGGATAGCAATTGAATGTAAGAACTAACAAGCAATAGACAACTTGAGAGAATATGTTACCGAAAAGTTAGGCACAGACTATGTAGCAACCGTGCCAAAGAAGAAAGCTCCAAGGGTTAAAATATTCGGCCTATCTGAGAAACTAGAACCTGAAGATATAGAATACAAAATTTTAGCTCAAAATGATTGTTTGAACAATAAAGCTACGGTAAAGGTTGTTCATATCGCTAAAGACAACCTACAATTTATGGCGTACTTGGAAGTCGATGGTGAATCTTACTTCAGGCTGACCGAAGAAGGAAGAGTGAATATCGGCTGGGATAGATGCAGAGTATATGGCGCAATAAATATTGAAAGATGTTTTAAATGTAACAAGTATGGACACAAAGCCCAGGTTTGCAGAAGCGATACATCATGCCCGAAGTGTACTGGCAATCATGAATTGTCCAACTGTCGTTGTGAAGATGCAGAAATAAAGTGCAGTAACTGCGTATATGTAGTTAACAAATTAAAGATGAGACTTGATGTCAACCACCCCGTCTGGAGCTCCGAGTGTTCAGTTTATAAAAAGAAGTTGGAAACAGAAATGAAAAAAATTGATTTTTAATTGGATTGAATTTGGAAACCCGGACACATCACTCATTGGACCCATTAATATGTGAAGATAAGTCTCATCCGGCCCTACATTTCAAAATTAAGTATAGTATTTCACAAGAAAAACTAACACGTAACAATTACAAATACAACTTCAAAATTGCTGACTTTGAAAAATTATATAGGGCACTTATTACAACTGACTGGAATGCGGAACTAACAAACCACAATACCGAAAATGCTGATGCAGGAGTTGACAACATTTATTGCATAATTTATACAATACTTCATGATTGCGTGCCAAAAACCAGGTCGCTGTCAACATCAAAATAAGACACCTAGGTTACCTAAAAGAATGTGAGTCCAACATCTCCACAAACCCAAACCAGTTTTCGTCGTACTATCAACACACTAAAACCAAGATCCTCTATAGGGGAAGACCCTATTCCTAATATATAATCAAAGCCTGTGCACATGCCCTAGTGAAACCATTGCATTATTTATTCAATATATGTATATTACTATATAATAACATGTAATTATTATCATTGAGTCTGTTAATTTGTTCATTATTCTGTCCAGACATTGCGACAAGCTTCAGCTTAGTGATGCTGGACAGAATGATAAAAAATAGTATATATAAATAAAATTGTCAATAAGTATAAAAATTAGGTCTAAGAAATTATAATAGGTTTTGGAAATAAATTTTCTTATTTACATTTATAACATAGGTCAATGTAAAAAATGTAAATAAAGTTATTATTATAACAGCTGATTATCTGTCTGCCTGTCTATACGGTAGAAATTGTGGGCAAACGGCTGAAGCTAGAAAGTTGATATTGGGCATGCTTGTACAACTCTTTGACCCAGATGTAGTGATACTATCGTGAGTTAAAAAAACACATCGTGGGAAAATAAAAACTATATATTAAATTTTTTTTTAGATGGGTTATCAAATTAAACCTTCTAATGCGTAATACGCGATAAACCTTTAAATTAAATTTTTGAAAAATCTAATTTTTTTTAAGGGATTTTCACCAAATTGTGAAAAAAACTTTTATACGACACCTTCTTTCTCAGAAGAAAAATTCTCAATAATGTACATTGATGGGAATCGAAATAATTCAATAGGTTTTTTTCGTCAGATTAGTCTTTCGCAAAATATCGAATTGTTTGTGTCGTTCAAAAAAAAATAATAATTATTATTTAAAATTTATTGTGTGGCACCAAAATAAAATTCTGAAGACGTAGATTAAGGAACGAAAAGTAGTTTTTGTAAATTTCTTCATTTTAACACAATTTTTGCCAAAAATATGTTAGACTTGTATACCCTTGTATAGTTAGCCAACAATTGCGCTCCTGACAAAACCGCCCGACAAATGCGCCCCGAAAAAGGAGCTCCTCGACATATGCGCCCCGACAAAAGCGCTCCCCTCGAGTGAAAATTTAAACTTCACATCAAATTTTTTATTTTTGTTATCATTTATAATTCTTGTTAGTGTTTAAAAAGGTGTAAAGTGTGTTTGAACGGACGGTCTGGTAAGGCTAAAAACTAAAAATTAGAACAATTCATACAATAGTTTACAACATGTTTGTAAATATTATCAACAGAATCACTTAGTATTAAGCCGCGCAAAGCTTTGAATATTTTTCTATTAGTTTTCTAGTTTGTTGTCAATTTGAGTAATTAATCAGTTGATGAAGAAGTTAATAAAAGCCAAGATTAGGGCTTCCGTTCTGACAACGTCAGTTGAAGTACGTAATATGTTGAACCTTTACATCAATTTCCTGGGTTGGTGCAAATTTGATAATTGGAAATTACATGGTGATTTGAGCAGCTATAGCCTAGGGGCTGACCAGTCGTGGTCGAAACTAATTTGAAACTCTATGACAAATTAGCTACTTACGCAGTGTCAATAATTAATATATTAATAGATAGATCTAGTTATACAGTATTATTTTGCTTTGTCGAACGTAATATTAATAGTAGAACATTTATATCTGTTTCTGTCGGTTTCTATCTGTCGGTTATAAGCTGGTCAGGTTTTCGAATGTTGTTTCATTAAAATCGGTTCAGTAGTTCCAAAGTTATAATGGTATTCAAATTTAAATTTATTGAAAATATCAGCGACAACATAGGTTTCGCCAGCGGTTTCAAGGTTGGTACACAATTTATACACTAATCACAATTGAAAGAATTTTTAAATTCTATTCTTTACTTCCAAAGATATAACCATATTTGTGCATCCGAGTTATACAAAACTCATCTTCTGTTTTTTTTTAACGCATATTGCATATATCAGTGATAACGCTCAAGGAGTCTGAGTAGATGATGTGTTTGGAGCTTCTTTGATCTTTTCGACCGATGATTTCTACACTTCGTAGGATTCCTATGGCCTCGGTTATGACGATACTGATTGGGCTGTCGAGTTTGTATTGGTTCCTACTTTCTATCCGCAGTTTGAAGCATCAGTGTATATAGGTACATAGTCTTTGCATTCTTCTTGGATTTTGTAGAATTCCTCGAGGTATACCTACTTCTGTGCAAGTGTCTTCTTTTCGGTATTGACTTAAGTGTAGGTTGATTGTTGGCTGACTAATTTTCCATGGTGGGGTTTTACTTAGATATCTGCCTTGAATCTTTTGTGGGATGGAAATATTAAGATCGTTCAGGGTTTTTACAGTCTGTTCCAAACGGTTAGGCGGAACTAGATTTTGCAATCTAGTTACTTTCATCGTTTAAATCGTGCTTTTCGACCCTTTTGTTTAAGCTTTGTAAATCATACTTACAATAAACATTTTTTGGTTACGGTTAATATCATTTTAAAATGTCATTTTCTTTATATTTTGATTTTTTGTGTTATTCTTAATACAAATTTTCCATTTATTTATTTTTTTGTCAATAAAATAAGTACAAAAAAATATTAAATTTTGACATATGTCATTCGTTTCCATGGTTTCATTGTTGGAATTTTAAATTTTGACAATCCAACATGAAAAATTAAATAACCCAAGCAAGGTCCCTTCTCGTGACAACCTAAAAGAACGAAATTCCCATTTAGTTCCGCCTAACCGTTTGGAACAGACTGTATTACACACCGGAAAATTTAAAGGAACAGACATAAAAATTTAATTATTTTCCCTGTAGTGTACATATTGTTGATATCTCTCAGGTAATCTTCTAGTACAATGTTTTTTGGAATAATTTTGCAATCGGGATGAGGTCATGGGAGCACGCTGGCCAACACATTGTTCTTATACCCACTTGATTTAAAAAGTATGTTACACAGTGGGCGACGTGTGGGCGCGCATTTTCCTGCATTAGGGTGAAATTTTCTCAGATATATGGGGCAAAAGGTACAACATGGTCTTGAAGAATATCTATGATGTACCTATCTGCAGTAACGCTCCGCCATCAATTATCACCAACTCTGTGCGAGCTTCCAAATATATTCCACCCCACACCATAATTGAACCACCACCAAAAGATACAGTAGTAGCAAAATTAAATAATGCAATTTGTTCTCCTTGGCGTCGATACAATCTTCGTTCATTGTTTAGTAAAGCATTCAAAGCTATCTAGATATAGGCTACAAAATAATAAAATTTAAAAAAACCTAATTTTCAATCTGTTCCTTTAAATTTGCTGGTATATGTATTTCTTCAGTGGCAAACCTGGTACACGATTTATACACTAACCAAAATAGAATGAATTTTTAAAATCTGTTCAGTAGTTTCAAACCTTGGGTCTGTTTAAATCTCTCTTTTGTACTTACATGTCTGTCGACACGTTGTAGGTGAGCAAGTTGCCATTCACTATCTTTATTCTTAGCCAATCAGGATTAAGCTTTTACCTTACGCTTTTATTTTAAAAGTAGGTGCACTAATAATGTTGCTGAGAAACATAAACCCGCCAAAATTATGTAAACGGAACACGATTATAGGTGAACAGTTTAAGATACTATATAGTAGAGGCAACCATTATGTATTAGAGGAAAAAATATGGGTATCCACAGAATACCGATTATTCCTACAACTTTACAATTTCAGTTCAAGCGTCTCCAATTTCCTACCAGAGTTTGTTTTGCGATGCCTATTAATAAGTCTTGTATACCAATATGTGTTAAACCTCTCGTTAGTTGATCCCGCCATAAAGATGGTGGTATTAAGAAGTTTTTGAGGTCTAATAAATGATTAAGATTTAAATTAAAAAAATAATTATTTGGAATGTATATGGATCAAAATAAAAACCACAATTTAATGTCACATATTTTTATTACAGACTTATATATTTACTTACGAAATTACTAACAAGTCTCTAGAGTTACTTAGTATTTAATTATGGAGACAATTTAATTTTTTTTTGTTTCGTGCTTTTAATGTAAATCATGAATTTTAATTTCGACATTTACAAAATCTCTTTAACATTTGTATTGTATGCATAAAAAATAAGTGTTTCAAGTACAAAGACGTGAATGTAGGTCGCATTCTGCTTCCGTTATATTCTACCTTGAATTTTCCTTCCTTGAAACTATCAATCTCTGCGGAATACTCTGGTAAAATGGTAAAGAATTTTACATACATTTCAATCATACATTTGCATAATGTGCAAAGGAGAATACTGTAGTAACAATATATTTTGGAATAAACAATAAGTATGCTTTAAGTATGCTTCTTCTGTTATGCTTTAATACAAAGATGCAAAGTCAAAGTATATAGTATACAACAGAATAAAACAGAAAGTAAAATAAGCTGCTAACGGAAAAGTGTTACATATTTTCATTGTTTCAATAATTTTTATATAGGTGTTTCTAAAAAAAAAAAAAAATAATAAAAACTATTAACTCTTATATTTAAATATATGACTTTTAACCTGCTTAGACATTAATAATGAGCTTAAAGAGGTCATTTCATACGAGTGAGAAGTGACTATTACATGCAAGTTTCATACTATGCTTTTACCACGACTATAATAACTTTATTACTTATTTAGTTTTTATTTAGTTCCATTTAAAAACTAACAATAAGTTGACAGTTGCTTGCAACCTATTTATAACGTTCCCTAGCAGCGGCAATGTATGAGTCATGCGGAATATAAATTCAATTAAAATAACAAAAGTTGCGTCAACTGATTTAACTGACTGACGCCAACCGGCGTAGCGTAGTGGTAACGCATGTTTTCTGCATTGCAAAGGTCTCGGGTTCGAATTCCGTTCAGGCATGAAATTTTTCAAAAATAATAATTGACCTGGCCAATTGCCAAGACCATAAAATTTCAAAAAAAAAAAAAATAAATAATAACTGACTGACCAATAACAAAAAATATATTTGCAAAATTCCACTTTAACTATAGCACGTTTCTTTGGTTTAAGCATACCAGATTTTGACAAATAGTAATTTTTATCGGTTAAATGAAGCTTTTGATCATTTTGTTTAGCAAAAGCCACTTTCAAACATGAAAAAAATATCTCGAGACAACTGAAGAAAATTAAAATTCCATTTGTTTCCACCTTAAGGTTTGGAATAGCCTATATATTATTTAATTTTAATCCGGTTTCCTTTACAAACTAATAATAATTTGTCACATGCTTTCAACCTATTTATTACGTTGCCTAGCAACGGTTGGCCATTGCTGCTTGAACCTGTTATGTAATAAGCTCATTACGTAATAGGTCAGCGGTGTGTAATAAAAAGGAGTGGGGAACGTGCTACATTTACTAATCACTGACACGCCTGTAACGAACGTATATCTGTATATTCGTGAAAAAAATATTATTATTTGATATATGTTTCATTTTGTAATACGTAACTAAGAGGGAAACGTTTTTATATTGTATGTTTATCATATTATCTTAGAGTGGTAATTTTTAAATTGTACCGTTCAAAATATTTGAAAAATAATTTACATTAATGACAATCTTACATTTGTAATGTTTGAAGGAATACAACCTTAATACAATGAAATCAATTTAAAAATTCAAAAGCCTGATTTACATGGTCACATGGTTCCATAAAAGTCAATTTACCAGAGTCACCAAATCTAGTAACGTATTACAAAATGAAATATATAAAGTCTATTCCAAACGGAATCACTAAAGGACTAAGAGGAACTAAACGAAACCATTTTACCATCGTGAGTTGTACGAGATCAATTTTAAACGACTGAACGGTGCTTTTGTTAGACAAAATACTCAAAAGCCTCATTCTATCGGTCAAAGTTACTAGATTTGAAAATCCAGTTCTGTTTAAACCAAAGAAACAGACTATAATAGCATATATTTTTTCTAAGTTTCGCAGTTTTCAAAATTGTTTGTGAAAAATTGTTTATGCTTAAAACATTATTTTTATCCCAGTAAGTGTTATAAAAATAAAAAGAGACAGAAATATCGTATTCTAATAAATATCAATAAATAAAATATTTACATAATTTGTTAATTTTTGTTTGCAAATGCGTCTGCTAATGTGCATTTAGGATTGATAATGCAGTCACGCAAACATTAGAAACCTTTGAGCTGCAATTTCAGTTATTGCAGATAAATTCATTCTCTTTCCTATTTTTTAACAACGAATTTTTGAAGGTCATATGCGAGTTGTGGGTTCACAAACCTTACCACTCACCATTATTACCCAGTTACTTAAGCAAAATTGTAGAATAAAATATATGTTTTTCACTTAATAGATGTGTCCCGGATAGACGAGGGTTACATTTAGTTTAGCACCACGAAAATAGTTTTCTGGTTCTATGTAAGCCAATCGATTGCTCAGATAAAATTAGAGGCTCTCAGATACCGACAGATTAGGAAGGAACCGCCATTTTTTATAATACCGCTCTAAAATAAGGAAATCATCGCTAAGGATCACGGCGGTATTTTGAATATTCATATCTTGAACCGTAAAGGCAAGATCATCGGAATACATACATTTTCAGACTTAAGTTTCCGGGATATCATTGATGCAGAGGTTGAACATTAGCGGCAAAAATACTGACTGGGAAAGGTATTAACAATTGGCGCTTATATATGAAGCCTTTTATGTACACAGTATCGTATGCCAAAGACATGTCAACAATAGTAATATCGGTTTTATGGCCAGTTTGATAACCGATTACAATATAGTCGGACAGAAGAAAAACTTGATCGCAACAGTGCCTGCCATCTCTAAAGCCAGCCTGCACTTTTGGTTATTATCATTGTGGCGCCCGCACCTAGCCTAAGTTGGGTTAGGAGGCCAGACGGTTACACAAAATGATCTTTGCGGCGGAGACTATGAAGGACCACCAGCAGAAGGCTGGAATATGGAAAGATTGTGATAATGATACGGTGACGCACCGAGTTGAGCTACCTGGGGAAGACACGGACAACCTTGAGGAAAAGGGAATATAGACTCTGCTGCTCCTACGATCTGCTCTAGGAGATTAACATAAGAGAATGGTAGACCTAGCAGGGGTGTAAGCTGGTTTATACCCAGGCCCACAAGTAATGGCATTGGAGGATTCAAACCTAGAAAATCCAACGATGTATCTGAAACCCCTAACAAGGCGAAAACTATGCAGTAGACGTTGCTCTACTCGATGTGTATATCATATAAACAAAATAGAGTACCACACAAAATATAATATAAAAAACTTATTATTGCTAACAAATTATTAATAATAAACACAAATACAGAATGACTAAATTAAATTCAAGTATAAAAAATACACACGTGATCAATGTGCGAACCAAATTATGCAAGTTATGGTGCTGATGCAATAACTTACAGATTGAAATAAAAGTTATAAAAAAATTAAATTAACTACGATGTGTGTAAACTAAACTGAAAAAGTTCATTTCATAAAAATATATGTGTAATGCTTAAGGCTGCGTATAACCCCAAAAGGTTACTGGTTACTTATACAAAACTGACAATCTGAAATAAAATTAGTATCAAGCTATACATCAAATTTTGCACCAAATTTTTATCTATCTAATAGGATATTTTTAATTGTAGAAACATTTATTGTAAAAATATTATGGCTCAATAACTAAATAATTGAGATATTGTTCAGCGATATTGTTCTGTAATTTTTTAAATCTATTTGTGGGTTTTGAATAACTTTTATATTTATATAGTTTTGTGTAGAAATGTTCAAATAATACGTCAACATTTTTTGCGACTTGATTACTTATAGTTTAGTGCCTTCGTCGAAAAATATTATACTTGATAATGGAATGCCACTTTGTACACGTGTTCTTCATTAAAAATAAATCATTTTTACCTGTAACACCTATTTTGAAAACCGCGACAGATTCAAGATGGCGATAAAAATAGACTACCAAGTACAATAACTATAAGTAGTTTTCACAATAGAGCAAAATAGATACAAACATATTTGTAGAATGAAGCATTAGCTACAATTTTCCGCATTGTACGCAAATATGCGTCGATTGGTTTACAAGTTGGCGTCTACAATGCAATTTCCTTATTTACAATTATACAACAGTGTATTCTACAATTAAAAAAATCCTATTAGATAGATGAAAATTCGCTGCAAATTTTGAAATATAGATTGTTATTAATTTTATTTCCGAATATTAGTTTTGTATAAGAAACTATTAAGAAATATAGGGTTGTGTGCCGCCTTAAAGAAAATCTCCAACGCAACCAAATATCCATACATTTAACTCAAGCCATACAATACAACTATCGCCGCCGCGCCGAGTTCCGATATGCTCCCAGATATCTTCAAAGTGAAATCACAATCTCAAAAATAACAAATATGTATAAACATTTTTATTTTTTTTTTAGTTAGATAACCTCTGGTTGGTAAAGATTGCAACCTCTGCAAGATTGTATAATAAGGTTCCTGATAGCATTAAAAGTATAACCAATGAGAAAATATTCAAAAACAAGTTTAAGAAATATCTACTAAAACATACTTTCTATTCAATCTCTGAATATTTAAATTACAAAGCTAACTAGTATTAAATTTTACATTCTGTTAAATTAGAATATCTACAAGTATAAGTTATATTGACTTAACCTCTGTATTTTCTAATGATCACTAACAGGCTCAATAAAATATTATTATTATTATTATTATCATACAATGATTTGATTACTAGATTACGGTTTTGTTGCCTTTATATGGCCGGGGCTAATAAAACTTTGTTAGAGGTTGGCAGCCACAAAAAAACTCGTCTAAAAACAAAAATGCTTTGATAGGATTCATCTAGACAGGCCCCGTTAGCCACAGGGAAATTTTCCGGTATTCCGGTGATCCTATCCGCGCCTTGTGGGTATTTTGCTACTCCCCTTGCTACAGGATAAAAAAGGCAATTATTTCAAGCGGAAAATTTTTATTTAAATAACTGTCTCTGAAAGAAACATTTTATTTCTTTTTAAAGTTATAATGTAAGTATGATTTTGAGACATTTAAACTTAATGGAAAACAAGTAAATTCTTTTTAATAATATCTAAACTTTTCTAGAACTTTTTATTTTTCTTTATAAACTTTTTTAATTTTTACAACAAATATTAAGTTTTCATAAAATTTATATATATATATATATATATATATATGACAATATATGAATTCAAAACGATATTTTGTTATTTAATAGCTATTTATGCAACAAATAAGGAACTCACAAACCTCGTGGTTCAAAATATCGTCCACATCTGGACTTTTTTCAATTTGAAATTATCGTATATACCGACATGGTCTAATTCCATGGTTCTCAACCACGATGTCGTGGCACCCAAGACTACCATAGGTATATGAAAGGGGTACCGCGAACTTCGTAAAATTTATACAGATATAATTTTATATAAGGGTGTCGTCACTTAAAAAAGGTTCCGAATTACTGGTATAACTTAAGTACTTTTGGCCCCTAGACAAAAATATTTTTCGGGCCTGTCATCCTACTATTATTAATAAGTAACCTGAAACTGCTTTTCTTATTAAAGGTACATAGTACATTTGTATCACGGGCCCCACAAATTTACGGACCCTTGCAAAATGCGTTGTTTGTCTAGTCATAAGTTATTCCCTGTCTACCGATGTATCAGACGAGCCTTAAAAATCATAAATTACACCTAAAAATAGAGAGACATCTTAAGCCTTGCTCACACTAAGGCACATTTGTATTGACCAATGAGGTTGTTTAACATAACATAGAGACTGAACGAGTGCAACTTGTTATAATGCCAACACATTCTTAGGCAGGAGACGGGGTTGCCCCCTAGGAGTTGTGCGGGTTTCTTACATCAATGTATTTCCGATAATAATTGTAAGTAACATATATTTTTTTAATACTGCAAACTGCAACTTTAATAAGCATACAAAAAATTTCATAAATAGTAATAAATTAGCTTGAACTTGTTGGTATATTTTTCAAATAATTAGTAGATTATTTAATAGGTAGTATCTAAAATACAATATCATCGAAAAAAAGCGTATGGTAGACATTGAATTTGATTTTTTTATGTAGACAATTCTGTTAATTTTAAAATAAACGAATTCTATGTCTATCTAGACACCTTTTTTTTCTCGATCTTATTGTATTGTACTGTTTCAGATACTTTCTACATTTAAAACGGTACATAATTTATTCCATAATTTATTATATAATTTTATTATATAATTTATTCCATGATAAATTAAAATTTATTTGATAAATTATAAAGATGTATATCTATAATCAGTTCTGGGTAACATATGTATTCGAAGTACTGAATACAAATATTCTTTTTTTAAGCAAAAAACTATATATGTAACATTTTAATTAAACATTACTTTTTAGTATTTAAAATACTGTATCTAAAATACTCTTTAAATGATATTTACGGTAATATTATTAAAAGTTGAAAGATGTTGAAAAAGTAAAATAGTAAAATAGAAAAAATAACACAACAAAACAACGCTGACGAACAACAAAATAAATGTAAATCAGGCAACCCGTTATACTCTTAGGGTCAAAATTTCCTACCGTCTCCACAGGGTCTTGACTTCATAACTAATAATGCTAAGCATAGAATATGCTGTGTTTATTTATATGACGTCAATGGTATCAACACACTGTATCGGCACAGTATCGCCTCATGTCTTGGCACAAGTCGCAGCGTGGTCCGCTACATATTTCGTGCGCCCATACATGTGCCCGAATAAACCGGTAACACTCCACGGAAATTCAAGAGTGGTCCGTAGCTTTTCGGGCGTAGGAATAGCTAGAACCTCAATTCAGCCAGAAATAAGCAGTTGACTTCGATCATATATCAATACAGTGAATTAAACTAAAGCGAGTTAAAAAGTCCAAAGAAATCAGTGTGCCTGAAACTTGTATTCAGTGCGGGCGTAAATTTATCGACATGTATACTCTGAGAACTCTCAGAGTTAGGACTGATCTTGTAGCATTTACAGAATTTCTAAACTTTGTCACTCTGGATATTGAAAACGGTTCAAAATCAGTTGACGTCATTCTTGAAAAATTTCAAAATGAGCCATCTGACAAACTTAATTTCAAATAGTCAGGACTTATTTCTTACTTGTCAAAAATTTCGTACCCACATCTTTATTCTACGTTTTGTTTTTCTATTATTTGAAGCCAAATGTAGCGCAGCTCAGCTCAAACTCGTGCGACAATTTAGTGCAAACTGAAGTATGGACGTATGCATCTTAATTTCAAAATCGCTGATAACTGTGACCAGATACAAATCGCTTGATATTTGTTTCGCGACAAGTATCCTAGTTCGTATGGGGCTTTATAAAACAAATAAAAAATAGATCTTGGTTTCTTAAATAATGTATTTAGTTATATACTTATATCTCACTCAGATGATGGAGAATAAATTACAGATTTTGTAAATAAATGTCTGCAGAAAATATTTAGCCAAAAGCAACCTTCAATATAGAGCTGTTGTAGAAGAAAAGCAAACAACATATCCCAATCGAGATTTTATAATCTAATCTAAGTTCCACTTGCGGCTACACCGTACTTCTCTCTCTTTTCTTTTCTTGGTATTCAATTTATAAGCTTTTCAAATAGAGTGGATGTGTAATTTAATACGGGGAATCTAAGTAAAACAGTTGTTTCTAGAAGTGAACAAAATTAAACTTACACAACTTTGGTTTTGACCCCGATATGTGAGTCTACAAGTTATGAGGAGTTATGAGGAGTTATGAGGTTATGATTAAGTTATGAGGATATAAGAGTTCTCCAAGTATACCAAATTTAACTGGTCCATCTGTTTAGCCAGATTTCTACCGAACAGACAGGCAGGCACATGAGTCACGCTATAGAAGTTTCTTGATCATACCTACGAAAACAAGATACATTTAATTAATCAATGGTCCAAAAATGCCAGCAAATAATCATTACCCATAATATGCCATATTAGTTGCTAGGCGGCTAATCAGCAAAAAAAATTAAGGCCAGTACCTTGTTTTCAAACCAATGCTGCGTAGTCTTCGCATTGTGTGCGGTGAATAACAGTGGTGACCAATGAAGAAGTAGTTGTTCAGTTCTTTAGCTTTACTTCAACACGGTTTTCTAGTAGACTTTAACCGACTTTTTACCACTTTGTAGTAAGAATGCTGAATAGTAGCTCCCTTTTTATCAAACCATAAGCGAAGCAGGATAATGGCCTCTCTGGATCGTCAGCGCGTTCTCACAAACTTCTCGTGAACCTGTTGCATACACGATGTAGTTCTGGTGGTTGAAAGCCTACTCAATATTAAATATTGTTTCATCAAAATGTTTTCAAGAAACCCAGAGTAATTCTATTGAATAGTGGTCGCAGAGACTTAGGCGCTGTGAAACGGCCAGAAGTTGTCATTTTGAAAAAGAATTAGTGTTTCTTATTTAAGGTGCATCTATGTATTATGTACTAAAAGACAATTAAATGATCTTAAAGCAGCTTGTAGAATTTCTCTAACAACTTTGTAAAAGTATTTTTGGCAATAGTAGGAGCATATGCACTTTTTTCACAGATATGCGGTGAACCCCCTCCACTGTCGTTGACTGCATTTGAAGTCACAACATTGTCAATTTTTCATTACGTGTATGTGTCGCAGTGGCGAAGTTAGCAGGGGGTGCCTCCAAATATTGCTCTGGCCCTCAGTTGCCTCCCCCTTAATTGCTCGGAGAAAAATTTGTAAAATGCAAGGATCTGTTTCGTTTTTAAGTTATTTTTTAGGTGAGGCCCATTTTTTTGGTCATAACTTGTATTATAAAGATGAGAACCTTTTTTTGCTCATCACTTGTATTATAAAAATGAGGACCTTTTTTTGTCGTCACTTGTATTATAGAGATGAGGACATTTTTTTTAGGTCAGCACTCATATTATCACACTTGTCCATTAGTCCATAAATAACGATAAAAGATGATGATGCCCTCCTCAAATATTTACCCCCCCCCCCGATTATCCTCAAATATTTCCTGGCTCCTCCAGATTTTAAGAGCCAATGCTGCCACTGATATGTCTTATTTAAAATTGAGGCTTAGCCAGTTTGTAAATTAATGTATTTGAAGCTTCTGCTAATAAACTGCGCGAATTTTACATTATGCCTTACCATGCAGTTAGTTGCATGCAGCTACAAGAAAAATAGAATGTTCTAAACCAGGGGTTCTTAAACTTATGTAGTCCGAGGACCCCCTCTTCGACACATTTTTTTTGCGGACCCCATATCAACCCTAGGCATTTTATGTCGTTCTTGAGACTTAATTTTTGGCTCAATCATCTCATAGGCACTACGTTATAACAAATATAGGTAAAAATATATCGCTGGTTATTTTAATAAATGGTCTTGCGCAAATATAGAGATGAACATTTTTATTAGCATATAGAATAAAAAACATAAAATAAATAAAAATAGTAGTAAAAAGAATTAAAAAAATTACAAATTATAATACGTTAAACTCATACAAACATTTCTTGATCAAATATTGATCAAAATAGGCCTTATTATAATATGTTTTCTGTAAATAATTTGCAGTTGCATAAAAAGAATTATATATTTACTAATTATTGTTTAGTTACGTCAATAACTAGTTAGGTAACAACAAATACAAAAAGTCTTGACCATGTAGGATTTTTATTAAATTGTTTCGCGGACCCCCGGTAATGGCTTCGCGGTCCCCAGTTTAAATATCACTGTTCTAAACGGATCATTAAAATAAGCTGTCACTATGAATATCTTAATTTTATGAATACATTAAATTATTATTTTACGCCAATAGGAACAAATGCAAATCAATGTTAATATTGTAATAACATTCAACAAGTTTCAAAATCATAAAATAATATACATAAAGTTGGAGGCTCTGTCTGTACAATAACATTTTCTTAGTATTTTGACTTAGGTAGCTTTAATATTGTTAGATCATTTTCACAATTTTTAGAACTGTTGTCTGTCTGTCAGCCTGTCTATGTGTCTGTCCAAGCAAATAATAAAAACTGCTGGTCGGATTTTGATGAAATTTTGTATATGTGGTTATAATATTACTACTTTCATGATAGAATATTTTTACGGGCGTCCTCGTTTAATGAATCCGCTCTTGCAATATTCTGTACATCTGCTATTAAACAAATATCCATCTGTATGTCCATCAGTGTGTCTCTCGCTTATTGGTATGGGTGCGTGAGTGCGTGGAAGCGTGCATGCTTACTTGCGTTTGTGCGAGCATGTGTGTGTCCGTAGCCATCACACCGATTTTCACGAGATTTTCAACACGTTTTAAGGTAAATTAAAACTATGGGTTTAAGGCAGTATTTCATATCATAATTTTAACTTAAAGGGTTAGTTTTGGAGTGAGAACGAAATAAATCAGTTTTTTCGATATAATTCTTAAACTATTCATCATAATCACTTCCGGTTTTTTTTAGTTAGAGCTGAAAAAGTCCGAAGAAAAACTACGATTACATAATATCTCCATTTTGGTTTTTAAGAAAAAATTATCTAAATTTTGTCTAAATTTGAAAGGGCCTAGAAAATCTATCTTACAGTAATTTGTCTTATTTGAACATCATTGAATAAAATATAATAAAAATTATTTAATTCAATTGATCTGTATTGAAATTACGATAGTTTTAAAATATTTTAATTTGTGCATTATTGCCTTAGGAACAGGACCGTCTTATGAATTATAAGGGCCCTAGGCCATAGGTATTTAACGGGCCCTCCTCCCAGGAAAAGTCGAGTCAAATTTAAAAAAAATATAGCAATTTAAGCGATTACAACGATTTTGAGACCTAAATTTTAACCTTAATTATTCACTACCACTATATTTAATGTTACTAAAATTATTGGTTGATGCAAAATTAACCAATTAATTATTAATTAATTTTTTTGGAGTTTTTATTTTGAGTTGAAAAATAACGCTTGTTTCATGTAATAATTATAAAATTATTCTCCTTATTTAGGTGAAAAAGATGCGTGTCGAAAATCATATTCATGTTCGTCATACTCAGGGCCGCCCCTAGCATTTGCGAGGCCTGGGGCAAGACTGGAATTGCGGGGCCCCAAAACTGGATTTGCGGGGCCCCAAAACTGGATTTGCGGGGCCCCATCTATATATATATATTGAATTATGATATTTTCTTTAATATTATTAATTATTAACAAAGTACACATAATTCAATGAAAATATAAATTTTTTCCAACTATTCATAAAACTTGGAATAATATTTTTAATGTATTTTATTATTTTATTACTTGACGGTCGAAGCGCGGGGCCCTTAAAGGTGCGGGGCCTGGGGCAGGTGCTCCACTTGCCCCAGCCTAGGGGCGGCCCTGGTCATACTTATAATGCTCTACCACTTTGAGAAAGGATGGAAAGCGGCACAGTTATTTCGGGATCTTGAAAAGCTCGTTGAGGCTTTTCGGCCGTAGAAGAGGATGCCAGTATGACAACCAGGCTACTGGCCGAAGAGTTCAAGGTCGACAAATCCACGATCGTCCGTCGCCTAAAAAAGCTTTGAAAAGTGTGTAAATTTGTTGGATGGGTGCCTCGTGAACTCTCCGACAAGCCGTTCGAGTTCGAATTTTCACCGAATTTCTGAAGAAAAACGAGCAATCGTCATTTGTGAAGAATCTTGTCACTGGTGATGAATCGTGGTTGCTCTTCAAAAACGTCATAAGAAAGAAAGTTTGTGTATCTCCGGGTGAAACACCGGAAGGAATAGCAAAAGGTGCCCACAGTAAGAAGGCAATGTGGTGCGTATGGTGGGATGGAAGCGTAATTATCCATTGGGAGATCATTGCAAACGGCATTTACTTTTGGTGGAATGAAGATGATTAGCGTCAACAGAAGCGGATTCCGCACAAAAACGGCAAACAGCAATTCAATATCAACAGCGACGTCTATCTGGCTCAGCACGATCTTTTCTATACAGCAATAGATCGTCTGCATACAGCAATTTTTTTGTTGAATAAACTTATATACAAAAAAAAAATCGTCGTTAATTTTGCATCAACCCAATAGATTTTACATACATAAATTCTATAATTCCGAACAGGAGTTCGTTTGAAATATGAAATTCCTGGTATATTTATAATGTTAATGTTATTCATTTTGTTATTTATTTATTTTTGTTTTTTTTTTTTTTTTGTAAAATCTGTAACTTAGACAGTAACTATATGGAGTGGCCTTGGCGAAAAAACTGCCCTTATTAGGAAATCTTGGATTATGGAAGGATTCTTTGAGTGTGGAGCGGAGAAGTGGGGAATGGTGGATTGGTTTGGGTTCACCAACACAATACTCACATTTCACACATCTATTCGAACTATATACTCGAATATTTATTTAATATTTCTGCCTCCTGATTTGTTTCGGGATTGTTCTTATGCATATATTCAATTAGCTTTATTTTGAAAATATATATTTTTTAATTCTAATATATATTATACGAGGTTTCTCTTACGGCCAGCACTCTGTTGCCTATTTAAGGGTGAGTAATATCACTGATTGTTTGATTTGTGCACCGAAAAGACCACGTGAATCACATGAAAAGGGAAGAAATATTGTGTACAAAGAAGATCTTTAGTTATCTTAAGAATTATTAAAAGACATGATTATCAATTTTATAATCAGTTTAACTGAATTTAATTGACCTTATCCCGGGTCCTCTGCTAGTACAATATATTATCGCAGTAACTGAGTACATTTAAATCATTATTAAATTTCTCAAGATATGATGCAGGTCACATCATATTAAATTTGAGGCATAAATTCAATATTATTACCGCGTTTATGGTATTTACGATCACGTCTTCCACATTTAAACGTACTGCACCAACAATCACGTAATTTTAGTTTTAAACCATACGATTATCGCCAACAATTGTCCGATAAGGAATTTTATTATTAATGAAAGTACTACATAGTTGAAACGGTTTTATGAGTTTTATAGTTGCTTTAGCTACTAAGCTAGATTAAGTATAAATCTTGGTCATGTAATGATGTCACCTAGACATATTGGTATTAGAGATGACACAAAAGTCATCTGCAAAGAAGTACTTTATTTAAATAAGAAAAAACCATCTGAAACAATTGGCTTTAGTTAAATAACAGCATGAGTGGAATATCTTAGGAAATGTTAAGTTGACTCCGATTAAGGAAGACCATTAGTTTCTTCCTGCATGAGCTACTGCAAAGGAATCACAATCACACGCCTTCATGTAGGTCACTGATGGTGGACCAATTAACTTCTCCTTCGAGATGAAGATCCTCCTGTTTGTGAGATGTCTGACACTGATTTATCTGTTTCACACATTTTAACTGAATGAGACCAATTTCAGGAAATCAGAGTTAGTCTTGATATATGCTACGATTTGTCTGGCACCTGATAGAATCGAACATTTTGCTTTATATTATATAATGTTTGCATTTTAGTCTGTTATATTAGATCAGTGAAGGCGAACCTATGACACGCGCGTCGCGAGTGACACGCCAAGACATTTTAGGTGACACGCATTGTTTTCGGACGGTCTTCGGACAAGAACAGTGAACGCATCTGGCCTCAAGTGTTTCTCGACTTGAGGTCCAAGCTTGAGAATCTGGAAAGAAATCGTTTGGAGAATGAAAAAGAGTGCCACAATGAACAAGAAATTTGGAGTTCTTGGAAACGATTACCGGACACTTTTAGCACAGAAAAATCTAGCGATGACTTTATTCATAATTTATCCCTCTACGTACTTTGGTGAGACCTTATTCTCGGCATTAAATAATATTAAAACCAATAAAAGAAACCGACTGACAGATGAAGTTACTAGTGCTTGCCTGGGCTTGAAGTGCACGAAATACCAACCTTCAGTTGAAGATTTAGCAAATGCAAATCTGCATAAAAAAAGTCACTAATGTAAAGAGTTATTTGTTTTTTCTTAAAAAAAAATATATAACTATTTTTTTACTACGGTTGCATACCATTATGGATATTTCTAGACGTGATACGGCACCCAAGTTAAACTAGGTTTTTTTCGAAATTTGACACACCGAGCTCAAAAGGTTCGCCATCACTGTACTATATGGTAGTTGGTTCATTCACATCCTTCTGCCATCGCCTACACATCTGTTCCGTGTTTGGAACAGATTTTATGCTTAACTTCTTTGAGTTAGTTCATACAAGTGTTCTTTCCTTGTGATGTTAATTTTATTTTAGGTAAGCAAATGAATTATGCGCATGAAATGAAGATAGGCGCTAATAGTCTCCCATTCAATATAATTTTAGTTTATCCAGCTGTTCACTACTTGCTTCATATTTGAGCATTCGGAAACAATTTGTTTCTTTTAAAAATCAAGCATCTAATTCTTTGCCAATAAAGCGTAGAGTACCACAAGGCTCAATACTTGAACACCTCTTGTTCATTATATAAGAAAATGAATTTCCTTCTATTTCTAATGACAAAACAGTGCCATATGCTGATGATACTACTCTCATTACACGGTCATGTTCTCTTGATAAAGTAATAAACAATAATATCTATACAGTAAATTGCCGAAACTTGTATAATCTCTTACAAATCGTAACTGATTCGCTCGAAGACTCAAAATTTGTTAATCACAAAAAATTACAAAATGACCTATCTTTTATTTCTTTCCTGGGAGTATTAGTTGATTATACTATTAAATGGAATCAACACGATAGTGCAATTGTTAATAAAATCTGTAAAACAATATTCCTTATACGCAACTTGTCAAATTCTCTGTCAAAAGATATATTGTTAACTACTTATTACGCATTGTTTCAGTCGCACATATCATAGGCCCTTTTAGCCTCATTCTGCATCAGCGGAAAGAATCTTCCACTTACAGCATCGTGCTTTGTATTGTAGCTGACATTAGTTAGAGAGCAGATTGTAGAAATGCGTTCAAAGAATTGAGAATAATGCCACTTTTCTGTATGTCTGTCAATCTGTATGCGTACAAAAATCAGTGTATGTTAGCAAGTAGTGAACCATCTCATTCTTATAAAACTAGAAATAAAAACCAAATTTACCCAAAATTTCTGCGATTAAACAAGTAGAGGAATACCTCCAACTATTTTTCAATAAAATTCCTCAATTATTTATCTGATCGTTATAAGGCCTTAAATATCCAAAACAATAAAATAGAAATTAAAAAAATATTAAGAAAATTCATTTTACTCGCACAATGAATATTTAAAATTTAAATTTTCTACATAGTGTGTAGGTCCTTGTTTTACTTGTATATCTGCTTTTTTCTGAAATAATTTTCTGTAAAATTTTTAATATTTTTTGTAGTAGATGTGAATGAATAAAAACGTTTGTATATTGTACTTTGGTCAATTGACCAAACATATTATTCATTGCCATATAGATGCTGTGCTGAAATTTTCAAGTTATATTTCAATATTAATAATTTTTAAATCTATTGTATAACGATATTCTACACGCCTGTGTCGAAAGAGGTGAAATAGTAAGATAGTGAAAATGCTATGCTCGAAAGTTGTAGGCTTGATCGTTTCAATAGAGGTTTGCATGAGTATAATAAATGTACGCATAGTTCTCCCCTCCACTCCATATATACATTGGTAAAAGAGACTAATTTAGCTCTGTGAAGTGAGCTTTCATTCGAAGGATGAGTAGAACTATACCAGGTACAGTATTTTCCGCTAAACGTTTTTCTACCTTAAGAGGAATTCAGATTTAAAACACGTTAACTCAAAAACAAGAAAGACTATCATTACTTTTCTTTTATCAACTGAATAATCGATGTAAAAAGGTCCTCAACGAACTGTCCTAATCTTCATTAGAGAAATTTGTAACCATTAAAGAGTTTTACAATGATCTAAAAGATGATAACTGACAGGCGTAAGGTCAGGTAAATACGATGGTTGAGGTAAAACAGATCAGTTAATCTCCTAAATTTTGTCAAGTATTATTTTTGAGGCATTTGAGAAATGTTCAATACTCAAAAATAATATGGACACTGCTGGGCAAGGAAAAACAAATTTCCTACATTTCATGTGACACCAGTAGGTATATGTTTATGGATATAATGGGATTCGAAGTAGTCAAAAACTAAAACAATATTTTAACTTCGCTAGATTCAAACTTGCATTTAATCACGTTCACTGACTTTAGAGGTATGCGGATGTTAATTTTAAATTTTATTTTATATTATTTAAATATATTATTAACTACTGTATTGTAAACATTTTGAATTTGATTATTTTATTTATACATTTTCATATGTATCATCAATTATGTTGATATCATTTAGTTGTACTCTAATATCAATAACAATGTAAATTTTCTGTTTTACTATTTTTCACAATTGTCAAATAAAAATATATCAAAATAATTTCATTACCTCTCATGAATATTTAGAATCCCATTATATCTATAAATATTTAATATACGGACGTAATTCATCTAATTCAATTCTGTACCTATACCTATATGTTGTAACTTTCGATATAAATATTAAATCTATAAAACATATTATTATTTTTAAACATTTCACGTATATCATCATCAATCAGACGTTGCAATCCATTGCTGAATATAGGCATCCATTATCATTTTCCATCTTGCTCGGTTTTGGGCTTCTTGTATCCAATTCGTAATGACGCTCTTAATGTTGTCAGTCCAGCGAGCAGGCGGTCTTTCTTTGCTCCGTTTATCTACCTAAGGTCTCTTATGGAGGACACGTTTAGTTCAACGTCCGTCTTCTGTTCTGATAACCCATCTCCATTTAATTCTGGCTGTTTTCCCAAGGATGTCTTTTTGGTTTTACTGCGAATTTCCGAGTTAGGTATTTTGTCTCTTAAGATGATGTCCATTATAGTTTGCTCCAAATGCTATCTATCATTACAAAATTCTTCTGAAGATCTCGCATATTTGATTGTCTCTGCATCTTCTTATTTCATGGCCAAAATATATGTATGCAAAGACTTGTTCTATTCCGAGATTGTGAAGCACGAGATCTGTCATTAGTTTCATGAGTTTATCTTGAGGGCAACTTTTTTCGATGCTTCACTTTCGATGCACCTTTAATGCTATTGACAAAACTTTGAAAACGTATTGTAATACGGCTGTGAATAACCAAATATTATCGCCCAGTCGTACTCCTCTATCATCCATAAAAGTGGCTGATGTATCGTGAAGTGAGATACTTGCATGAGCATGTGTATAGTTTATTAACAGGCTGAACCAATGGTATATCCTACACCCATTCAATGCTGCTAATATCGACCACAATTTGACGACGTCGAAGGTTTTCTCGAAATCGACGAATATGAGTGTAAGTAGTTTGTTATATTCAGTACATTTTTTTGTTATGGTGTTGATAAAATAGTCTAAAGGTGATCGTCTGTACCAAAATCTGACCTGAATCCTGCTTGTTCGACATACTAGTGGAAATCGAATTTTGCTGTAAGTTCGTTGTATATTTTGGTGAACAGCTTGTACAGATGTATAGCTGCACTTATTAATTTTATTAAAATGATTATTATTTTCTTAGTACAGTAATAAATACCCCGAAGTTACGCGATAGGTGAGCCCGACGAAAGTCGAATTCGCGTAAGTCGGGATTCAACTTTACATATAAATACATAACAATTTTGTTTCATTGGAATCAAGGACTAACAAAAACACTACTTTAGAAGACAAATATTAAATAAAATTGTAGTTATTTATACATATTAACACAATATATATAAAAAAAAAAAAATGAGTTACGTAAAAAAGTTATTTCGATGTAGATGGCTTCATAAACTCTAACAAATTTGTCTGGCGACACAACGTCAAATTTTTCAAGCAAAATTTCTTTGTAGCAATCTAATAATTTGTGTATTCGTTGCTCTGTAGTTACAACGCGTCCTTCGTTAGAGTCTGTGTTTTTAAAATTTGTAAGCCCTTTTCAATTGAGCTGAGACCTTCTGTCATTCGGCTATAAAAATCCTTGATAATGTTAAGTTTACATTCCAAAGATATCGTTTTCCTCTCTTACTAGGTGCAGGAGTATCAGATTTACTTCGTTTGGACGACATGTTTTTTAAGGGTTTAAAAAACGTATAACAAAACAATATTAACTTTCGTCGATCGTAGAATCGTAATCGTGCACGTAGATTTCGCGCTAAATGCGTTCAATGCGTAGCACAGCAAGAGATACACTAAAGATAGCGGGTGGCAGTGTTGTCAAACGAAAACATCAAAAACCGTGTAACTCCGAGTTCGCGTAAGTCGGGGTATTACTGTATTTTTAGTCATTTGAATTCCCAATTTAATTTTTTTTTTTTAAGTAAACATTAAATAATAATTAACGTTAACTATTATATTATAACAAAATATAAGAAGTGAAATGTTTAAACAATAGTTCAGTTCTTTTAACTTTTGATTTAAGACTAATAAGGGCAAAAGCCGCACCTTTTAAAATAAAATAGTTATTGGTCATTTATAATATTCTAGAAAGCTGTATCCTGCTTAGTGTATAGGAATTAAACAATGTAATGTACGTCTGACTTTGAGAACATTTTTTAGTCAAACAGAAAACATAACCTACTTTAATGCATTGTTTTATGACCTAACTTTTTACCGGTTTAAGTGGAACTAGATTTTCAATTTTAGTAACTTTTACTGTTTTTAAGTGAGGCTTTTGATCATTTTGTTTAGCAAAAGCTCGCTTCAGACCTAAAAAAGAGAATTCATGACAACTTACAAAAATTAAAATTCCAGTTAATTCCACTTAAACGTTTCGCATAGCCTATACGTGTTATTTGATCAACATGGTGTTAAAATTTAAGCACGCAATCAAACGTTTTTATTTCTTATAAAAATAAAAGTGGTTGATAATATTATTCTATATAAAAGAAACAAACATTCTAAAGCCCAAATATAATTTAAAGCAATGTTAAATTAATATTTATCAATAATTATAACGTGGTAATGTGCGTTGTTCTTAAGTGCGGTCCTGTGCTACGTGACAGGGTTTGATGATGTGATACTGCTGGAGCTCGTCGCTCAGAGACTCTGGGTAAGCGGCTGCCATACATCGGGTGCGCTTTATGAATTTTTAAAGGGTGGGGAAGCGGGCTGCTTCACTGAAGTACACCCGCGGGAAACTCACACCAAGGTTGGGAATTTCGAGAACGAGAAAACTGTTTTGACGTATTTCATACGAATTAATACTGAAATGGGTTGTACCTGTTTATGTTTTATTGATGTTGGTATTACTGGTAAGAAGATTAAATGTAATGATGTGAATTATATGTTGTGGAGATGGATATGATATTAAATTTAAATGTGATGTTAAATTTGAAATAATATTAACATTGCGACGGTATGTACGATGGTTAAAAAATATTAATAATTTTTAATCTCGCAAATGGCATAGTTTAAAGGGTACAGTTTCATTAATAAATTTATCTTTAATATCTGTCAGTAAAAACCGTTAGTCAGTTACCGTTAATACATTACATTACTAAAATATAATTGACGTACAACAATTTAATACAACGTAAGTTATGGAATCTGAAATTTCACTTGTCGGTTGGGACGGTAGTTGTTAACAAAACATGGAACATGGATACCTTGTATCATGATACAGACAAAGGCATAATCAAAAGGTATGGTGACAAAAACGTAAAGGACCTTCAATAAAGGTAGCGTTATAAGGAAATATAATAAATAATAATGGGACATAAATGATAGTATTAGCCCGAATATAACGCAACCCCGAATTTAACACGACACCAAAATTTTTCATGAAGATATTTTGAAAAAAAAAGTTATCCGAAAATCGCATCGTTATCGTTAGTATGCTCGCTTTCAGTCTCCCACAAAATGTCATCTTCAGTCCCATTTAAATTTTTTGAAATGCAGCGTTCCTTGAATCCATCACTATCGATTCAGGTTCGATCTTTTGCCAGGCGATCACAATCCATTCTCCTAAAAGTGAGACTGAGGATTTCTTTGTTTTTCTTGAAGGTGTCATTGGTTGATTTCCCGCTAATATCCAATTGTTGTATTCTTTTCCTAAATTGTCTTGAAATGGTTTATTAGCCACCACATCCAAGACTTGCAACTGAGGTGTCATACCACCTGGTATTATCGGAATTAAATGCCTGAATTTTTTCCTTTACACCTGCCGTAAGATGGCCTCGAAATGCATCAAGGAGCGAGGTTTTCTCAGAGAACCTGGCTGTTTTCCGCGTATCACATTTAACCAGTCTAATACCAATTCCTTTCTCATCCAACCTTTTTCTTGGGCCCGAAAAAATATTCCTGGATGCAGCTTTTCTTTGGGCTTTGTTGAAGCTTCTGTCCATCAGCTCTTACTTCGTAATCAGTTGACTTCGATAAGACTGTTTTTTCACCTTTCTTATGGTGGTGTGGAGGCATAGGTGTACTAATAAGAAGGGTTGTTTATATTACATTCAATTACCTAGACTTCGAATTTAGCCCGAGGTAATTTTTCACAGAAAAGAATTGATCAAAAAATATCGCGTTATATTCTGGCTAATACGGTAATTTAGATAAAGTACTAATCACAGGGTCAAACGATACATGTCGCGTATTTTTACCAATCCTACCAATCTTCTTAAGCAATCTTTGAAGCAAACGTTTGCCCGTAAAGGTCCCCGAGAAGCTGCAGGTGAAACCCCTTGTGTAATAATTTACCGGATGGATGGAAAAGATACGTGAACAATGTATTTCTGTCAATCTGTATTTTACTGTTTAGTGAATTACACTTTGAAGTACTAATGGCGCTCAACATAGTTCAACAAAAGGTTATTGTAAAAATATGTCACCAAGTTGTAGTTTACGGTGACCTTAAGAAAATAATGTGAAATTTTGGGTCGCAATCATATTTCTAAGAACACAATGTTCTGGTTGATGGAAGAATTTGAAAAGCGCGATAATGTGATAGATAAACAGGTGCCTGGACATGGAAAACAATGCATGGAAAAGATATAAGTCGTATGTGAGAGTGTGACAGAGTGAGATCACGGAACGCCTATGCTTGAATTATTCGGGTCTTCTTTGGGATTAGCACTTTCTCAGTATATGAGCTGGAGATGTTATCAGATCATATTTTTCGAAAACGTTATAAGGACTATTGTAAAAATAAACGTGTCAGGAAGGTAATTTGGTATTGTTTCATAAATAAAACATTGTGCGAAAAAACCGATGTGTGAGAGATATGATGATGAGAAGAATGAGAAATCTGATGACTAAATTTCATTTCCAACGTAGATCTCTGGTATCACAAAGGGACATACATGTAAAGTTAAGGTATCAAAAATTCAGGTGGTTGAAAGTCACTAAACTACATCCCCAACATCGACCTTAAATGAAACCAAAAAGGACGAAGAAACCGATGTAATCCGAAAAAGAAATTGAGACACACGTTATTATCATCCTGCTCGTCATTATCAGCGTTATTTGAATCGATATTAGACATACGCTTTGACATACATTCTGAGCCCCCTAAACATAATTGAAGATCCTGACCCAGCTAACCCTCTTGTACTAAAAATTCGGTTACTACCCTACAGTCTAAATTCTCGCTGTAATGGAGACATTTGGATGTCGGACCATGTTTGTAATAAAGACAATGGCGATGCTTATGTAGCTGCAAAAAGCTCTTCTCAGACATCTGATCTTGTCTAAATGATGTGATGAGTACAATGGCATACATAATGTCAAATTGCGGCAAGAAGATATAAAATCGAGACCGTCATTCTACAAGAACAATTGTATTCGCATAGGCAACTGGTGTACCAAAGAATTAATCTCTTCCGATTTGTGAGACGTGTACAGATTTCATACAGCTTCTAAGCATAGTCCTTAGTCTTTTCAGATATTTGAGCAGTCTTTATCATAATTTATTTGTATTTGGCCATGTTTACTAGGTTGTTCGGGATCACATTTACTAGTTTTTGGCTTCCAGTGCTTTTTGTCCATCGGCCATCAGCTCTGGACTGGTCAATAACTTGACCAGTCCAAGCTCATTTTAGTTTAACAGTATGTTTAGCAGCCTAATGATGTATTATTAGAGTTAAATGTTGGAAATAATATATAAATGTTATGGACTACATATATCTTGAAAAGATGTTATGTTTTTATATAAATAGATATATGTATATGTTTCGTTGGTTATAACATTTTCAAGATATCAAGTTAATAGAGGCATAATAAAGCTAAGAGCGTCAGATGGTGACATCCAGTTATTCCAGAATGTAGTTTTACTAGCATGGTTGTTGCTGCTAAATATTTCATAATGGATGCATTTTGCTACGTAATGCACATTTTAGTGTTGCTCTAGTGAGGATATTGTGTTGGAATACTAGCTCGTAATGCCCCTACATTTTATCTTTCCCTCTCTATAAAAGTTTTCATTTCTAACTTTGAAAGTTGCCATTTCTGAACGATGTTTCATAGTGTTATTTTAAATCGCCGAAATAGCTGACAAATGTTAAGTTTAAAAAAACTTAAAAGGCTTGTATGCAATTTAGAAACTAATAATGATGTTTGTGCCATTCGCAAAAATAGATTTTTTCATTTATTCTTTAATTCCTTGCAATGCACGTCCAAAACGTTTAAGTTCTTTTAATTTTACGGGTACTAACTCTTGCACTGTTGATTTCAGATTGGCTAAGCAATCAGATTGACGGCGTTATAAACATGGAGAGGAGGCAACAAGGCCTACTACAAAAAATATGGTCTTTAGTCCATTCATACTGTCACATTTAGTTTCTATCATTTAAAGTTTCATTATCAGTTAGATTCATCATCGTTTCTTAATATCAGTTATATCTTACTAGCATTTGATGACATTTGATACCTGGAGAATAGAATATTTGGATATAGGGACTGAAAATCCGGCATGGCAAGGAAAGAGGGTAATACGTATTAACAACTATTAACACAAACAATTGTAAAACAACGGTTACTCCTAAATACTCAGACCACATGGGACTTAGTTTTCAATTCACAAGTAAGATATATGCTACAACAAACATAAAATATCAACGCCGTATAACTGAATTAAATACAATAGACTTTATACAATACATAAGTACAATCTGTTGGGATCAAATTTATGATACCTCAGAAATTAATTATAAACTAGATCTATTTTTAAATAAAATCACGTATGCAATCAACCTTCACTTCCCATTAACTAAATTAAATAAAAATAATAAAACTACCCTAAAATGGTACAATCAGGAACTGCGAAAAATGAAAGAAATTCTACTGTTCTTGCATAATTACGTGAAACTTGATTTCAGAATTAATATTTATTATAAAAATTATAAAAAAGAAAATAATAAAAAATTAAAAGAAGCGAAAAAGACTTATTATGAAAACTTAATTTTAAATTCAAGCAATAAGTCCAAGACAATGTGGAGAATTATAAGGAAAGAAAGTGGGAGTAGTGTAGACTCTAATTTATGCACTAATTCTCTGACAGCTGACCAATTAAACTTGTACTTTTCAAACATTGGTGATGAAATTACAAAAAAATAAATAATTCGAATAATATAGATCCGCTTGAACTATTAAATAGTAATTTAGTTAGTAATCCTTACTCTATTTATCTTTCTCCTGTCGATTCAAATGAAGTTAAGGACTTAATAAAAAATTTAAAGAATTCTAGTAGCTCAGATTCATACGGATGGACAACAAATATACTTAAAATCTCTGCAGACTATATAACGGACCCCATAACAGATATAATTAATTTTATATTCACAACATGGACTTTACCAGCATGTCTCAAACGCTCCAAAGTTATACCGATCTACAAAAATGGTGACCCGAACAATCCGTCCAACTATAGGCCAATACAGAGAGGGCTATTTATAACAGATTTTCAAATTTTTTAACAACACATAATATACTATCAACAAAACAATTTGGTTTTCGTCCAACACTATCAACATGTAAAGCTGCGGTGTCCTTGATCAACGACATTGTCGGTAGCCTGGAGAGAGGTGAATGTGCTATTTAACTAATCGTGAACAATCTGTTTATCACAAGAATTCACACTCTCCTGTAGCCAAAATCAACATATGAGTTGGGCAGGGTTCGATACTGGGTCCCTTACTTTTCATATTGTTCATCAATGATCTTCCCTCACATGCACTGTCTAACACAGTTATGTTTGCGGATGATACAACATTTATCAATACCGGGCCTGATTTTGAACATGCCAAAACTAATATGGAAAATAATACCAAGTTAGTTCAGAATTGGTTTTCAGCTAACGAATTATATCTTAACGCTGACAAAACAAAAAATATGCTATTTACATTTAACAGGCGCGTAAATGAATGTTACGAGGGTTTCAGCAACCAAGCCAAATTTCTTGGCTTTATCCTGGATAACAAACTTAAATGGAAGCTACAAATAAATAGCATTGCCATAAATATTAATAAATATAACTTTTTGTTGTATAAGCTATCCAAGATAACAACATATTTAACAAGGAAAATAGCATACTTTTCCTACATTCAATCAACTCTGTCCTATGGTATTATTTTGTGGGGAAACTCAGTTGACACCTTGAGATTATTCAGGCTGCAGAAGAGATGTATTAGAATTTTAAGCGGTGTCAAATGGAGCACACCTTGTAAAGAACTGTTCATACAGCATGGTATTTTAACTTTGCCAGCACTTTACATATACCGTATACTAATTTACATTAACGAAAATTCTTCATCTTTAAAAACGAATAGTTCTTTTCATGGTTACTCCACTCGCAATAGAACTGATTTTAGAATACCCTTTTCAAGATATGACGTAAGAAACCAGCCCAATATAATGGGAACTAAGTTTTTGAACAAACTTCCTAATAATATCAGTAACCTAGAAATTAAACAATTTAAAAATAAAATGAAAAAATTTCTCATAACGAAGGCCTACTACAGTATCAAGGAATTTGAAGATGATGAATTAATTCCACAGCAATTTAACCAATAGATTTTCACACTTACACTCTTACTTTAGTTATATGTTTTATTGATGTAAAATTGTAATATATCACTATATAAGACATATGATAGTTTAATTTCTTATTTTTGTACTTGATGATATGTTTAACGACTCCAAAACTGTACATTACATTCACTGGAATAAAGATTATTATTATTATCTCTAACATTGATAACAATTTCTACTACGATAAAGGGACCAAACTAACACTGTACCTTTGAACCAATTATCGCTCATATTCCTCAAGTATTCGGTCACAATTGGAATTTTATAGCATAATATGGAATCCGATGTACTTAAAAAACATTAAATTCATCGAATCGGTACCAAAACGATTTGTATAATTTATTAGCACCACACTTAACTTTAATTTAATAGTTGCACTGAAGTCTAAAATATTTATGATTAAATACAAGGTGTCTCAAAAGAAATTTTATATTTATTTAGCTTATTGCGTAAACGCAACGTATCCGAGGGGCGCGAGGGTTATGTCAATCGGTAGCCTGGGTCTTGGGAATTTAGTCGCTATGGAGCGTTTCTCGGGAGCAGACCGCGCGTTATGCGTGCGAGAGTTTTACAAAAACGGTGATTCGGCGACTGTAGCGCGTAGAAAATTCTGCAGTATTCGAGGTTTTCGCCACTTAAATGATGCGCCAAGCATTCCTCTCATTCGACATTGGGTTAAAAAGTTTGAAGAGACTGGTACAACGCTGGATAAATCAAAATCCGGGCGACCTAGGTCATCAAGAACGGTAGAAAACGTGGAGAATGTTAATCAGTCTGTTCGTGACGACCCGAACCTTTCAATTCGGAAGCGCGCAAGTGTTTTAAATGTGCATAGATCATCATTACATCGCATTATGCACAAAGACCTAAAGCTGCACCCCTACAAAATTCAATTGGTGCAAGAATTAAAGCCCCAAGATGCCAGTCAGAGGCTTAATTTCGTAAATTTTCTCAGGCAAATTGATCTCCCGGAGAGGTGACATAAATTGGCCTCCACACAGTCCAGATTTAACCCCTATGGACTTTTTCCTATGGGGTTATCTTAAATCTAAAGTTTACGCCAATAAACCGACTTCACTGGCGCATTTGAAAGAAAATATCTGTCACGAAATGGCAGCCATCCCTGAGTCCACCTGCCGAGACGTCATAAGTATTTTACTGTTCGATTAAATGAGAGCCGAGAACGCGAGGGTCTACATTTAGACGATATTATTTTTAAGAAATAAATCCCCAAAATGTGTATTTTAATAATTAATAAACATTTTTTCTATATACGGCTTACTTTTTTTTTAATCGATCCACTAAATATAAAATTTCTTTTGAGACACCTTGTACTTTGGAAAATAGAAAACTGAATTTAGACATGCTGTTGTTATACAAAATATTTAACAATTTAATTGATTCAGCATCTTTCATTCAATATTTTAAATTTATCAAATTACTTAACTTATTTTCAATATCAAAACATAACTCTAATCGTTTAAAAAAAATAAATAAAAAACTCGCCTATAAATGTCATAGAATGATACGTAATTGAGACAAACATTTTCAACAACTGATATTTCCTATTTATCTAAGCCAAAATTTAAATGTGGTTTACTTGAAACACAAATTATTATGATTTATTTAATTATCTGTTGCTTATTTTATTTAACTATGTTTCAATTTAACTTTTGTATTTATTTAATTAATACTTTTGTTGTAATACTGTATAAACTATTTTATTGCCTTCCACATAGTTGGTTTCCAAAACTCGCGAGAGAATCGAGCCTGAAAACCCCTAAGTTAGCCAGCTGATTGCTATTATTATTTATGACTTAGGAATAAGGGTTTTTGAATTGAAGTGTGCATTTTACTTAACTTACGTTTAATGATAGTTAAGAAGTTAAATTTAAGATACATTATTACACAAACTTACAATTAAGAATGGCAGTAATAACCTCATAAGAGATATATATTAAAAGCTCATAAACACTTTACTCCTCACAAAAGAGCCTCTTAATCACCTCACAATACTTACAAGGTTTAAGACCGTTTTCGAGGTTTGGTTAACACCATAATAGTACGTTCACAGTTAATTCCAGGCTAGATTTAACCTTACCACTACCACGTTACCAGGCTTCTTTACCAAACTATTAGGAGGTTCGTCCAACTACTTTGGCGTCCAAAAACCAACTAATTTTAAGAGGTTTATTGCCTATGGAGCACAGAGAAGCTGGTTTGATACCTCCCGCCTCCTTCGGATTTTTATCTTCCGATATTGTGCAAACAGCTCTGGGGTCGACTCAGCCTCAAGTATTTAATACTTATAAGTGAGTAACTGTTTATACAGGGATAATAGGACCAGTCGGAATGTCACACTGACCACATGGTTTTCATATCTATGACCAGCGGTCTAGAAACGGAAAACTTACCTTCTCTGCCCTTTATACTCCTTGCTAGGCGTTGGGAACCTATTATATTTATTTATTATTTATTTACTCTGAAGGTTTACTAACGACTCTTTTGTCTCTCGCAAGATTTTCCTAGGCCTTTTCTTAAAACTTACAATTTGAACTCTGAACCCTCTTTTTATTATTATAAAAATAATAAGCTCTCCAATTAACAAACAGAAACCGTTTATCTGTTACCTATATGAAGGCGTGTCTGTACCCTCATTTCATTAAAACCCAATTAATTAATTAATTTATTTATTTATTTATTTCAAAATTTGGCTACACAACAGACCAAAGCCCAATAATAGTGTAGCACCTTATTTACAAAAAATTACATATAAGTTGACAATATTTATTAATACATAGTATAAATTATTATTCTTTTAAATTAAAAAGTTTTAAAAAATCTTTTTAAATAATTTTTTAGTACACTAATATTGACTGAAAATATATTGGAAAAATCCCGATTGCTAGCAAATTCATTTATATTAAAAGCTAAACGACTCAAAGGTGAATTATATGCAGAGTTTGTTCTGGTATATGGTACTAAAAACAAATTATTTTGTCTGGTCGCATAAGTAGGAACTCTCAAATAAAATTGATTAATAAGATCTGGACAGTCAAATATGTTGTTAATAACTTTGAATATAAAACAGATATCAGTTATTATTCGTCTGTTTTCCAAAGACACAAGGCTAATATCAGTAGAGTATTTGAACTTAATATGTTTGATGAATCTATCCTGTATTTTCTCAATTCGATTAATATAAACATAATATTGAGTTGACCAACATAAAGTGCAAAATTCAAGCTGGCTCCTTACCATAGAACAATATAAGGACAAAAGAGTCTTGTATGATTTAAATTCCTTGCCGGTTCGACAAATAAATCCTAACATTATATAAGATTTTTTTATAATTGCGTCCATATGTACGTCAAATATTAATTTCTTGTCAAAAATTACTCCAAGATCCTTAATAAAAGAAGCAGAGGCAATCTTATCATTATTGATGAGGTAATTAAAATCAATAAAAGCTCTGTTTCTTGCAACTGATACAGTTTTGTATGATAGCAATTTTTTGATATATTTTTAGATCGTCGGCATATAAAACGAAATTAGAGAATTGAAAGCAACTATTTTTATCATTAATAAAGATATTAAATAAAAGAGGCCCAAGGTAACTCTCTTGTGGTACTCCTGAGGTGATATATTTTATTGGAGATTTGTGACCATTCACAACAACATACTGCGTTCTATCAGTTAAATATGATTGTAGCCACCGCGGCATATTACCACATACTCCAATTTTACTCAATTTCATCAGTAATATTTCGTGGTCAATGGTGTCTAATGCCTTACTAAAGTCAGTATATACAGCATGAACTTGCACTTGAAGATCTACAGATTTCAAGATAAAATCACAATATTATTATTATTATTATCATTATATTTTTTCTCATTTTTTCAGATACATAAAGACGTAATATAAAGTTAAGTTTGTCTTTACAGACCTTCCCGAATAGAAACCACATTGTTGTTGAATGATATCATTTTTAACAAAAAAAAAAAAACAAAACTTTGAAAACAATGCATTCATTTTTTTTTTCAAATACACCTAATATGGATATAAGTCTATAATTTGCAACCGAACTCTTAACTTTCTTAAAAATGGGTTTTACAACTGCATTTTTCCAGGAAGTTGGAAAAATAACGGTATTTAATGATTTATTAAATAAAAGTGAAAGCGGTAAACTAAGGGAAGAAGCACAATTTAATACAAATAAACTGGGTACATTATCCGAAGCGCCACCTTTTCGCCCATCAAGTTGTAAAATTGCATTTAGAACATTCGTTTCACTTATCTCAAAAGTGGACAAACTCTGGTTTGATAAACTGGAGTGGTTATTGATGACAGACACAGCAGATGATTTTGTATATACAGAACTAAAATAATCAGAAAAATAATTGGATATAACAAGAGGATTACTAGACACAGTGCTATTGTATGACATAGAGATCAGAATTTTTTCTTTTTTAATATTAGAGACGTAGGACCAGAATTTTTTACTGTTAAATGGAATTTCAGCTTCAATATTATGAATATATTTATTCATAATTATGCTCTAAATACCTACTTCGGTTATACCACTGTAAATATACGACCGTATATATCTTCTGTATAAACATGCGACCATGTTATTGAAATAAATCTTATAATATACAATCGTAAATTGTACCCCTGTCTTCAAACTTTAAACTAAAAAATCGCTTGTTTGCTTTAAATACAATTAATTTTTATATTTAAATAATTATAATAAAAAAAAATCTGATATTACCCATCCCACACATTTTCTTGAAGAAGTAACAAAAATATGACTAGTAAAACACTCTTTAACTGATTTGCAGAAAGTAATATGAAACATACTTCAAAATAAGGCTAATACGACGCTGGTAATTTCCAACGCCCGCAATTATAATTTATATAATCTGCTAAGTGCGCAAGACTGGGTAATAAACGATAAACACACATATAAATTACAATGTTCTCTATCCGTTCAGCTTTCAGTAAAGATAACTATCCTTATGAAGATGAATAGTTTAAAATAAGATACCTCATGATTTAGAGGATATGGAACTAATTAAGTAGTAATAAGAGCGGAAAAGCATTACATGCGAAGTTCAACATACTAATTAAGTTCTCTGACATATCAGTTCTGTTAAATTTATCCCGTTATTAGTGGCGAAACTAACTAATACCATTGCATATCAAGCTTTTGTTCATAGTATTTCATATAGCATATGGCTTTACTAAGGTAATACAATTTCATGTTTTGAAACTCGAAATTATTGCTTTAAAGCAAAATTTCTCTCTTCCACATCTAGTTTAATTGTAAATTATTATGAAGATTAACTTGATTACTGCCTATTTCCTGGATTTAATATCCACTATTATTTGGTTTATAGGAAGGTCTAGTCAGTGTAGTCAGAATTTGAAGCATGTATCGGCTCGGGACCACTACCACGTTATCAGGCTTCTTAACCAAACTCTTACAAAGCAGACTAAAGCAGTGGCGTACGTAGAAAAATATTTCGGGGGGGGGGGGATATTTCACAACATCAGAACTTTTACGTATTGAAAAGGCATATTTATTTCAATACGTATAATAATTATAATTTTTGTGCTTTTTTAATTTGGGGGGGGGGGGGATTTATCCACCTAATAATAATAATAATAATAATAATAATATTTATTAGTTCTGTAAGAATGATACATTCATAGACACGTCAATATAAAATGCAGAACAATGAAATATGAAATAATACACAGAAATATAAGAGATACAAAAAAATAAATAAATAATAATAATAATGAACAAAAACTAATTAATTAGAGACATTTTTCTATTTTGTTACACAATAGTATCCAATAGATATTCATCAATGGTATAATATGTCTTTTCTAGAAAAAATTTTTAGGTCCCCAGTATTTAGGTGAGTTTTTACAAACTTCCAATCTGATCCTGGGTATTTCCAAATGGTTACCAAATCTAGTCACTCTTTCAAGGTTCTTGTTTATGTAATCAAAAGTTTGAAACTCAGATTTAACATATATCAGACAATATAAAATAAACATAGCAGGTAAAGTTAACATTGAATGCTTAATAAAGTACTGTTTACAAGAGGTATTCTTTCTGAGCTTACATATGATGCGTAAAGCTTTTTTTTTGAGTTCTGAATACTTTTATAGCATCTGTTGATGCGCCCCTCAATAGAATGCCATATGCCAAATGGCTGTTGACGAGAGCGTGATAGGCTATAATAGCAGTTTCAAATGGCACTACCGGTGTTATTTTACGTAAAGCGTAATTTTACGTAAAGCGTAAATCCGCTCCGTACGCCATTGGTCTGAAAGGATATTATAATTTAAGTTATTCTAAATATAAATAGAAATTGTCGAAATGCTGTTCTATTGTTTTAATCTTGGTTGCACATTAAATGCTGTAAAAGAGGCAAAAATATCATTTTTTAGAATATAAAAAAAATGCATATTTAAGAAAAAATAAATAAAATGTGTGTTGAACCACAATAAATATTTTAAAATTAGGCATAACAAATGATTAAAAATCGTAACAAGAGTATATTGTTTTTACTTTTGTAAGGACAAATCAGATCTAGTTATTTTGGTTACTTTTATATTGTACTAGCTGAAAACCCGTGCTTCGCTACGGTATATTGATGGTCACATTGGTATAAAATCCGCAATTTGTTTTTAAACTTGTGTATTGGTTACCTTTGTAACAAAAAATCTAGTCGATATCTCATTTGTCCTAAGAGATATTGAGGAATCCGTGAAAAAACATTTTACTCCTTTTCACCAGATAGGGGTCGAACTTGAAAAAATCCTTTCTTAGTGGGTTCTTACGTCATACTGAAAAATATACTCTCCGAGTTTTTTATTTCTAACAAAAAAATACTAATTTACCCTTTAGGAGTGAAAGAAAACTGTCAAAACATATATATGCCAAAATGGAATGTTATAACTCAACAACCGCTGGAAATACAAAAGGTTCTATAATTCACCCCGAATGTAGATTCACCCCTTTAGGGGTTGATTAAGATAAAATCCTGAAATTCATTTTTCGGCATTTGTATGGGTAATCTTTATAACCAAAAACAAAGTCTATATCTAATTGATCCTAGAAGATATTAAGGCGTCCTTGAAATCACAATTCCCTCTTTTCACCCTTTAGGGGTTATATTTGTTAAAGGTAAAAAACTGTTAAAACCATTTCGAGACATTTTAAAAAGACACCTATGTGCCAAAAAGAAACATTATAACTCAACAAACACAGGAGATACGACGCGATGTATAATCTACCAAGTTTGTAGAATCACCCCTTTAGGGGTTGATTAGGACGAAATTCTGAAATAAGTTTTTCGGCATTTGTATGGATTATTTTTGTAAGCAAAACACCAAGTCGATATCTTATTGGTCCTAAAAGAATTAAGGAATTACTGAAATCACATTTCACCCCTTTTCACCCTTAAGGAGTGAAATTAAAAAAAAATGTCAAAATCATTTCGAGATATTAAAAAAAAAACACCTATGTGCCAAAAAGTAATGTTGCCACTAAACGAACACAGGAAATATGGCGGGATGTATAATTCACCCCGATTGTAGATCCACCCCTTAAGGGGTTGATTAGGACAAAATCCAAAAATTGGTTTTTCGGCATTTGAATGGGTAGTTTTGTAAGCAAAAACCAAGTCGATATCTTATTGGTGTTAAAAAATATTAAACAATCCTTGAAATTACAATTCACCCCTTTTCACCCTTTAGGGGTGAAATTTAAAAAAAACTGTCAATACTATTTCCAGATATTTTAAAAATACATGTGCCAAAAATTAATGTTGCAACTAAACGAACAGAGGAAATACGACGGGATGTATAATTCACCTTGATTGTAGATCCATCCCTTTAGGGGTTGATTAGGACCAAATCCTGAAATAACTTTTTCGGTATTTGTATGGGTAATCTTCGTAAGCAAAAAGCAAGTCGATATCTTATTGGTCTTAAGAGATATTAAGGAATCCTTGAAATCACAATTCATCCCTTTTCACCCTTTAGGGGGTAATTTTTAAAAAATGTCAAAACTATTTCGAGATATTTTAGAAAGATACCTATGTGCCAAAAAGTAATGTTGCAACTAAACAAACACAGGAAATACGACGGGATGTATAATTCACCCCGATTGTAGATCCACCCCTTAAGGGCTTGATTAGGACAAAATCCAAAAATTGGTTTTTCGGCATTTGCAAGGGTAGTTATTGTAAGCAAAAACCAAGTCAATATCTTATTGGTGTTAAAAAATATTAAACAATCCTTGAAATCACATTTCACCCCTTTTCACCCTTTAGGGGTTAAATTTAAAAAAGTTGTCAAAACTATTTCGAGATATTTAAAAAATACGCCTGTGTGCGAAAAAGAAACCTTATATCTCAATAAACACAGGGAATACGACGGGATGTATAATTCACCCCGATTGTAGATCCATCCTTTAGGGGTTGATTAGGACAAATTCTTGAAATATATTTTTCGGTATTTGTATGGGTAATCTTTGTCAGCAAAAAGCAAGGCAATATCTTATTGGCCCTAAGAGATTTAAGGAATTCTTGAAATCACAATTCACCCCTTTTCACCCTTTAGAGGTGAAATTTTAAAAAACTATCAAAATCGTTTCGAGATATTGTAAAAAGACACCTATGTGCTAAAAAGTAATGTTGCAACTAAATGTACACAGGAAATACGACGAAATGTATAACTCACCCCGATTGTAGATCCGCCCCTTTAGGGGTTGATTAGGACAAATTCCTGAAATACGTTTTTCGGTAATTGTATGGTTAATCTTTGCAAGCAAACAGTAAGTCCATATCTTATTGGTCCTAAGAGATATTAAGGAATCCTTGAAATCACAATTCACCCCTTTTCAACCCTTAGGGGTGAAATTTTAAAAAACTGTCAAACACATTTCGAGATATTTTAAAAGACACCTATGTGCCAAAAAGTAATGCTGCAACTAATGAACACAGGAAATACGACGGGATGTACAATTCACCCCGATTGTAGATGCACCCCTTTAGGAGTTGATTAGGACAAATTCCTGAAATACGTTTCTCGGTAATTGTATGGATAATCTTTGCAAGCAAACAGTAAGTCCATATCTTATTGGTCCTAAGAGATATTAAGGAATCCTTGAAATCACAATTCACCCCTTTTCAACCCTTAGGGGTGAAATTTTAAAAAACTGTCAAACCCATTTCGATATATTTTAAAAAGACACCTATGTGCCAAAAAGTAATGCTGCAACTAATGAACACAGGAAATAAGACGAAATGTATAATTCACCCCGATTGTAGATCCACCCCTTTAGGGGTTGATTAGGACAAAAATCTGAAATATGTTTTTCGGTATTTGTATGGGTAATCTTTGTAAGCAAAAAGCAAGTCGATATCTTACTGGTTCTAAGAGATATTAAGGAATACTTGAAATCATAATTCACCCCTTTTCACCCTCTAGGGGTGAAATTTTAAAAAACTACCAAAACCTTTTCGAGATATTTTAAAAAGACTCCTATGTGCTAAAAAGTAATGTTGCAACTAAACGAACACAAGAAATACGACGGAATGTATAACTCACCTCAATTGTAGATCCACCCCTTTAGGGGTTGATTAGGACAAAATCCTGAAATTGGTGATTCGGTATTTGTATGGGCAATCTTTGTAAGCAAAAAGCAAGTCGTTATCTTATTGGTCCTAAGAGATATTAAAGAATCCTTAAAATCACAAATCACCCCCTTTCGCCCTTTAGGGGTGAAATTTCAAAAAACTGTCAATACCATTTCGAGATATTTTAAAAAGACACCTATGTGCCAAAAAGTAATCTTGCAACTAAACGAACACAGGAAATACAACGGGATGTATAATCCACCCCGATTGTAGGTTCACCCCTTTAGGGGTTGATTAGGGCAAAATCCCGAAATTGGTTTTTCGGCATTTGTATGGGTAATACTTGTAAGCAAAATATAAGTCGATATCCCATCGGCCCTAAGAGATATTACGGAATTCGTGAAATCACATTTCACCCCTTTTCATCCCTTAGGAGTGGAATTTTTAAAAATCCCTTCTTAGTGGGTGCTTACGTCATGAAGGGAATATACTCTCCGAATTTCAAGTTTCTAGGCCCAGGGGTTCGGGCTGGGCGGTGATGAGTGAGTCAGTCAGTCAGTCAGTCAGTCAGTCAGGACACTGCCTTTTATATATATAGATTACTGACTTCAAATGTCATTTGAAAAAATCTCTTACATTGTAAAACAGACTTAATTTTTTTGGTTATAATCATTATAGTTAAGATATCATTTTTCAACGACATGTCAAATGATGACATACAGTCGAATCATCATAGTTCACTCCAAGAATTCTAGATATGGAAAATTCGAGTTACAGAAATAACTACAAAATAATTAAAATAACTCTTTCATTTGAATTTATTGACAGTAAATACATATATGACTGAAATTATTACATATTTACATGAAATCAAATAACTTTGTCGATGTCCTCGTAGGTACAGATTTTAAAACGTTTGCGATCATTGGTTACACTATTTTCAGCTCTCTGCAGCACAAGAAATATTTAAAAAATATGTCTGTAACATGTAACATAGCATAACAAAGCATAGAAAAACGTTCGTGTTGTTCCTCAATGACGTGAAATCACATGACAAGTGCAGACAGCTTAGACTGACATTGGTTGTTTAATTAATTTTCATAACAGGGCAAGAGCTGCTGTTACATAAACTGTTATATTAATATTTAACTAAATAATAATTTAGGTATATCTAGGGATGTAAACCAGAAAGCTCTTGAACCTATAATGCAACCACATTTTGTTGTCATTTGGGATGCAGCGTTCCATAAACTGGGACACCGTAACCGCATCGGTTATTTTCCTTAATGGGCATTTGACATTTTACCGAGAGGACTTTAGGTGTAAATTGTTATTTCAAACTACACAATTAATTATACGAGAATATGTTAACTGGAAGTAAGTTTAATTGAGCTATAAAACTTTTGCATGATTTATACTGAAATAAGTGTGGTTGGTAGAAATTACGGTTTTATGAAAAAATAAATTATGTCAAAATTTGTGAATTAGTCTTGATAATACTAGTTGGGCGTCACAACTAAGTAAGGTAGGGTGGCCAGACAGTCACACAAATGGTCTTCGCGGCGGAGACCTCGAAGAACCACCAGCAGAAGGCTGGAATATAGAAATAAAAAACAATGATGTGACACGGAGACGCACCGAATTGACCACCTGAGGAAGACACGGACAATCTAGAGGAAAGGGAAGGGAATATAAACTCTTCTGCTCCTAGGGGCTGCTTTAGGAGACTAACACAACTATGGAAATGATAGCCCTAGCTGGGGTGTAGACGGGTAAAATCCTAGGCCCACAAGTAATAGCTATGGAGGAACCAAACCTAGAAATCCCACGACGTCTCTGAAAACCCTAACCAAGCGACAAACAATGCGGAAAACGTTGCTCAACACGATGGTGTATCACATAAATAATGTACAGTACCACAAATACAATTTTAAATAAAAAAACTGATAATATATAACAAAATTAACAATAAATACAAAAAATTACAGATGTTAAATTAAATTCAAAATAAATCAGCACACGTGATCAGCATGTGCGAACAAAAAATAACAAGTAAGCGCAGAGGCGGTAGCTTGCACAATAGAAATATAAGTAACAAAAAAAATATAGTAGTATTAAATTAACAATGAATTTGAGTAGATGTAAAATTGGAATGGACTTACAGTAGATGCTTTCCTAATAAATATGTATAATATTTATCTCCAACTTTACATCTGTGGCACTGGTGTCCCAAAATATAGGTTCCTGGGTCCTCGGATTGTTCCTTGGCAGGTGTAGATACGCAAATATTCAAATGATGACACCAAGAGGGTGTAGAATCACTTGAACCGCGATATAGACGCGTATTATAACTTTTTTTACTGTTAATAATATTTCGGCTAGCGAAGTATTCACTCAACAGGTCAGTATCGGAATGGATTAGATTAGTTAAAGTAATGTTGAATTCGGCAAATAGCGGTACTCAACATTTCTTTAAAAACATAAAAAGTTTTTTGATTTAAATTAAATTGAATAATTTAATTTAATATTATTAGCGGCCTTATGGGCGCTACACTAGTGTTAAACTTTACAAATATAAAAGTTTTTTCTCCACGACCACTATAGAATTTAACAATTCTAAAACCAATTTTGACTACAGAAAGTTAATATTCTAACAAAAGATTTGGAATGTTATTCTAAAGCACTTATCTTCTTATACATTTTGCGTGCATTTCATTCCATCACTTGTTATGGAATAACTATTCCATGCTTGTTGTCTTTTGTTTTTGTAGGGTTACATTAAAATATATGCAACGTTTACATTAAATAAATGCAACATAACTTCCTAACCTAAAATAGTGGCCGATGTGCGGCAAATTAAATTAAAATTTAACAAATAATAAATAGAAAAAAATAGTTTAATTAATTGATTAATTTGTTATGTAATATAAATTATTTGTTAAGATAAAATGTTTGTTAAAATAATTATTTGTTAATTTATTTTTCTTTTCGGTGGTAGTGGAGAAAGTAGGGTCTGTGACTCGGTTGGAATGAGAAAATTCGTTGCTCGTGGTTCCTCACGCTCGCCTGCGGCTCGCGATCGTAATGTTCCACTCGCATCGAATTTTCTCATTCCAACTTTGTTCCAGAATATACTATTCTTGCTCTTAAATATGCTTATAAATACTATTTCCTCCATCCGAAAATATGGTATACATTTAAATTTTTTTCTTGTCCGAAAATATGGTGTACAATTTTAAATTTAATTAATTAGAATGATTTCATTTATGAAGTAGTTACAAATATCTAGTAAATCAAAGGATAATACAAAAAGTTTTAATTTAACAATGACGTGGCTGTCTCCACAGCTTGCATGGATCATAATAATGTTGTTTGTAATCGTCCCTTATGATGAAGTTTCGCCTTATTAATGTTCGGAATCTTATAGGAATTCTCTCCTTTTGCTAACACGGTTGCTTCGTTGCTTCACAGTGCGTGGATTGTATTCGGTGAAGCTGTTGTAAGGATTGTATAGAATTGAAAAAGCCAAGATCTAATACATTAAAATCTGGACTATTTGGCGGTTGTGACTTAATTCGATTTGGAATTTCTTCCTTGCAATTCAACACAATTTTGACAAAATTCGCCGTTTTGTTAGAATAGTGGGTGTCACTTTATTTTCTCTAAAATACGCGGTTTTGACATATGCAAAACTATTTGCGCGCCATTTGTTTATTAGTTGCCTAGCAACCATTTATTTCGAAATATAATAAAAAGAGCCAGATAATATTTCTTTCGTTAATCCCATATTTTTTTAAGTAATGTATACCATATTTTCAGACGAAGGGAGTATTTCTTTTCGAAAATTATTTCTCGAAAATTTTTATAATTTCTTATACGAGGGTTGCCTTTTTTTATTTCGGAATTTGAGATCAAAAACAATTATTTATCAACAAAAGTGGCTTATTGTTTTTCAAAATATTCTCCAAGAAGGTAAATACACTTTTGCATGCGTTTGAAACAATTTTCGAAGCACTTTTTTCACTCCGATTAAGGTTTTTTTCACTGCGATTGTCAATTTAGGTGGGACCCAACTCGAACAAATCTTTTTGACGGCCAAATGTTCATGCAATGGTGAATGTATGCTGGTCCCACTAATGCCCAAGGATACCACAATCTCACGTTGTCACATGACGATCTTGCAGTATCAGTTCACGTACAGCATCAATGTTTTCCGGAACAGCAACCCATTTTGGACGACCTTCACGAAATTCGTCCTTAAGGCTGCGTATAACCCCCAGAGGTTACCAGTTTCTTATACAAAACTAACAATTTGAAATAATATTAGTATCAATCTATACATCAAATTTTGCACCGAATTTTTATCTATCTAATAGGGTATTTTTAGTTGTAGAAACATTTATTGTAAAATAATTAACGCTCAATAACTTAAAAATAGACATCAGCGATATTGTTCTGTAATTTTTTAAATGTATTTGTGGGTTTAGAAAAACTTTTATATTTATATAGTTTTGTGTAGAAATGTTCAAATAATACGTCAACATTTTTTTCGACTTGATTACTTATAGTTTTGAACCTTCGTCGAAAAATATTATACTTGATGATAATGGAATGCCACTTAGTACACGTATTCTTCAAGTAAATTAAATCATTTTTACCCCAAAAACCTATTTTGAGAACCGCGGCAGATTCAAGATGGCGGCAAAAATAGACTACCAAGTACAATAACTGTAAGTAGTTTTCACAATAGAGCAAAATATTTCCAAACATATTTGGAGAATGAAGCTTTAGCTACAATTTGCTGCATGGTACGCAAATATTTGTCGATTGGTTTACAAGATGGCGTCTATAATGCAATTTGCTTATTCACAATTACATAACAGTTTTTTATAGATTGTTATTAATTTTTTTTACGGTTACTAGTTTTGTATAAGAAACTATTGACAACTATAGGGTTGTGCGCCGCCTTAAGCGAACTACGGTCACGATTGAAATCAGGAAACCATTGATCAATAGTAGTTCTTGACGGTGCGTCTTCGTCAAAAGTCGAATTAAGTTCATCGATGCACTGTTGTTGGGTTAATCTACGTAGAAAGTTGTAAAAAATAATCGCTCGAAAATGTTCACGATTTAATTCAATTTTTAGCCGAGATGAATTTATTCAAGTTACTGTAAACAACATAAATAGCGCTCGTACGTCAAAACGTTCTGAATACGTATACCGTAAAAAATGTCATACTTTACGATAGAAGCGAGATCAGTTGCCATATGGCAGTACTAGTTTAGCGCAATCCCGAAACATAAGAGGCAACCCTCGTATTCATTTCTGGAGAATATACAATAATTCTCGTGAAATTTAAGTTGGGGAAAATTATATTTCATTTCATTTATAACATAGTTTCGAAAAGGAATTGTCAATTATTATACATATAGTCGTACACACAGTAAAAGCTTTACTCGTGTATAACGCGTATGAATGATTTAACGCGAAAGTTTCTGATTCCTATATAATAGTAATAGGTTGTTGCAAAAGTTCATGTATTCGCATATATCTGGCTTCACATATATTTTAGACTGACTTCATGAGCAGGAAAGTTTTTAGTTTTTCTTTGTTGGCTATTTTGAATTTAAAATATCATATGACAAGCAATAAATGAGAGGGGTTCCACATTAATTGTTTGAAGTTACGATTCAAAATCGGTGCAACATTTGCATTTTACTGTAAATAAAAAAGGTAAAAATAAGAAACACATTTTTTTTGTTATTCGTATTTTTTTATTTGGATGCATATTTAGGAATTACGGGGAGGGGTGGAGCTCTTTGAACTAAACTCTTGAAATATTTTTGATATTATTACCTTTACATTATAACATTTGCGGGCACGTCAGCTAGATTTAATATAAAGAAAAATACAAGAAATTAATATGGGCTAAAATAATAATAAACATATTTAGGGTAACATCAAACCATTAAAAATAAATTAAAATGTATTTTTTTTTTCCATTCCATTCCATTGTATTTCATTAATTTTGTTATTATGAACATAAAGATTATTATCAAAAAATAATTTCTTGAGAGAAAATTTAAAAAGATTTTTATTTAGAAAAACCTAATACTTATGAGGTATCTGCTATACGTTTGATATTAAAAGACACAGCTGAATATGTCAAGGCTTTCAGAACATCTTAGAAATGTAATATGTTGTCGATGATACAAATTTTAATATCTATGTTGACAGACGTGATAGATTCGTTGAGCTCGCGAGTATTTTGATAGAATATTTTACAGAATATTTCTGGAAGTTTTCATAAAAAAATATTTTAGATGAAAATCTTTCTCTTGTGCTTGTCAGATTGGTGAAATATTGTTGGTTTTGAACACTGATTTGAATTTAAAAGCGAGAAAGATTTTTTTATTTTACCTTTTAATCTTGTTCGTTACATTTCAAGATTTCTTGAGTGCAGTTTTTCTAGTGGTTTTAAATTTGATTTATTTTGGTAATACTTTATCGAGAAATACAAAAGATAGTTAAATTATGGAGTGTATCTACGACTATGAAGAATAAAATGGTGACAAGCTAGGAGAAAATTAGATTTGTTAGGAGAAATAGGATCGTTAGAGATACACAATTAATAAGAATTCAGCACTATACGAAAAATATACCTTTAACATAGTGATATGGAGCTTTTTTTCTCTTTTCAACGGTGTAAAACTTTTATATCCTTATATAACAAAATTTTTGAGCAAATCGACTTTTTGTGGTCTTAAAAATAAGTGATTAGTGATCAAAATAGTAATTTGACAAATAGTAACAAATGTCTCGTCATAATCCTTTCAGGCTAAAATTTTGTTAAAAAATCATTTGTCTCTAACAAAACTAAAGTAAAATTTTTATTAATTCATTATGATATATTAAAAACTTCATCAAATCAACAAAAAATATAACAAGTTCTACTTTTATTTACAGATTAATATACAGATAAAAATCGACAGATGCCGGTAAAATAGTTCGTCCTTAGCTCTACCATTGTGTGCAGTCAACTTTTCTTTTAATAACTGCCTTAATCCTGTCTGGCACATACAAAAACCTGGTGCAGACCATGCACAAAGTTTTTGCATTTTTCTAGCGTAAAGCTTCTTCATATATGTAGGCTTTTAGGGCCTCTAAGTATAGGCTGGCCAGACGTACTCTTTTTTAGAGTATTATACTCTTTTCTATGTAATATCCTCTTTACTCTTACTTTTTATAGAAAAACTCTATATAGTCTTTCATTGATTGTTAAATTATGACATTGTGACACTCGCTAGTCTGCTAGTGTGTGGTTGTAGCATATAACCATAACCGAATTGAGTACTGCAGCTATTATCTGCAATATTCACATCTTAAATAGCATAAATCTAGAGAAATGGGAAGAGGAATCTGTGCCTTTAATTGACAGATCGATAACTATATTGTAAAGTACGAACAGAGCAAATAGAGAAGTTAAACCACTGTTGCTAGAAAAGTAGGTAGAATTTATTAATGCCGAATGCGAACAAATATTCAGCATCTCGGGCCAATACTGGGCCAAAGAGAAATCACATCTAAAAATTAGTACTCTGGAAAGTGCATTGAAAGTAAAAGTAAATATCGGGCTTAACTGCGACCAATTTTGGGAAATCATAAAAGAAGGCAAGCACTATGGTCTATTTCAAAGAAGAAAAAAGTAGATAGCGCTGCGAACCGAGTACGATTTACACTGATCAAATACAGTATAGCGGGAAATTTAAAATAAGTTACAACTAGGGCATGGGCAACTGGGTTAGCAAGTGATTTTTTTTTTAATATAAAAAAGGTTAATAAGATATTGAAATAAACAAGGCAGATAATACACTTACGTTATTTATACGACATAAATTCAGTTTAATGGGAAATTTGAAAAAGTTAAAAAAATATTAATTTTAAAAATTATGTACTATATATAAAAAGAGAGATTTGGCTAAAAGAGTTTAAATAAAGCAATAAAACAAACAATATATCTTCAGAGCTTCTTCTTTGGGCATAATCAGCTGGGCTGTTTTTTGGCCTCACATTAGTCCTCTTTCTTGATCTGTTAATTGTCAACTGTCAAAAAATATTTATATGTCAGATAACCTAAAAAATATATAACTGCGTGAAAACAAATTACATGGAGAATTTTCTCCATAAACTCTACGCCAAGAATATAAATAAAAGTCTAAATATGTAAATAATAACAAAATATATGAGAAAAATTAAATAATATAAATAATATATATTTCCCATGTACGACACTGAACATATGTCAACTTGGACTAAAAAGAATATTTTTAGAGTGTAATAGGGATGACGATCTAAACCAATCCGAAGCAAGGACAAACAGCTCCTATCTTCTTACACACATTTTTCTACTTTGAAATAGACCATAGGTTCAGTCAATTCACTTTCGAAAAAATTCTGCTGGCTTCATTATTTGTTATTAAAATCAAATACTGGTTTAACGTTTCAATGAAGCTACCAAGCATACTCTATTTCTATAAAAATAAATTGCCAAAAAAAGCATACTCTATTTCTATAAAAAAAATCTGGTCAACCTATTTAAACCTATCTATTTATCTTCCGAGATTTTAAGTTGCTAGTGAAAACGTATCTCAAATTTCCAAAAGTCTCCCACCTTAGACCGATTCGGCGTTTCATTTCACGAGTTTGGTTGACTCGGACAATACTAATACCATGCCCTAAATATTTGTAGCTCAATACCTGTTCTATCTGTTTACCACCTAGCTATAGATGGTTACTCAATACTAGGTTCGTCATAAATTGCATCTTAGAGATATTTACCGTCAATCTGATTTCTTATATGAAGTATCTTAAATGTAATATAAATAAGGTAAATAACACAGAAACAATTATAAAATAAATTGATATTATCATTAAATTACTGAGTCATCTTGTCTTCTCCACCCAGTAAATTTCACAATTTGTGAAATATATATCCCTGCACCATAACTAAAACATTTTACGTAAAAAACAAACAAAAATATATATATTTCCATGTGTAAAATACATTTTAAATCTTGCATATATGTACAAATGTCAAAAAATACTTTTCAAAGAGGACATATTCCTAGGTCTCCTCTCAAGAGCGACACAACACTGTTAAAAGTGCACTATCGATAAGTTATAGAATACCAACATGAGTTGAAAATCGGAACTTTCAACACAATAGTGTAAAAACGATTGTCGGAAAGCTTACATAATAGACACCCAGGTATATTTGTGCGGTTCAGTGCTGACGCTTAAGTATCTTTCACAGCTCATGTTTTAATAGACAACGCGTAATTCATAGTGCATAATGTTAATGGACAATGTTAGTGGCTAAGCACAACACTTTAGTACCATTCATAGCTCATGTTTTAATAGATAAATCTATCTAGCTGCCATCTACACGCAGTAGAAATTACTAAACAATTTATAATAAAAATATCTTGTTATTAAATATATGTATTGTTTTTTTATTAATGTACTTCTAAAAAGAAACAAAATAATATTTATAAAGTTAATTATTAAATAAAATAACTATAATGTTTCTGAAGCTACTCACTCTAACCTAACTTTTTGATTTCACAAAAAAACTTAACAGTAAACTTTTGTTTCCACCCTGTTTCCCAGAAGTGTTGGTCTAAAAATCTGAAAAAAATCTCAATAATGTACATTGATGGAAACAAAAATAGTTCAAAAGGAATTTTTGTCAGATCAATTTTTTTATTGTTGAAAAAATACATATTTTATTTTAAAAGTTCATGTAGTATTTTAAGGAAAAGCTCTTAGTACATAGAATAACAAACGGTACATTATTTTCAAACTATTGTTCATTTTGACTTGATTACCGCAAAAAAAATAACGTTTCACACATATAGCTGCTTTAACTTGGGTACTAGATACCTGAAAAACACTAAAATATGTGAAAATTCACACTTCACATCAATTTTTTATTAGATTCAACACATTTACTAATTACTGAGTTTAATTAGTACATATAAACTGCAGCCACAAGTCTTTTTAGAATTTCCCCGTATAATATATTCGTCTATTTTGAAATGCATCACTGTATACCTGCGAAACCCTGAAATATGTAAAAATTCTCACTTCACATCTATTTTTCAATATTAGTTTCAACATTTTTACGAATAATTATGTCACAAGCTGCATTCACACGTCTTATTCGAATTTCAAGTATAATATATTCCTTCATTTTGATAGTTGTCGTGTTTTAATGTTAATGTTAATGTTAAAAGTTTGAAGTATACAAAATTTTAACATTATGCGTTAAATATTTTCTTACGCTTATCCACTAAATTGGAGCTATGAATGCTTATACGGATTTGTGTAGAACTAACATTGTTATGCGTTAACATTAACACTATGAATTACGTACTATCTATTAAAACAGGAGCTGTGAATGATACTTTAGTTCTTACATATTCTCGCGAATTTGTACGATCGTTGAAATACCACAAAATATTTGGTTTTTTAGTGAGTTATTCGCACGTAAATGTAGAAAATGGATAGTGAAATGTTAATTGCATTTGCAAAAGGAATGCGGTATTTATGGGAACTAATGCATGCACGTCCATAATAGGGAATTAAACAATAAATTATGGAGGAAAGTGAAGGAGAAAATTAAACTAGCAGGTAATTTTTAAATATTTTAATACATTAATTGTTACGAATGTTACATTTTGCAGCATAGATTTATTTATGTACAGTTTAGTAAATGTAATTCTTAACTTTTATACGTTTTTATAAACTTTTATCCTAGATAAGCTTCTTTATATGTTTTTTAAAAGATTAAGCTAAAAGATTCAAGGTTCTCAGGAATAATATTATATTTAGCGCAAATGTTAAATGAGAAGCTATGTTTAAATGTTGCTGTTTTGTAAAAAGGTGGAGAAAGGGTACCCTTAAATCTTACATTAACATTATGCACATCAGATCTGAAGGCGAATTTGTTATATAAATAAGAGGGAGTTTTGAGAATTAACACTTTATGATAAAATACAAGAGAATGAGAAAGTCTTCTTTGTTTTATGTTAAGCCATGGAGACAAGTGAAGGTAAGAGGAGATATGCGAGCGCCTTGGTACACCATAGACAAGACGCAAACATGAATTTTGGACCTTCTGATTTTTTTTTTTTTTTATATCAGCCGCATATAGATAAGGTCTGTAAACTACACTACCATAAGTAAACAGACTCAATACAAGGGAGTCGCATAATTTTAGCCTAATTGCCTGGTTCAGGTATTGTTTGTTACCATAGGGGATCTTTAACTTAAAGTAGGCTGTTCTTACTATATAACTAATGTGCTGAGAGAACTTTAATTTATCATCAAAAATCAACCCCAAATTCTTCGGGCTGACCGATAACTTAACTTTCAATTAACACGATTAAAATATTGCATAAATTCTTGGTCATCTTGACTTTCGACTTCATTAAATCCTACAAGCTTAGCTAGTTAGGTGTACAAAGCTGGCATTAATTTTTTTTTACTTAGTGCTAAGCTTGAAATCTTTGATAATGACAAATTACATCTAGAATAATCTTCCTCCACATATGATACAAGTACTTTTTTGAAACTTAACTCCAAGCTTTTAGTATGTTATCAAAGGCCATTTTTATATTAGATTTTTTCCTAAATTATATAAATGTCAGCATTTTGTCCATCAGTAACAGCAATTAGTAATTTATACGTTCAGTCCGGTATCACGTGTGATCAAATTAATGTCCGCGTAATAATGTAAAAGTTCCCTAATAAATTATTCCGTTCGAATAAAATTGCGTTTAAAACACGTGTAACACATCATGATGAAAACTTGATCGTTCCGCTTTGTAGATCATCAAACAATACAAATAAACTTGATTCAGAAAGAGGTAAAGTTGTTGCGTAAATCAGGCTCGGTGAAAACTATTAGGGACCTAGTACTCAAGTCCAATCAAGTGCCATATCTGCTACAGACATCGGCTACCATGGAACGCCACTTGGTTCTATCGTCCACTACACTAATTAGTTTTCGAATATTTTGTGTCCCTGTCTCACTTATAATTCTAGAAACAACAGTTATTCTTTTACGTCCTCTTTTACGTTTTTTGTCACATGGTCCACTACATAAATTCCACTTAATATTTCTTTCCTTCACTATGTGACCAAAAAATGTTAACTGCTGTCTTTTAATTTTACTTAATAACTGTCTATTTACTTTCATTTTATTTAATATCTCTACGTTATTCACTCTGTCAGTCCACGGTACTTTTAAACATTTCCTATACACCCACATTTCACAGGCTTTTATTTTATTAATATTGTATTTATTAACATCCAGCATTCACTTCCATACGTCAAAACACACAACACACACTCAAGATAAAGACTCAAGATAAACTTGAATTTGAACCTACTATTTTTTTTTTTATTATTATTTTAATGGCCTTTGCTGCTTTGGCAATTAGCCAGGATAATTTTTATTTTTGAGAAAATTCCATGCCTGGGGGATTCGAACCCGAGATCTTAGCAACGCAGAGCATATGTGTTACCACTACCTACTATTTAGGTAGTTAGAAACATTTTTTCTACGACTACTATGTAATTGTTTTATTTTGATATTGTTAGTTGACAGGTAATGCACGTGAGAAACGAATTCATAATGCAAGTTTCCATGGCACCGTGTCTATTACCTCGCAGTATATCGCAAGTAGGTTTTGCACTCCCAGAATCCCGTTTTTAGCGTGTACCTAATTTTCTTCAAAAATGTAACTCTGCATGCGTAAAAATTAACTACTGGCTGGAAATAAAAATTGATTCAGGTTATTCATTAAATTGCATTTTCATTGTATATAAGCTTAGACAGATTTTTTCAGTCACTATCTCAGTCAAGGAATCTGAGTCAAAAAAATAAAGACTAATTTAAGCGTTTTGGCGCAATATCTGCACCGTGGACAGAATACGAGGGTTGCCACTTATATTTCGAGATTGCACTAAACTAGCGATGCCATCTGGCAACTGACGGTTTTATCGCAAAGCTTGACATTTTTGACGGCATACGTACTCAGAACGTTTTGACGTACGAGCGCTATTTGTATTGTTTGGAGTAACCTGAAAAAATTCATCTCGGCTAAAAATGGAATTAAGTCGTGAATATTTTCGAGCGATCATTTTTTAAAACTTTGGGCGTGGATTAACCCAACAACAGTGCATCGATGAACTAAATTCGACTTTTGGCGATGAAGCACCATCAAGGACTTTTGTTTAGCGATGGTTTACTAACTTCAATCATGGCCGTAGTTTGCTTAAGGACGAATTTCGCGAAACTCGTCCAAAATCGGTTGTTGTTCCGGAACATTGATGCTGTGCGTGAACTGATACTGCAAGATTGTCATGTGACTTATCGTGAGATTAAGATAGCTTTGGGCATTAGTGGGACCAGCATACATTCACTATTTCATGAACATTTGGCCGTCAAAATGATTTGCTCGCGTTGGATCCCACATAATTTGACCATCGCAGTGGAAAAAGCCCAATCTGAGTGGAAAAAGTACTTCAAAAATTGGTTCATACGCATGCAAAAGTGTATTGATCTTCATGGAGAATATTTTGAAAAACAATAAAGCCACTTTTGTTGATAAATAATTGTTTTTGATCTCAAATCCCGAAATATAAAAGGCAACCCTCGTAATACAATGACAATAACTAAAGCATGTGAACAGTCCACGGTAATACGAAAAACAAGAAGAGAGAAAAAAAAAAAAAAGAAAAAAGTATGTTGGTCTTGCTTAAACGATTAAATCCGACTTATATATATTTTCTATACGATATACTACAAAATATGTGGCACTCGTGGTTCCTCACGCTCGCCTGCGGCTCGCGCTCTGAATGTTCCACTCGCATTTTCTCATTCCAACCTTGTTACAAAATATACTATTAAGACTATGGCTTCAGACACGTCTTGAAGTGTCCTAGGTCTGGAGACACCAGCCAGTAACAATCTCAAAGTAGAGCATAATAAAATTTCTTATTTTTTATTTATTAGATTATAGATTAATAAATCTATCTAGCGTGAAATTAAGAAAAACAGTTTTATTTTATCACTGCGACATAGACCTACGTCGCATGTAGAACTACTAGAAAACCGTTCACGAACACAAGTGCTATGAGGACACGTGAATTTACGTTAATCTGTTGCTGGTTGAACGGGAAAGCACGAATTGGCATGAAAGCACGCGTTGTTTGTGAAAGAGGACACATTTGCGAATATTCATACGCAGCTAGCGGAGTGGCCGAGCTCGATAAATTGTGCAGTTTTGACTGGTGAAAACAGTCTGAATTGTGATGTTGCTGTTTCGATGTCCCGCTGAAGATATTATCCGGGCGAGAATAAAATGTTTACATTTCTCCCATTTTCACAATCATTCTCCCCTCATCCAGGTGTAGGAGCTCGCCCCCTGACATCGGCTATTAGCCTAGTTGCAGAAATAGGCCGATGTAAAATAAATAAAATAATAATAATGAACAACTACATATCCATGTGGCTACAACGTAGACTCACCAGCCGTCTGAGTAAAAATTATTTTATATGTGTCCCGATAGCGCGAACACTAGGACACAAAGGGTTAAGGCCATGGGACTGGGTCTCGTACCTGGTTCCGGGCTTAATGACCGGATTAAGATTGTTCGTGACACGTATATTTTAACAGCTCCCCAAAAACGCTATGTATTTACAGATTATTTGTTATTTTTATGAGTTTCTTATTCTATATGTGCTAATATATTATCTTTCAGTAAATTTACTAATGTAAACAAACGCATTTTTTTTCAATTGTTTGGTATGTTATACCTGTAAAATAATCCCGGGCCTCTCCGGGATTCAAATTTTCAATACAAGATCGAAAATTTTCGGTATTTTTGTAAACCCGAGTCGCTTGCCATGGCAACTTGAAACAAATGAACTACTTGTGTACTTTAATGGTAGTCAAAAATATTTAGATTCTATTTAATACATTATATTTTTGTTTTATTGAAAAAAAGGTTATTTTATATACACAGAATACATATTCTCCGTTTGAATGAATTATTTCACTCGCCTTCTTATTTCTTTTTCCACTTTTGATTAAATTTATATATAACAGTTTTTTTTTTTTTTTGGGAGATACCCTTTTCCTTCATAATTAAAATATTTTGTCTGTATTCTGAATAATATTTAGCATTTGCTTTTGTAATTAATTTGCATCAAGTTTGCGCAAATCAGACTATAGCTCGACGGCGCAAATCAAATTCTTAACTTATTGTCGTTTACACTGTTTTGCGTTAAGCGATTCCATCTATATTAGGAGCCGCCCAGAGAAGGGACTTATGGGCCAGATACTATTTGGGTATCCAAATATGGCTCTTTTGATCTTGCATAAAAGGCAAAATTTTCAGTTTCCGCCGCCTAATGAATTAATATACTGTCACCAGGGGATTGGGAATGATATTTTCACAAAGTTTTCAGACAACCAGCCCATTTTAAATATTATATTTTCTGCGAAGCTTTATTTAACATCATTTGCAAAAATATTAATATGAATAGTGTGGCGCCCGTTGCGCTGGTTTCGTAGAAGAGACGCAGGCGTCGCGGCGTCACATAGGTCTACGACTAAGATCGTAGGACCCGCCACACGTGGTGACTAATCAACGGTTCTGCAGAGTAAATTGTTATGTGTGCGGATTTAAACTGCAGCAGAATTGCAGGTAAATCGTTGGAAAAAAGGCGCGTTACTTCAGAGCAGTGTTATACTCACAAACATCAAAAAGGACAGGCAGGGTTCAGACGTATTTCACTCCGAGGAGTTATTCTCGGAGACTTATTACTAATTAAGTGGTCTGGTTTTCCCTGGGAGTAGAGGTATTCGAAGGAGTAATAACACAATTCTGTCCTCTTGAATCCCTAACCAGCCGTTGATATCGTAGAACTGCTCTGAGTGACACGAAAAATTATTTTGAATAACAAAAAATGAATAAGGGAAAATGTAGCGTAAATTAGTATCAATTAATGGATCACCCGGTAGACGGGTGATATAAATTTTACAAATATATGTTTCTCCCCGACACAACCAAATACATTGGGGTGAGAAACTATACACAAAATAATATTCAATTTACAATTTACAAAATCTAAATTAACAAGTGGCAAAATTTACAATGTGCGCACGCACAGGTACTAAACTGTGCGGCGCGTCAAAATACAATGAAAAATTATGAATTAAAATGTGTACTCACGCGTTCCGTTTGAAAATACGGAAAAATACTTAGCGTGGAATACAGATACAGAAGTTCGCTTCAGTTATCCACAATCGGACCCTACAATATCCTGGTGGAATCGCCGATGTTGGTTGATTACTGGCCTAACTTCTGGAGTGGTCTTGGTTCTCCTGGTTCGCGTCTGGTTATTTGGTAGTTCCAAATATATGCTACTTGAGAACTAAATGTATAGATATATATTTTTTGATGGTGAAAAAATGTTGAACGATCTTCTTGACGCGATCTTCTTGACGCGATCCAAAACGGGGTTTTTTTCTCGTAAAAAACGTACGGTGGTCAAGCAATAATTCTTGTTTACCAAATAGCTCGCAGCCTCGTCTTGGTAAACTTGAAACACTGTATACTAGATTTTATCAAAAACTCAAAAAGACGTCTGTTCTCATTGAAAGACAAGCGAGTAGTCCCTGTCTCAAACAGAATTATACAAGATTCTAGCGGTTCATACAATGAACGCTAGAATTGTATATGAAAATTAAAAATTGATAAAAATTACCAGGAGCGGTAATTTTGAATGATTTTGCGAGTCAAATGGTTGCAACAAATAGTATTAATCTATTTTCACATAAATATAGTACAAATCAAAATTACATATTTGGATACATTACATATTAAGGAGTTGTTTTTTATTTTTATTTCGTTAACAATTGCATTAAACCTATTTCTGCCAATTTTTTCTTTTTCTACACTCTTGAGTATAAAATGTTCTGAATGCTATAGATTCAGAGAGTTTCTTAGTATATTTAAATCGATTTTCAGAGGCAACTTGCGTTAAAATAAATTATATATTTTTAATATAATAATAATATACTGTATAATTTATAAAATGGCACATATTGTCACAAAGGTTAGCCTAGGTCAGGATTGTTACACCTAGATATTGTGACATACAGTTACTTGTTTAAAAAACTATTTGTCAAGGTTTAAGTAGACATAACTAAAATAAATAATGCATACGTTGCATTGTCGTAATTAAGCAATGTTTGTCATGACGAATGAATAGCGGGACTAGGTAAATCGGAGGTACAAGTAAATGGATGTCGTACGGAAGCCGACAAAAGCAACCTAGCCAATTCCTCTACGTCGTTCCACTCAACCACGGCAACGACCACGAGTCCGACTCAACGTATTAGTTCTTCTGGGTAGGCCCCAAGTTACAGCCTCATATAAGCAGGGCAACAATTCGACTCCCTGACGGGCAATCCCAGCTAGCACGGGTATTAAAAAATACGTTTCCTCTATATGTTCTAGATATTTGTCGCCGTTAATTAATTGGCGACGATTAATTATATAAATTTAATGGTGCAATAACTTATTTATGCAACAAGTCAAACCATAACCTATAACATAGTAAATTACGGCCAGACTCCAGCGTTATATAGTTGGCGTGCGCCAGCGTCCGCTATGCTCTCTGGTCGGTCGGTAAAAACCTAAATGGGAAAAAATATGAATTCCGTAGCCACTGTGAAGTGACTCCAGCGGCTATCAGCTGTCCAGGGCAAGGTAGAAGGCCGCCAGCTTAGTCTAGAGGTAGATGTAACTATGCAGAGTGGTCCTGTAATTACCATTGTCTATGTGCGGCCTACATTTTTATACGGCGCCAGTCACCTCGCTTCTATTGCCCTAAATTCTGGAAGAAAATAAATCCCCAAGGGAAAGGAATAGAGTTCTCGTAACAGAAACACCAATGTACCAATATCAAAATTTATTAACCAAAGCGATTATTACTATTAAAAAAAAAAAAACAAATAATCAAAGGTAACTCGAACAAAAAAAAAAAATCTATCAATGAATCTAACTCGCAAAACAAACTTATATCCAAACAAAACTCAATTAAATGTATGACTTTAAAAGAATAATTTAACAATTAAATTATCAACAACCAAAAACTATCAATATACAGAACTATTAAGTAAATTATAGACCAAAGAGTCTATCCATTATACAAAACTTTACTAAATAGATATCAACAAAAGAATCTATTACTCAAAAATATTTAATATTATCAAAACAATTACTCCAAAACAATTTAATAGTAATAAGGAAAACTACTAGTTAAATATTCTCAATGTTTGGAGTAGTAACAAAATCTATTACTCAAAAATCTTTAATATTACCAAAACCTATACTCCAAAACAATTTAATAATAAACAAGAAATACTGATAGTTAAATACTCACAAACGGACTAGAAAAACAATTGAATATTTAACCGGCAAATATGTTCACTCGTAACAGTTAATAACAATGGGAAAATAGATAGTAAACGGTGCTCAGAACAATTATTAACTATTACCAATGACAATATTCCCTTCTTTTAATTACAATTTAAACTTAACAAAAATAAATTAAATCTGTAATGTGGTATAAATACCAAGTAACGTGTGATCGGATTATTTTTCGCTCCAACAGCCCTAGGGTAACGTAAACTTCTGCACGGAAATATAACACACTGACTGCCTACGATGAAGTGGTAACAGTATTCCTTGAGGTAATACTGCTTAGAAAAATCTGGAAAAAGTTTAGAAAATCGGGAGCCAGTGCTCAACAAAATCAGATTGAAATTTTTAACAATATAACTCTCTCTCTCTCTCGCCTTATTCTAGTAACATCCCAGCAAGATCATCGACGCTACCGTCGCGGTTGTGAAAAACCCATCAGCATCGGAGACCCTGTTGGGAGCCCCGTCAATGACAACCCGTGATACGCCAACCCAAAAAAATCTCCAACAGAGAACACAAAAAAAGGTCGCCGTATCACCCCACCCACTTGACTCTACTGAAAATTAAGCAAAAAAAAAAAATTTAATACGAACAAAACATGATGGCTGACCAAAGTGAATTAAAAAAAACCGATGCTTTTCGGTGGAGGTTTCACCCGAGTGATTTTACGTTAGTCCTCCCTCCCGAATACAATTGCAATCCCGATCCCTTGATAAAGTGACACGTGAAACCAAACGACACCAGGTGTCAAAAAATTCATCAACATCTCAAGATTATACAAAACTTGAGAAACCTCAATGTATTTCAGCTAATATTCACGTCTCAAATAACACACACATAATAACCATGGCCAAAAATTATAAGGGTGTACTAGACGCAGCCCTACGCCATTAACGTTAAGGAATCACAAATACATCCCCAAACGGGAATTCCAATACGTTAATGAAGCAGGATTGCTTCCGTTACAAAATTTCAAACATTTCCAAAATATACTTAGTTGAAACACAACCAAAACTCGTAATACCCTGTAGAAATAAGTCCCAAACGATACAATAATTTTCGTACAAAGTCCTTCCACGGTTCGCTCCAAAATGGCAATTCAAATGGCAGTTCAAATACTTTCACAAAACTTGCGGATAAAATAGGCACGTGTTACAGAGGGTTCTCCCCCTAGCAAAACGCCTATACTTGAACTACAGCATTGGAAGAGAGCCTTAAAATGGCATTTCGCAGTCAATTTATGTTCACTTCGCCACCCCCTCTACACCAAATATAAGTTGCACGTGACACAGACTGTTCTCGTTACAAAAATATAAGGTTCTGTGTTATCGGCACTTGCAAAAATACGGATGTAAACATCATATATATTACAAGTAGTAAGTATGTTCCTTATTATACATAATACACGCTAATCGTCTGTAATTTCCAGGTTCTAAGGAAGTATTCATACTCTAAACTGTACAAAATGTGGTTATTTTCATGTGTCAAATACGACATAACCTAAAAATTGTTGACATAAATAGATAATTCCGAGGTTAATAAATGTTCCCGTAGCGAGAACTGCTACGATTGTCAGGACTTCCTAGTCAGTTGGTTCTAATATAATAAATATTTGTATCCTTTTTGAGTTTAAAATAGTTTTAAGTATGTCAAGGTGAGATAGCCATAAGAGTTAGTTTTAAGTGAGTACGTCTCAGCGAAAACAGTGCGTAACAAATCACTGTAAAAAAATATATAAAATTAAATATTTCTGAAACTGTAATTTCTAATATTAAAAAACAAAAAATGATGTGAAGTGTGAATTTTCACACATTTTAAGGTTCTTTAGGTATTTAAAATGTGTAAGAAGTCAACAGAATGCTGGATGTCTACGATATATATATTTCTATAATCAATGTCAACAGACCTTTCCCGGCAAAATATAGTCCTGTTACACTTCATATTTTTTCAGTTTCACAAAAGTATTTCTCACTATTAACATGTACTATTTGTTTTATAAGTATATCACTACTATAAATGATTTATTTCTTTTTGATACCTTAAAACAAGAAGTATAACGATAGGCGCTCCGCCCAAATGATCGAGTTTATGAGTGCAAGCTCCTTAAGGCTGCGTATAACCCCTAGAGGTTACCAATTTCTTATACAAAACTAACAATCTGAAATAAAATTAGTATTAAGTTATACGTCAAATTTTGCACCGAATTTTTGTCTATCTAATAAGATATTTTTAATTGTAGAAATATTTATTGTAAAAATATTATCGCTCAATAACTTAATAATTGACATCAGCAACATTGTTCTGTAATTTTTTAAATCTATTTATGGGTTTCAAATAATTTTTATATTTATATAGTTTTGTGTAGAAATGTTCAAATAATACGTCAAAAAAAATTTCGACTTGATTACTTATAGTTTAGAAGCCTCGTCGAAAAATATTATACTTGATGATAATGGAATGCTACATGGTACACGTAATCTTCACAAAAATTAAATCATTTTTACACCTATTTTGAGAACTGCGGCAGATGCAAGATGGCGGCAAATATAGACTACCAAGTACAATAATTATAAGTAGTTTTCAAAATAGAACATAATAGCTAAAACCCTTTTGTAGAATGAAGCTTTAACTACAATTTGCCGCATCGTACGCAAATATGCGTCGATTGGTTTACAAGATGGCGTCTATAATGCAATTTGCTTAATTACAATTACATGACAGTTTTTTCTCAAATTTATAATATCCTATTAGATAAATAAAAATTCGCTGCGAATTTTGATATATAGATTGTTATTAATTTTATTTCTGATTATTAGTTTTGTATAAGAAACTATAGGGAACTATAGGGTTGTGCGCCGCCTTCAGAAGTCGATTCGTGGTCAGCTGTTAATTTTTTTTTTTTTATTATATTTTTAATGTAAAAAAATGACATACACTACCTTAGTCATAAATACAAAAAATTCGTATCATTATCAGCCATAATTTAGCCATGAATTAGAGAAATAATTAATTTTGTCAAAAACACAAAAACTGAAATATTTTCCAAAACCGAAATCTGGTCAAAAATTCCTCTCGTACGTTTCCGGCTTAGATCAAAGTTCATTACTTATAATTTTTTCAGACTTTTGGTTTAACCCCCTTGCGTAAAAAGGGGCGGGACAAGAACTTTTCTGGAAAAAGAAAAAGAAACAAATTTAAAAAAACTACTTTCCGTGGTATCAAAAGAAAGCCCTTTCTTTTGATACCACACGATAAATTTTAAAAAATAATTATTTTTTCTATGACACAAAAAATCTATATTTTTCGATCTAATAAACTAATCTGATAAAAAAATCCTGTTGGACTATTCCGGTTCCCATCAGTGTACGTTATGAAGATTTTTTTCAGATTTTTGGATCAACCCCTCTACTCTAGAAGACAGTAAATATTCGAATGTAATTGTATTCTTAAAAAGCAAAATCTCTAGATTGTAGACCTAAAAAATCTAAGATAATATTTCATACCTTAAATAATTGTATTGTAAGTATTTATAACAAAAAAAAGCTGTTGTAATTATGGTATGCAGGGGTGGCCAGAATTTTTGCAGCAAGAGCCCTAGTTACCTTCCTAAAAATACTGGGAGCCGCATCTAAAGTTCTTGATATAAAAATAAAAAAAAAAAAAAATACAAAAAATCTGAATCATAATATAACAAATAGTTTTGACATTTATTTTGACAATTTTTACGTATTTATAACATTTTTTTATTTACTCTTTGCTAGTTGAAAATTTATGAATTTGTAATATTGAAATTAATTTTTGATAATCAGGATGATAATTAGAAATTGAATTTCTTATTAATTCTTTTAGATGTTGGTTGGTCAACTGTGAACGGAACTTCGATTCAATCAATTTTATCGTTAAGTACAATGATTCAACATCGATGTCGATCAAAAAATTGACAATAAACGATATGCTGCATTTTTTAAATTGTTGTACTTTATTGTTGGTACACATTTCCAAAATTCATTGATTAATTTTGCCGATCTATGTATCATTTGGAGACCTTGATCTTCTCAATTAATTCTAATTCTACTGATACCGTTTTAATTAGTAAACATTTTAATAATGTAAAACCATTCTTACACATCGATTTCAAACGGATTTAATAAAAATGCAATTGATGGTTTTAATGCTACTAAATCTGCAAACGTTCTTCAAAATCGTTCAAAATGTTTTTTAATTTTGTTTGATAGTTAACTATGGCTGCAGGAGGCATTGCAGATGCTGAAACGGCTTTTTTTTAAGCGAGGAAAGTGACTGTCTTTTCTATTATATACTTTTGGAAAAATTGTACTTTTCTTTTGAAACAATGCTTCTGAAATATTCTTGTTCTTACCTTGCAGTGATAAATTCAATTTGTTTAAATGTTCCATTGTATTAGAACATTAAGTCATAGATCCATTCTTTACTTTTAAATTGCGGATATGATTGTTTTTTTTTCATCCAGAAAGTCGATAATAGGTTCCAACAATACTGCAAACCTGTTCAATACATCGTTCGTTAATAACCACCTTACTATACACTACAACGATAATCATTTATTTGATCATTTAAATCGAGTTCATCAATGAAATTTCGAAACTGACGGTGTTTTTTTGCGTTAGTTACAATAAAGTTTACGATTTTATTGAGCTGATTAATGCCGAACGGCCGAACGAAACATCTTTTGTGGCTCAGGTGTATTTGCAAGATTTAGCTACAATAAAACCCTTGAAGACCGCATGCGGCTCGCGAGCCACTGTTTGGCCACCGTTGGTATAGGCTATTCCAAACGATTATTGAATCGTTCTTTTTGGTCGTTTTGTTTAAGCTTTGTAAATCATAATTACTTAGCCACAATAAAACCCTTGAAGAGCCGCATGCGGCTCGCGAACCACAGTTTGGCCACCGTTGGTATAGGCTATTCCAAACGATTATTGAATCGTTCTTTTTGGTCGTTTTGTTTAAGCTTTGTAAATCATACTTACAATAAACATTTATTGGTTAAGGTTAATATCATTTTAAAATGTAATTTTCTTTATATTTTGATTTTTTGTGTCAATCTTAATACAAATTTGCTATTTATTTATTTTTTTGTTATTAAAATATTTGTAAAAATTATTTTATTTTTGACAAATCATTCATTTCCATGCTTTCACTGTCGGAATTTAAAATTTTCACATACCAAACGTCAAACGTGAAATAACCCAAGTAAGGTCCGTTCTTGTAACAACCTAAAAGAACTAAAATCCCATTTAGTCCCGCTAAACGTTTGGAATGGCTGTATAAAGTGATTTTTTGTTTTTACATCTGTCACTATAAAGCACTAGTGCTTAAAAGTGACACATATAAAAAAAAAAAACCATTGAAATGTTAATTTTAATAACAGTTGAAAAAGAAGACGTATTTTTAAAAGGCTTTTGCGACATCTTGGTAAAACATGAATGGATTATCAATTATTCTAAAATCCGCTCTTTGTTCCTATACATTATTAATGTTTTTTCGGTAAAATGGTAATTTACTAATTCCCAGTTATTTCGAATATTGTACTTTTGCAGAAATAAAGAAAAAATAAATTCTACAAACTGTTTTTACAAATATTCTACAGAATTTAACATTAATTTTATATAATACAGAATCCATTCACTTTATAAATTAGTTTTATTTAGTATTTCATATGTTAAATCCCAGCTTTAAAAGCCTCCATTTCACGACTAACATATAATTTGAGAGGCACACCTAGTTCGATCATTAATGATTAACCATGACAGAATTATATTCGTTGCTATTTTCGCCGGAAATAAAACATTCATAGTAGCGTAACAGAATAGTATTAAGAGCGTTTGTGAGAAGCAGTGTGAACGTAACAGTCCCTGGGGCATACCAACTCCAGATCCCTTTCCTGTATAACTGAGCATGACGACTGGCGTCGCTTTAAACGGTAATAAAACGGACATTCAGATAGATATAAACTAAACGTATTTACCTGACTAAACGTTTACTCTTGAGAAATATTGTATTATAAAAAAATAATAATGCAGTTTGGTATGATTTTTTAAAGGAACAAAGATAGGATTTAAAAAGGGCTTTAACATAGAAATGGAGTTTGCTTTTTCATATTTAATTTTTACCTTCCGTTGTATATGTGAAGAAAAACCGCGAAAGATTAAATTTTACGTATTATGAAGTTCATTATTTAAGAAACATAATTTTATATCGTTCATTATAACGGACTAATATTATGTTTGTTATACGTGGGTAAAAAAGTTCCCTTCATAGACAACGTAAGGGTCCATGCAGAACTGCGTACGCTATGTACATTATGTTCGCTGTCCAGCTATGTTGCCGTATTATTTGATTTGTGGCTATATATTTAAGCGTTGCTGACGACGACCAGAGAGACAGTAGTAGATCCACATGCAGACACGATTCTTAATAAGAATCTTGACATGTTCGAGTGCAGATATTGGCGTCAAGGCAAAAGTGTAGCGTGGATAAAGGGTATTTACTACAGTCAAATAGCAGACTCACGAGCGAAAGAAGCCATAACATCAGGACATAATTATAACACTCCACTCTCAGGAGAAGACAACAAGTCACATTTTAAACAAAACATTTGGAAAGAATGGAACAACGAATACAAAGTATCAATCACCAGCAAAGGACACTACGCAATACGCACTACGCAAAGGTCACTCGACACTATGCATTTTTACATCCTCATATACCAAATAAACCGTGGTATAATTCCAGCTTACCAAGAGGCTTAATTACCACCATTGCGCGTCTCAAATTCAACCACACCTTCTCAAAAAGCCACCTCCACAGAATCAAGATGTCCAACACGGACGTATGCGACTGCGATAATCAAACCACAATACAGGAAATACAAGACGTCAACCATATAATTCTAGCATGCCTCAAATACCAGCAAAACAGATCAAACCTTCTAACAGGCATATCAAGACTTGGCCTATGACTACCTCTAAACACCTAAAACCTTCTAAATAGTAACAACATTGAAATTTACAATTTACTCTACAAGTTCATAGTACAGAACAATATCAAATTATACCACAAAAACAGCTGCCAACCTTATCCCAACCTTTGTATCAGTTAAATAATTAATAATAATACTGGCTAATGGCCTCTGACGCTACGCAAAGGCGGAGCAGGCTCTTGCCTGTAGCGCCAAATTTAAAGGAGCGGCCGAAGGCGTTACTATCATATCGTTACTATATTATCAATCGGGTGGCATCTTGCCTGTCCAATAATCTTGCCTGTGGCGGCAAAAAGTCTAGCGTTGGTGATATGTATGTGTACAATGGTGTAATCAGAGAAGAGACGTGCCTAATTATGTGACCACTGATATATTACGACCAGAGACCGGACTCGCATATGCAATCATCAATTAAAAGTCTAATTAATCAGTGACCAATATTTGATTAACATATTTTATCTTAAAAAGTTCGTTTATAGATACTGCTTAATTATATTTAATATCATTCATCAAATAATGACCTTCAGTGGCGACTCGTGGAAACCTCTAATAGAGGTGATGCAATCAGAAGTATAATTGAGATTTTCTTTTGGAGAAGAAATTCATTATTAGGATGGACATAAAAAGTTTCAGCTACATACATGTTTACATATAATAACATATAGAATATCACATTTTATAATTTAATATGTATTAGTCAAGTATGTAGAAAAAAATAACCTTTTATATACTGCACAGATGCGATATCCTGCTTTCCTTTTTTGCATTTGTTATATCCATCTTCTTGTTTGAAATTCTTTAAAAATTAATTTAATTTTAAAAGCTCTTGAATTACATTATTTTTTACATGCAATAAGCAATAATCAATTTTTTGACGTGTTGTGTGGTAGCTTGCATTGTCATGATGAAGAATGATGCGACGTTTTTGGTTGTTTTTCCTGATTTTGTCAATGACTTCTGGCAAACAAATTGTTGTATACCAGTCAACATTAACTGTACTCCGATTCTCTAAAGGAATGGTTGCGACATGTCCAGTACAACCGAAGAAACAAATCACTTTCTCGGAAGACCTTCGTGAACGAACAACATTTGTGAGTTTCGGTTCATCTTGGAAGACCCAAACAGTGGATTGTTGCTTAGTTTCCGGTTCATATGAATAAATTCAAGTTTCGTCACCTGTAACGATGTTGTATACGGATTTTGCAGTGCCTAGGTTGAATTTTAGCATTCCCTTACACCAATCAACACGAGCCTTTTTTTTTGAGCTTTGGTCAAATTATGCGGAATCTATCTGGAACAGATCTTTTCCACAGCTAAATGTTCATGCAAAATCGAATGTATTGCAGTCTGCGATATGCCAAAAGATGCCTCTATCTCACGGTAAGTCACATGTTGATCTACTTCAATCATTTTGCGCACTGCATCGATGTTTTTTTGAATCACAACCGATTTTGGTCGACCTTCACGAGATTTATCACAAACTGACGTACGACCACGTGGAAATTCTGCTAACCAATTGTTAGCAGTCTTTTCTGATGGTTCATTACCAAAAGTTGAACGAAGCGAATCTGTGCATTGTTGAGTTAGGCCTTGACTAAAATCGTAAAAAATCATCCAACGAAAACCTTCACGAGTAATATCCATTTTTGCACAAACTTGTTTTTTTAACGCTCACTGTCAACAAACTACTTGGTCAATTTATAAGCCGCCATTGATTTTACAATGACAAATGTAAAATTTTACGAGTATAGTAACGAGACATTTTAATATTGCCATCTAGTGGTCGTTTGTAGAAACATAAAAGGTAACCCTCGTACAGGCCCGACAAAGGGGATAGCCGAGAAAAATTCCCGAGGCTCCAGGGTTCTTGGGGCCCCGGGGTCCTGGGCAGAGCCGTAGGAACGGCCTGGCATTGGGGCAAGTGCCAGGAGCGCGTGGCCGTCACTCACTTGTATTTTGGAAGTGAGGACCTCTTTTTTAGGTTATCAGTTGTATTTTCACATGTACTATAATAAAAATTCCCACTTCATTTGTATATGGTCCAGAGTCCGAGCTGAAAGAATTAGTTTTCACGCTATTGATGGCCCCGGGTATATAACTGATCATTACCCAGGGCCCGCAAAGAAAGTTTCTCCCCGGGGTCCCAGAAGTTCTCTCGGCGACCCTGCTCTCATACCAACATTTTCAAGAAGAACTTAATAACTTACTTAATAACATTTCAATATTGTGCATTATAATCGAAAGCCGAAATAAATCATTATTGTTGAAGTGAAAATTTTGACATTAAAATTGTCATCCTCGATATTCGAAACAAATTGAAATATTAATATCTATCAAAGCTGGGAAGTAAATCCTTCATTTTCTATTATAAATATCCTTCATATAGAAATAATCCATCAGCTTCAAAGCATAAAATCTGAACATCGCTCATCTTAACCCACACCATAGGAAACTAATCAATACATGAAGAGCACTGAAAATAAACAGTCGCCTCTCAATATAAAATGTCGCCCATATTGATATACTGGCACGGCTTTGAGGATTACTCACTGTGATTTTATGCTGAATTAAAAATGTCTTTCAATCCGTTTCCTCTACCTTTCTCTGTATGCAACTCAATCATAATATTTATGATAATAAAATGAAAGAATATATATTTAAATGTGCTTATATGGGAGTGGATCATAAATTGCATAGGAGGTAAAATTTAATTTTTGTTCATGATGTTTATTATTTAAACTGGATATTGTAAAAGACAATGTCACTGATAAAATGTTAAAACAATGGGCCGAGGAAATTCTACAAGCTTTAAAACAATTGTATTATAAATGTCTTGAGGAAGTAGATGTACCAGAAGAATGGAAGAAAGCGGGCACTATTTTATTGTTTAAAAAGTGAAACAAGAACCTCGTGACAAACTGTAGATCAACACACTCCTTAATCGCAAAAATAGTAACCACTAGGCTGGCTAATAAATTTGAGTATTACCAATCTAAAGAACAGGTAGGCTTTTGAAAAGGATTTAGCACTTGAACTTTTAACTTTAATAATCGTTCTTGAAAAGGCTATGGAATACAATCTGCCGATATATATGGTCTTTGTAGATTACCAGAAGGTTTTCGACTTGGTGTTAATGTGGGCTGTTATCCAAGAAAGTTAAACATTTCAAGAAAGCAGAGTTGATTCACGATTTACTATCCTTCTTTGCAACATCTACAAACAAGCAACAATGATTATTAGGCTACAGGCTGACACTGACGCTATTCCAGGTCAAAGAGGCATAAGACAAGAAGATTCTATATCTCTAAAATTGTTTTTAGTGAAAAGACAAGGAAATTAACGTAAACGAGAAAACCCTACACGATTTAATTATGTTGACGATGTCGTGTGTTCACTGAAATCAAAGAAGATCTCCAAATTATGATCATTGATCTAGAGAAAAAATTACAGCAAGTATGCCTAAAAATATATAAAAACAAAACAGAAATAATGACAAATCAGGATATAATGAGAATAAATTTAGATGGTAACCCACTGGAACAAGTGGAGCAATATGTCTACTTAGGACAAACTATAAGACCTAGAAAAGAAGATAAAGGAGCGAAAATATATTGGAGAATCAAACTTGGTTATGTGGCATTTGGCAATATGTCTTTCAAACTGAAAAATAAGAAAATACCTCAACATCTAAAAACTAAAGTCTATGTGTTTTACCGATCGTAAAATACGGGGAATAAACATAGACTTTAACAAGGAAAATTGTCGATAAACTAGCAATTACACAGAGGTAGATGGAAAGACAAATGCTATACATCGCGTTGCAAGATAGAAAGATGAAGGAGTGAAAAATAGGGAAGTCAGGGCGTTACCCCTAGTCAGGTAACGCACGCCATCGAAAGGGTTGTAAAATTAAAATGGCAGTTTTCGTGCCAAAACGTGAAACAAACAGACAACCGCTGGAATACTATAACTTAGCTATGGTGCCCCTGGGACGAAAGGAGACGAAAAGGAAGGCTGCAAATGAGATGGAGTTATGTTACTAAGCGACATGCTGAATTTGCATCCTCATCAGGACCAAGGGACACTTCAGCAGGATTAGAAACAAACCTTTGCAATTGTGCAGAATTTGTAACATCGGAACACATACTTTTTAATTGTCCCAAGCTGATGAGCAAGAAGAAACAAGGGAAGATAGATCGAAGTGATGACAAAAAAAAGCAGATGGATCGAAATGACGACAAAAAAGAAGACGGATAGATGAGATGACAAAAAAGTCAGCAACAAAAAATTTCGCGCCACGTCGTAGTTACGGTAGTACACCTGATTTTGGGTATTATAAATATGAAACCATGTCTCTATTATTCCCTAGAGATTAATCTAGCAATTTATTTCTGCATAAAACTACATAAAAAGTATGCCTATTTGCTGATGACTTAGTGATATACTGCAAAGGATCAAAACTATCATCAATCAAACAAAATCTCCAAAACACCATAGACAGAATAGGAAAATGGTGCAACACAACAGGTTTCAAATTTTCCTCCACAAAGACAAAAGCAGTGCACTTCACAAAAAAACAGTATAATGACTACAACCCAACACTGATAATCAATAACAATCAAATAGAGTACGTAAAAGAAATCAAATTTTTAGGAATGACGTTAGATAGAAAACTGTCGTGGAAAATGCACATAAGAGATCTAAAAATGCAGTGCTCGCAAAGGCTCAACATACTAAAAGCACTAGCCCACCAGAAATGGGGAGCACAACGGGAGACCATGCTACAAATATATCAGGCCCTAATTCGCAGCAAACTAGATTACGGAAGCATACTATACGGAAAAGCAAAAAACAGCGACATCAAAATCTTAGAGCCGATTCAAAACACCGCCATACGATTAGCAACTGGCGCGTTCAGAACTAGTCCTGTCAAGAGCCTCCATAATATATCCGGACAAATACCATTAGACTACCGCAGAACCTATATCCAATCCTCCTACATAATAAACCTTGCCGCAAATCCCGATAATCCAACTTACTCTACCTTGTTTCAAAAAGTACACAATCAAATCCAGGTCCCAAATTTATCACTTGCACATCAAAAGTACACCGAATTATTCGAACAACATAACGTTATACTCAGTAACGTACAAAATATCCGTCACAGCGCAATACCACCGTGGACAATGAAACATCCTAAAATCGACACTGAATTAACGATCTACAAAAAACTAGACACACCACCGCAACTATACTTCAACTTGTTCAAAGACATAATAAGTAAACATGAAGACTACGTGAAAATATATACAGACGGATCTAGAATAGGAAACCAAACTGGTGCAGCAGCAACAACAGATGATGACGAACACCTATTTCACTTACCGCAGCACACTAGCATATTCACCGCCGAAATATACAGTCTGCTAAAAGCATCCGAAATAGTACTGGCAGGCAACAAGAATAAGCATATACTAATAACCGATTCACTCAGTGCCGTCCAAGAACTCTCAAAATTGTACACGAAGAACACCATTATACAGGAAATTAAAGAAAACTTGCACAAAGCTATAACGTCAGGCAAAGAAGTAAAAATACTGTGGATACCGTCACATGTTGGAATAGAAGGAAACAACAGAGCGGATAGTGCTGCAAAGAATGCCACAAACCTGAATCTCACACAAATCCCTGTCCCAGCATATGACCTGAAAAGATATATCAAAAGAACAGTCCAAGAAGAATGGAACAGAGCTTGGCAGAACACAGAGGGAAACCATTTAAGGAAAATAAAACTCACAACAGCTCAGTGGACTTCAAGAAAGACAAGAAGAGAAGAAATCGTGTTAACAAGACTTCGTATTGGCCACACGTTACTGACCCACCAGTTCATATTCCACAAACTACACCCACCCAGATGCGAGACCTGCGATACGGAGCTAACCGTTGACCATATTATCACAAAATGTCCAACAACCGAAGAAGAAAGAAGAAAACACAATATTCCCGCAACCATGGAAACAGCGCTGTCAAACAACATGGAAAATATTGCAAATATACTCGAATACTTAAAAACAATAGGAATCTATGACAAATTATAACGAAAACCCCAAAAATAAATTATAGCTTAATCTCAAATTATATGATATATGTAAAATAATAATTGTAAAATAATGTACCCAGGTACTAATAACTATATTGTTGATGTATCTGTTAAATACCCTTAATAAAAAAAAAAAAAAAAAAAAAAAACTACATAAAACTTAATTTAAATCCTGTTTGTAGAAGAATATGTTTATAAATTTACACAATATAGGAAACTTTGCTCGGACAAATATGAATAAATTGAAGGAGATTATTCGAAAAATTAAATAGACGTAGGACGATAGTAAGAGGTTCTAAAAGGGCCAATTACAACCTGATATCACATATTAAAATGTAAAACACATAAAAATCGCTTGCATAAAACAAAATATATAATAATCATAATAATTTTTAGTAGGACATCAAATGGAAGTTATTAACATATTGATTAAGAGATTAAGACCAAAAGAGCTATTAAATTCGAAGAGAGGATAATAAAACACCTAGAAAAAAACTTGCTGTATCTGTGCTGGACAGAAATAGAGAGGAAAGAGATACAATGAAAGATGCAATCCAGATGGGAAGCAAAAAGAAGGATATGATTTGAGCATAATGATTATTCAGCTAAGGAAATATCAAGAAAGAAGTCGGAAGGACACGTTGTGACACTAGAAATAACAGATAGAATGAGAGATATCCAAGGACAAGAAAGAAGTGAGAGGTTAAAAAATTCGAAGTATAAGAGTAAATACAAGAAAACTTGGACGACGCAAATACCCGAGTACATCAAAAGCCAAAGTAATGGATCAAAAAAGAAGATAATAGCAAGATTTAGGTGCGGAAATGATGAAAAAGACAATGAGTACTGGAGAACGGATGAACAAAGAATGTGCAGGATGTGTGGAGAGGAAAGAGAGACTCTGGAGCATATAATGAAGAATTGTGGAGAAATGAAATTTAAAGAAGGAACGAGAGAGGCGCGTTGTATGAATCAGGGCAAGGATGGAAATGAATGGAGGACGTGTTAGAGAGAAGGGAAGATTTGAGACGAAGATTTAACAATAATAGAATAAGTATTTGAAAATAAATGTAATTAGGCTATATGTAAATAAAATTTAGGTTTCATCCGAAAGGTACATATAAAATAACTATCTATCTATCTATCAACACATTGATTAATAAATAAAATGTTATTAAAAACAAAAACAATATTTATTTTTTTATTCGGTTTTTGCCTAAAATATACCACAAATCTGATAACATACCACACAGTTGTAGTTCATCTTAATCCTAAAATTTTAGAAACCTGATAACCTACCTTATTTGGTTATGCTCAGTTGTGAATTCAAGTCGCTAGTGGTCAGTTTAAACAAGGTCTGGAAACCGCAATTTATCTTTGTTAAAATTTAACTAGTTTCTAATTCCGGTATTTTATAAATGTTTTCCTTTAACCTGTTTACCGAATTTCGGTTGTCTTTTTTGAAAAACCGGTCATCCAGTTTAGCGGATTATGTTTTCTTATATTTAAATCAAATTCTATTCAGTATATGGGCTTTCTTATACGCTCTAAAGTTTTGATCTCGAATCGACTTTAGTTTTTAATTTCAAGTGAGTTCATAGGGTGCAGTAATATATTGTCAAAACTTGTAACATGGAAATGTCACTTCTTTAGTAAATGTTCTGTGGACAGAGACTCGAGGACGTCACAAGGTAAAACCATTATCATTAATTGCAGACTGCAATTTAATTAATTTTATTCTTATTTTTTCATGACGACCATGGTATATTTGTGATGTATGTAAATTATAGAAATAACTACGATTAACCGGTTTGACAAAACAATCGGTAAAAGATATAGGTAAATTTTCTGAAAAAAAAAATCGGTTTCGGTTTTGGTTATAATAAATGAAAAAGTTTAAAAAATTAGGTTGGCTGGTTTTTTGAACCGGTTTCCAGCCCTGGTTTAAACAATTATTTATTACTTCGTTGTTATTTGAGTTTCTCGAATGAAAAACGTTATTTATGAAACGTCTTGCAATTTTCTTTCAACTTTGTAACTTTTTTGAATCGAGCTTACAGAATATAAAATGTATTATAAAGGATCTGAAATAGAAAGTTAATTTAAAAAGTATGTTATTGAATGTTCTATCACTTATACAACTTTTGTCCCACCCTGTACGACGAAAATTTAAATCATCTGCTCTACAAGTTCAATATATTGATTGTAGTTGTCATTTAAACCTTGTCGGCTTAATATTTAAAACTCGTATTCAAATATTGTCTAAATGACTTTCTCAATTTTAGAGAAATACATAAGTACATAACAAAGTACTGAATGTTACTTTACTGAAAATAGATATTGAAGAAAAATAATAACATAATAATAATAATAATGTGGGATTTTTATATATTCCCGCATATTCGTCTTAACCAGTATTTTGTTATTATTGATAGAGTTTGTAAAGATATTCACTTCTTTTAATATATTTTGTAATTATTATCTGATTTACAATATAATTTGTGTATATGAAGACGGAAATCCTACAGTAATAAACAAAAGGTTACTGAAGTTTGCGACAAGTGGACGCTTGGAAAGATCTGACAAACCCAAAATAAAAATAATAAAAAAAAACAGAATTAAAGCGCAAGAAGGTACTTGAGAAAATCTCTTACTTCACTTGCAGCTGCGGTGTAAAATTCAATCTAAGTTCGATAAAGGTGTTTAATCCAGTACTTGAAAATGAATTTAATATTTTTGTTAACGTACTGTGCACCGCAAAAGTCAAAACCATAATACGTTTAATAAATGTTTTTTCTTAGTTTTATAGCTCTTTTACACGTGTCAGTCACATTTTGTAAAAAATTTGCAAAAAATTTAAAATTTCACGGAACAGTTGTAAGAAGTTTGCGGGACACTAGCGTTTAATAACAGTGCTTAAGAACTACTACGAGAACGGTCGTGGCTTAGTTGGTTAGTGTGTGGACTACTAAGCGCCGGGCCAGGGTTCATTCCCCGGTGCCGGCAAAAATACCTTTCTTTTTTACGATCGTTTTTCTCTACGAAGGCATCGGGCAACCACCGAGTAAAGTCTCATATGATTTTGTTACACAGGCAACACAGAGAACAAAACTGTATGCGGGGAAATGGCCAACGCTTGGAATATGCTTAAAAGTGCCTACAGACGGTGTGTCAGCGTTCGCCAGCGCTAGTTCTGACGCTGGCCGTAACATGTAGCACTGGCGGACACTTGTACTTGTGTACCGTAGAGAGGAAGCGTCCGTTCTGGCCAAGTTCAAAAATAGCGAGCATGGGCAAGCGCTTGTAAAATGGCGTCTGACAGTGAAAGTTAAGTTATGGCCGCAGCTTCGACCTTGCTTTTGATATTTAAATTAGATTAAAAGTGTTGGGATCTATCTCGACACTGTATCTTAGCAATTCGTTGCTAAGATAGTAGTCATGTAAATTATAATATAATAAATAATTGATGTTATGTCAAATATATTAATAAAGGTGTTCTTCCTTATTCTCTTCCTTATTTTACCCACGTCTCAAGACATAACAAAAAATTACTGTTTACTTTAAATAGGCTTCCTAATTACGAATTAAAAATGGTTATAATTTTCCCTCTGAGCACAAAACTCTCGACTGATGTGATGACAAGTGTGTGCGCGTCGTGTGTACGGAGCTAACATGCATGTACAAGTCTGCACCGATGCTGGTCAAACTCCTTTGACTTGTGATAGAATACCGCCTCGGAAGCGAACGTCGGCCAGTGGCAAGCCCAGCCTACGCTGGCTGTGACTTGTTGCCCATACATACGATCCACAGAGTTAGACAAGTATAAACATTGCCCGTGACTTGCCACGCCGTCTGTAGGCACCTTAATACGAACGTGTTAGTTTAGGGCATCGAGCATGGTACTCTAAGAAGAAGAAGAACCACTGCTATAGCAACTATCAATCAAATAGCTATAAGTGATTGGTTGAGTTTGACTGATATCAATTGACCCATGTTTAAACAGGGATGAGAATGGCACAGGACCAGAGTGTCCTACTGTTAGGGTTGCCACAATGAGCACTCGAATATACATATTCTTAGTGGCATACCCAAATATTTATTATGGGGAGGGGTGCAAAAATATGTTATTGTTTTTAACAAAAAAAATCTATTTCTGTAATAATATAGGTACAAACTGAATTTAAAGATGTACACAACTATTGATTATATAATAATATTAAGTCTTCTTTTGGACTACAGCAAAATATTCAAAACATCATTTTGATCTATAAGCATAATTTTGTATATAAATAACAAAGGAAGTCCATTTAAACAATCTTCTTACATAGTACTTTGAAGATAGTTTTTTAAATAATTTAACGTAGAATATGATCCTTCAGCAGAACATTCTGTTACTGGTAACGTTACTAATATTTTTAATAGCTTATTTAGAAGAATATTTGGATTAATTTCTAATTTACATATCTGCAAATATTCTATAGCTGATATTGATGGCTTTTTATATATTTATGTTTGCAAAATTTGCCATCACTGGTATTTGAAAGTTTAATTTAAATTGTAATCATTCAAATCAAAAGAATATGTTTGAATTAAGATTTCCAGTTTGTTTTTATACTCCGTATTATTTTATTCTGGAATTAAAATAGCTACAGATTCTAAAATATATTTATGTTTTTTATATATTTATTTTTGCTCTTCAATGATTGAATCAAATTTGATTAAATACGGTTATTCTGTGGTAAATTTCAAGCATTTTTACGTTGATATTATTAAATTTCTAATAAAATTAGAAAATTTACTGATAATACTTATACCTAGTCTTGTCAGAAATACTGTTACAAAGTTTTTAGTGAACTCCACAAAATGCTTAAAGATATTTTAATTTTCTCTAGTACATAACACATAACACATAGATGCCTCTTAAATAATAAACTGCAATATGTTTTCAAAATGACCACCTTTAGCCATTACACAGCTCAATACCTGCGGCCACTCGTCTATAGTATTACGAACGGTTTCTTGAAAAGATTTTCATGAAAATATTTTTAATATTGAAAGAAACTAAATTTTATGGCTTTCAACCGCCCGGACGACATGGTGTATGCTACAAGTTCACGAGAAGAGTTCTATGAGTAAGATGGAACCGTTATGTGTACGCCCTACATATTGCTGTACAACTTTGCTTCCGCCGCACAGTGGGTCAGGAGAGCTTCAAAACTGGCGTAAATTCAGGTATTATAGGACTGGATTTCTAAGTTAGATATTTGTTTTAAGGGCACTTGGTAGACTTAAGAAAAATGCATTGACAGATTTTTAAATGTTTATTTACTAATATAATTATTATATAATGTCTTACAAATTAGTATAAAAATTAAAATAAATAAAATAACTGCTTCAAAATTCATATTCATCTTCGGAATTTGAAAATATATCATCATTTTCATCGGCATTGTTACTGGTATCGTCATCATCATCACTGTTATCCCGATGACTAATGACATGTACGTCTGGAGGTTTTAATAAATCTAGTGCTTCTTTTGGAAGGTTTTGTAAATTTTTTTTAGGTAATGTTCGTTTACTAGAGATAACGGGGTCAGAACTCAATAAAAAGAAGTTAAAAATATCAGCATTTGTTTTCTCTCGGCTACATTTTCTAGCGTAATTCTCTCTATACTTCTTGAAGTCTTTATTGCGAGCTTCCTGTGCTTTCTCTGTCAATTGCCCTATTGGTAACAATGCAGATGATATAATTTCAGGCCCGTGTATAAGGTATTTATGCAATGTAGGGGGCATATTGTACCATGGATACTTTTCAACGAAGTATCTTGCCGTGTTATGAGCGAATACTCTAAATTTTGTAACATCAATTTCATGTCCACATGCCACTGCTATCTAGGCATTTTATATATAATGCATAATTATATGCATTTTTTTTTATCAAAACTATATCTATTTTTGTTATATCAGCCGAAATTTCTGCGCTCGCAAAGAAGCGTCTTGCTGTGTTGCCATCATTCGCATTACCGAATCCTGTTTTTTTTTTATCAACAATCAAACCACAGCGTTCTCTAAATTCTTTTTGAATTCGAGTTTTATTGTTTGCAACAATTTCTTTGTCATTTCCTCGAGCTTGCCACTTCTCGATTTGGCCTCCCAATAGGCTTACAAGAAGATTAAAGGGGTAGAAAAAGAGAGTAGTACGTAGATAAGTAGTACCTACAGATATAAATCCTCCGTATTGCGGTTTCTGCGCGCATTAAGAAAGTAAGTCAAAATATAATACCTGGTTTATAACACTTTTAACGTTTATGGTTTAGCATTTAACGTTTAATGATAAGTGGCTTAAACATAAGCTCATAGAAAATTTTAAGAATAAAAAAAATTAACGAATTAAAAACCTAACCTATATTTCTATTATCATGCGCATTTTTAATTGTATTTGTTATGTTTTTGTGTGCATTGTAATAAAATATATGATTAGGAGATACTAATGTGAATGTCATAAATGAATTAAATAGCGAAGAATGCCGTCCCGTTAATTGAAATATTTGAGGTTAGTCTGTCATGTGCAGAATGATAAAATTAAAGAAGTTGAGTTTGTTAAACGCTAAACCATAATTCTACTTCTAATAAATACTTTAAACATAAACCATAAACACTAACTATTAAACGTTACAAGTCTTATAAGCCCGGCATAACAATTATAATTTATTATATTAAATAATCAAAGAAATTATTATTGATAAAATGATAATAAAACATAACACACAGAAAAGGTCATAACACATATTTAAAACTTATCGCAACTATGAAAACGTATATTTCAATGTACATGCTTTGAGGAAATATTGCAAAAATATAAAAACCATAAAAATGTATTGTCCTATAAAAAATATCTCAAATAAAAGTTGTCAGCTTTAACTTGTTTAACAATTTATGTTGAACACATTTTTGCGAAATATTACTTTTTTTAAGAAATATTCGTCAAATACTAATACGGCTAAAATAATAATAAGATGAACTAATACGTCCGGCGGACGGACTTTTATAAATATCTACGGCACGGGCAAAAACGGGCACAAAAAAAAACCAGATTTATATTTTGTAATCAGCAGCCATTATAAAAAACCAAAAATCGAAGCTGGGACGGGTTTGGAACATAAACATAAAGTCCATTGTTTCACAAAATTACATATAAATTCAAAATATTTCTGGCCATTTTTCAGAAGCCTATTTATATATATTGCATGCACTTAAATATTGTTTTATTATTACTTAAAGTTAGCTACAAACCTGAAGTTTAAGAATCCATGAAATTTGTTTCGAATTTTTTAAAAAGTACGGCTTAAACCCACCAGAAACACAGGACTGAAAATAATTCGCGCAAGAGACGTGTAGTGTACGTTAAAGAGTTGCGTTAATTAAGGGCTGTAAGGGGCTAAAGGGCAGTTTTAAGCTGGCCAAAATGGGCGGATAAGTTGGTCCAGAGTCTCTAGTATACATTACCCCCAAAAAAATTAACGTTACGCCCATTTTCATTTTTCGACTTTCTGCCAGGTTTTTTGCGATCTTGCCCCACTGTGCGCCGGTGGAAATAAATAGACCATAGACGTCATGCAACAAACTTGGGCATCTGTCAACGTAACTCCATAAAAACATTAGTCGATTTGTGTCTGCATCATAAAGTTATTCTCGATTGAAAATGTCAGTTTACGAGCCAAATTCTCGTCATTTGCGGGAGGTTTTAATTTTCTGCTTCAATATGAAGAAATCTACGGCTGAGGCTCATCGAATGCTGCTATTAGTGAAAGAACGTGTCGTGAGTGGTTTCAACGCTTCAAGAACGGTAATTTTCACATCAAAGACCAGTATAGCATACCGACAATGTTCGACCCCATGCTGCGAAAGTGGTCAAGAAGATACCTGGAAACGTTGACATGGGTTTGTATATGTCATTTAAAATAAAAAAAATTGCATTATATAATCAAACAACTTCCTGGATAAGAAAATTTGGTGTGTGAATGTAGTGATTGGCCTGAGTAGTATGACATTATTATATTTATCCAGGTTATTATACCATTTTTATGAAATAAAATATTAGGTCGTCAAGGATGAAATTTGTAGAAAAAAAGTTGGTTGATAATTTACAAATATAAGGAATTGAACCCATATTGTCTATACACTTTCGCCATTTAAGAGGCAGGTTGTTCAGGCCGGTGTTATAAATCCCTGGCGGACGAGAGTCAATGAATTCCTGGAAGGCCAGTTTTACAGCATTGTCGGAATTAAACTATTTTCCTATTAAAAAGTCGTCCAAATTGCGGAAGAAGTGGTAGTCAGTGGGGGCTAGGTCTTGTGAGCAAGAAGTTCCAACTCCAATTCCTGTAGTTTTGCCACAGTCATTTGTGTAGTGAGTGGTCTAGCGTTATGATGCAATAAGATAGGAGTCGATCTGTTGACCAATCTAATCTATATTTCCCATTCTTATTGAAGTAAGGCAGGGATACGGTACGTCTGGTACCTGGGAGCAGTTGCGTTTACCTGTGCGCATCTCGCCTGGACAGGTAAAAGGTGGATATTTTGAAATCATTTTAAGATATTTTTTTTTATATATAATTTTCTATGCTTTTTAGCATTATAAATTTATAGTTGCCAGACAGTTTCGTTGTTGCTAACATTGCGCCAGATCTAATTTAAGTAATTAAAAAATAATAATTTTCAAACCATTTTAGTATAGCTGTAATTTTAATATGATATAATCTGTAATTCTGTAATCGAAGAATACAATATTAATTTGCCAGACGGAAATTCCGTTCTTTAACTAGGAACCAGACCAATTTAAGTCCTGCTTTTTACCTGTACAGGCGAGATGCGCACAGGTAAACGCAACCGCTCCCAGGTGCCAGACGTACCGCATCCCTACCTAACTTCAATAAGAAAGAGAAATATCGAAAAACCAACCGACCTAAAATAAACTTTTTTGTGACGTTGCTAGCTCTTAGACTATAACGAAGGGAATGCGTTTTCATTAGGACAACGCTCGTTCCCACACCACCCGTGCAAAAACCGACTCCATCAGCCAATTTGGATGGGATAGCGTCACACACCCCTCTTACAGCCCGAACCTAGCACCAAGTGAATATTATCTATTTTCTGCGTTGAAGCCATACCTGGGTGGAACGAATTTCAGGACCAACGAGGAATTGAAAGAAGTGGTCGTACGCTACCTGCGCGCCGCGGCGGGAGTGTTTTATGACACGGGTGAACGAAAAATGCTACACCGCCTGCAAAAATGCATCGATCGCAACGGGAATTATGTAGAAAAATAGTTGAAACTCCAGGCTTTCCAGCAATGTATAACTCATTGCAAATAAACGTGTTTTTCTTTGTGAAAAAAATTGGAGACCTTATTTTACGAACAACTCTCGAATATGAGGCTGAGTTGGCCTGAAAATTGACTATAATATATCGGAAGATGAAAATTCCGAAGTAGTGGAATTTGAATCATGATGTGCTCCGTAGGTCTTCCCACTGGGCCATGGCTACTTATTATTATGTTGTTTTCTAAACCCTTTTCCGGAGAACACCTAATAGTACAATATTAATAGCCAATAATTAGATGTAATCCTTATAAACATATTATCATGTTATCAACAAATACTTAGAGTACACACAAAATATCTTGAATGCCTTGCACGTACACACATTACCCATATCTGCCAGCTGTATCTAAAATATCTAATTTCAACACCATTCAGTAAGCAATCAATAGTACTACGAGAACACAACATGTTCCAGGCTCAGGCTACAATACACGCCAACATGAACAATTTCAATGAAATGATTGCTACGATAAATATCCTCACATCCAGTTTTATTAATAATTACTGTGTTGCAATATCGAAAGCAAAAGTAAAGAGTGTAATGATAAAATAACGAAAATCGATTCTAATCTGTTTTCAATTTATCCATTCTGTGTAATTGAGACCACACTTTGTTTATAAAAGATTTTCAGCAGGGTTGGATTACAGTTTTTCTGTTCGAGTTGGTTTTCGATGGTATTAATTTCACGGTTCAACAATAAATATAATTTTAAACGGAAAAAAAAAAATCTTATCGGATTATAATATTGAGTATTTTTTGTTGAAAAACTATTAGCAGTTAATTTTTTTATGTAATATAATGTTGTTATAGTAATTTTCGCTTCCTTTGTGTTGAACAAAAACAAAAGAGATTATAATAGTATCGAAAATAGGCAAACCACCGAATGAAATTACTTGTTATGCATAAGCTCTTCGAGAAACTTTTGGTAAAAAGACTCAAACCAATTATTGTGGCCAAAGAATTGCTCTCTTCCCATCAGTTTGGAAGAAGCGCTCGACAATCTACCAAGTCCATAGAATAATAATAATAATAATAATATAATTTATTGACTATATTACAATACATAAATAGTTTAAAGTCGGTAGTAATTACACATAATATACACAAAATAAAAATTTAAAATAGAAGAAAAAATAAATAAATATAACACTAAATATTAAAACAAGAGTTCAGAGAGATTTATACTAGCTAGCAAGCACGTTAAAATTTATAAGACAAGAATTCATTGACAGAATAAAATATACTGTCTGTTAAAAAAAATTATTTGATTTTTAAAAGTATTAAAACAGTCAGATTTAAAATTATCAGGCAGTAAATTCATGAACTTTACTGAATAATAGTTAGTACTATTTTTTTATTTTTGGAGTCTTATATAGGTTAGGTTAGGTTAGGTTTATTTCGAGTGTTGTAGTTATGTACCGGCTCATGTGTTACAAGTTCATTTAAGTTTCTGTGTGCATACAATAGGGAATTCTAAATAAATAGAGAAGGCAGTGTCATAATTTCCAGTTCAGGGAAACAAACTGTAAGTCAGTTTGGTAAGAGACTTCGGCCAGAATTCTTACAGCTCGTCATTGTAAGGAAAAGATTCTTTCTGCCGCAGGAGAATGTCCCCAGGCTAAAATGACATAGGGTATTTGCGACTGGAACAATGCAAAATAAGTAATGTGACAATTTCTCTGGAAACTGAGGCCATAAGTTTTCTTTTTCTTAGCAGATATACAGTGCTACATAATTTATTGGATAGGGAGCTAATGTAATGATGCCACTTGAGGGTGGGGTTGAGATGAACACCCAAGAAATTTACAAAATCTGGGTTGTCAAAATTATGGTTTCTTAATCCAAATAGGTAATGTTGACTTTTGCTATCATTGAAGATGAGACCGTTTGATGAAAACCACAGTTTGGCTTTGTTAACAACTTCGTCATTTTTACTTATCGTATTTTCTAAGGAATTAGATGTCATTACTATGTTAGGGTCATCAGCATATAATACACATTTATTATTTACAGCACATGGAAAGTCGTTCACGTATATAATAAATAGCAACGCTGCAAGAATAGACCCCTGTACAACACCGATCTCGAGTGGAAGATGAGTCGACTTGGAATTGTTTACAGAGACGAATTGGATTCTTTTGCTAAGGAAGGATTCTATCAAAGAAGAGTTAACTTCGTCAAATCCGTATTTTTTAAAATTTTCAATGAGAATTTTGGGCGAAACACAATCAAAGGCATTAGATAGATCAAAAAAGGTTGAAAGGCAGAAATTTCCTTTTTCCATGCTATTGGTAGCTTTGGATATGAGATGTAATATAGCGTCGCAAGTAGATCTCTTCGTACGGTAGCCGAACTGCGAATCCATTACACAGACTATGTACTTCAAAATGTGAAATTATTTGAATGTACATACTTTTTTCTAGAACTTTAGAAAATACGGGTAGAAGAGATATTGGTCGATAATTATTAGGTTCGTGTTTATCGCCTTTATTGTGCAGTGGAACCACTTTTGCAATTTTTAATGCTTCGGGAAACGTACAGCTTCTAATACAGCAGTTCATTACCTTGGTGAGCGGAAAGATAATGGTGTCCTTGATTGTTTTTAGGAGATCTACAATAATACCGTAGGTGTCTTCAGTTTTGCCGTTTTTGAGCGAGTCTATTATATATCTAACTGTATTGAAAGACGCTTCATGGAAAGAAAATTTTGGCGCATAATAGATGTCATAGAGAGAATGCTTCAAGAAAAGAAAGTATGCTCGACTAGTAGGCAAGTAGAGCAAGATTTTCATAAATTATTGCTCGAAGGATTGTTGTACAAACTCAATAAATGCTTACCAAATGATTGCGCTAGAATACTATAATCATATGTATCAGATAGGCACTAGATATCGAGTAAGGCAAGGATAGGTATGCTCGAAGTTGAAACTAATTAAAGCAGGAGTACCACAGGGAGGTGTGCTAATGCCGATCTTTTACCTCTTGTACTCTTAATGCGCAATATTTCAGGAACTAATGGTTCAAATTTAAAAAGTAAAATACCACTGTAAATGAATTTTTCAATCGGGTGCTTTAAATTATGCGTCATTTGACTCTTCTTGCTATTTAAAACCATTCTTAAATGTGATGTAGTTTGTCGATTTTTGTCTGGTAACAAAAATCACGTACAGACGTGACGGTTGTTCAGCAATTTAAAAAGTATTAGGATACTGCTAAGGATACTTATGATTAATACTTACCTTTTGCTGGTCAAGTAAAGGGAGAAGAAATAAAGAAATAGGGAAGGTGTTGGAAATTTTTAGAAAATACAAATATGGATCCTGCGATCAATTTAAACATAATAAAATAACACTTAATGCCAAAATAGAAAAACAGGCATTTTATATTTAAACAATTACACTTGGCAACAACAAATAATAAACATAGATGCCTTGCTGGAAATAATAAATAAATGGCCTACATACTAGTGACAACAAAATGAGTGCGGCGGTCAGCCATGCGGTGGTATTATCCGTTGTTCAAACATACAGTAGCTTTATTTCCCACAGTGATGTCATAGAGCGACTGACCACCATTTCTTGGCAAAGTTTAACATTTACAATATACTAATATGTATGAATTTCTATTTAATTTTAGTTAAATTTATGGTTTAAATTGAAAATATCCCTATAATATAAAAAGCTTAATCCTGTCTGTTCGTCCGGGTGGAATAATTCGGGATGATTCGTCTGATTTCGGAGACATAAACAAGAAATTCTAAACACCGGTACATATTTTGACCAACATGAATAATATTTTGCAGATTTATTTTCTAATAAAGTGCAGATAAAATAAAATATAGAAATGTCTAGGGTTTCGTAAACGAGAAACTCTAAACTCTCCTATATCCTTTGATTGATACGAACAATATTTTCCAAATTAATTCTCTAAGAATCTACAAATATAATTACGTACAGAAATGTCTTGGAATTCGTATACATAAATAAGAAACTCTAAATTCTCCTATATGCTTTGATCGATATGAACAATATTTAGCAGATTTATTCTCTAAGAAATTGCGGATAAAATAACATAAAGAAATATCTAGGGTTTTGTAGGCATAAACAAAAAACTCTAGACACTTTTATATCCTTCGATTGATATGAATAATATTTTGCAGATTTATTCTCTAAAAATCTGGAGATAAAATAGCATACAGAAATATCTACGGTTTCGTAGAAAACGTTTGCGTAGAAACTACGATCGACTAATCAAAAATGTTAAACTTAATGTCTTCAATGTGATAAACAAAACCACTATATTTAAACAAAATTATATATTACTTTGTTTTAAGCGGAACTAGATTTTGAATTCTAGTAACTTTTACTTATTAAATGAGGCTTTTGATCATTTGATTAGCAAAATCACACTTCCGCTTAAACGTTTGCAATAGCCTATATTCTGTTTCTTCAATTTAAGCTGAACTAGATTTTGAAAACTAGTAACTTTTAACATTTATATAAGGCTTTTAATTATATTGTTTAGCAAACTAGCAAACTAGCAAACATTAGCAAACCCACTTCAATCGTTAAAAAGACAGCTCATGGCAACTTACAAAAATAAAAAATTCCAGTTATTTCCGCTTAAACGTTTGGAATAGCTTATAAGATATATATATATATATAAATAAAACAATATTCTCTTGGTATTCGTCAGTTTATATTGTCAATAAAATAAAATAAAATGAAACGTTTCGTGTACATCCAATTTACACATCATCAGTCTAAAAAAATAAATATAATACATTACAATACATTGAACAATTCATAATTGTTTGAACAGAGAAATATACAACCAGGTAGTATTCCAAAATCAGAAGATAGAGACAAACTTACCAATTTCTTAAAAAATAAATGCTAATTGCACATGTCATGTTAATAAAATGAAACACATGATTCCTCTACGGTGGTTTGTACAAGTATGAAAAAACTAGACACGATACGTCACCAGCTGATTGAGTGCATTGACCTACAGAGATAAGCAATTGCAAGTCAAAACCATTGTCAGTGATTTTAAAACAATGTAATCTATTTATAATAAAATTTGGTAGGCAGTGTTCAGCTCATTTGTGTCCGTTTTTTTATTAACAACTTGATTTTTAGCTGTTTGAATGTGGAGCATCTCAGAGATGAGTCTTTTGTCCAAATTTTTTTCCTTATCTAGTATGTTTACTCCTTCATAATTAAACACATGCCCGGTATTATAGGTATGGATTGCTAACGCAGTGCTATTGGGTTTTAGCCTTGTGTCAGAGCGATGTTGAGTTAGCCTTTTTCTCAACAACTGGCTGGTGGTGCCAATATAGGAGAGATCACAACCTTTGCCAGGGATTTTATACACAACATTCGAATTTTCTAGCAACGGGATTTTTGTTTTCATGTTCGAATAGTTTCGTTTGTTGTTGTTCGATGTTGCAAATGCTAGTTTAACATTGTGTTGTTCAAAAATTCTTTTGTAGCTAGTGAAACTCTTATTATGGTATGGGAAACTAGAGTACATCATTGTGTTGCCTTCTGCATTTTGTGCCAATACTTCTTTCCTATTATATGCTGCTCAGGTTCTGTTTTTTATGCATCTTTTTATCACCTTTATTGGGTAATTATTTTCTCTGAACGCATCCGTGACAATTTTTAAGTTCTTTGGTCTAAACTCTGGATGGGACAATTTAATAGCTCTATCAGTCACGTTGTTTAGAGTGTTGATTATCAAGTTGTACGGGTGGTTCGAGAAATAATTTAGGTATCGGTAGCTATGTGTTGGTTTTTGATACCAATTTGTTTTGATGCTAATATCTGTAGTTGACCTGATCAATAGCGTGTCTAAAAATGAGATTTTATTATTTTCTTCTAATTCATAGGTGAATCTAAGGCGTGGATGGTATGAGTTGAAGGTGTCAACTAGCTCATTGATTCTCGCTTTGTTGTACACCATGTTGATATCATCAACATAACGATAGTAATAGAAGGGTTTTTCTTGTAATTTGTTGAAACATGCTTGACACTACTTACAGGGCTTAGTAGTCAACAAAGCATTTTTGGTATTCAGATTTATATTTTTTCCTGCTGAACCATGATTTTACCATGTCATTGTTTTTATTTTGGAGTTTGACAGTGGGATTTTTTCCAAGTTTTCTATATGTATCTGGATCACTTAATGCCAGGGTACCTTTTTCAATATATTCTGAACGGTCTTGGACCACTGTGGTACTACTTTTATCAGCTTTTGTCACAATAATCTCTGGGTGATCTTTTAAAAATCTGTTATTTTATTGACAATATAAACTGATGAATACCAAGAGAATATTGTTTTATTTATATACCAATCGTCAAGAATCCTATACTTTATATATATATATATATATACTGTGTGTGGTGTAATCCCAAATTATAATTTTCACGGGAATGAGTGATCAAGAATTAGAAGTTCCGCCATTGATATATTTCTCATATCACGATATCACAGTATGTGTGAAGCCCAGAGCCATGAATAATTTGTGATAAATGTAAATGTGTGATATTTGGACAATGCGCTACTCACAGAAAATGGAAAATCGTTACGGTACTCATCACGTATATTGCACTGGTTGTACTAAAGCTACGAAACCTTTTTACTTTAAATTTAATAAAATGCAACAAGCCGTGAAAGAGACATGTTCTATTTTGGGAACTATTAGCTTGATTACATGTCAGCTGAAAAGCTAGAGAAAACTCTTGATCCTTTAAGAATAAAATAAAACAAATCATATGTATTGATCAAGTGATTCCTAGGCTACAGATGTCATGTTATTTATGAAAGAATTTTATGGTAAGGAACAAGGGCGGCTTTTAAGGGCAAAAATGGGCATTGTCCTCCCAACAAAAATGAATCTTTTTATATTTTTAAATGGGTTTGAGAACTGCTGGTAGAAGGTGTGGTTAACTGATAAGTAAACCTATTAAAAATCTGTTATTTTTTGTGGAAAAAAGAAAAATAAAATAAAATTGTAAGTGAGAGAATAATATTAAAACTTATTAAACTAATTATTTATTAAATTTGTATCTAATGTGAATACTTTTTAAAATAATCAGGAATTAGTAAGGTTAAAACTGTCCATTACTTAACTTATCTGAGATAAGTCAAGTCGTTAGCGCAAGCGCAATACAAGCTCCAAGTAGAAAACCAGTGCCCACCAAAATTTAAAAATAATTATAAAATAACACTACTTCTAACTTAAAACAATTAATAAATTAATAAGATTAAAACATAAAGTAAATACAATTGCAAATAATGGATAATTCTGAAAATAATGTCACCATTTCGGAAATGTTTAAATCAATTAAAGAGGATACAAGTACTACCAGATCAGACGTACGCAAAATAAAAACACAACTATCGGATTTGACGAACAGAGTAGTGAACAATGAAGAAAAAATAGAAAAAATAGATGCAGATCATGATGAATTGTGGGGAATAATAGCACAGCAAAGGTCTAGAATTGAGGAACTAGAACGGCAAAATAAAAGAAATAATATTGTTATACGCGGAATTAAAGAGGATTCAAGTGATTCAAAGAAACTTCTAGATGCAGCAATAGTACTAGTATCTCAGACTATGAAAATAAACTTCCACCAAGACCATATCAACTATATTAAAAGATTAGGTGCAGCACAAGAAGGTAGAATAAGACCTGTGTTATTATCTCTTACTTCGTGGATTAAGAAACATGAGATCATGGCACACAGAGGCACACTAAAAGGCACGAACATTTATATATCAGATGATCTCACAAAAGAAGAACTTATCATAAGAAGCGAAATCGTGAAATGCTATAAACAGTTAAAATCAGAGGGTAAGGAAGTCCAGCTAATAGGAAACCGTTTGAAAATTGACGGGGAAATCCGAACCCTCAAATTTATTAACGAAAATTACATCAATCAACCGACACCTCAAATCTCTAACTTAAATGAAAATGATGGAGATACCAATAACGTCGAAATCAGTACTGAAACTATAGAAATCCAGGACAAAGATAAAAAGAAAATAGCTGAAACATATGTTACACCTGGCCGTCAAGTGCAGGATAAAATGAAAGCAAACAAAAAGGGAACCCCCACGCAGAGAAATATAAAACATTTTTTACGCCAACGTCAGACACCATTAGGGATTTCCCAGAAAACTCCAGAAAATGCAAAAACAAGGATGAAACAGTAACAAGTCAACCGAACGGATGGAACACACAGACAGATGGCAATGAAATGGACCCGAATACGATAACGAAAAATGAGAAGAACGAAGAAAATATACCTTATCTTAATATCGCGTTCTGGAATATACAAGGTCTTGGAGAAGAAAATGCACAACCAAGTACATCAGCAAGTGCACACCAGGTCCGAGAAAACAAAAAATCGCCAAAGCATACTAAAGCTCAGATAACAAGACGTAAGAAAGAAAATACGCCGAACGTAGTCACCCGTAATCAACAAAATTTGAAAAAAAATTTTACGGCCACGAACCAGCCAATACACCCCCATCAGAACACTGGATCTACAAAGCGGCACTACTCAATGGCAAGAAACGAAAACTCCACTGGCAATCGACGACCAAACCCAACAGCGCCCCTCAACAGCTTGCACAAGGAAAGTAATTTAGATTTTAAGATAGCATTTTGGAACCTGCAAGGTCTTAACAACCTATACAACCTAGATATTAACCAACAAATCTTTCTTAATACGTTCAAAATCATATTTCTTTGTGAAACCTGGGCAGATTATTCCATTACTAACTTGCCCGTATTCCTAGACTGTTTTTCCTCCTTCCAATGTTTAGCAGTAAAAGAAGCCAATAAAGGCAGAGGCATTGGAGGCATAAATGTACTGGTCAATAAGGTTATAACTTCTATCAATGTAATTAATAAAACAAAACACTGGATATTTTTAAAATTTTGTAATAATAACCAATATTTAGTTGTAGGTTTTGTGTATTTCTCACCACATTACTCTTATCGTACAATTCTAGACGAATTTCAACAAATCCTTACCGAGATAACTCAAAACAATCCAGATTCTCAGGTGTTCATTGGGGGCGACTTCAATGGAAGAATAGGGGAGCTTAATCAAAGCGAAGAACAGGTCTTCGAGAATAGCCTCCTGGATCATGAAAGAAAAAGCCTGGACCAAACCATAAATAAACAAGGAAAAGATCTGCTAGAAATAATGGAAAATCAAGGCCTCCATGTTCTCAACGGAAGAACGGCTGGAGACTCTCCAGCACAATACACCTGTATAAACAGTAGAGGTAAAAGCGTTATTGATTTGGTTTGGGCAAATCTTCAGGGAATCTCGAAAATTAAAAACTTCATTGTAAGTGATCATATCTTATTATCTGATCACCTCCTCAATTTCATTGTTATAAACGATCACGAAAATATTTATATAAGAGAAGATTCTGATATGACCCTGTCTTACACTTATAAAATTATTTGGAACCCAACAATAGCTCTAGAATTTAAAGATAATATCCTTTCACGCTGGAATAACTGCAATTTCGTAGCCAACTTAGCAACCCCGTTATATAACAGAATAAAACAAACAATCTACGACGTCTCTTCAGATATGAACATGATGAAACGAATATTCTTAGGTCAACCTAAAACTCAGAAAAATCAGTGGTTCAATAAAAACTGTAGAGACAACAAACGCTTGTCTAATTGTAAGTATAGAAAATTTAAACAGAAACCAACCTCCACCAATTTACAAGCTTTTTTAGAAGCAAAACACAATTATAAATCCATAGTAAAAAATGCCAAAAAGTTGCACTTCCTGTCTCTTCAAGACCAAATTAATAACGTAAAAAACCCTCAAATGTTCTGGAAAACTTGTAAAATATTCTCCAAGAGATCCACACAAAAAAACGAAATAAAGAAGGAAGCGTGGCACAATTACTTTGTAGATTTTTACGGAGTGAAATTTGATTATACCTCACTATTTATAGACGTGAGAGACCCATTCATGGACGAAATAATAACATTTCAGGAAGTAAAAATTGCTATAAGAAATTTAAAAAATAATAAATCCCCCGGATTAGACAAAATCTCTAATGAAGTCTTGAAGAATTTACCCGATATATGGCTTAATACTATTGCTTCTCTTCTTAACTTATTCTTAGAACAGGAAAACATCCCAAGGGCTCTAAAAGAAATTGAGCTAGTAATGCTTCCCAAAAAAGGTGATTTACAAAACCCAAACAACTACAGAGGTATCGCAATCATAAATACAATAACGAAATTATTCACTCAAATATTAACATCTCGTCTGAACACCTGGGTAGAAAGTTTCAACATTCTTCCAGAATCACAGTCTGGTTTTAGGAAAAATAGATCTTGTACTGACAATATATTTTGCCTGACTGCAGTTTTGCAGAGCCAGTTTATAAATAACTCAAGAAATATATATGCTATTTTTGTAGACTTCAGGAAGGCTTTTGATTCGATAAACCATGAAAAATTATTCAACAAACTGTTTCAGACAGGCGTAAGTGGAAAACTTGTAAGAATCTTAAAAAAAATTTACTCTGAAGCGACAATAAAAGTAAAAACTACAACAGGACATACGGAACCTATAAGCATCACCAAAGGTGTTTTACAAGGAGACCCTCTAAGCCCACTCTTGTTTTCACTCTTCATAGCAGACATCGAACAACATTTTAGGAACCAGGGCCTAGAAGGGGTATACATGGGTAACAATAAGGACATCATGATGTTATTATATGCAGACGACCTGGTAATCTTAGGAAAATCTGTATATGATGTTTCAAACAAATTAAAAGCATTGGAGGTCTACTGTAACAATAACTCCCTAACCATTAATCCAGAAAAAACTAATGTAATGCATTTCCACAAAGGTAGACCTAAAAACTACACGACCAATTATAGATGTCAGGGCTATCCCATACCAACTGTAAACAAGTACACATATCTAGGAATAGTATTTAATTCTTCAGGGGTATTCCTAGAGGCAACAAGAACAGCTCTTAGTAAACAAAGAATAACTTTGGGTAACGTAAAGCAATTAATGTGGAGAGCAAAAATGTCCTCATGGGAATCAAAATTAAAAATTTACTCAGCTGTAGCCCTACCTGTGTTGCTATACGGTTCAGAAATCTTTGGCTTAAGATACCCCGATATGTTAGAAACATCGCAAGTTTATTTTTATAAGTCAATATTTGGTTGGGCAAGAAACACCCCAAATTACATAGTACGCAAAGAAACAGGTTGTTCAAAAATTGAACTTCTCCTATTTACCAGAGCTACTAAATGGTGGATCAAAATGCTCAAAATGAACGATGACAGATTCCCAAAAATATGTTTAAATAAACTAAAACGACTAGATTCCTCTGAAAGAAACAATATTAGATTTAATTGGGTCACGCAATACAGAGAAATGCTGAGTAAAATACATTTTGACTGGTTATGGGAGAGACAAAATATCACTGATACCGAAAATAATTTGGAAAACCTTCTGCAGTGCTACAAAAATTATTTAGAAGAAAATGACAAAAATAGGATAATTTTATCATCCTATTCCACATTATATAAAAACATTGCACTTTCTGATCAGAATAATTATTTGTTGTACAACTGTCATTTTAAATTCAAGAAACTGGTAAGTCAGCTACGAACAGGAAGCACTAGAAGTTCGAGCTTATACCATAATGGCTTTAGTCACCATTTCAATGACATTGAGCCCTGCCCCGTATGCAGCTCCGGCGAAAACAACTCAACCAGTCATTTTATGTTCAGATGCGCTCACTTCATGAAGCCTAGAAATACCTACCTACAGAAATATATAATAAGGGACAGAACTGATCTGGTGGACATACTAACCTTTAGTAACGTGGAACAGGTTGAGAAAGTAGCCCTGTACGTAATATGTGCACTGAAGATCAGGCAATTTATTCTGGAGGAGCAAGCGATTGGAGACGTCGCCCCCAATTAATATACGTACGAATAAATACCGAGGATAATACAAAAAATAAATAGGTACCTAGAATTTAGTACAGAATAAGGGTAATGTGCTATACATGTTTTTTATTTATTATTATTTATTTTTTTATTTTTTTATTTTGATAAAATTGATGTAATAATTTATAAGTACTTATTTATCTATTTATTTATTTATTTATTTATTTATTTATACATATTTTATGTTAGTTTTATATAAAAAATTATACGTACGAACAAATACCGAGGATTATACAAATATTAAATAAGTACCTAGTATCTAGTACAAAATAAAGCTAATGTGCTATACATGTTTTTTCTTTGAGAAAATTGATGTAATAATTTATAAGTACTTATTTATCTATTTATTTATTTATTTATTTATTTATTTATACATATTTTATGTTAGTTTTATATAAAAAATTATACGTACGAACAAATACCGAGGATTATACAAATATTAAATAAGTACCTAGTATCTAGTACAAAATAAAGCTAATGTGCTATACATGTTTTTTCTTTGAGAAAATTGATGTAATAATTTATAAGTACTTATTTATCTATTTATTTATTTATGCATTTATTTATTTATTTATTTATGTATTTATTTATTTATATATTTTTTATGTTACTAAGTGGGAGAGCACAAATGTGAGTAAATCGATGCACTGGTTTATGAGTATTTATTTATCTATTTATTTATTTATTCATTTATTTATTTATATATATTTTATGTTACTTTTAAATAAAAATTATGAAACATGGTGTACCTCTGTCTCCAACTATTATATTATATAAACAAAAAATGTTAATTAAACTCAAACTCTTTTGTATGGATATATGTCCGAACACAAATAAATATTATTATTATTATTATTATTATTATTATATTTTTAAATGTTAACATTTTAAAATTTTATTTTAAAATGTTAAGATTCTTATTTAAATTTAAATTTAAATATTTAAACCTAAGACCTTGTTTATTTTTATACGCTCTGGTCAATTTGAATTTGCGCGATAGTTCACACCGCAACGCTCCCATTTTTTACACAAAAAAACTACGTATATGTAAACTCTCCTTGCGTAGCATCGTGTGGTGTAACGTCGTACTATACTCTTCATTAGGACAATGCCCAAAGCTATGAAGTTAGCTACACTATGACAAAAGTGTTTTAATTTGCCGTAACAGCGCCAATTATTGAAATGCGAATAACTATAACACTTAACGTGATATAGTTTTAGTATTTTGAATACTAGAGGAGTTTTGATATTCGAAAAATAACTTTTATTCAAAAACAATGGCAGGCCTTTACCTATAATGAATATGACATCTATAAATAAAGTTAAAAATAAAGAAGTTAAAAGGTATTTTAATAAAAATATGCTTGAAATAAAGAATGAATTTGCCGCGAAAAGGCCGAAAAACATAACTATAGTGCAGAGCATATTAAAAATTATGTGAAATTTAATATTTTAGGAAAAATCGACACACGAAATCAAGTTAATTGTGCATTTAGAGCCTCGATTTTAAAGTAAAATGAAACGGTCGAAAAAAAGCGGTATATAATTAATAAATTATTGAACAAGTGTTGTTGTATAGCCGGTTGAAATTTTTGACGCACTGCATAAAAGGCTATTTGCGCCTACACAGCCCAATAAATATCAGACGGTTGTTCTGAACAATCTTCAATATAAAAACGAAACTATACAGCTGGTAACCTTTTGTATTTTTGTTTGTTTGTGTTATTTAATCTTTGATTGCCCATCCAGTTGCTTAGTCCTGGAGCCGCCACTGGGAAGGAATATGATAATAGGTTCTATGGATATAGTGAAGGGAATCTTTGAGATTTACGTGGCATGTTTGTTTATTTATAGATGATTCTGGAAGTCAGGAGTTCTCTACAAGTCGCGCAAAATGCTATACAATTATCGAGTCCACGCGGACCACTACACTATCTCAATGTACTCCACCAATTAAAACAGTGTAGTGGTTACTGTGGATACAGTATAACCAATATTTGTTAACGGTTGTTCATTCGATCATTCGATTATCAAATTAAAAAGCAACTTGAACCAGTACCAGTACCGAAATATTCCGGAGAAAATAAAAACAATGTAACGGTTCATGAAATTGAGAAAAATATCCTCCTGGTTTGTGATATTATTAAAAATGTTATTGTATTGTTTAGTCGCAGAATAATTTTGGAATAGCTTTCCGGTCCGTGAAATTTTCCATGCCCTGACTATTATAACAAAGAACTGAAGAAAATTAATATGAAAATTAGAAAAAAAGACAAAAACAATGGTAATACACAAGATAAAAGTACAACATAAAAATTGATGACGAAAGAATAGAACAAGTGGGTAAATTCAAATACTTAGATACAATATTTTCGGAAGATAAAAAAATGGATCATGAAATTATGGAAAGATTTTGACATATGACTTTGAATCCTGGACTACCACAGAAAAGCACAGATCTAAATTAAAAAGCTCTGAAATTATATTTCTAAGAAAATTTGAAGGCAAAACAAAATAAGACCGAATTAGAAAAAAGGAATTAACTACGTCAGTGAAGATCATTGTAGAATGATAGCTAAGATGGTTGGGATATATACACGTAATGAGAAAAGACAAAGTAGTAAAAAGAGGTTGTGAAGCAAAACACGACGACCAAGAAAAATTTTGCTGAAATCCAAAATAAGAAACGAACCTTTGTTTGTTTCTTGTTTTGTTACGACGTAGATAGGTATAAAGTGGGAGTAGGTAAGAAAATACACAGAGGACAAAACATTATGGAAAAAAATATGGATAACAACAACTGTAAATAAATTACTTGACTACACAGCAAGATACAACTTACCAGCAGCCACAAAATATATTTAATTTTATTCAGTCAATATCTAGATCAGTGATTCTCAACCACTGTGCCGCGGCACTTTTGTGTGCCGCGAAATTCTTGAAATGTGCCGCCAATTTTTAGAAATGCATACAATAAAATTTTGTTGTATGTACTTTTAAACAGCAATTTATTGATAATTTATAATAATAATAATAATTTATCTGATATTTTTGTTCTTTTTAATAACATAAATTCAAGTATTCAAGGGCCGAAAGAAAATATATTAAACTCAACAGATAAACTGGTGGGATTACAAAAAAAAAAAAAAAACTTTATGGAAGAACTAAGCACAGGAAGGTAATTTTCAAAAGTTTGAGTCAGTTCCAAAAGACTCTATAAAATTATTCATAAGATTGTTATTGACCATTTGACAACAATAAAGGAGAGAATTATTCATTACCTCTCAAATTTAGATATAAAAAATTTTGATTGGGTTCGTAATCCATTTGTGATAACGGATACGTCTGTATATGAATTATCTTTGAATGAAGAGGAAGAACTAATTTCGCTTTGTAATAATCAAGATTTAATTTTAAAAAAATTGGAAGAGGCAATTAATTAATTTTGGATTAACATTAGATGCAATTATCCCATAATAGCCAAAAAAGCTTTAAAAATATTATTACAATTTTCTACATCTTAATTGTGCGAATTCGGATTTTCAGCATTAATCAATATAATAAAAACGAAAAAAAGGACGAGATTTTTAAATATAGATGACGAAATGAGAGTGGAATTATCATTTTTACGACCAAATATAAACGAAATTATCAAAAAACATCAAGCTCAAATTTCGCATTAAATGTATTCTTATAATTAATTAATAATAATAATAATTTCTTTTTCGTTGAAAATTATTATCACAAACTATTTTACACAGTGTATTATAGGTAAGTAAAATTCTTTTATAGTTAGTTTTTTCTTTCTTATAGTTAGTGTGCCGCCAAATTTTGAAATTGTTAAAAGTGTACCGCGATAAAAAAAGGTTGAGTATCACTGATCTAGATGGTAAGCATTTTCCTTAAGACTGATGAAACAAATATTGTGATTTAAAGGAAGTGTCTTTTTCTGTAGGTTTGTTTTATTCTTAGGGTATAGAGTGTTGGTTTCTCAGTGATACAATTCACTGAATATTGGTTTGGTGAGTTATTTTTTTTTTGCGCTTTTGATTTAGTGATAATGTTACAACTGGCATCACTAGTGCATTAATTATTGCTCTGTATAAATTATTTGTTATTAAAAGTTAAAAAAGGTATTTACAACCTTAATGGGATCAATTTTGGGAGCCAAAAACGTTATTTCACCAATCATCAAGAACTGAGTATATTAAAATAATGGCATTTTAATGCATTAGTGATGAAAGTAATATTGGTGACAATGTGTTAATGGCCCATCCAACATATCTGAGAGTGACTTTCGACAGAACACTAAACAACAAATCCCATCCACAAGGTGCAAAACACAAATACTATGCACAGCAGCTTTGGCGTACCCTGCAGGTCATCTACATGGTATAAAAGCTCACAAAATTAACAGGAACATTAAAATCTACTCCAAAATCTTGATTCCCAGATCTCTGCAACATTCACCTACAAGAGTTTAGAAGACAAACTACAGCAATCAACCATTTACCAAAATCTTGAAAAATGGCACACTTCTTGTTTCAAATTCCGTCACAACAGGGAATATGAGTTAGATTTTGATCCCAAAGCAGCATGGACGAAGACCTGGCAAGAAAATATTCCTGACGGAGGCATTTATTTAAAAAGTCCAGAAACAGCACTGTCAGACTTACACGTACCAAGGAAAATATGGTACAGGCTAAACCGTCTGAGAAGAGGCCATGCTAGGACCAAGAACTTGTTCAAAATTGGGGAAATGGGCCCTCTCTACGACAACGGACTGTGAGTGCGGAGTACCTATACAAACCAACGAACACATACGAAATTGTCCTCTTCGCGCTTTTGAAGGCGAACCAGAAGAACTCTTTTTCGCAACACCTGTTGCCCTTGAATGGATCGACCAACACGACATCCAACTATAAAAGCTATCTTTTTTCTACTAGGTAGTTTACTTTCTACTCTACAATATGTATTCATCACTTAAATAAAGTATATTTGTTTATTTGTTAAAAAAAAAAATAATACAGTACTAACCATGTAGCCTTATGAAATAAATAAATATGTAATAGGTTCCCATACGCCTAAATAGGCGCATAGGCCCTCTAACAGAATTGAACCCTAATACCGCCCATGTGTAAATTTTCATAAAATCACCCTCTACTAGTAGAATTCTTTTAGAATCTATACCAAATGCCGTCTCTTTGATGAGCCGCTCGCGTGCGGAGCAGACTAAAAACAACCACACGGGGTGGCTCTGATTGTGGTTTATATTTATGTACTGTAATCCCTTTCATCGCAGAGCTTACGTTCCACTAACATACTGTGGACAAAAAAAACGCGAGCAATAAGATTAAGCGTATATATACTCTCAATAGGAAAATTTCACTGTATAACAACATTAACAACTAGTTCGCCTTTCGAAAAATATATAAATAAATAACAACCGGTTCATTAGAATCGGCTCCAGCCCAACACTGCATATATACATATACAAAAACAGGCATCATGTATACATAGTGTGGAAGGGGTGATAGTGGAAAATTAGATTCGAAGCGCTCAAAATGCTAGGAGCATATTTCAGCGGTAATCGGCTGTGCTATTCATTGCTACACTATTAATAACAACTGCGTATAATTGAAACTGCTGAAAAAATACATGGATAACGAGTGATTACTGTACTAGTATTATTTCGTATGGCAATGTCTAGGTTTTAGAAATTTTCAGGTCGCGATTATCCTCCTCTGACATGACCTAACGATTAGTTTTTACAATAGTCGAGACCACCGGTTTCACGTGCCTTGTGAAGCATGCCCCATATTTCCGAAAATTAATTCAGAGATACAGGCACTCATTACAAAGCATCTGAGCCTATGGTTGCGACAACCAAGTTTTTTTTTTAAATCTCTTTGTTCATACTAGGTCGATTTCATGATTCCACAATTTCTAAGCAAGTGAGCTAACCACTACGCTGCTGCAACCACAATTATATAACTGTCATAAAAATTCTAATAAAACGTTATAATGTGACATTTTTTTTAATTTTTGCTGGGTAACAAATACTTATTCACCAATCAGAGCAAAGGAATAATTTATACTGCCCTTTATCTGAAGTATCGTTGGCCAGATAAGATATTTTGGTGTTTATTCCGATGTTTATCCTATCCGAACTTTATCCGAGCATTGTAAAAGGGATTTTTTGACTTTATACCGGGAATAGCGTTATCCGAGCTTTATCCAACGATTATAAAAGCGGCCCTTAGAGACGCTTTTACAAACCTCGGATAAATAGTGGTATAACTATCGGAGGTATAAGTTTATTCCGATGTTTATTCCAACGTTCGCTTTTACAATGCATTTTTTATTCTCGGATAGTTATCCATGGTTTTATTGTAAATAAAATAAAGTTGGTATTGTTTGACGCATAAACTGACATATTATAAAAGTCGTATTTTAAATTGACATTACTACTAACAACATATTTGAGCATGTTTGGGGAAATATTGGGAGATGTCGAAATATTCGACTCCGCTAATTCTTATATTGTGATATATCCGCCGCTTTAATGTCAGCCTCTCGTAAGCAAATATTCATTAAACCGCCCTCTAATAGAAACGAGCCCAAATACCGCCCATGTGTAAATATTCATAAGATCACTCTCAACTTGTAGAATTCTATTATAATCTATACCAAATGCCGTCCCTTTGATGAGCCACTCGTGTGCGGTGCAGACAGTGTACAACCGCACGCGGTAACACTGATTGTGGTTCATATTTATGTACTGTAATCCCTTGTCACCGCTTACGTTCTACTTACATAATGTGAACAAAAAAACGCGGGTAATAAGATTAACCGTATACATATAATGTACAGTGGTGGACTGCCAAAATTGTAACAACCAGTTCTCTCAGGAGGCAAATTTCACTGGTTCATAACATGAGTATTTTTTCACTGTATAACAACATTAACAAACAGTTCGCATTTTGAAAAATATATAAATAAATAACAACCGGTTCATTCGAGCCAGCTGCAGCCCAGCACTGCATATATACATATACAAAAACAGGCATTATGTGTACATAGCGTGGAGGAGGTGATAGTGGCCAGTTAGATTCGAAGCGCTCAAAGTGCTAGGAGCATATTCCAGCGGTAATCGGCTGATACTGTTCCTTGCTACGTTATTAAAAAATTAATAAAATTATTATTTCACAACTGTGTGTAATCAAAACTGCTGAACAAATACATGGATAACGACGGATAACTGTACTATTAATATTTCGTATGGCAATGTCTAGGTTTTAGAGATTTTCAGGTCGCGACTAGCGTCCTCTGACATGACTACTTAAAAAGATTACTTTTTACAGTAGCCGAGACCACCGGTTTTATGTGCCCTGTGAAGCATGCGCCATATTTACGAAAATTACAAAGATACAGGCATTCATTGAAAAGAATCTGAGCCTATGGTTGCAACAGCCAAGTTTTTTTTTTTTTTTAATCTTTTTGTACATACTTGATCTATCTCATGATTCCACACTTTCAAATCAAGTGAGCTAACCACTACGCTGATGCAACTACAATTATATAACTGTAATAAAAATTCAAATAAAACGTTATAATGTGACATTTATCATGTCAATTTAATTTTTTTACCGTTGCTGGGTAACAAATACTTATTCACCAATCAAGAGAATAACTTATACTGTCCTTTATCTGAAGTGCCGTTGGTCGGAGAAGATATTCTGGTGTTTATTCCGATGTTTATCCTATCCGAGCTTTATCCGAGCATTATATAAGCGATTTTTTGACTTTATACCGGGAAAAGCGTTATCCGAGCTTTATCCAACGATTGTAAAAGCGGCCCTTAATTTAAATTGCACTATTATTTACGAGATTTACATTTTCGAGCGTTGCTGACATAGAACATTTCTTAAAATTAGGGATTTTAGTCGGCAACGGATACAATTTATTTAAACAAAGACTCAAACTTTTGACCAACAGGTGGTACTAGTGTAAAAATATGAAAATATGAAATATCTTAATTACCTACGGTGTTTTAGAAATAAGCGCCAACGATATACAAAGCAGAAATTAATTTTGAAAATTAAACGGACATATTTTCCTATTCCATGATGATATGTTTTATATTTATATGTTTAATATTTACATCTGGATAATATTTCCAACAAGTCAAGCCAATGTCAAGCATAGGATTATTTACTTACATATTTGAAGACCGATCGATTACTCACGGAAATGTCAGGGCTCAGTAATATTTAACAGACCTTGACAGTGACAATACAAATATACACATCCAACTTGAATTATTGACTGCAGAAAATTTGTCTGATGTGTTTCTACTACAAAGTAAAAAATTGTCATGTCAGAGGACGCAGAAAATATGTATGACAGTATGACAGCTAAAATCTATTTAAATAAAATTGGAGGCTATATCTGTTTTCTTCTTTTTTCGTCCTCGTATTTCATTTCTTCATGTTTCAAGTGATAGTAAGAAGATAATCCACTAAATAAACAATTTCTGTTTGTCTGTCCGTAATTCACGTAAAAAAGACTACATATTTACACGTAATTTGGTACAGTGACCAGACCCAGTAATTCGAATAAAGGTTATATAATAATAATAATAATAATTCAAAAAAAAAAAACAAATCAAGATTCCTAATTCATCCGTGCTGTGGCACGTATTATTTACTATATGTTTAATTTATTTATAGGTTTGTTTCAAAAAAAGTTCAGAACCGTTCAGAACTTAACTGAGTTTAAGTAAAGCGTTCCAACAAGTCGATTTAAAAATTCAGAACTTATAGTGCAGTGTTCCAGGAACGAGTGAATTATGTTCTGAACTGATTCTGAATCGTTCTTTAAGTTCCAGGATTTTACAAGAATTTTTAATTCTGAATAAGTTTAACGTGTTATCTAACCTCACTTATTTCTTTTTGTTTGACTGTTTAAATTAGTAGTACTAATGGAAGAAGACAGTGATTTGTTTAATTTGTCAGAATTTTCAAGCAAAATTAATGATGATGGAGAATTCTTGAATGATGTTATTGTTGAAATAAGACAAACCAATGGAAATTACTTACGGATGATAGTGCTACAATATAGTGATCAGGTTTTTTTGGAACATTTTCGAGTAGAAATGTTATTGAACCACTAGCAGCAAATTTTTAAACATGTAAATATTATAAGTACCATTCTGGCTAAAATGTTAAAATTAGTAGTCAGGATCAACTTCTTATATTTTTCTGGTATATTGGCCATCTTACTGCAAGTTTTCGAGATGTAGCAGATAGGTTTGATATTTTTAAAGTAGTTTGGAGAGAATAATGGTCCGAATTCCATATTTATCGAGCAACAAGTCTAACAACATAATAAAATGACCAAACAACGAGGAAAAGGTCGTTATTGAAAGACATTTTCGGCAAAAAAGATTTCCAAATGTAATCCAATCCTTCCATTAGGTCAACTTCTTCAGTTTAAAAATACGAGGCACAATGTTTTTTAACAGATGTTGTTTTTATTTCATGAGTTTATAGGTTAAGATAAACAAACCAAATTCTCAATGGTTCTAACTCGTTCCAATAGTTAAGATGATTCTAGAACTACACGTTCGCACATGGATTCTAAGCAGTTTTGATACACGTTCTGAACTGCTGTGAATTTTCTGTTGGAACAAACTTTATATTATCTGTTTCTTTGCTTCGTGCTAGATTTTGATATCTAGTGACTTTATAGAGTAAATTGATTTTTTATAAGGTATGGAGATTGTTTTAATATTGTAAATGGAGTTTTCTTGGGAAACGTTAAGTTTAGGTATTTTAATTTAGGTAACATTTAAATGTCAATTTCATTAGAGCTTCCAACTTTGGTTCGAGCAAGTGGTCCGAATTATTATAGACGGGGGTGCGGGATTCATAATTTGTAGGAGAGATAGTAATTGTTTTTTGCAGTCTTGAATACAGTCAGCGGTTACGCCACTTAGTTTTTCCAAGGTTGCTCTGTGCTGTTTTGCAAGAACTAGATTTTGGAAACTAGTAACTTTTAACTTTTAAATGAGAGTTTTAAACATTTTGTTTAAGAAAATCCCACTTCAATAATTAAAAAGTCAGTTCGTGATATCTTACAAAATTAAAATTCCATTTAGTTCCGCTTAACCGTTTGGAATAGCCTATAAATTGTCTTATAAGCCTGATTTACTGTGTTAAAACAATCGATCTCAAAGTCTAATTCAATCATTAAAGTCACTAGATTTCAAAATCTAGTTCCGCACGAAGCTAAGAAATGAATAATACAAGACGCATTTTATATATATACATATATATATAATTTTCATAAATTATCAAAGACGTCTTCTTATTTTAATTTTATTAAGTGTGTTTAAGAATATATTGGATACTGAGAAAGTATCGATATTTGGGTATCGATAATATCGAATAAAAATTATCGATACCGGTATCGTATCGAAACAAAATATCGATATTTTCAAGTATTGAAAAGAAAAATGAATATATTTTCTATAAAACGTAAAAAACATTTTATTCTTATAATAACAATTTAATTGTTTTACAATAATAAATAGATTAAGGTCATTCCAAACGTTTAGGCGGAACTAAATGGGAATTTCGTTCTTTTAGGTTGTCAGGAGTCACGAGAACGGACCTTGCTTGGATTATTTCATTTTTCAGGTTAATACGTGAAAATTTAAAATTCCAACAGTGATACTGAAACCAGTGTGAGTGAACCCATGGAAACGAATTACATTTATTATAAATTTTAATACTTTTTTACATATTTTGAAGACAAAACAAATAAATAAATGGAAATTTTTTATTAAGAATGACAAAAAAAAATACAATGAAAAAAAAATTTCATAATAACAATTAATTTAATCTAGAATTTGCAATGTGAGTATGATTTACAAAGCTTAAACAAAATGATCAAAAGTCCGAATTAATAGATAAAAATGACTAGATTTCAAAATCTAGTTCCGCCTAAACGTTTAGAATAACCTACAATGCTGTTTAATTTTGTAAAAACAAATTAAGAGAAAATTTGGATTTCAGTAGTTTGCACCTTTGAAATTGTTTGTCAGGTTGGTATTAAAAAATGGTAAAAAATAGTAAAGCAATGGTGCCTATAGGTTTGAGTGATTGCTTAAAACATAATTAAACACTTCACTCTTCTTTAATGCAAGAACCGAGAAAAAGCAGTTTAGTAAGCTTTTGCACAGAAGCCTATTTCTGTATCTGCATAAAGTGTCTCCTGCTTTCGAAAATAAGCGCTCTAAAGGAACTGACGTCGCTACAACAGAGAAGAAAGTCTGAGCAATTTTATATAAGTTAGGGAAGACCGTCTTCATATCGTCCCAAACCAGTAGCGGATTGGATTTCAGAGGTGAAACTGGATTTTTCAAATACAGTGATAGTTCATGTTCAGTTTTGTTAGAACCACGTTGGCCTGTGCCTGATTTTAGTTTCCTCTTCTAATGTGCAATGACTGTATAAAATAAAAAAAAAAAAAAAAAAAAAAAAAAACGATTCGATACGATACTGGGTCAAATGTACTGATATAAGTAAAGTATCGGAAGATTAATATCGATACTGAAATCGCGATATCGAATGAAAAATATCGATACCGATATCGTATCAGTAGTATCGGAACATCCTTAAGTGTATTACTACACACTGCTGACAACGAAGTATATTATTTTTGAAATGTCCATAAAGGATATTTTTCGCAAAATAAAGGAGATATAGCATTTTATTTTATTCCTTTTGATAATGGAAATTTTTGTTAAAAATTTCACAGCGTACTTCACCTACTAAAAATAACATTTTGAAACTTTTAACTTTTTCTTTGTATGAAAAATGCCGGCAGAAAGTTTGTTGCTGGAGGCAGCATGTTTTGTCGGAGCGTCATGTGGTCTCGTACCTTCACAGAGTATTCATCCCTTGAACAAAAAACTGCTGTTCTTCATTTGCTTGCTGTCGTCGTTTTTAATTAAAACTTTCGATTACAAGGAGACGGATACGTACTTTTATAAAAACAGTTCGTGCGTTGTAATTGAACAGTATTGTATACTACCCTCACATATTTCTTTTCGAAAAGGGAAATATGTGTAATGATTTCAGTGTAGAATTTGGCGAATATTGAATAATAAAACTGTAACTAGAGTTTCTAAGTTCAATAGTTTTAACCTTCGGGGATCGGAAACGGGAAACTGAATTTCCCGGGAATTCTCGGTGATTCTTCAAGTCACCATTTTTATTTAATATTCGTAGATCAGTAGCTTTATTCGCGGATGAAGTTTTTTTTACAAATTAAAGCACCACACGCGTGCGCAATATTCATTTTAGTGTTCACGGATGAAATAGCCATTGTTTCTAATAAGAAGAATAACAAGATGTTTGTTATTCGCGGTAACCGTCTGACATTTATCCGGAGCAAGTGACACTTATTTGTAGATTGGAGCAAGATGTAGCTCCAATCTGACGTATGCGCATTGTTAGTTTTATTACAATTTATTACACCGTGATTACAATCTCGTCAGTCAAACTAATTTAGCATTCGCGGTGACAAGAATATCAAACACGTCTAAAGTCAGACTTACACATTATATATGTTCATGAATATATTGAATAGTCGACAATTTAACTTTGTGAAACTCACTTATACAAGGTGTCTCAAAAGAAATTTTATATTTATTTAGCTTACTGCGTGAACGCAACGTATCCGAGGGGCGCGGGGGTTATGTCAATCGGTAGCCTGGCTCTTGGGAATGCAGTCGCTATGGAGCGTTTCTCGGGAGCAGACCGCGCGTTATGCGTGCGAGAGTTTTACAAAAACGGTGATTCGGCGACTGTAGCGCGTAGAAAATTCTGCAGTATTCGAGGTTTTCGCCACTTAAATGATGCGCCAAGCATTCCTCTCATTCGACATTGGGTTAAAAAGTTTGAAGAGACTGGTACAACGCTGGATAAATCAAAATCCGGGCGACCTAGGTCATCAAGAACGGTAGAAAACGTGGAGAATGTTAATCAGTCTGTTCGTGACGACCCGAACCTTTCAATTCGGAAGCGCGCAAGTGCTTTAAATGTGCATAGATTATCATTACATCGCATTATGCACAGAGACCTAAAGCTGCACCCCTACAAAATTCAATTGGTGCAAGAATTAAAGCCCCAAGATGCCAGTCAGAGGCTTAATTTCGTAAATCCGGTGATTGAGCGATTTTCAACGTTTACCAACATTTTGTTTTCGGATGAAGCTCATTTTCATCTTAATGGCCACGTAAATAAGCAGAACTGCCGCTACTGGAGTGCAACGAATCCGAAACGCAAACATCAGAAACCCCTACATCCGCCTAAAGTGACCGTATGGGCTGCGATGTCGGCGCGAGGCATTATCGGCCCTTACTTTTTTGAAGACGAAAGGGGGCGTGCAGTTACAGTGAATTCAGAGCGTTATGTGGAGATGTTAGACAACTTCTTGGTACCTGAACTGCAAAACTTTCCTGGCTATAACCAAGGAACATGGTTCCAACAGGACGGAGCAACTTCACACACGTCCAATATGTCTCTGCCACGTGTTCGTGAAATTTTCTCAGGCAAATTGATCTCCCGGAGAGGTGACATAAATTGGCCTCCACGCAGTCCATATTTAACCCCTATGGACTTTTTCCTATGGGGTTATCTTAAATCTAAAGTTTACGCCAATAAACTGACTTCACTGGCGCATTTGAAAGAAAATATCCGTCACGAAATGGCAGCCATCCCTGAGTCCACCTGCCGAGACGTCATAAGTAATTTTACTGTTCGATTAAATGAGTGCCGAGAACGCGAGGGTCTACATTTAGACGATATTATTTTTAAGAAATAAATCCCCAAAAAGTGTATTTTAATAATTAATAAACATTTTTTCTATATACGGCTTACTTTTTTTTTAATCGATCCACTAAATATAAAATTTCTTTTGAGACACCTTGTACTTAAGAGGTTGAAAGAAAACATGGTTTTTCATGGTTTCACTAACTTTTATTTTAACTGTATGGTAACATGGGTTCACTATTTTCACCCTTATTAGTCGAAATCTTCATGGACAACTTTAAAACAAAGTTTTTACCTACTTATAAATTCAATAAAGAACTCGTTTACTATTTTCGTTACGTAGATGATGAGAGGTTCCGATAAACAATTTTCCCAATTTTTTAAAGATATTAACAATTTAAATCCTAAAATTCAATTAACAATAGAGAAAAAAGTAAATCACTCCTTAAATTTCTTAGATTTAACCATCATCAACGCTAACAATATCCATGAATTCAAAACATTTAGAAAAGAAAGCTACACAGATACAGTCATAGTTCCAATCATCCGATATCACAAAAAATGTCAGCTATCAACTCCATGGTCCACAGACTTATGTCCTTTCCGCTTAATAATAACGATTTTAAAGATGTTAAAATAATTAAGACAATCGCGTATAATAACGGTTATAATCCAAATATAATAGATAAATTAATCTTTAAAAAAAATTAAAAAAACTATCAATACTAGAAATTTATCAATCCACTAATATTAACGAAGAATCTTAGTTTATCACTTTTCCGTATTTAGGTGATCTAAGTATTAAAATTTCAAAGTAACTTAAAAAAAAAAATAATAAAAATATAATAATCACCTTTAAAACTACGAATAACCTTAAAAAACTAATAACTAATAATAAAGATAAAACAGATAAATTGGGCAGAAGTGGAGTATATAGGTTAGATTGCACTTCATGTGGTTCTGCCTACTTAGACCAAACAGGGAGATCCTTCAAAACCAGAATATCGGAACATAAGAAGCCATTCACCAAACAAAATACGAATTCAACCTTAGCAGAACATCGCATAAATGAAAATCGTGCAACCACATTTGAACAAAAATACTGAATAACAACAAGAAAGTCCTTAAGCTAAATTTACTAGAAGCCCATGAAATTTAGAAACAGATGTCTAAAACCAATACTCCTAATGAAATTACCGACCTACACAACTCAGCGCTCATAGGATTAACACTTAAACTTGTAAACAGAATTTGGAAATTTTGTATTACCTATATAATCTTTTTATTTTTTCTGTTACTTGTACATACCTAATTCTTGTATATATTAGTGTAAAATATAATTTGTACTCATTGTAACTTTGACAATGGCGTGAGCCGAAACTGCAGTCAGTTAAAATAAAAGTTAGTGAAACAAAAAAACATGAACTCATTTCTTAATATACCTTGTTAGAAACTTCATTTAGCTCCACTAGTCTCTAGTATGACGCGGCTCAAAAGGTTGCTGAAGTTTGAGATTAGAGGACGCTTGTCAAGACCTGACAAACCCCATAATAATAATAATAATAATAATAATAATAATAATAACAAACTCTGTGTTCTTCAAACATATTATAAGTCTAGAGTTGTCCACCGAACTCACGTTCTCGTTTCTTAAGTCTGCTGGTTTGAGATCGGAAACAGAAGGTTTTGTGTTTGCGTGTCAGGATGGTGTTATAAATACTTTGGCATACAGGGCCCGCATATTCCAAATAGCGGAGTCCACACTCTGTAGGTTGTGCCACCACCATTCTGAAACGATAATGCACATTCTGTCTGCTTGTCCATCTCTTGCAGCGTCGAGCTACGTGTCTCGACATAATGCTGCTCTCCGCGTGCTCTACTATCATCTTAGACATGCCTATGGTATTGACCAAATACCGGTTATACCGTACGTCCCTTCTGACATAGAATCGGTGGTGGAAAATTCCAAGTGCCGAATTTATTGGAATTACTCCTTCCCCACCTCGAGGTTACTGACAGCCACTAAGCCGGACATACCCTCCTGGATATCGAGACCAAACAGATGTTTGTGATCGAATTCTCAAGTCCAGCTGAGAAGAATATCTCTCTCAAGGAGGAGGAAAAGAGAGGTCCAAGTATATGGACCTCTTGTCCGAGCTTAGAAAGCTATATCCCGGGTATAAAGTTAAGCTTGTAGTCCTGATAGTTGGTGTTTTGGGTGGCATGAAAGCCTCCTATCGAAGGGAAATCGAGTCCATTCCCGTCTGCAGATCTTCTGCCAACTCTTTGATCTGCAGGATGCAGAAAGCAGTGCTGCTCGGGTCGCTCCGCATTGTGCGGGCACTGGATCTGGCGTAATTTCCGCGGCTGCATATCGCCAGGGTTTGGGATGCAGTCGTGTGTATTTAGCTCCACTAGTCTCTAGTATGACGCGGCTCAAAAGGTTGCTGAAGTTTGAGATTAGTGGACGCTTGTCAAGACCTGACAAACCCCAAAATAATAATAATAATAATAATATAAATATATATATATATATTGCCAGGGTTTGGGATGCAGTCGTGTGTATTTAGCTCCACTAGTCTCTAGTATGACGCGGCTCAAAAGGTTGCTGAAGTTTGAGATTAGTGGACGCTTGTCAAGACCTGACAAACCCCATAATAATAATAATAACAATAATAATAATAATAATAATAATAATAATAATATAAATATATATATATATATATATATATATATATATACTGCCAGGGTTTGGGATGCAGTCGTGTGTATTTAGCTCCACTAGTCTCTAGTATGACGCGGCTCAAAAGGTTGCTGAAGTTTGAGATTAGTGGACGCTTGTCAAGACCTGACAAACCCCATAATAATAATACTTTATTCAATTTGGCAAATACAAGAAATGTACATAAAATTATGTCAAATACACAAATATACAAAAAATAAGCTACACGCACTTACACAATCACAAAATTGCAGCTATCAATATTATCAAGTAAAAATTCTTGAACACTTAATACATTTTCACCATTAAGAATTTAAAAATAACTTTTTTAAATTTTTGGAGATTTAATTCTCTGATATGCACAGGTAATTTGTTGATTAGGGAAACGCCTATAAATGAAGGAAGAGACTTTGAAACAGTTAACCTTATTTTCGGAAGACGAAAATCAGATTGGGCTCTGGTGCTATAGTTGTGACGGGCGCTTCCACTATTCAATAAATAATCATTTTCCTTTGTGTGTGTTCCCAACACACACACACACGCACGCACGCACGCACGCACGCACACGCACACGCACACGCCCACGCACACGCACACTCACACGCACACGCACACGCACACGCACACGCACACGCACACACACACACACACACACACACAACTAAGCTCAAAATAAAGCTTGTACCATATCAGTGTAGAATTTTGAGATGGTACAAAGCAGTTTTACTGGCTTTTTCTTTATGTAAAAAAAAAAATTAGTTTAATTTTGATTTTCTGTAAAATGATATGTACAAATTGTATTAAATAATAAATGTAAATCTATTAAATAAATTAAATAAAATTTACAAATCTATTGTCTATCTTGTCCAACAGCAATAATTCTGGACTTCGTCTTGTCCATCGTTCGTCACTCAGTCTCGCAATGTAATCTGCCCATTGCCATTTCATGGTCGTTAATTTTCGTATCTCATTGCTATTCACTCTGTTCCGCAATCTTATAACTACAAGCACTCTCTCTCCATACCTCTTTGACACGATCTTATTTTCTGTGTTTGCTTCTTTGTTAAAGAGCAAGTTTAGTTTCCATAAGTATGGGTAAAATACAGGTGCCAATTATTTTTGCCTTCAAGCGCATAAGAATATCGATTTTTGTTATTGTTTTAAAGCCCCAAAATCCCTTCTAAACTTGAGAAATTCTCTTCCCTTCTTTAGTTTGACAATTAGTGAATGATATTATTTTACCTAGGGATACAAACTCATGGACAGATGCTAATTTGTTATTGTTAAGTATAATCTTAGCTTTGTTTCCTTCTTAATATCTTAGTTTTATGAAGATTCATCTGCAGCCCTACTTCATTACTTGGTCCACTCAGAATGATCATCATTTGTTGAAGGGCATTTTCACTATCAAAAAATAATGCCAAGTCATCTGGAAATCTTAAGTTGGTTAGGGATTTGTCATTTATATTAATTCCTAAGTGTTAAAGTTCTATACTTTTAAATATGGCTTCCAGTACGCAATTAAATAACTTAGGTAAAAGCAGTAACTTACACGTAACTGTTTATAAACAGGGCATAATTTTGGATAGGTTTCAGCTATATTTGAAGTTTTCTCATAAACTATGTAATGAATACATACTTCATTATATAATTATTGTATAGGTATATTGGCATATAACACGTTTTTACGTATATCTCAGACGTATTAGAGTTTCCAAACCCATTTAAATATTTTAGTCATGAAACCAAACATTAATACAAAATCGAATGCAAATATTATTCCTTTGCAAATTGAAATAATATGTCAAATAAATTTTATTTATCGTTTTTAAAATGAAACGTTAACAAGCTAGAATATTAATTGCCTTACCAGACAATCGTGATATTTTCTTTCTAACAAATTTACCAGTTGTTGAAAGATATCTCTTTCATTTTGTGTTGACGTTGTTCGAATTGTTATGAGTACGTCTAGAAGCATCTTCAAGTTGGGATAGAGAATAAATTAGCTTCAGATAAGTTTATTTCCTTTCTAAGAGAAGCAAAATTTTGTCTGCTTGTATAAAGCTTGGTTTTGTTATCAAAATTTATATTGCTTTAGCCAATTCACATTTCAAATCAGATTCTGATTTAATGTCATAACGCTTTGTAATTTCTAATAGATAGCGTGGCGTTTATTTCCCATCGTGCATATTCCCAGGTTCAAAGAGTCATTTTTCTGTTGTCTCGATCGCCCGACAATTTTTTCTCGGGAGTCGAGAAATAAAAAAATACAAAATTTCTCCGGGGATTTCTTCCCGATAAATCTCGGGAATTGTTTCCCAGGTTGTAAATCTTCAGTTTATTTCTACTAATACGAGAGCGATTTAAAAATCCGTCTGGCATATAGATATTGGTGCTGTCTAAAATTTTTGCGACGTTAAATTAAATTAATAAATATGTTGATGAATTATGGCCGTAAATAATATAATAGTTAAGTTTATGGGAGTCGGACAGGGGTAGAAGTAAATAAAAAAAAAGTTTATTTAACTAAGCTTACGTTTCGATTTTAATCAAATCTTCCTCAGAGCTGAAAAGATTTTGAATCAGTTAGAAATTACATAATTAATATTGTTTATACGAATACATTATCAAACTACAGCTAAATGGTTTAGGTACTAAGTATACATGAATAATTATTTGTTATAGATAGATTATAGATGGTAATACAGTTAAATATAAAAAAGTCAAATAATAAAAAATATATGAGTCACGCAAAATTTGATTTAAAATAAAAAAAAAAAAAAAAATATTAAAATAAATAAGTACATAAATAAAATTTGTAATACCTAGTTAGTCACATAATTTAAAATATAACGTTAAATAATAAAATATGAGTTACGTAAAATTGATTTAAAATAAATAAATAAATAAAGATTTAAAATAAAAAAAAAAAAAGTCTGATTTCAGACTTGATTTTTCAGTATCATTCTTATCACCAAGTTCAACGACCTTATAAACCAAGGACACATATACCGATATATTTTATTATTTAACGTTTTATTTTAAAATTATGTGACTTTAACTTGGTATAGTACATTTTATTTATGAGTTATTTATTTTTATTTATTTATTTATTTATTTTAAATCAATTTTACATGATTCATATTTTATTATTTAACGTTATATTTTAAATTATGTGACTAACTAGGTATTACAAATTTTATTTACGTACTTATTTATTTTAATAATTATTATTATTATTTTTTTTTATTTATTTTACGATCTATAATATATCTATAACAAATAATTATTCATGTATACTTAGTACCTAAACCAGCTGTAGTTTGATAATGTATTCGTATAAACAATATTAATTATGTAATTTCTAACTGATTCAAAATCTTTTCAGCTCTGAGGAAGATTTGATTAAAATCGAAAAGTAAGCTTAGTTAAATAAACTTTTTTTTTATTTACTTCTACCCCTGTCCGACTCCCATAAACTTAACTATTAAATTAATAAATAACAATTTATTAATCCTCAAAAGAAGAATCATTACATTTATGATATAACAAAATATACTGTGATTGATAAATGTGGTGGTCATTAACAGTTACTGTATTACTAAGTTTCAAAAAAACTTGTAATAAACATAAATAATAAAAACAAACATAGAAATTGGAGAAAAAAAAAACATAAAAATACCAAATTAGACAATTTCAGTACTGTTGACATATTCTTAATATTTCCAGATATTAAAAAAAATTAAAATAAAAAAAAAAAAAAATGTCTTTTGAACGGCTGTAAAATATTAAGTCGATCTGACAAGTAGTTGTGTACTAAATATCTATTTTAATAAAGTCATTTTAGTACAATTAAAGATTGATGCGAAGTGTGAATTTTCACACATTTGCGCCTGTAGAAGACAAAATATGAAGGCATATTTTTCAATAAAATATGTCTTATTGTTTTTGCTTGAATTTCAGACAAACAGACAGACAGATATTGTCTTACAACCATCTGAAACATCAATAAAGAACAAAAAATATACAGTGGTACCTCGGTTTTTGTTGACTTCGGTTATCGTCGGTTTCGGTTTTCGTTGATTTTTCGCGAAAAATTTATCTCGGTTTTCGTCGGTGGCTTGAATTTCTTCGGCGCACCGCGACCCACGCGCTACGCAGTGTTGCGTTTTTTCTCGTTGTGTGAGCATCTAGCCCGCCCATCTAGCCAAACAATTCCATTTCTTTCCAGTGTCCTTTGTTAGTGTTTTTATGTTTTTTTTATTGTATGAGTATTGAGGTATAATAATTGTCTCGGTTTTCGTTGGTTTCGGATTTAAACGATTGTTTTCGGACGGATTATCAACGAAAACCGAGGTACCACTGGATATAAAAATTTAAGTGCGTTTTTTTTTTTTATATATATATTTTTGTTGGTACAAATAATTGATCTACAATCTTTCATCTATAGAAGTTCTTCAATAAGAGATTTTATTTGATTAATTGGAAAATTACAGCTGTGATATGCATATTTAAAAAATGGTAAATAAATATTAATATGTAAAAAAAGAGTACATAAAATAATATAAACCTATTTCTGGTAATAAACATGAATTCAAATCAAATTTTATCCTTGTTTTGCACATTTAAATCATAATTTGCTCACTAAGTTTATGCAAAACGTGATTTGTTCAAATTTAAATAATCGATTTTTTGTAGTTCTGCCCATTAAAATTTTAATGATGTATAATTCAATGTTTGGGACCTTAAAAATTATTTGGTAGAAAATTTTGGTTCCGAACTTGTTGCAAACAGGTTTATAATGTTTGTCCAATTATCTCAAAACAGCATTCCTGTAATAAACTACGTTTTGCTTGCTACCTCCTGAAATAAAAACTATTATTACAAAAAGTAGAGCAGAATTATGTAAAAAAAAACAAGTACATAATTATACTTACAAACTAAAAAATAATATACAATACAATTTTATACAATTATTACAAATAACAGTGAGTCACATAAACATTATACTATAAATAATATTTAAAATAATCAAAAGAACAAAAATGCAATATTAATTTAATTAGATTGGGAATAGATGGCTTATCCTATTTTTGAAGGCTTGTATCGACGCGCTAGTTATGACATTGGAGAGAGTTCCAGGGCCGTACGGTGGTATTTTGGCACCTGGAGCAGACCTTCTTACAAAGCGCTTTTATACTGAGATGACAAATTATTAAGCCTGCCAACTTATTCGGAATGCAATTCCTCCTCCCCAAATAAAAGTATCTAGTCACCATTTTTATAAATGCTTGCATTTTTAATGCAAAGTTTCACTGAAATACCGCTTTGTATAAAGGGATATTCTTTCTGCAAATTATCATTAAATTTGTAAAAACGCTTTTTCGGCGACATAATAAATGTTAAGGGCAACGAAATTAATAAATAAATATTAGTGCAAGTCAGAGTCACAGTTTTGATTAGCAATAATAGTTTTGAACACCAATAATTAAACACTAACAATAGTAAACAGATATAAGTGCCCTAATAACATTATTATTAAAGTCATACACTGACACTAACTGCAAAAGACATCTTACAACTGACTAAACTCAGAACACTGAATAATAATGCACTCTGTAAACGTAATTGTCTATTGTCTGCGGCTAGATGGAGACATATTGTTAGGTGCAATAAAAACGTTTGATTAGATTCCACAAATCTTTGATAATAATTTGCCGGTTTTATTGTATTTATACCGCTTCGCCTAACAGTCTTCTCTTTATCTATCGAAGTGCATTGTTACTTATGTCAGAGTGGGGAGCGGAGATCTCGTCAAAGGTCGGCTCCCGCACGAATTAAAATTGCTTTCTGTAACAGATGCTGCAATTTATTTTATAAATAGCTTGAATACACCTCGTTGCTGAGCTGCTTCCGAATACGGGACAATAAATAGGTTTCCGGGACGATTTTAGGTACTGATATTAAAGCGGGACATGGATCGGTAATCCGGCACTATCTAAATTTTTATTATGAAAATATTATAAAAATAAACAAATGTGAAATATCTGAAACGCGCCCTCGTGGACCAGGCGCCTGGAGCGATCGCTCCATTACTCCATGCCACCGCACGGCCCTGAAGAGTTCTACAGTTTAAATACACGGTTGGTTAAATAGTGTTGCTTCGGTTGCTGGCTGTATTTCTTGTGCTTTAAATGATGTCCACGAAGTCGAAGGTCCTGGTTAAGTTCCTACAGATGATACATATCAGTGGAGAACTTGCCTGTAGTTAGCCTATATATTTGAATGAGGTCTCCGCGCTGGTTGATCGTTTATATAGAACGATCTGTGACATTAAGCATGCCTTGGATAGGTGTCATTGACGCATCCCGTACCCTAACTCCAGACCTTCACTGCGCAGCATTATTCTAAATTTATGGAACCCAATCTGCCAATGGATGCTGGTGACTACAATGAAGGGATGTAAAAACTTGCAACAGATATATGTTTTATATCTGTAGTTATTACAATTGTCACAAAAATACCAACGCTCGTATTAAATTTAACTTGAAATAATTTTACTGTTCTTTTTACCAGATTAACACTTTGTTTTCTAACATTTTTTGTTACTTTAATCGTCAATCTAAAACGTTTTTATTAAAACCAAAACCCGTTCACAATATCTCTCTTATTTAAATATATTTTGCATCTGTCATGTCAACTGTTTTACATGTTTTACAGACACATTTCCATATTTTTTCTTCATATTTTTCTCTTCATATTTTCGCAGTATATTTCTCTGTAGTACACATTATCGCGCAGGATTCGTGAAAAAAGTGACAGCTGTTTTATAACCGTTAAAATCATTAAATGTCTCTAAAATATTCCATGTCGTTACTGTATTGTAACTGTCAGAGTCTGTTAAATATTTTCAGCCAAGCGTGCTTTAATATTTCAACATCGATCCAATGTCAAATATGGATAATAAAGTCAGAGTATGGAAAATGCATTTTTGTAGTTTTTAAACTCCATGATATGTTATAATCAAAACATAATCCATATCACTATCTTTTATTCTAATATTATAAGCACTCAAAATTTTTTCAAACATACTTAATCCTAAAGCCTTTATACCATTTTCTTATGTCTGGCTGTTGGCGTTTGAGTGTTAATCTTGCGGTGTACTTTACCATATTTCTTGCCACTTTTTTCTATCTTGGGTCATAGTCCTTGTTTCTGTCCATTGCATCCTTCTTCTTGCTGTCGCTCTTTGAATTCCATCTTACCACGTTCTTCTTGGTCTTCTCCTGAACATTCTTTTAGGATTCCTTGCTTCAACAACCATTTTTGTTTCTCTTTTATGGTCCATTCTACACATATGTCCGTACCACCTCAACTGGCTTTGTTATACATGCATTGTATTAAATGCTCCACGGGAACTGTTCCAAGATTGTCTCTATGAACCGTATTTATAATTCTGTAATGATTCGTAAAGATTCGCTGTCGATCTCAGGAATCTCATTTCTGTAGCTCTTATTTTACTAATTAAATTTTTTGTCATCGTCTACGACCCAAATCCGAATGTTAGGAACTGTCATCTTTTTGAAAATTTGTACCTTGGTTATTTGTTGGATTTTCGGTTTTGCGAGGAGATCCTACTCTTTCCATTACTTCTGAATCTATTTTTCCAATGTCTGCTAATGCTGATCCCAGATATTTAAACGTTTGTATTTATTCTAATACCCTTCAACCAAGTTCTATTGTAGGTTTCCGTATGCTTCTGTTGAAAACCATGGTTCTAGTTTTTGCTATTCTTATTTTCATGTTTATTTTCATAAGTTTTTCATTCGTAGGTTCAAGTTTTCTTGCAGCTTCTTTTCATTTTCTGCCATAATTGCCACATCAGCATAGCATACCTCAGACAATTTTATCAGGTTTAGGTTCCACTGCCCAATGTGGTCTTGTTTTATCTTCTTTTTCATGTTTTTATAACATATTTTTTAGCATAATTACAGCATATTTTATAGCATAATTTTTTTAAACAATATGAATAACTGTAGAACCGGTACTTTTTAAGTTTCTAGCTGCAATGTAAATAATAAGTGACATATTTCAATAGCAATGGCCTTGTGGAGAACATCGTTTTAATAATTGATATCAGGTTTATCAGTTAATTTAAAATATTGATAATAATAGTCTTTGATTGTACTTCACGGTTGTACTCACTCTGTACATCCCGAAGCACCATTAACCATTCTAAGTTCACAAGCGATTTCGGACTTCACGCCTGGAGTTTTTTGAACTGGTTGCATTGATTCTCAACGACAAATTTAAGGGTTGCTGAATTTAAGTCGTCATTTTACTCAACCTACTTTAATTAACGATTGGCGCTTAATATTTACATGGTTATACACTAATGCAATTTAACGTTCACAACTAATCCTATTAGAAACGCATATTCGCAAACACTCAACACATACACACGAACACTAATCCTGACGGTTAACAGTAATTAACCTCATTGAATCTCTCACATCTGAAAACAATTCTTCTTTCATAGGTCTTTGATTATCCACCTCTCTAGCTAGACACTACAGTATCTTATATAGGGATCTACAGTGTTACTTCTAAAATTCTACCTCAACACCGAACATTCTAAGAATTAGCGTATCTCAGAAAACGTACATAGAATAACATTTTTGAAATGCCATATAGTTTATGTTTGAATGCCTGTTTATTCTGTCAACATACCAAATTACGTGAAAATATGTCCAATCGATTTTTCGTTAATATCGGACAAACAGACAGACAGATTTTTTTTGTGGATATCGTCCATTTATTACCTGAAACTTGTAGAAACGAAGCATGAGTCGAAAAACTCAGATATGTATTCCATTTTTATTTACATAGATTTCCAGTATACATTCATATTTTAGCAGAAATTTGCAAAGATTTAAAAGAAATGGTTAATGACGGTTGTGCCTAATCTTGTTGTAAATACTGCTACAGAGTTTTCAGTGAAATTACACAAAATGCATAAAGATATTTTATTTTTCTTTTAGTACATACCGTATTAATAATCAATCAGTTCCTATATCTTCTCTCTGATATACTATTTTAGAAGATTTTAATTGGGTTCCAGGATTTACCAAATTCTTTCATTTCCTGAAGGACTATTCTTCGTCATGTATTGGTAAGCCAACCTCTGGGTTGGTTCCCTTGCGGATTCCATTCCATCCAAGTTTCATAGTCGTAGAGAAGGACAGATTTTACATTTCTGTTGAAAATACGGATTTTAATGTGTTAAAGATTGTCATTATTCGTAGTTCCGATGTGAATGTACTTGGCTTTGTGGATATTGTTTAGGTCATGTTTAGGTCAACCATTTGGGCATATTCTACAATGCTGTCAAGATAAGCTTGTATGTCAGATTTTGTGTGGGTCAATACGTAAATTTTATCTGCCTAATCCATTTTTTTATGGTGATGGTAGAGAACCCATCGTATTCATCTTTTCCTGACAGTGCACTACATAAAACCCAGTCGAATGTTATGCTGAAGAATAACAGAGACAACAAACAACCTTGCATAAGGTCGGTTAAATAAAACGACCTTATGCATAAAAATAACTATTATTATGTCAAACTTATATATATATATATATATATATATATATATATGTTTATTTACTATATATATATATATAGTAAAATAAAACTTCTCAATCGGTCGTCAAATTGTAAAATATATTAGTCATTTAATAAGAGACGTTTCGACTACTCAAGCGTAGTCATCTACAATAAAATAATACAAAATAAAAATAAAAATAAAAATATAAATAATACAAAAAATGTGAAAATATAGTAAAAAACAATATTCAGAAGTAATGTACTAAAATAAAAAATTAAGTTAGCTTACCAACGAGGTGTGAGGGAGGTTCACACATGTCTAAATTGAGAAAAACATAGGCCGGTAGGAATGGAAATATGTCAAAGGTAGGAATATGCGCATAAATCAAAAACTAGACTATGAAAAAGTCAGTCACTGACGTATAACATGTACTTAAATTTTGTGTGTCGCTACGTTTGTTGACGTTATTATGGAAGGTACTTTGAATATGTAGCATTTCCGAGATAAGCCTTTTCCCACTATGTTTCTCAATGTCTAATATTTGCACCTGATTGTAGTCAAATTTATGGTTGCTTTTGTTGGCATGAATAGCCAAACCGGTGCTTTGTGACTTAATCCTGGTGTCACTTTTATGTTGAGTGAGCCTACATTTAAGCGCTTGACGAGTGGTACCAACATAAATTTTGCTACAATCAGTGCAGGGTATTGAGTATACGATATTGGCTTTTGATGTTTTCTCAATCTTTGATTTTATATTAGTCAAGTTTTTCCTGTTGTTGTTACCAGTGGAGTAAGCAACTTTGAGGTTATTTTTACTAAAATTTTTTTGTAACCATGTGATAATTTATTCACGTATGGAACAGAAACATAACTTAGGCTTTCATCATTCTTTGGTCGTTGAGAGCCATTATAAATGCATTTATTGATCAGACCTATATATATGATAGAACGCTTTATAGCGTTTATGATTATATCAATTAAAACACACAAATCCAAGCCCATATAAGCATTTATTACTACGTCTATTTACAATCTTTCACAAATATATCATTGTTATCGTTACTAACGTAACATATTACAATGGACGTCCAAGAACTAGTTTTGACCCTAAAACGGCCGTCATGATCTTGCAGCGTCCTCGCGGCATCATCTAAATTTAACTGAAAAATAAAACAACTTATTATCCTAACACGCTCGTCCTGCTCCTGCCACGTCCTCGCGGCATCTTCAGAATTTAATAACTGCAAAATAAAACAGAGTAAACGAAAACATAATGTTTGTTTTGCCCGTCTCCTTGAGGTTCCTGACCATCCAGAGTTTCACTGAACTCCTTGAGGTCTTTGAACATTCAGCGTCGAACAAAACAAACACATCTCCTTGAGGTCCCTGACCATGCAGAGTTCCTCTGAACTCCTTGAGGTCCCTGACCATCCAGAGCCAACAAGACAAACACGACCATTTTAAGTCCAACAACTCCTTGAGGTCCCTGACCATCCAGAGTTCCTCTGAACTCCTTGAGGTCCCTGACCATCCAGAGTCAACAAGACAAACACGACCATTTTAGGTCCAACAACTCCTTGAGGTCCCTGACCATCCAGAGTTCCTCTGAACTCCTTGAGGTCCCTGGCCATCCAGAGTCAAGCAAAACAAACACAACTCTTTGAGGTCCCTGACCATCCAGAGTTCCTCTGAACTCCTTGAAGTCCCTGACCATCCAGAGCCAACAAAAAAAAAGCGAACAGTGTGTTTTGCGGTACTCAACAAGCTATCAATTCTCAAATCAACTATTAATCAGTTCATTTCATTACAAGTTGTCTACAGTACCCAACAAGCTCAGTGACTGTCGCTGCTTCCTACTCAGTACCTTATTATTCCACACGCAACGTGCCTTCTCATTTAATCAAAGCAATAATATATCTCTTACCACTTTAATCATCGTCACTTTTAATCATCATCATCTAACTAGTTACTTTCGTACTATTTGTCTGTCAATAGACAAACGCTCGTCCATTCTGACATTTTTTTATTATTATTTCTCTTCAAATCATTACATTTGCCATTTCAGGTAAACTACACCTTGATCTCTTATCAATCGCACTGGTAAAATAAGTAAAATTAAGCAGAACCCTACGATTTCCACTGTTTTAATCCTTGTTGAAGATCTCCAAAGAATAAAGAATTCATTAAATGAATTTATTTCCCGGCTCTTAAATATGTTCTAAACCTGCAATAGCTGTAACAAAAGATCTGCGCAAGTAATGTGCACAGTATTACATCGTTGACATTTAGTATTACATAGCATGTGCATCAATTGTAAAATCTGTCATTTATATTAGCAGTTTCGTCCAATATGTACCATTAGTACAGACCTAAGAGCAAGACATCTTTGACACCTTACATAGAAAACTTGGACATCTTTCGGCTGTCAATTTTTGTCTGTGTTTCCACAATTAGCAGATCAGTTAAAAACTTAACTTAGTACTTTTTTATTATTGAACTATTAATTTTTTTTTAAATTTGCATTTCTGTAAAACCTACTTTTCTGAAATTACAAAATCTTTTCTTTTTAGCATACTCATAATAATAATAAAACTGTTCGATTTGCGTATTTAAAATGTCACTACCCGTGATATTTTGCATACGCGTAGATTTCAATATATTTCGTAAAGAAATAACACACTTTTATTGAGACCATAATTCAGTAATTCATTAATGCAAAATTTAGAAAAATGGTAAGTGTTTACAACATCCCACTTCACACTTGCGCATACGTCAAACACATGTCATTTGTTTAATATACAGAGATTCTAAACAAGTGGGACTGTGGAGAACTTTTATTTATGTCATTAAACTAGAAGATGGGTAGTTCGCTTCGCTCGGCTTCTTCTAACCAAACACTTACTAACCTTACCTAACCTAAGATAGTGTTTTGTCATTAAACTAGAAGATGGTTAAGCTCGCTTCTAGAAACCATTGTTTTAGAGCCACTGACAATTTTTGAATTATTTAGTGTAGTCGTTATGTGGTGCCATCTGTACAGAGTTTGAAGGGGGATATTGTAAACATTGTCCAGAAAAATTACTCAAAAAACTTGGTAAAACTGTTTGACAAAATAAAAATAACAACTACTATTATCTGTCATTTGTCATCTGTCATCTGACATTTGTCATCTGTCATCTGCCAATGCAAAATATAATCTTATCTAATATGATTCCATATAAAGAATATAATCCAACAAAAACTCTTTTAATTACCTTGTTAAGTCTTTATCCAAAATTTTTAAATTATTAAGAACAAATTATAAATACCATACCTCATTATTTTCTTATTATTAGCGTTAAATTTGCATACCTCTTAGCTTATTCTTTATTTAACCTTTGCAATGTTATCGGAAAATTTATTTGCATCTTGTAGGATGTTTTCCTTCCCTTGCTATTAGTTTTAACGTACTTTATCCAAATTCATTCTAGAACATTTCAACTTCTATCACTGTGGCTCACCATAATATGGGTACGTAACGTTTTGGGGTTAATTATTTTTTTACAGCTTAATTATAATATACAGTCTGTTCCAAACGGTTAAGCGGAACTAAATGGGAATTTAGTTCTTTTAGGTTGTCACGAGAAGGGACCTTGCTTGGGTTATTTCATTTTTCACGTTGGGATGTCAAAATTTAAAATTCCAACAATGAAACCATGGAAACAAATGACATATGTCAAAAATAAATATTTTTTTTAGATATTTTAATGACAAAAAAATAAATAAATGGGAAATTTGTATTAAGAATGACACAAAAAATCAAAATATAAAGAAAATTACATTTTAATATGATATTAACCTTAACCAAAAAATGTTTATTGTAAGTATGATTAACAAAGCTTAAACAAAACGGCCGAAAGGCAAGATTTAAACGATGAAAGTAACTAGATTGCAAAATCTAGTTCCGCTTAACCGTTTGGAACAGACTGCAGCACTTGTGTTTTCCATTTTAAAAACTCTTGTCACCCAATTTTTGACATTTCAATTTATTTTTACAACTGACAATCTTTCTGTCATTTTCACCTTTTTTTTTTCGTTTTAATCATTTTCAAAATATTTTATGTATAGAACAACAAAAACTGTCCAAAATTAGTTGTAGGTGTAGGCATCCCACTTCTGATGATAGAACGCTTTATAGCGTTTATGATTATATCAATTAAAACACAAATCCAAGCCCATATAAACATTTATTACTACGTTTATTTACAATCTTTCACAAATATATCATTATGTTATCGTTACTAACGTAACATATTACAATGGACGTCCAAGAACTAGTTTTGACCCTAACATATATATATATAAACAGTAAAATAACTTTTTTTCGCGTCGGTAGTTTAAAATCAAATGTCGAGAAAAAATTGCATGCAAAAGATAAAAGATTGGGTGTATCATATATGTTCAAACTTGCAAACGTAACATATGTAAGATATTATAAGCTCATTGACCGACCTTCTCAGGTAGTAATTTGACAATTAAACAGAAGGTAAAATAGTATGTGGCGCCCGCTCCCAACCTAAGTAAAGTAGGGTGGCCAGACAATCACACAAATGGTCTTCGCGGTGGAGACCTCAAAGGACCACCAGCAGAAGGCTGGCATGTAGAATAGAAAAACGGTTATGTGACACGGAGACGCACCGAATTGAGCACCTGAAGAAGACACGGACGACCTAGAGTAAAGGGAAGGGAATATAAACTCTTCTGCTCCTAGGGGCTGCTCTGCAGCTGGGGTGTAGACGAGTAAAATCCTAGGCCCACAAGTAATGGCTATGGATGAGTCAAACCTAGAAATCCCACGACGTCTCTGAAAACCCTAGCCAAGGAACAAACAATGCGGAAAACGTTGCTCAACACGATGGGTGTATCACATAAATAAAATACAGTACCAAAAAAAATATATTAATAAACAATGAATTTGAATGTATGTAAAATTGGAACAGACTTACAATAGATGTTTTCCTAATAAATATGTAGAATATTTATTTCCAATTTTACATATGTGGCACTGGTATCCCAAAAAAACAGGTTCCTAGGTCCTCGGATGGTTCCTTGGCAGGTGTAGACACACAAATATTCAAATGATGGTACCAAGAGGGTGTAAAATCACTTGAACCGCGATAGAGACGCGTATTTTAACTTTTTTAACTGTTAATAATATTTCTGCAAGCTATACACTGAACAGGTCAGTGTCGGAATGGATTATGTGACTCGCGGTGATTAGCGGTACTCAACATTTTTAAAAAACACAAAAAGTTTTTGTGATTAAAATTAAATTAAATAAAATTTAATTTAATAATAATAGCGGCCTTACGGGCGCGACATATTACATGTGACGTAAAATATGTATACAATGGGAAAATAGTGCATATTTGAGCGAGAAAAAAAGAAGAAAATAAGAATTTTAAAAACCCTTATTTTTAAATTGCTGTGGTCCCCAGTTGCCCCTCCCCATAATTGTTTGAAGAAAAATGTATTTTAGAAGCGAGGACTTTTTTTTAGGTCATCACTTGTATTCACTTGTGTAAACGATAAACAAATAATTTCAAATATTTCCTGCCCCCCCTCCCAGATTTTAAGAGCTAATGCCACCACTGGTAGTGTGTACATAATATGTTGAAATTATAGCTGGTGCAGTAGAAAACTTAGGGATTTACGCCAAAATAAATAGAACGGTTATTGAAAGAACACCAAGAAACGGCGAAGAGATCAAACGTGTCAGGAGGCTCTGGATGAGAGTGGGCATTGACCGTCAACAATGACGAGAATTAAGGAAAGAGTAGTTTGAAAAATGAATCAATTACCGGTAGATGTGGAAATGTTGATGAGCAGGGCAGTCAGTAGTTTCCTTGTCTGTAAAGTGTAGTGATCCTCTTGAGATATATTCATAATGTTAAGACAGAGTCTTTGTAAGTACAGTTCAATATTTTAAAGAAGTTTGTTGAAGTCGGTGGTGGGACGAAATTATTTTTTTCCTCTGATTCGGGCCCAAAAATATTGTGTTACTGGTACCTGGGCTCGGTTTTCTCTTATCGCTGTATTTTTCAGAAGTATTCTGACGTGTCAATATAATTTTAAAAAAATGTTTAAAAAGCATCCTAAATAGTTATCTTTTATCTAAAATTTGGTCCAGATCGGTCAAAGAACCTAGAAGTGTATAGGGAGCAAATAAAACAACATACCTTTGTACATTTTTAAAGGGGGTCTAATATTTCAAACAGTGACAGTTAATAATGTGAATATTGGCGAATGTTACATGTTTATATGAAAAAATCATTTTGCTCAAGCTAATATTATTTACGCTGAATATTTCAATAACATAACAAATGAAAAGAGCAATTTCATTCAAAAAAAATCAATTGTCATAAATCAGTTTTGATGAAAGTCGCTTATAGTTAAACAGTAAATGTCAGTTCAGTTATTTGTATACATTTCGCAGTAGTCATCACATAAACAAAAGTAAAACCCGATTTAGTTATGTCAATATAGGTTTATTAAATGTATTCTTCTTTTTTATGCGCCATTTTCGTTGGGGAGAATGGCGATAAACAGAGTTATTACAAAAACACTGGCTCTAAATAGGTTTACTCTGCTTATTTCAAATTAGCGTCTTAAGAATGGTTTCCAATTGAAGTAGACGTAGAACGTAGAAATAAAATGTAGGACGTAGATTTTGTTACTTTGGTTTCCAATAAACTTAGAATATATTGTCAAAATTCTTTAAGTTAACATCTTTGTAAAAGAAATTTCTTAAAATGTGTCGAATAACATGTATTTGTCAAATAATATAGACCAGTGTTTCTGAACCGGTGGTCCGCGGACATGGTGGTCAATAACAAAATTTTAGTGGTCCGCAAAAAGTTTATAAATTATTATTTTTGAATTTTTTTCATCTTTTGTTCATTTTTTGTGTATTTTGTTCATTTTTCAGTGTATTTTTATTACTAAAATATATGTAGAGTTTACATATACAATTTGTTGAATAGTACATTTATTTTTAGGGGTCCGCGGTAGAAAATTAAATATTTGACTGGTCAGCAGTACGTTTTCAGTTGAGAAACACTGATGTAGATAACGATTTAGCAATGCTAGCAATTTTTATTGTTACTGTTATGCTAATTATTCGCAAACAACGTCATAAAGACGGAATATCTAAAGAACGATGGTAGATTAGACCAATTTTGCAACCAGGGCCGTGACGGCCCTGGTTGGTGTCAGTCGACCGTGTGCAAATAAACATAAGACCGGCTTTTCTAGAATCAAACCAAATCTCGCCCGTTCGCAAGCTTTCATAAGATCGCCCTCTACTAGTAGGGTTCAACAGAATCGACTCGTGAGAATCGACAAATTCTACCCATTTGTTGCGTCGCTCGTGTTCTGCGCACAGCTGCGGCTCGTAACGCCGAAAAGTTTCCATAATTAGTTTATCTATTATAAGGTGTCTCAAAAGAAATTTTATATTTAGTGGATCGATTAAAAAAAAAGTAAGCCGTATATAGAAAAAATGTTTATTAATTATTAAAATACACTTTTTGGGGATTTATTTCTTAAAAATAATATCGTCTAAATGTAGACCCTCGCGTTCTCGGCACTCATTTAATCGAACAGTAAAATTACTTATGACGTCTCGGCAGGTGGACTCAGGGATGGCTGCCATTTCGTGACGGATATTTTCTTTCAAATGCGCCAGTGAAGTCGGTTTATTGGCGTAAACTTTAGATTTAAGATAACCCCATAGGAAAAAGTCCATAGGGGTTAAATCTGGACTGCGTGGAGGACAATTTATGTCACCTCTCCGGGAGATCAATTTGCCTGAGAAAATTTCACGAACACGTGGCAGAGACATATTGGACGTGTGTGAAGTTGCTCCGTCCTGTTGGAACCATGTTCTTTGGTTATAGCCAGGAAAGTTTTGCAGTTCAGGTACCAAGAAGTTGTCTAACATCTCCACATAACGCTCTGAATTCACTGTAACTGCACGCCCCCTTTCGTCTTCAAAAAAGTAAGGGCCGATAATTCCTCGCGCCGACATCGCAGCCCATACGGTCACTTTAGGCGAATGTAGGGGTTTCTGATGTTTGCGTTTCGGATTCGTTGCCCTCCAGTAGCGGCAGTTCTGCTTATTTACGTGGCCATTAAGATGAAAATGAGCTTCATCCGAAAACAAAATGTTGGTAAACGTTGAAAATCGCTCAATCACCGGATTTACGAAATTAAGCCTCTGACTGGCATCTTGGGGCTTTAATTCTTGCACCAATTGAATTTTGTAGGGGTGCAGCTTTAGGTCTTTGTGCATAATGCGATGTTATGATGATCTATGCACATTTAAAGCACTTGCGCGCTTCCGAATTGAAAGGTTCGGGTCGTCACGAACAGACTGATTAACATTCTCCACGTTTTCTACCGTTCTTGATGACCTAGGTCGCCCGGATTTTGATTTATCCAGCGTTGTACCAGTCTCTTCAAACTTTTTAACCCAATGTCGAATGAGAGGAATGCTTGGCGCATCATTTAAGTGGCGAAAACCTCGAATACTGCAGAATTTTCTACGCGCTACAGTCGCCGAATCACCGTTTTTGTAAAACTCTCGCACGCATAACGCGCGGTCTGCTCCCGAGAAACGATCCATAGCGACTGAATTCCCAAGAGCCAGGCTACCGAATCCAACAAATGTTGACAGGTTCTATCTACATACGACATATTGAATATAGTTTGTCTTTTTCTATCATTATTTCCTATTGGCCGGACGAAAAAACGTAGACGTGAAATATGAAAATATGAATATTCTACGTGAACCTTTCTACGTCTACGTTCATCTATGTCTGATTGGAAACCGTATCATGCATTTTCTTATTACTTATATTTTCACGTAGACGTAGAATTCTACTTCTACGTCAGTTGAAAACCAACCTTTAGAGTGTATATGTGACTCGCGATATGCATGTGAAAGATACTGCATTTACGTTCATGCAAATGGAAGCGTTCATACAGAGATACTCGTATTAAACTACGTTAATATGTACTCGCATAATTCTTCTTAGCTTACTTTCCATTTCGATTGGTGGCTATCATCACGACAATACGCATCTTCGCTGTTATCAGAATCGCGATTATTGAATCGCTATATGCATGTGAAAGGTGTTGCATTTATATTCATCTAAATAGAAGCATTCATACGGAGAGACTCGTATTGACCTACGTTAATATGTACTCGCGTCCTTACTTCTTTTTCATTTTCTTTCCATTTCGATTGGTGGCTATCATCATGACAATACCCATCTACACTGCAATCAGAATTGCGATTCTGATTTTAGGTAGCCTAAGGTAACCTTAGCTCTAAGTGTGCAGTTACATTGGATGCGGACACGTGCGATTTTTTGAACGTACGAGAACTGACAACAAAACAAACACACGAAGTTAAATGAGGATGGTTACAGTACATGCATTCTTGCGTATGGCAACTTGCGCGCGTGTGTGTGTGTGTGTGTGTGTGTGTGTGTGTGTGTGTGTGTGTGTGTGTGTGTGTGTGTGTGTGTGTGTGTGTGTGTGTGTGTGTGTGTGTGTGTGTGTGTGTGTGTGTGTGTGTGTGTGTGTGTGTGTGTGTGTGTGTGTGTGTGTGTGTGTGTGTGTGTGTGTGTGTGTGTGTGTGTGTGTGTGTGTGTGTGTGTGTGTGTGTGTGTGTGTGTGTGTGTGTGTGTGTGTGTGTGTGTGTGTGTGTGTGTGTGTGTGTGTGTGTGTGTGTGTGTGTGTGTGTGTGTGTGTGTGTGTGTGTGTGTGTGTGTGTGTGTGTGTGTGTGTGTGTGTGTGTGTGTGTGTGTGTGTGTGTGTGTGTGTGTGTGTGTGTGTGTGTGTGTGTGTGTGTGTGTGTGTGTGTGTGTGTGTGTGTGTGTGTGTGTGTGTGTGTGTGTGTGTGTGTGTGTGTGTGTGTGTGTGTGTGTGTGTGTGTGTGTGTGTGTGTGTGTGTGTGTGTGTGTGTGTGTGTGTGTGTGTGTGTGTGTGTGTGTGTGTGTGTGTGTGTGTGTGTGTGTGTGTGTGTGTGTGTGTGTGTGTGTGTGTGTGTGTGTGTGTGTGTGTGTGTGTGTGTGTGTGTGTGTGTGTGTGTGTGTGTGTGTGTGTGTGTGTGTGTGTGTGTGTGTGTGTGTGTGTGTGTGTGTGTGTGTGTGTGTGTGTGTGTGTGTGTGTGTGTGTGTGTGTGTGTGTGTGTGTGTGTGCGAGCGTTCGTGCGTGCGTGCGTGCGTGCGTGCGTGCGTGTGTGTGTGTGTGCGCGTGCGTGCGTGCGTGCGTGCGTGCGTGCGTGCGTGCGTGTGTCTGTGTGTGTATACATGATAACTCAAGAACAGTTTAACTTAGAGAGTTCGTTCTAGTACTTAAAAATTGGGAAGAACCTTATTGTTTTTTATAAAAATCCGAAACCGGAAACGGAAGTTATTAAACTTAAAAAAATTTAAAAAATCGTAACTAGTAAACCAAACAAAAATTTGTACAAAAATTTGTATAAAACATAATTTGAGATATTTTTGAAAGTTTAACTAAATGTTAAAAAAAATATATATATTTTTTAATGGGAGGGCAAGTCTAGCGGAGGCCTTCCTTCGCCACTGGTTTACAAAATTAGAAGAAGACTAGAATTGTTAATATGCTGCTGCATAACAATGGGGATTTTTTATTTCGTTATTTCTCTGTTAAATTATTTACTTTGTTTTCTTCATTTCTTTGAAGTTCTACAGAAACAAATAGGTTTGTTTCATCTAGATTTCAAATTCATCTAGATTTTTGTTTTTTTATTCTAAACAATTTGTGTCATACACGTTTTTGCTGTTAACAATAATAGAAATGTTTCAAGATAACCCCGTAGCTCCCCAAATATTCATCTAAAAATGCATAGAACAAATATAATTTGTTTTATTACTATAAATAATGTTGTTTTTGCTGTTCAGTAACAGATATTAAAAATAAAATAGTTTAATTTAAATGAAACCGCACACAAGTCGCACGTATGTACTGAAACCACCCATCCGCGTATCAGGACAAGAACGTTCAGTGTAAACGCTCGTTACCGCAAGCACGGATACAGTGTAACCCTAGCCTAAACCTTGTACCTTTTTGTATGAAGGTGGTGATCAAAATATAGAAGTGAATTGCGTCACTCATACTGAGGCTACAGTATCGCTCGGTTCGCGGTTTTGTTGGTCACCTAATAGTCTAGTACCCAGGTACCATATTTTACGTTGATACTGCACTTGATGATAATGGAAAACCATTTGGTACACGTATTTTTTTATGAAAATTAAATTCGCCAAGTACTACAATGATAGCTAATTTTTAACGATAGAGCAAAATAGCTAAATACATATTTGCTGAATGGACCTGTAGCAATAATTTAGTGTATCACACGCGAATATCCGTCATTACCATAAATATCCATCATAATTTTGTAAACATTGGAATATCCACCGTCAATTGTTTTATTCCGAACCCTTATAACTTTGTGTTCCCATTTTTATTTATTATTGTATTTATCTATATTATATTAAAACTATTTTTATAATGTCCACTTTATATTTGCCATCAAATGTTAACAAATTTTGGCCAATGTTTACAATATCCCCCTTCAAACTTTATACAGATGGCAGCACATAACTACTACACTAAATAATTCAAGAATTGTCAGTGGCTCTAAAACAATGGTTTCTAGAAGCGAGCTAACCATCTTCTAGTTTAATGACAAAACACTATCTTAGGTTAGGTTAGGTTAGTAAGTGATTGGTTAGAAGAAGCCGAGCGAAGCGAGCTACCCATCTTCTAGTTTAACGACATAAATAAAAGTTCTGCACAGTCCCACTTGTTTAGAATCTCTGTATATTAAACAAATGACATGTGTTTGACGTACGCGCAAGTGTGAAGTGGGATGTTGTAAACACTTACCCAAATATTAATTCATATGCATTTACTCGTTTAAAATTGCATTAAGGGTCCTTGCAATACTAGAGAACCTCGGGCCTCGGAAAGGATAGACAGGGGCGCCGAGAGAAGCCCGTGGCCCCAGTTATATAATAATTTTTGGCCTGGGAAGATAAAAATCTGTCCAATCCCCCGGAAAATAATAATTACGGGACCAAAAACAGGTAAAAATTGCGCGTAGGTAGAAATTGTGCTTTAATTTTTCTGTTATATAAAATATAGAATATGTTTATGTGACGTGTTCATTTTTCACGCGGAAATTACAGATAAATCGCCACAAAGGTGCCCGATAATATAACTAAATACTGATAGCTGATGACAGCTAACTACATAAACAAAGTGTGCAGGTTTAGCCTGGACCTATAAACACTATTATTTTAATTATTATTACGTCAACTATGAGGCGAACTATGGCGGATGACCGGCTTGAGTATGTAAATGTGCAGAGAGAAAAAATACTAATAATATAGTAAGTTTAATAAAAAAAAAAATCATTAATGCCAATTTCCAATTTATTTAGTGTTCTGTATTTATGAATGATTATTTAAGAAATTACTATTTATTATTAAAAATATGCCTTCACATATTGCTCCCACTTGAAAAAAAATTCTGCGGGCTCCCACTTTTGTAATGATCTCACCTTTTCGAACAGATTCTATGTGAGACAATAAGTGGTTTATATAGTTTTAAATTTTTTACAGTAAGTACCTATGGTCGAGTATATTGTAAAACAGCAGTGGAGTTCCATCATCTAATCTTATTTTGCAACTTTTACAAAGAATCTCATTCAGCAAACACAATAAAATCCTGAATCAAAATATTGACTACATCTGATATCCTTCAAGTTGACAGATCCTCTATTGTGGTCCTGAGAAAAACACATCTGTGCCTGAATTGCCTAGTTTTATACACAAACATTCGCTCCATATTCATTTCAAGGACACTATCATTTTACTCAATCTATATTCAAAACATTCGCTCCACTTTCTTACCAGGCAGAAGATACATTTTTCCAGACATCCGCATTCAAGGATGTTATAATATTTTCCGCTAGTCGCGATGAAGCGTGACGTTTTGATCAAGAGATGCAGAATTATTTAGATATCATAGATCTCATGTCATATTTGAGGATTTATTTTATGCATTACGTTGTGTTAGTATTCAAAACTTCTAACATTAAAATTAATTTGAAAACAAGGTGGAATACTGAAATAAGATTTACAGGAATACGAATTATTATTGAGATTATTAAAATTAATCTATTAATGATCGCAATATAAAAAAGATTGTTATAGTTTAGTAGTTTTTAACATTTACTGAATAATCTGTTCTGGAGACAGAAAGTGGCGATAAAAAATAACTATTAAATCTCAGAATTAGAATATATAAATTCATTTTTATTTAAATTTAATTTCCGTAGAACAGCATTAACAATGACGGTAACAGTTGCCAGTGGCGGCTAAAATTTACAAGTTATCGAGTTTTGTTTTCATATTAATGATTGTTCAGAACAACCATATGATATTGATTGGGCTTTGTAGGCGCAAATAGCTTTTGATGCAGTATGCGAAAAATGTCAATTAATACAGTTTTGTGGCCGAAATCAATTGTAATGTTAAAAGTAATCACCAAATTAAAAAGAAACCCGGTTTGACCGGGATTGTCCCGGTATGAAAGTATGGGCCCGGCGTCCCGGCCAGTTTGTCATTTTGTCCCGGATATTTCGTAAAAATTAAAGAGTGCAAAATATACACGCAGTACAAAAAGTGCAGCCTCGGAAATGGCGATTAGACAACTATAGGCTATTCCAAACGTTTGGACGGAACTAGATTTTGAAATCTAGTAATTTTTATCTATTAATTCGGACTTTTAGTCATTTTGTTTAAGCTTTGTAAATCATATAATCCGTCTCAATTTGTAATACGACGCTAGATCTGCTTACTTTGGTGACTGTTGTGGTGTAAACAGACTTTGGCGTATCCGTGTGAACCAATACTATGATACTATTATAAATGTATTGTCAATATACAACATAAAAAATGAACTTTCCCTGTTAGTTACGTATTACAAAATGAGACAGATAAAACTCACATTGCAAATTCTAGCTTATATTGATTCTCATCATAAAATGTCCTTTTCATTGCATTTGAATTGTTTGTCATTCTTAATAAAAATTTCCCATTTATTTATATTTTTGTCTTCAAAATACGGAAAAATGTATTAAAATTTTGACATATGTTATTCGTTTCCATTGTTTCACTGTTGGAATTTTTAATTTTCACATACCAAACGTGAAACATGAATTAACCCAAGCTAGGTCCCTTCTCGTGACAACCAAAAGAACAAAATTTTCATTTAGTTCCGCCTAAAAGTTTGGAATAGCCTATAATTAAAAATAACAACGAATTTTTAAAGAAATTGCACGTTAGTGGTAAATTAAGAGTAATTAAAAATTATTACTACACAAATTTTGATTTTTGTTATATATCCTTTTTAATTATAAGTACTAGCGTAGACGGCGTTTGTTTTCAGCAAAATTTCAAAATTGTCCTAGTTTGAGAAAAAAATATTATGGTAAGTCTAAGTATACAATACCTTATGGTATTGTATAGTAAAGTAGGACTGTATTAACGTTCTCAAACCCATTTAAGTCATGGAATTAAACATTAACACAAAAACAAATACAAATATTATTGAACAAATTAATATAATACTTCAAATTAATTTTTGAAGCCCTAGCCTATAATCGCAATCTTTACTTTGCAAGAAAACTACTAGATGTTGAAAAATGTCTTGAATTTTGTGTTGACTTTGGCTGAATCTCCTAACTCTAAGCTAAGATAATGGTTCGGTGTGACATCCACAGGCTATTTGGGATGGTTGCGAGAGAGCGTGTACATATATTGCCATTATGATAGTAACTATTCGGAACGGATAAAACAAAAAGAGAAGAAAATGATACAAACTAATAGAGTTCATAAAAGTGGATTCTTGTACGAATTTAAAAATGTTCCCCAATTTTGTCTCTAATAACATTATAGTTGTAATAATGAGTTGTAAAAGTTACGTGCCTAATACTTAAATGATGGAAACTTATTATTATTATATTTCTATGTATGCATTTTGTTGTGTGGAGCAGTAATTTTTAAACTTTTTTCTTCTCGATCCACTTTTCAATTCAACATTTGCTGCGCCCAGCAAAATTTTATTACATCAAAATTATAATACAGAGCGTTCATTAAGCGTTTGAATTTCCCACTAATTAGATTAATTTTAAAGGTTGGTTCTTACCGGGGGCTGTACATCGGGAAATTTACAAAGGCAAATTAATGAAAAATAATTTCAAATGCCTTGTCATTACGTACCTCCGATCGAAAATATGTTTTAATAATAACTGTATTGCATACAATTCACAGAACACAATATATTAAGAAAGGACACTGGAAGCAAAAAAAATTAGTACGTTCCCTCTAGGAATGTACCAATGAACTAAACAACAACAACCGCCAAATTTAAATTTTACTATCTGATTTACGTTCATAGTTACCATTATTATTGTATTAAATATATTTTATTATTTATATTATCAAAAGTTTTAGAATTAACAAAGAAATACATATATATTTAATAATCCATATACATTAATATAACAAATAAATAAGGAATTTAAATAAATAAATTTAAATAAAAGGTGTAAGCTATTTATTTTTGAAACACAAAATTATACACAACATTAAATATTATTTTAAACAACATTATAATTACTAATTACAAAAATTGTATTAATAAAATTGGAGGCTATATAAGCAGTTCACTTTTGTAAGAACAAACTAAGAGGGAATTTTGTTTTCAATAGTTTCACCTTTGAAGCTGTATGTCATGTTGGTATTAAAAAATGTCACTTTTTTAAAATGTCGATCCATTTGACATATGTCATAATGAAAAATGATATCTTAATTATAATAATCATAACCTTATCAACCTAAAGTCGGTTTTACAGCGTAAGGAATATTTTTAATTGATATTTAAAGTCAGTAACACACCATAAAAGTAACCAAATTAACCAGATCTAGTGTGTTCTTACAAAAGTGAACAGCTTATACCTGTTTTTTTATTTTTTTGGCCTCATATTTGGTTTCTACATATTTCAGATCATTATCCGCAAAAAATCATTTTCTGTCCGTCTTCCCGAGATGTACCAAATACAGTATGTATCAAATACAGTATAAGATGACCAAAATTGGAAATAAAACTCTATTATTTGAACCACGTATTTGAAAATTAACAAGCTTAAATGCGTATTACTTCAACACCAACTGTCATGTGTTTGACAGCTAATGGCGGCTGATCTACAGCTAGAACACGACGCTTCTGATCATTCGAAGTCGGGTATATTCGTAATTTATAATAATAATAATATATTTATTTAAGTTTTTTGTACATATACACATACAGTAACTTACGTCTAGAAAAAAATAATAATACAATACAATATACAAAATATATAATACAAGGAAATATAATACAAAGAAATATATACATTCATATATCAGTCTATATTTCCGATATCCTTTAGGAATTCTTGAGTATCATAATAAGCACCTTTTAAGAGAAAATTTTTAATTTTCCTCTTAAAGTGGTTCTTATTTAGACTGGTTAATGAGGTAGGCATCTTTTTGTACAGGTCAATGCCAATGCAGCTTCCTACTTGCTCTGTACCAACAAAATGGCACTATAAAACTATTTATTTTGCACTCTGTCGCCATTTACCAATGTATCAGAAAACTAAAACTCGAGCCAACCAATGTATCAGAAAACTAAAACTCGAGCCAAGGTCATTACATGCCAGTGGCACCCAGGTGATACAATTGTTATTGTTTATGTGGCTATTTCTTTCTTACTAATGAAATATATACAAAAGTAGTAATAAAATAGTCTTTTCTAATAATAAATACTGGAAAATAAAAAAAGCATAACTAAACATACAAACTTCAGTGTCAAAATATCCCATGGACGTATGGTTTAATTGCATCATGTATAACTTTAGGGATTAAACATTGTATAACAATAATTACTGTAGAGATGGTCGTGTCCGTAATAGAGTAAAAGTGAAAGGTTGTACGGGTATCGGACATAAAATAAAGCACAACTATCTACAGCTGACCAGTTTCGAAATAATTTATTCCTTCATCAGAGCCGCTACATAGAAGAAAATTGAAATATTATATAAGTGTATATAGTAGATAAATAAATAATTATAAGTACAATATTGTTAGACATACCTGACATATTAGTAGTGAGTGATATAATAAGATTGATAAAAAAAGGGTCATGGTATAAAAACAGTGTGTTAAAAATATAAATAAATAAATAAATAATGTAAAACGAAGTCGTAATATGTTCAACAATACAACAAATTAAAAAGAACAAAATTTTATTTAAAAATAAATATATACGAACACAGGTGTATCGTGAAGCGATTATATTTATTTATTCATTTATTTATTTATTTATTTATTTATTTATTATTATATGGACATATGGACAATATTATATTTTTACATATGTCATTATTGTCCATATAATCACTTCACTTAATTTGTTGTATTGTTTATTTTAATTTATGACATCGTTTTACATTATTTATTTATTTATATTTTTAACACACTGTTTTTATACCATGACCCTTTTTTATCAATCTAATTATATCACTCACTACTAATATCTCAGGTATGTCTAACAATATTGTACTTATATTTATTTATTTATCTACTATACACATACATATATATTATTTCGATTTTCTTCTATGTAGCAGCTCTGATGAAAGAATAAATTATTTCAAAACTGGTAAGCTGTAGATAGTTATGCTTTATTTTATGTCCGATACCCGTACAACCTTTCCACTTTTATAATAATTAATAACACGACAACGCGTTATATTCAAACACCTATCAATCATTAATGTACGCTCTGTACAATTAACAATGCATAAGTCTTCAAGATGACTTGAATCCGTAAATTAAATAACATAAAATTGTCAGTTTAATGGTTTTGTAGGTATAACCAAAACATTATTATACTGTAGCTCATCTGCACGGTTGAAATAATGGCGGAAAGACTAACAGCCAATAAAATTAATAATAAAAAAGAAAATATTCATATTTTTAATGAGGATCCAGGGCTCTATTTGCTCGGATAAGAGTTGCTGCCATAAGAGTTATGATTCGGCCCTTCGCAAGACAAACTCCTGACTGTGCCACTGGCAAAAAAAGTTGTATCAAAACTGGTCTGATTGGAAAAACCTAGAAAGTTATTATTCAGTGAAAGAAATATGCAAGACATTTCATAAATAACGTTTTTTATTTGAAAATTTCAAATAGAAACGAAGTTAATAACATAAATCACAATAAATGTTCAAAGTGACTACTTGCGGCTTGAATACATAATTAATCAAATAGAGCGTTTGTTGCATTCTTTAAAATTAGGGTTTAGACGAATTTCACAGCTGCAGCATTAAAGTAATTCGTCTCCATTATTAGTCTCCTAGTCTAGTATAGACAAGTTATTTCATGTGTCTTTTAGGAGTTGCTTCCATTGGTTATTCAATACAATATTGTTACTAAGATGCACAATTTTAGTAAATGGTTAATGGCCAACAGTGTTCTTATAATGTCATAATTCTGAAACTTTTTCGAATCGGGCCCTGAATATTTAACCTTTTGTGCTTAAAATTTACGAAGAAATGCACCCTTGAAGTTTGCAAAATTCCTCCTGGGACATCCTGTGTAAATGTGTACTGTTGTTTACACCAAAGGTGGCAGATGGAGATAAATATGGGTTGCGCATATTCGCTTTTCTGTTGGGCAGAAAACGCTCTATAATATGAAAATAGAGCACGCTTCAACTGTGCGGAATGTTAAAATTATACGTTAAGCGTCAAACGTCTATCGTCAAGAGTGGTCACATATAAATTTAATATAATAAAAAATTTTGGATGATGTGTCACGGAAAATTACTAATGTAGTGCAACTCGGCAAGTCAGCGTTATGATCAATAACCTTTTCTCGACAAATTTTGTTTTTAATATATACGGTAGCCTTCGGTTTAAGCCGGCTCAATTTACGTCGATTCAAAATAACGCCGGTGTGCAATAACGCCGATGCGCAATCGTAACGCCAGTGCGTGAACAGTCAGAGAAGGAGGAAAACGAAGAAGAAACTCCAAGAGTTATGAAAACGGCCGATTTAAAGCGTATCCTTTCAACTATGGAAAGTTTGACGGATGAACTGTGAGTTAGACAACTATTGGAAGCGAAGTGCAAATGTCAAAAGGAGCATAAACAATTAAAGCTGGATACTTTTTTCCAAATGTAAGAGATCCGAAACTTTGAAATTTCATTTGTTTTTCTTAATATTTTTTTAACAAAAACATTTCACTTTATTTTATCATAAAATACATTTTATGTATTTTGTATTATATTGTATTAATAAACAAAATTATTTGCTTATTTTTCACTAATGTAGAACCTAATCCTATACCTCACTGTAAATATGGGTTCGTTTTACGACGATTCGATTTGCGCCGGCTTTTGTAGGAACGGAACTGCTGCGTAAACCGAGGGCTACCGGTACTGTAGTCATTTATATAGGCTGTGTTAGTCGCAAATAGCTATCATTGCTATGCGCCAAGAATTAGAACTGACCAACCAACATTTTCTCCGCATTATTAAAGAAGCAGTTACAATTTTTCAAACACTAGTAAAATAAATCACTCAAGGCTTCCTCTTGGCCGTCGATTGCTAACTGCTGGACTGCTTATAGCGCGGTCGAGACGCAGTAACCGAGATCGGACCGGCATGACGTCACAGCGAAATAGTTCCCGTTTAAAATCTCAAAACTATTTGAAGACTGCCAGCCGTTACCTGCGCAGTAGGCAGTTCCACAGAAATAGTACGTAAGATTCTGTATGTGTCGTGGCGAAAAATATGCACGAAAAGAAGATCGCATATACAGCAGTCAGTCCGATATCTGCTGGCTGTCAACACAACTAGCCATTAGACTTATTAATTATTAACTAAAATTCATAACACAAAAATTACCTATAAAATGAACAAAATATTAATTACAAGCTTAGTTAAATAAATATTTTTGTTAGTTTCAATATTTGTTGCGACACAAAATAAAATCCAGGAAACCCAGTTTTGAGACCTGACTCTTAGTTTAGGAACCACTGGTGTATAGTATATTTGTAATTAAATTTATCGCAGTTTATTTCAGCATCACTTATAAATTAAATTACCAAATTGAAAGTACCAGTTTTAAATTACTTGGTTGGTCGAGCTAGCGAACAGTTCCACTATCGTCTATTTACAGCAATACATTTGAGCAATTTTAATTTAACCTTTCATAACGGACCTATAAAAGGTTATTGTTTTTCGTCCTGTCGGTATACAAAGGCATTAACAGCAATGTATGTATACGATGAAGAATTAAAGTGGACTGTGTATTTGTATTGAAAGGTTCAATCAGCTTCAATTTTCATTTAGTTCAGGGAATACGATTATTTTCTAAAGAGGATATTGAACAAGCAGTTTACTCGAAATTGAACATCGATGTCATTAATTAAATAGACATGGTATGGTAATAGGTTAATTTTTATTACAACGTTCTTTTTATATTTTTTGTAATTTTAGTAATTTGAGTAAAGTGCTATGCTCTATGATGACCATTGATGATTACTAGGGTTAGAACGTAATTAGGCATTGAACTAAATTTAATATGTGTTCATAGGCGTAGATTTCAGTGTAAAATCTTTAAAAATAATATGGGGATTTTCATCTGAAGCAGTAAGGAAGAAAAGATTAAATGGGCAAGGACTGCCAGAAATGATAGAAAGAATGAAATCTAATAACAATCAACATATAATGGTATATTTTAAAAAAACTTGGAAATCGCAACGACCATAATATCTTATAGAAATTGTAAATAGTAATTTGGTTTATTTTAAATTCATATTTATCATTTAATTCAAAAAACTTCATTCATAACTTGGTCTAATATTTTCTAACAGAGATAAAAAGTTATATCTTAGTGACAGTTACTGAGAAAAGAATGAAGTTAGTTACAGAAGCGCAACACGCATGCGCATTGGTGGTATACAGATGACAGTTGAGGTTAAAAATGTCAAAATATTGTATTGCTTACATTATTTTGTTGTTATATAATATATATTTATGGTATATACATTTATAAAATATTAAAAAAAAAAAAACAAAAAACAAAAAAGACAAATTCTCGACAATAGAACCAGTGGCGCAGGCGGGTGGGATTTGGAGGTTAGAACCTCCCATGAAGGATTTTTTATTACTTCAATGCATTTTCCTTGTTTTGTCATTACTTCCATACGTCTCATTTTATAACCCTCCCCCCTCATGAAACTATTTTGCGTCACTGAATAGAACTTTTGTTAATTTTTTTAAAAACAAAAACTATTTTTTTAAATAATTTTAAAAAGACTCATATTAAAAATGAGGAATTGGAAAAGACTTTTTGTTCTTTAATATATTTCATCTCCTACAATATAAACATTTACCTACACTCATACATACATATTTTATATATATATAATTTATATAATTTTCTTTACTAATCTTTTTCATTTTCTATTATATTTAAAAATTACACTTAAAATCAAATATCCGCCATTTTTATCTTCATAAGAACTAAATTATTACTTATAAATACCAGCATTTGATAGTTACTACGATAGGAACTTTTATAGTAACATGTTACTAAATATTGTAGTAACTTTTGTCTTACGGAATACGAAATACCCCCCAAGTTACTATGATCAATAGTGATAAATTTAGTTACTATGATCATAGTAACTGAGTTACAGAATTGGTCTGATTATTTATTATAACCATGGAAACGTTACATATAAGTATGAAGAAACAGATACTTTATAGCAATTTTTGTTTAATATTTTTTTCGAAATATTTTTCTGTTGTTAAATATTTGCAAAAATCATAAAAGCGACACGAGTAAACTCCCATTTTTGGTCAGCCGATTTTTACAAAAAGTTGATCAACTCGTGCCATTGATGTAAAAAGCTTAAATATGAAGTTCCATTAAAATCCTTTCAGCCAAATTTGCTCCGCATGTGTACACAGACAGACAGACAAAACTTTATGTAGGGACCTCAAAAATCGGTATGATCACAATACCTCCCTTATATATGTTGGCGGTCGGTAAAAAAATAATAATCGTACTGTCTGTATGAAATCTGGATAACATTGTTACGGCAATTTTTCCTAAAGTTCTCGTGATTGGGTCTGTCTCTTGATTGACAGGTATTTTACAGATTTATTGTGTAAGAATCTACGAATATAATAACACATATAAATGTGTAGGATTTCGTAGGCATAAACAAGAAACTCTAGATACTCCTATCTGCTTCCACCGATATGAACAATATTTTGCAGATTGGTTCTCTAAGAAACTGCGAATAAAATACCATATAGAAATGTTTAGGGTTTCGTAGGCATAAACAAAAAACTCTATACACCATATTCTTTGACTGATGTCAAAAATATTTTGCAGATTTATTCTCTAAGAACTGTGGGAAATGCTAGAAAATAGGGGAATTAGTAGCAAAATAATTAGAATAATACAGAAAGTATATGAAAATAATCGTAATGTCATAATTTATAACAGTCGAGTATTTTTAAAACGAAAGAAGGATTAAGACAGGGTGAAGAATTAAGTCCAACGCTTTTTATAACAATTATGGATGAAATTATAAAAAAGTGTAAAAATGAAACAACAAAGTTCAAGGTTGAATATAGGAATATGCAAATAACTGAAATATCGGAAGCAGTGTTTGCTGACGACGTTGTTATAATAGCAAAAGGAAGAAACGAATTACATGAAAATATAAATGTATGAAATATAATATTAAAAGATGACGGTATGACAATGAATAATAATAAAACGAAAGTTATGGTATTAGGAACAGATGAAATCATAAATATAAAAATATTGAACAGCTTAAGAATTTCAAATACTTAGGAATAGAGATAAGAGAGGATGGAAAACAAAAAATGGAGATAAATACAAGAATAGAGAAGACAACAAAACTTTACTTTGACATAAAGAATACACTCATCAATAGGAAAGAAATAACAAGAACCACAAAAATAAACGTATTCAAAGCTATATACAGACCGGTACTGACTTTTGGCTGTGAGACCTGGACGCTTTCAAAAAGAGAAAAGAGCCAAATACAAGCTTTGGAGATGAGGTATTTAAGAAGAGTAAAGGGTGTGACTAAGATGGATAAAATCAGAAATACAGATGTAAGGAAAGAACTCAATATAGAACCGATAGAACAATTTATAGAAAACAGACAACTGGCCTGGTGGGGATACATGCAAAGACTGCAAGACACAAGACAAGTGAAGCAGATCTGGGAGACCAGAACGTATAGAAAGCAAAGAATAGGAAGACCAAGAAATACATGGGACAGAACAGTAAAAGGGATACTAGAGAAAAGAGGAAAAACGATTATAAAAGCTAAAAGAATGACAAGAAACAAAAAAGACTGGCAAAATTCGCAATGAACCCGTACTGCCATAATATAGAAAAAAATGAGAACAGAAAGAAATACAGCCTACATCATACTATGGTAGAAGGCTTTTAGATATGTATATATATATATATATATATATATATATATATATATTCTCTAAGAATCTACAAATATAACTACATACAGAAATGTTTAGGGTTTCTTCGGCATAAAAAAGAAACTCTATACAGTCCTATACCCTATGATCGATATGAAAAATATTTTGCAGATTTATTTTCTAAGAATCTACGAATAAAATAACATACAGAAATGTCTAGGATTTCGTAGGCATAAACAAGAAATTCTAGATACTCCTATATCCTATAATCGATATGAAAAATATTTTGCATATTTGTTTTCTAAGAATCTGCGGATAAAATAGCATATAGAAATGTCTACGTTTTGGTATGCATAAACAAGAAACTCCTATATCATTTCTCTGATATCAACAATATTTTGCAGATATATTCTCTAAGAATCTACAAATGTAATTACATACAGAAATGTCTTGGGTTTAGTAGGCATAAACAAGAAACTCTTGACACTCCTTTATCCTTTGACCGATATGAACAATATTTTGCAGATTTATTCTTTAAGAATCATTGTTAATTTTTTCCTGCAACGATTGAAGTCATTGTTGACGGGTAATAACCTAGTAATAATAATAATAAAATAAAAAATAAATTACATAGAATCGCCAGCGATAATGGTTAAATTAATTATACAAAATTAATTAACTTATCTCTGCGTAGGTTCAACTAATTATTAGTGAAGCTTTCTTCTTGGATTTGTAGATACATTTGAAAACTTCTAAGTTTTGTGTTTGTTTTACAGCTGTGTTATTGTCTTATAACGTATATGATACACACATGGTCAGTTCCTTAACGTTACAGCGGTGTAAAAATGTTCAGAATAAGCGCAAAAATATTCCCCTACTTTTATCACATTTAATCCCCATGTTAAACATATTTATTTATTTATTTATTTATTTATTTATTTATTTATTTATTTATTTATTTATTTATTTATTTATTTATTTATTTAATAGAGTTGTACACACGACGAACTTAAAAACTACAAATTCGATTGCTATACAGACTACTATATAACTAGATGATAAATATAAAATAAAATATTTAACAAATTAAGCTATTAAGACGGTAATTGGATAATTGAAAAATACAAAAAAAATCTATATATATATATATATATATATAGAGAGAGAGAGAGAGAGAGAGAGAAGAATGATTAATTTTCATTAAAAGTGCTTTGAACACTGAATGTATGTTGGTGACGTTTTATAGTGTTTAAACTTAAATGAAACAGATCTGCCTCCAATGACATATTATTATGTAAATGTAGAAACTAATCGGTTTAAGGGGCGTTTTGGGAATATTGTCAGGAAAGTGAAACCTTATAAATGGACAAAGTTGCTTAAAGATTCTTTGATTTCCTAATGGGAAATCCCCAACATTGTGGCAAGTCCAGGTGATCCCGGTCAGCACAGGGTGGATGAAAGGATTTCCCCAATCCCACGACAATTCTGTTAAATACAATATTGAAAATGTATTAATATTTGTTTAATAAAATTTATTGGTAAACCAAAAATTTGCATTTCAACAATATTAATATCATTAGCAATATTATTTAGTCTAATTAATATCATCATCATTATTAACCACATCATCAAATAGATATTGTGGTCGTCATGGTGGAACATTATGTTTTTCTTTTTTTCATATTGAACATGTATATCCCTTCCATTGCCGCCTGTCTTTATCTACTCTGGTCCACTGTTTTTCTGTGGCTTTTACGATATCGTCTCTTCATCTCCTATTAGGTCGTAAATCACATTTACTAGTTCTAGACCTCCATTAAGAAGTGCTTTTTGTCCAACATTTTAATTTATTAATATACAAAGTTTGATAACATTTTGTTTATGCCTACAAAACCCTAGACATTTCTATATGTTATTTTATTAAATTCAGATAAATTACATACCAGCCGCTGAAAAATACCAAAAGGTTTTTAGTCAAGTTATAGCTCGGTAAGCCTCGGAATATTTCGTTACATTTCGGAATCTTGCTTCAAATTTGTTTTAGACGACAGGCACGGACGCACCCAGTGCACACGTTGGGCTATTATATTATAGATAATTAAGAACAAATAAAATATATAGCGTGTATATTTTAATGCGATCTATTATATTATTTAAATTTTTTACTGAACAATGTGAATTTCTAACAAGTAAATATGTGTAACAACTACGTATCATAACACAGAAATGCGTGAAAGAACTAGGAAAATTCGAACTAGGACGTTTCTTTTGCAATTTCAACTCCATAAATAACTTATTTATTGAGCCTTTATGTTAATCCACTGTATTGGAAAACATAGTAAGGATTAAGGATTAAAAATACAAAGACATCCTTTCAACCTTCTATAAATTTTGACCTTTGCGAAATCCAGGAAACTGTAAAAATTCAATCTAGTGAAAATAATCATATTACGGAAAATAATCACATTTGCTGCCGGTCACCCAAAATAAACATTTCTTCGCGTAAATTGTACCTTTAACATTGCCGTGAGTAAATCCTTCTAAATTGAAACCACCAAATATAACGCTAAGCTTCTTAGAAGCCGAGGGCAAATTTGAAAAATCTCTGTAAACGTTTTCAGGTGTTCCGGTACGTTTCCATGGTAACCGGTTGGATAGGGGTTAATCTCAAGCGACCCATAATATTATCTGGGCAAGTATCTCGGAGCTAAAGGCCTTCGGGCACGACAACTTATTCACTGCAGATGCGTGTGCTGTCAACGCTAATAAGTAAATGGTTCATATAAATGTTTGACTTTTGTTAAAAGAACTTTTTCTGAAAAATTTATTGCTTTCATATTTAACCTTTATTACGTTTTACTTCCTAACTCGCGTACGAACAATGAAATTTGTGGAGAGGATGGAGATTTTATATATGGAACTTAAGATTGGATAAATATTATTCCAGAATAGCTTTAAGTACGGTTTCATAAGTAAAACAAAGAAACTCTTATACGAGTACAGCCACTTACAGTCTGTATAATAAGACATACATACTTATAACTCATGAGAAGGCATCTGCACAAATAATAAACAGGTCCAAACATGATGAGAATATCAAGACCCAATACGCCCGATAATAAAAATTGTTTAGTGTGTTTTGTTTTTCATTAGTGCGGTTGTGTAATAGTGAGTGCTATTTATGCAAAACATTTTGGAGCGGTATTTTTACTTACCCACCTAAAAGGGCCAAAAATGTCCTTTTCAAGTGCAGAAAAATATATGCACAAGTCAGTAGACTTTGTGAAGTATTGGGTGAAACGTTATAAAATTAATAAAAATGTTGATGATTTACCTAATCGTGCATTAAAAAAAGTGACCCCTAAAAAACAATATAAAGTGATTTTTAACGTTTTTAAAAATAATCCTATGTAATCTTTACGTAAATATCAGGCAATTTTGTTAAAAAAGAACATTAAGTTAAGTCTTATGACCCTGGAAATTCGTTTAATCGAAAATGGTATTAAATTCAGGAGCACCAAACAAAAACCATTGTTATCGGTGAAACACGTCGAAAAACGATTCGCTTGGGCCAAGGAAAATTTAGACCGCGATTGGAGTGATGTGGTTTTCTTTAATACCCGATGCAAATCCTGTTGAAAATGTTTGGGGGTACATGAAATATAAGCTTCGAACAAAAACCGTTCAAAATTTGGATCAGTTAACTCTTCAAATACGGCTGATATGGAGATCACAGCAAAGTCGTATGCCGAAAATCTGGTAGAAAGTGTACCGAAAAGATGCCAAACAATAATTGATAATAATGGAGATTGGACCAATTATTAGGTAGTAGCGTAAATATTTACAGTAAATTTTTAAATTATTTTTAGTTTTTCCTTTTCTCTCTTATGGTTCGCCAAAAATCAACAAGGACGTCTTATTATTCAGACTGTATGTTTCTGACTGACTGCATACGGTATAAATTAAAGTTAAATTTTGGGAGCGGTAATATGTATAAATAATCATTTCAATTTTAATGTATGATAACAAGTACCTAATTATCAAGAATATATTTCTTCTTCTTCTTTGGGCACTGTCAGTCAGGGATGACTTTTGGCCTTACTCGCATATGTAAGTTCTCCATCTAGACTTGTTAATTTTTAAGTCTTTCCATGTGTTCTGTATACCAATACATGTTAAATCTTCGTTTATATGATCTCACCATATCTTGGGAAGTCTTTCCACTAGTAAACGGGCGTTCAATTTTCTCTTCTATATCTTCTTTACCGATCTCCCTTCCTTTATTTTCGTCACGTGGATCGGGCCCACTGTAATCGTCTATCTCTCAGTATTACACAAGAGTGTAATACTCGACCTTGAGTACAGTGCATTGATATCTTTGTTCTTGCAGATTCTCCATTTACCATTAATTTGAATAGGACTCAGTAGCGGTATATTAAAGAAAGTTCTGTTTTAAAACGTTCCTTATTTAAAACTGGATAAGATTCACAAGTCAAATACTATGTTTGAAAAATTATCAAAATAGTCTACAAATTCTGAATAAAGCAGAGATGCAGCTACCAGGTGATTTGTAAAGACAAAACGTTCTTTTGCATTATATATAATTATGTCACAAACTTCTAAAGAAGTAACACGGTGATCAACTTTACTTTTGGGTTATCTTCTTGTTATATTTGTAGGCGCAGTGTTTAAATTTACTATAGTATCTATTTTACCTCGTACAGTATTAATATTGTCTTGAAACATTCTCGTTACTCGTCGCTTCTGAGGGATCAATTTTACTTTTTTGCAAATAGTTAAATAACATATCCCCACGTGCGGTATAATATTACGGAAAACAGTCAACCAAAAAATTAAGATCGAATGCTGTAAAATACGTCGAATACTTGAAGCTTTATTAGATATCTCTTCTTCTCTTTATTGTAGCTTCATGCACTCAATAAGTGACACCCGATTTTCAAAAACAACGTTAACTGTGCGAATATTAAAATTCCATCGAGTTGGCACAGAACGTGGCACCTTTCTTCCGACAATTTTATTTAGTACAGTATTTAGTATTTAGTACAAAAAATCCACGAATTTCGTGTAAATTGGCAAAAGAGCCCCTCACTTGAGGATTTATAGAACTAGCTTTTTTTTTTTTTAAATTTACAATCTACTTCATTGCGAGTATTAAGTAAATTAGTTGAAAGTAGTCGGCATGTAAGGGAAACATCCAGTGACGTTTCTCCTTATATATCACTGTCTTCAGAGTTGCGGTAGGTCGTTTGGCCAAAGTCTCTTTAACCTTTTGTTGTCAAGGTCATTTATTAAAATTCCCACAAGTTCATTTGCATGTCCAATGAGTCGGTCACGGTAGTTGTTGGCAACTGTATGAATTTCTTCCGTGATGAAAGGGATTTTGAGGTCTTAATGGATCATTCTATTTGAGACGTGCCAAACGGCATTCACTAAAGCTCGAAGCGCTTTTGATTTGAATCGCTGTATTATTTTTAATCTGGTCGGCTTGGCACATCCACATAATTGAATAAAGTCCATACAACCATATGGGCTTGAATGTGGTCTTATAGAGAAACATTTTATTTGAAACAGATAATTTTGATTTTCTACATCTTTTCAATACATTTGGTGAAATTTTAGGTCTAACTGCTTACGTTTGGCTTGTATGTGTTTACTCCAGGTCAATCGTTGGTCCAAATGCAATGCAAGGTATTTTACTTCAGTTTTTATGGGAACTGGAATGTCGTTGATTGTTACTTGTGGGCAAATACTGAGTCTGGTTATAAACGTGACGTGGACAGATTTAGACTGACTTACTTTAGTTCGCCATTTATTGTACCAATCGTTTATAAGACTTAAATGACTTTGAAGAATTGCAGAAGCTTCGTTAGGACCATCTTGTTGATAGTATAGCAACGTCATCAGCAAATGCAGCTATCATAGTCTCGTCTGTCTCAGGTATATCTGCAGTATAAAGTAGGCAAATGAATGGCCCAAGTACACACTACCTTGGGGAACACCAAATGTCATGGAATAGTAAATTAATAGGGCATAATTGTATTTAACTGAGAAGTTTCTATCTGTCAAGTAGGACTTAAAAAGAAAGTAGTAATTGCTGGATAGGAGATTTTTTAGTTTATAAAGCAGACCTATATGCCACACTTTATCAAATGCTTGCGAAACGTCAAGAACCTATGGGCTTGCTGAATCGTTGATAATTTTTTACGAAATCCAAACTGATGATTGGGTAGAAGTGTGGTCATATCGAAATCTTCCTGAATTCGTTCAAGCAATAGCCTTTCAAAGACTTTACTTGCTATATGTAATAGACGGATCGAGCTATAGGATGTTGGATCTTCCGAAAGTTTACCAGGCTTTTGGATCATTATAATTTCATCACATTTCCATATAATAGGGAAATATGATATATTTAACATTCGGTTGTATATAATTGTTAAGAGGATAGCGGCTTTCCAAGGTAAGTTTTTTAGGATTTGACTTCTGATGGAAAAAACGGTTTGATAGGCATGACATTTGACAAGGTATATTGAGAAATTAATCAATTTCATTGTCTATATATCCTGGCATGGCTTCTATGGGTTTGAAAACTTCTGATAGATGCGCAGCAAAAATATCTGCCTTTTCCTTATTCGATCTTGCCCAAGAACTAGCATTTGACATTATTAAATTGATTTGGTGTGCAATGTACAAAATATGCGTTATTATACCTTTCTTTAATTTCGATTTGTACTCCTCTATGTTGTCCACTCAATACGTTTGTACCATCGTAACATTGAGCAATGAGTTTAGAATTATTGTCTTTTAAAAGAGGATTTATTACACTCAATATGATTCCAGCCAACCTTTCAGCATCATGCTTCGCATGAAGTAAAAAATTCCAGAAGTGTTCAACTGGTTCACCTTCCTTTGTGGTGTATCGCAAAACAGTCACCATTTGAAATTGTGCGGATACGTCCGTAGTCTCGTCCGCTACTATAGAAACGGCGCTTCTTCTATTTCTCGGGAAACCTCTTTCTCGGGAATATCATTTTGAATGTCTTTAGATGTTCCTTTTGTTGCATTTTGTAGATGATCACGTAGTTGATTATCCAATTCTACTGAAAAATTGATTACTCCTCGAAAAAGACCTCGATTTTCAGACGTTTCAGTCTCATCATGGCCACGAGAGCCAGCTCAAAAGCTCTATAGTATTTAATGCAATTTATCATTTTTGACAAAACGTATCTATTTCTTGTTACGTCTTCGTTATATTTTTTAATGTTTTTCCAATAGGCAAAATCAAGTTGCGCTTCAATATTAACTTTACCAAACAAAGATAAATGCAAACAAAAATAAATTTGATTTTGCATTTTTGTGCTTTGAAACGTGCATCTTTGAATTTTCATGTTTTTTAATTTTGTCTGATAAATGTACCAGATCTTATACCCCTACATCCGCCCATGCTTTTTCCCCATTAAATAAAACACGTGGAAAACAAAACATGGCCGTTTTCCTGTTGCAACCATAAATCCAATTATTTCTCTTGTAAATTTCCCTATTAAATTGTCATTTGTAATTTTAACCCCGGCGAGTGCCGGCTAGTTCGATGTTAATATCCGGTAAAGGTCGGCCTTTTTCTTTTATTAATAACTTTTCCTGATACGAAAGTTTCGCAAAGTCCTTAACAAGTAAATTAAAAATCACATCAATTTTTATCTACTAAACGTTTATCTAATAATCATAAAAATATAAGAAAGAAATATCAGCGCTGAGCACAACAAAAGTTATATTGTAAACATGACACTTGACCATTTGATCTGCATGACCGTGCAGCACAAAAGTTATTCATTGGAACTTTCGTTCGGAAGATTTGCGGAACCGATCCACACCCGGATAGTAACGAAAGAGGATATTTCTGAGCACAGAATTGCGTAGTCCGTCAGCAAATTAATAAAGAGAAACAGAGCGAATAGAAAGTACAATAATTAACTAACCTACTGTAAAGCTATGTGCTGTATTTTGTTGTGCTACAGGTACAATGCGTTTTCAAGGATAGAATTAGTCGATATATAAATCCAAAAATCTTTCAAATATTATGTACAGAGTGATTATTTAATGGCGAGACGACGTCACCGAATTTTACGTGTCTTCTAGCAGAATACTATGACTATAATAACCTTGAAGAAAATTTGATTATGAAGAAAAAAAGATTATGCGAATGTGCGCATAATCGCCTGCTACGATGTGTATGAAACGGCAAATTATTAAAACTTCCAGTGACGTCGTCTCGCCATTAAATAATCACTCCGTAATATAAATAATAATTTAAAAACTATACTTTTACTACACACATCGGCAAATTTAAAGGAACAGACATAAAAATCTAATTATTTTCCCTGTAGTGTACATATTGTTGATATCTCTCAGGTAATCTTCTAGTACGATGTTTTTTGGAATAATGTTCAATCGAGTTGAGGTCAGGGGAGCACGCTGGCCAATATCTCTGATGTACCTATCTGCACTTAACGCTCCGCCATCAATCACCACTAACTCTGTGCGAGCTCCCAAACATATTCTATCCCACACCATAATTGAACTTCCACCAAAAGATACAGTAGTAGCAAAATTAAATGGTGCATTTTGTTCTCCTTGACGTCGATACAATTTTCGTTCATTGTTTAGTAGAGCTTTCAAAGCTATCTAGATATAGGATACAAACAGATAAAATTTAAAAAAAAAACACACACAATTTTCAATCTGATCCTTTAAATTTGCCGGTGTGTGTATATTTATTGGCAGTTCTGCAGCTCTACAACACCTATAGATCAGCCGCCACTGATAGGACTAAAGATGCGACGTAATATTTTATTTTCGAAAACTACGACCTGTTACCGATCTTGTTATGCTGTAATATTAATGTTGTCTTCCACAATAACTGATTTGTCTATTCATCATCTTTCAGCCGTTCTTGTAGTCAGTTCGTACGCTTTAGGTCATTAGTCTAGCGATTCAGTAATCTTTCTCGGCTGCGTTTATCTGCCATTGGTCTCCACTCTAGAATCAGTTTGGTCTATCTATCGTCTGTTGTTGTAGCTAGATGGTCTGCTCATTTCCATTTCATGGTAGCTAGTTTAACAAGGATGTCGGTTAGTTTCGTCTGTTAACGAATTTAAGCATTTGGTATTTTATCCCACAGCGTTATAATGACCATAGCTCGTTCCAGGACCCTTTGGGTTACTTGCAGCTTTCTAGCAGAAGCTTTAGTTAGTGCTAGGTTTTCCTTCTCATAAGTTAAGATAGTCATAGCACATAGTTCGAAACCTTTCTTTTAAAGACACATTGGGATATCATTTAAAAAAATGCTTCGTTGTTTACCAAATGTTGCCCATTGTATCGGCTCTAGGCAAACTGCTAGCTGATGTTGAATTTTGAGCGTACCACACAAAGCTATAGGATAATACCGTAGATACGACAAACGTTTGACTATAGTGTCCTATGTGATTATTCAACAAACAAATGTTATTGACCTTTGTTCTACTGGACAGATGATTTTCTGGGTACCCAGATGTAGTAGACTTCTTGAAGACGTCAAAGGAACTATAGCAGCGAAACCAGCACACCAGACACTTTGATATGTGATATAAATAGTGGTTTAGTGCAACCGATTTAACGTGATATGCACGTAACATCAATTGAAATACGTCTTAACACGATGTGGTTCGTCATCGACTATCTACTCTCAACTGTCAAAAAACTCAATTGCAATGTTTGCAAAACAAAAATAAAAGGCCAACGCCTGTTACTACACCAAATGCCAAAAAATCAAGACGAAACACCCATCCTTAAGATATTCTCCTGAGGATTTCGCACGTTCAATTGTCTGTATCAATTCGTATTTCGTGCCCCAGATACTTGTAAGCATCAATATGTTCAATGTTGGTTGGCATCGTCGATTTTCAGCGCCTCTTTTAATACAAGGTTTGTCATCTTGAACCGTACATGTTTAGCTGACTCATTCAGTTCCTGCAGCATTTGGAATGCATTTTGATCGCACTCTGACACAAGAACAATATCGTCAGCGAATCTTAGGTGATTTAGTCTCACACAATTAATTTGAAATACCCTTGTTTTCCCAGGATAAACTTTTGAACAGGTAATCTAAAACTGCAGTAAACAGTTTCTGCGAAATTGTATCTCCGTGTCGTTTGTCTATTACATCCATTTAAATACGTAATTTTTTGATACTGGGTTTAAGCCGATAGTTCCTGAAAATTTATTACAGGAACATTTTTTTATGTAACAGACAGAAAAAAGTAGACCAATTCAATAAATCAAATAAATATATATATATATTTAATAAATTGTTTATTTGACGATGAATTATTTTTCCTATTTAAGGTCCTTATTTGTACAGTAAAATACTTAATTTTTCTCAATTTAACCTGCTTCGTATTTATTATAATATAGAAGCTCGCCATGCTTCAACAGTTCCCGACAACGTCCTGTATAATGATTTAATTCAATAGTTACCTTTCTCAAGACTTTTCTTTCAGATGTGGCGTATATATTTGCAGTAATTTATCCAGAATATAATTTTTTCTTTTAGTTGAAAACCTCTATGTCATATTTATTATTTGAGATCGATAAATCAAGTGTCGCTGCAAATAAATAATGTAATAACAAGCAATTATCCAACACATTTTTTATATAAACGAGTATTTATTATGTAGTTTATTATATTGTATACTGTTATTAGATTTACATTAAGTTTTTCTGGTGTTATTCCATGAAACTGAAATGTAATTTAACACAAAAGTCAACAACTACAATAAAAGTGGTTATAATGGATTTTCTTTCTAAGAAATATATATGTCAGGAAGAAACTTATTTTTTATTTAAGAACAATGTTGTAACCGTTTTTTATTTAATAAAAAAGCAACAATTTTTTTGCTTCTGTATTATTTGTTTTGTTTGCTTTAACACGACCAGTTTAATCTTTTTTATATATATATGTATATATCGATATGGGAAACCAATAATTATGGAGAACATACATAGACACTGTAGCTATTGGCTTTTTTCAATTTTGATTGTTCAAGTTTGACTGTCGAAGAAGAACAAATTGTAAAAACACTTGAAAATTATCGTATTTTCAAGAAAAAAATCGTATAAATTGTTTCTTTTTTTTTAAATGAGCGTATAAAAAAATTGCTGGTTAATTAACTAGCAATTTTTTTCAAATTAATTAATTTGAAAATTATTAAGTATAAATTTATGTATAGCACAATCATGTAGCACAAAAAAAAATGTATAATTTTCCTCGAACTGTTTCAACTGAACCAAATAAACTTTTTCATCTGCCTTATTAGAGCCGTTAAATATTTATAATTATTTACTGGTCTGTAGCACGTTCCTCATTATCAAACGTATTGTAAATATCACTATGGGTATCCATTATCCATGGCACAACAAAGCAAATCTCAGTCGTAAAAAGAGTATTTTTCAACATATTTGTACTACTTTCACATTCAAAACGAATACGAAAAGACCGGGCCGATTTGAGTTTGTAGTAGGTACAGTACACTAACCAATGAGGAGTGAGCTTTGTATATTTGATTATTCGAATATGTCCGAGCATTACATTATAGCGAGACCAACCGATTTTTTTAAGAGCACATCGATTTGAAACCCGAGCGCTAAAATATTCAATATATCGCATTATATAATATAAATATTTAACTTACTAAAAAAATATATAAATATATATGTTTTTCAATAAAATCGTACATCGTACACAATCAAAAATAATCGTACAAGCACGATTTAAATCGTTCATCTGGTAACACGGGGTGCTGGGAGCTTTTAGAGATTGTGTTAACACTATAAGCCGAATAGAGTGTAGGCTCAGTGAATAGAATGTACGCATGCGCAGTTTGCAACAAGGTGTAAAATTTCGGCGTTTTGATGTTTTGTGACATTGTCTGTAAATTAAAATTTTTTTATATTTTGTAATATCGAGTTGTTCGGGTTTGACACGTATTTGCTCCCTGTTAACTTCTGTTATCACCCCACACCTACACTGCACGTACATTGCACTTATGTGAATTTATGAATTTATAAATATTATTTATACCATAAATAAACAAAGTAAATATAATTTAAGATAAATGGTTTTTATTATAACAGTTTGTTAAAAGTATTTCACTAAAATATTTTTCGATATTTTGAGTTATAATTTATCATATATCCAGAAAAGAAGACGGCATGGAAAGGTAAATCATGCAAGGGATAGTAGATATACGTTGATCGAGGGATATATCACAAATCCTGAGTCAACCAAATGAAACTACAAGTCAACTATATGCTAAAAGACACTATACATTTGGACAAAGATCGAGAAGCGTAAGCTCCGAAAACGAAAACTATCAAAAAGCCACCAAATCCCTCTGTAAGGCAATGGATCGAAAAATAAGAAATAAAGAAAATGAGAAGGAGAAAGAGAGAGAGGGGGAGAGAGGGAGAGAGAGAGAGAGAGTTTCTTATATAAATATTTTCTTTGCAAATAATATTTTTGAACTTCACTGAGACGGGGCTCGTGGGTAAGCAAGAAAGTTTTGATGAAATGAAGAAACTAGTAACATCTCAAGACTTACCAATCGAATTAAAGCTTCGAATAGTTAAATGCTACATCTTTCCAGTAGTGTTGTAAGGTATAGAGGCCTGGATTTTAAACTAAATAGTTAAGTAGGAAAATAGATTCCTTAAAAGATGCCCAGAAGAATATGGCGCATTTCGTGGACTAGCAGCACGAAGAACGAAGAAGTACTCCCCAAGACATGTATAAAACCACAACTATTATTCCAAATTAAAAATCTGTCTCTCTCTCTCTCTCTCTTCGATCTATTACTGCAATGGTTTGATACAACTAAAAAATGTATCGTCGGCATTAAGACGAGATGGATGTCTTAATGTATTATGAATTATGATACTTTTTATTTATTTATTTTTGATAATTATTTACAAGTTGGTTATGTACAAGTTTACAAGGACCCGAATAATACAACAAATACATTATAAACATGTGTAAATTTACAAATATAAAAACGTGTTCATGTTCATTTTGAAAAAATAATACTAATATGAACAATACAAATACAAATATCACAAACATTATATATTTACAGGAGTAAAACAAATACATCATATTAAAATATTGTGATTGCAGTAGTGTAGTGGTTAGCTGACCACTACGAGCTGATAAAACGATTTTCCGTACGAGCAAAACATTTTTCAAAAAAATTCTAATATTCGAAAATATGGGACTGTTACGACTACTGATGGTGAAGAAAATGATATTATAAAGATATGTCCTTTGCAGAACAGTAATAAATATTCAATTAAAACTTTATATGTTTAATATATTTGACAGCTCCTTCATAACACATATTATCTCCATAGATACATACTATACTCTATTTCTATAGATATATTAGTGATGTCGAAATCTTGGGCTTGTATCTAATAGGGACGTGCTTCAGAGGACATGTAAAGCCAGCGATATCGGCTACTATAAAAAGTAGTCGTTAGGTCATGTCAGTGAGCGACAGTGGTAGCCTTAAAATTTCTGACACATAGGCATTATGCCATCCAACATAATAATTAAAATATATATATATATATATATATATATATATATATATATATATATATATATATATATATATATATATATATATATATATATATTATATAACTGAAAAGAAAATTAACTTCCTACACACGCTTAAATTTAAGAGATATTAAAAGGTAGTAAAGGTCAAAGCTTTTTACCAATTTTCAACATGTTTCTAGATCATTAATGTATAAAATAAACACAATAAATAATAGTCCATTAGTTCCCTCGTTTAACTTAAATTATAAACTGTTATAATCAGAGTCCGGACTAGTATTGCCACGCCTGAAAAAGCGAATACGGTAGAATTTGTTTTTTTTTTTTTTAATTAAAAGCAATTAAAATTTTTATAAAAAAGTATTTGAAAAAATAATATGATGTATCATTATATATAAAATATTGCAAAAATTACATTTTACTTGTTACTTTTAAAAAACTCGTAATTCTATTGACATTTTGCCGTAGAGACTTAAGCGTTGTGTAACGGCCAAAAGTTATTAGAAATCTGATTGTTGTTTATTGTTTAAGATGCGTCTACGTATTATAAGCAAATTAAAAGAAAATTAAAATATCTTTTAGCATCTTGTGCAGTTTTACTGAAAATCTTGTAACAGTATTTATGGCAAGACTAGATACGTATAGACCAACTTGATTAACGTCGAGAGACCAGGTTAATCATGATATAGCATTATTTGCTATATCAGTGATGAGTTAAGGCTACTTGTAATTATTAAATTATTAATATAATGGTGATAAAACAAAAAAAAAAGTGGCTAGCAGTGGCGTGGCTTGTCTTCCTGATGAAGGGATGCAGTGAAGGCAAAAACATTCTCGCGAATGTGACGGGTTGGCTGTACTTCAGTTTTTTAATGACAGTTTCTTAAGTCTTTTAAGGTTCAGGTTAAGGTCTACTTTTGTCAATAAGTAAATTTTGTTTGCAAAATTTAAAACATCAAAAGAAGTTTTTGTTAATGCATAAGTTACGTCTGAATTTATCGAAGTCATTTCTGAAACCTTGAGATTAATATATACGTATAAAAACGATTTTTATTCAAATTCGGAGATCCGAGAATAAATAAAATAGATATATAAAAACTCAAAAATATCCCGTACGTGCGTAAAAATGCGTCTTAGCGACCGTAGACCTCTGAGCTGCGTAAAATGCCGAAGACACTGAGACGCACCCGAGCATCTGTAAACAACGCCGGACAAATCAAATTAGCTGACTTTCAAACTGTCTCAAAATGTCGTTTCCGTTAATAACCCGCTACCCGTCAATATATAAAAATGAAAAGTTAGTATAGAAAAATAAGAAAAATAAGAAAAAAGATAATAAGCACAGGTGCATTATAGAATAGGAATAAGAGGGCTACCTTTCTAGTTTTTACAAAAACTAAGAATTTTTTTTTTTAACAGTTTTTTTGTTTTTCAAAATATTCGCCTTTAAGATTTATACACTTTTGCATGCGTTCAAACCAATTCTCGATGCATTTTTTGTTTGACATTGGGGAACAAAAAAAAAGTCGTTAGGGGATAAGTCAGGCGAATACGGGCAATGAGACATTAATTCGATGATTTTCTTCTTCAAATAATCATTTGTTTGACGTGCTGTGTGGGAGCTTGCATTGTCTTGATGAAGAATGATGCGACGTGTTTAGTTGTTTTTCCTGATTTTGTTGATGGCTTCTGGCAAACAAATTGTTGTATACCATTCAAAATTAACTGTTCTATGATCCTCTAAAGCAGGGCTTCTTAAACTGTGGGTCCCGACCCCCCGGGGGGTCGCGAGGCTACTGAAGGGGGGTCGCAAAGATCTGCTACTTTTGGGCAATAATAAATAAATTTTTAGAATCTACAAGGTAGATTCTACAATGTCGCGATATTACACCCACATCTACGGTCAATATTAATTTCATTACATGGTGGGTAGGGATGGGAACGATATATCGATATTTCGAAAATATCGATACTTTAGAAAAATATATCGATATTTTTATATCGATATTTGAAATGCGATATATCGCGCAAAATATCGATATTCGCACAAAATATCGGTATTCTTGTATATTTTTTACATTTAAATATATGCTGTTCACTTTTGTAAAAACAAACTATAGGCTATTCCAAACGTTTAGTCGGAACTAGATTTTGAAATTAGTAATTTTTATCTATTAATTCGGATTTTTTGTCATTTTGTTTAAGCTTTGTAAATCATACTCACATTTCGAATTCTAGATTAAATTGATTATTCTTTTCATTGCATTTTAATTTTTTGTCATTCTTAATAAAAATTTCCCATTTATTTATATTTTTGTGTTGGAAAAAAAAAATATGGAAAAATGTATTTAAATATTTGACATATGTCATTCGTTTCCATGGTTTCACTGTTGGAATTTTAAATTTTTACATACCAAACCATTTTAACATTTTGGAGGTGAGGACCTTTTTTTTGCTCTTCACTTGGATTTTGGAAGATGAGGACCTTTTTTTTGCTCTTCACGTGGATTTGGGAGATGAGGACCTTTTTTTTGCTCCGTCCCGCATTGCCTTTTTAAGAAAATGGTCACCCTACCTTTTCGTGACAACCTAAAATAACAAAATTTCCATTTAGTTCCGCCTAATCGTTTGGAATATCCTGTAAGACGAAATTTTGATTTCAATAATTTGCACCTTTGAAATTGTATGACATGTCGTTATTAAAAAATTATAAAAAATGTCACTTTCTTAATAATGATCAATGAAGTCGGTTTTACAGCGTAAGGAATGTATTTAATTGACATTTAAAGGCCGTATTACACAATAAAAGTAATCAAAAAAAGATCTGGTTTGTCCTTACAAACGTGAACTGCATATATATTTAATTATGAGAGCAATTAACTAGAAAAATATTAGAAAGTGGGTTGGTAGCTAGGTGAGTACCAACTGTCAAGTTGCGATTTCAGACTTTGGTTTATCTGTGGAAACCAATACTATGATAATATTATAAATACATTGTCAATACACAACATAAAAAATGAACTTTCCCTGTTAGTTACGTATTACAAAATTAGATACATAATACCTACCTTACATGTTACGTGTTATTTATTTCGATATATCGAAAATATCGATATTTTTACTTCGATATGTATCGAATATCGATATCACACTTACGATACATCGAATCGCGCATATATCGATATTCAAAAATAAATTCCCATCCCTGATGGTGGGTCGTTTAAAATTTCCTAGGCTTGAAGGGGGTCGCTATATGAAAAAGTTTAAGAAGCCCTGCTCTAAAGGAATGGGTGCGACTTGTCCAGTACAACTGAAGAAACAAGCGATCATTTTCTTGGAAGTGTTTCGTGAACATACAACTTTTGTGGGTTTCGGTTCATCTTGGAAGACCCAAACAGTGTATTGTTGCTTAGTCTCCGGTTCATATGAATAAATCCAAGTCTCGTCACCTGTAACGATGTTGTATACGGATTTTGCAGTGCCTAGGTTGAATTTTTTTAGCATTCCCTTACACCAATCAACACGAGCCTTTTTTTGAGCTTCGGTCAAATTATGCGGAATCCTTAGGGAACAGATCTTTTTCACAGCTTAATGTTCATGCAAAATCGAATGTATTGCAGTCTTTGATATGCCAAAGGATGTCTCTATCTCACGGTAAGTCACATGCCGATCTTCTTCAATCATTTTGCGTACCGCAACGATGTATTTTTGAATCACAACCGATTTTGGTCGACCTTCACGAGATTCATCACTGACGGACGCACGACCACGACGAAATTCTGTAAACCAATTGTAAACAGTCTTTTCTGATGGTGCTTCATTACCAAAAGTTGAACGAAGCGAATCTATGCATTGTTGTTGAGTTAGGCTTTTACTTAAAACTTAAAAATTCATCCAACGAAAACCTTCACGAGTAGTGTCAATTTTTTCACAAACTTGTTTTTTTAACACTCACTGTCAACAAACTAATCGGTCAATTTATAGGTTGCCACTGATTTCACAAATGTCAAATTTTACGAATATAGTAATGACACATTTGAATATTGCCATCTAGTGGTCGTTTGTAAGAACATTAAATGTAACCCTCGTACAAAGTAATCATAGATAAATAAATATATCAAAAATATCTCACACAATTGCCCCTTAACTATCCGCTACCAGTAAATTACCCGCTACCCACTAATTACCTACTATCCGTTCATTATTCGGTACCCGTTAATTACCCGCTATCCGTTAATTACCCGTTAGTTAACGGGTAATGGGTAGATAACGGATAGTGGGTATTCATAGCCGAAACCGGGTAGAATCTTGAATGGTCGGGTAGCGGGTACCCAGGTACCCGTCATCATTCCTACTTAAAACGCATCCTGGGGTTGCTGCGTACTCGATGTAACTCGTCCTAGACCGGAAACGCCGTCCCTGTCTTACTGCATAAAATAAAGCTGCATCCAACAGTTTTATATTAGCACCTTTTAATATTCGACTTATTTTATACTTTATATGAGTACATTCGACTAATTTAATGTAATTATTATAACCAGAGCACCCCTTGCTTCCATGGATGCCACGCCACTGGTGCTTAGGGAGCTTCGTTAATCTTTTAACGAGCTATAAATTAATTTTTCCGAATAGATAAAATTAGTACTGTATAACAGTTAAGTAGCGCGTAATAACAATAAAAAAATTTATTGCGAGTTTGAGTTGAGTGCCCTTAAAATGTCAAGTGATAGCAAAAAGAAAAAGGCGCCCCTCAAACACTCATTTTATCGCCCCTAGAAAAAGGGTCCCGATTCGTTGCATCGTTTGCATACCATGTAGAACCAAGTCTTTTTTGTGTATCACTCTTTAGACTGGTTATATATATACTCAAGGGTTGGGGTTGAGCAGACGGACAAATCTGGTAATGCACTACAGTCAATTATTTTACTAAATATTTTCGTATAATAAATTCGATACTAATTAAAAAAAAATAAAAAATAATAATTTAAGATGTGCCTGTGATGATACCATTACTAGAATATTGCGTAAACATCATATTCTGACAGTATTGAAATTGTTACAGATGCTGGATGGTGGCATTCCTTAGCTCACGCCTTGGATATGTCCCTGCGGCAACACGGCGTACTCTACAAACATCTCGTGCGGGTGTCAGCTGGTATGACTGTCGAAGACATACTTATTTCCTTAGGGAGGCTCAGGAAAATACCTTGCAGAGGTGAGTATTTTACACTGTTTGAAACAATGTTACGTATTATATCAGTTACTACCAAAGCAAATGAAATCAATATTTCCAAATACACAGTATATAAGATTTTTGATATTTAATATCTAAGGATGTAATGGTATAATTTCCGAAATCGTGAAATTATAGTGTACTAGGAGTTAAATCTAGTTCTTAGAGCTTATTGAATTTACAAATGTTTCAAAGACTTTAGCTCGTGTTCTTGAATCGTCGTGCTAATACTAATCGACAATAGAAATTAATTGTTTTTCATTTTAATAATAATCCACCTAGGTGTTTTGCAGAGGGTATTGGCTCTTAGATTTGAAGATACTGTTATCTTCACTAACAGATCAAAATCACATAGAACATAAAACTGTATTGCAGGAACTCAAAAGCTAACAGGTCTTTTGGTCTCTCATTTAATATGTTGAGCCTAACATCTCCTTTGCATCCTTAAACTGCACGCACTAAGTTAAAGAATGCATCGCAAACAAATCTGTGTCACGCTTCTCACAGTTAGGAGGAGATACCCATAAGTTTACAAATAGTAGTCTACAAATGACCGATGGGCCGCCAGAGGCCCGGTGAACCAATCTTGCGGTTCGCGACGCCTGAACGAAAGATACAAAAGAAGATGATTGTATTTTAGTATGTAATTATATTTTTATATGTAAAAGTAAAATTATAAAATACTACCCCAGCTGAGATTCACTGTATAGTCTATGTTACTCAGGAAACTCTAAGCCAGAGTTTCCCAAACTGCGCTCCGCGAGCAGATTAGACAGAAAAGTAAATAAAATAAATGTGATCAGATATGAACATAGTGTTAGTGTTAGTTTTTTTTTTTTTTTTTTTTTTAACAAACCTTTCTCTCAGAAATGATACGCTACTGAAGATAATAGATAATGGATGTTGTGACGTTTCATGGGGATATGAATTACCTATATTCTTTAAATTACTTATAATTCAGACAGTAAGTCATAGTGGTACAGTGCTATTTATTTGTTTTTGCTGCGATTATTTATCGATGGATCGCTGGCTAAATTACGGATTGTTAAAAAAGCTGCCACAGTCTCTGTCTCAGAACGTCCAGTAGACGACAAGTGTGTTCATATATTATAAAGATAGTATTTCAATAGTTTTTTTATCGATTTTTTCAATTTTGTATTTTGAAAAGCTTTTTTTGCCCCAGTTCTAGTTATGTTTTTACTGGCCGCCACATTAATATACATATAAGAGAGGTATTGTGATCATACCGATTTTGACATTTTTAAATTTCAATGGATTTCCACGGATTGAGGTTCCTACTTAATGTTTTTACTATTTTCAGTATGATGTCTGTCGGTCTGTCGGTCTGTCTGTATGTCTGTATGTCTGTATGTCGGTCCTTGGACACGTGTAAAGCGAATTTAGCTAAACGGATTTATATAAAACTTAACTTTTGGTAAAACGCAGTCAACTGGAAATACAAGATTTTTGGCGGTCAGTTCTGTGATGGCACAGCTGATTTAAAAAAAATATAATATTTTTATTAAAGTAATAATATTTATTAAGTATTTATGGTAAATAATTTCTGTGTTAGAGAGTATTTTGTTTAAGTACCTACTTTGTGATGGCTTTCGGGCTTGTGGTGGCCACAGCTGATTTTTTATTAATATCTTTGTTTTGCCAAGATAAGTAGATCTTTATATTTACATATTCCTAAAATCTGGTTATGTACAAAATTTCACAATATTCATTAACTTTCTTTTATTTTTTATTATTGGAAAAAACAAATAAAAAACAGTGCAGTTTTACCCATAAAAATACATAAATATTTATAATTGAGTAAGTTGATCATAAAAGTATATGTTTCATACAATTCTGTTTATATACTTTGTATTTATTATTTAGCTCAACCATATTGATCAAGATACTTATTAAATAATTAACATTCATTGTACGTTATAGAAAAAAAAGTTGCTTACTGTAGTCTTTTTTCTACCACCGGGCGTGAAGTAAGCACTTTACGTACACATTGCACTGCTTAAAGTGGCAATTTTAAGTACTAGTGTATAAACTATTCACTTTATACACTAATGCTTAAAAGTATCACTATGGTAACCAACTGTCAATGTCATTTTTATAAATTATCAAATCTATACTTTCAGTAAAATACATCAGTTCAACTGAAATAACCAGAATAAACTTCGATATATACACATTAATACCAAGATATGTCAACATAACCTGCAGCTGTTGCAATTTTTGTAATGATTCTGTGTGATTGTTTTGCTTATTAAACCTGATCAAAGAATTTTCCAGATTTATACGTTGATTGAGTTACATTTTTGATAAATATTTTTTTTTCAAATCTATAACCATACAATATACAGTACCTAGACAAAATATTATAACCACTTATGATTTTTTAAAAATTTATTGTTTTACACAAAATCAACAAAATAGTAATACACCAATTTTATTTTAATTTTATATTTTATTATTTCAAATTATTTTAGTACATTTATAAAATGTTTTTTAATATTTTATGTTCCCCCCCCCCTTTGCTTTTATTACTGCCGCAATTCTTCGAGGCATACTCTCAATACATGAATACAATTTTCAATTTCTGGAGAGCCATGCCATACTTTTTTAATATTATCTATTAAAACTTGTTTATTAGTATTATTTAAAACATAAACAAGTCTTTTCAGGAGGTTCCAAACATTTTCGATAGGATTGATATCCGCCGAATTACCTGGCCAGGACAAAATCGGTAATTTTTGTTCTTGCAAATCAGTCTCAGAATAAAAATACAGAGTTGAAGATGTTTAAAATAGCTTATCTTTTAATAAATACACGATATGTTAAAGAAATTAATAAAGTAGCATATGATTATATGTCGGCATTTTTAATAAACAGTTGTTTTTGTAAGTGGTTATAATATTTTGTCTAGGTACTGTATATATATATAGACCGCGAGCTCATGACATTTTTGGTCTCCGATTTCATACAGCATGCCTTTTGGAGGAAAGAATATTTACCCTGTGACAACAAAAAAGGGATGGTACTAAACCCCTGCACGCTTTACGGTCATAGGGAAAATTGCATTTCCATGTTCGTAACATTTATGTCAAATGAAAATTCCGTAAGCTAAACAAGTGAAATTTTCTATAAAAAAGAAAATATATTTACAATATAGGCTATTCCAAACGTTTACGCGGAATTAGATTTTGAAATCTAGTAATTTTTATCTATTAAATCGTTTTTGGTCATTTTGGTTAAGCTTTGTAAATCATACTTACAGGCTATTCCAAGGAACTAAATGGGAATTTCGTTATTTAGGTTGTCACGAAATGGGACCTTGCTTGGGTTATTTCATGTTTGAGGTTGGTATGTGAACATTAAAAATTCCAACAGTGAAAACATAGAAACGAATGACATTTATTAAAAATCTGAATACGTATTATGACAAAAAAAAAAAAAAAATTGGTAGAATTTTGGTATTGCGTTTTTTGTTGAAAGGACAAAATATACTCTCGGTGGACCTGAAAAAATGTTAAGCTTTTAAGGATTATTAAAATCTATGGAGTTACAAATTTACATTCACCAAATGTTTTTCAGTAATTTAAAATCTATTTACATACGTGAGTATTATGTTAGTATATAAAAACAAATACAAAAAAAAACGAAAACATAAATGTTTATTAAACATGTTCCTGCACAATTTTTAAACTAAAATACTTTACATCAGTTCCGGAATATTGAATTTTCTGTTGAGAGCAAAATAATCATATACCGTGTTTATTTACACCAGGGCCGTAACGAGGGTATTAAGCGCCTGTGGCAAGTGTCTAACTTGTGCCCCTCTAACCCAAAGATGAATAAAAAATAATAATTATATGTAATACGTTTAATAATACCCGATTGCTAAAAACGAATTAAATTATGAGAATTGAGTTATTCCTAACTTGAATTAAAACAGTAGGTATACATTAACATTCATCTGTTTGCCATTTGACATGTTTTTTTTTTTAGCAAAATGCGCATTCTGTGTCAGAATAACTTGATAACACTTGTATTATCGCTCAACTCGGGTTCATGTTAAACAAATAGTTGTATGTTATTATTGGTTATGTAACTATTAATATTTTCTAATTTAATATCCGCCATATAATTATCATTATCAACTTGCATCTAGCTTATCTGACTTTGAGTTTCAGTTCTACTTATCTCTTCCGTTTCAATTTCAAATGAAACATGACTACTTGTAGAAGGCAGATTTAATTCAGTTGAATGAGATGGTGGTGTCTATGATTATCTTACAAACTTATCAATTAGAATTACATATTTCTTTATTTTTTCAATTTTCTTTTCTCTTATTTTTTAGTGTGAACCGTTTCTTTGGTGGCATATTTCCCATTTTTTTGTTTTAGTTTAAATTTTTGTTTTTATTAATACATATATTTATAATACTCACGCATTATGCCAGTGTGCTGTACAATAAACAAAATTAACTACTCTATTTTCCAATAAAAAATATTTATTTTTTGGCCGGTACTAGATGATAAAAAGAACTGTTTTTGATATGGTCGCCCAAAAAATATATTATGTAATGTTAATTTGTTTAGTATTCATTTCTTAGCTTCGTGCGGAACTAGATTTTTAAATCTAGTGACTTTTTGAGCTGTTGAACATTTTGTTTAGCAAAAGCCCATTTCAATCGGTAAAAAGTGTGCTCATTACAACTAAAAAAAAAAAAATCATTTAGTTCTGCACGAAGCTAAGAAACGAATAATATTTCTAGAAAGTGTAGGAATGTTTGATACAGCTTTCGACTGTTACGTAAATTTTCAATATTTTGTTTTCTCTGTCAAAATCATGGCGAACCGTGATTATTTTAAATCAAATTCACTATAAATTTTCCAACATTTCGAAGTAAAAGAAATAAGAAACTGAAATTATCAAAATCGATTGCCAAAGTTTTCTATATCATTAGAAGCGAGTAAAAATTCGCTTTCAATTGATACCATTACTGAGCTTGTTAAGATAATACGGGGAGCAGCAATTGCATAAAATGTAGATTTCAAAGTTATTCTCCTATGTTCTGGGATAAAATTTGTCAAATCACTTCTCTTCTAGTCATGTGTAATGACTACCAATTTACTTTTGGATATTTTCTTGTCTAATAATTATTCTTATTTTCATCTTAATCCGGCATTGATTTCTTTAAAATTATTTCATATTTATTTTTATGAATTTTACTCGTTCTTTCATTAACTTTACCAAAACATTAATATTTGTTTAAAAACCAATTAAATCTCCAAAATTGCATTTCGAACTCAAATAATTCAAACGTAACAACATCAAAGTATCAAAATTTCCTCAAATTCATTAATTTTCAGATAAAACACTCTCTATAAAAATCTTCAAAATAAAACTTTTTCTTACCAAGAAAGTTTTTACATAATAAGTTTTGTCTATTTTTTTTTGTGAGGTAGGTTGTTACGAGCTTTATTAATAAATCAGTATAAGCAGTTCGGGAACTTTTTGCTCGACCGGCTTACCGACCTTCCTGATCGATATGTAGGTAGTTATCAGTCTGGGAGCGGGCTATTTAGGACTATCAATAATGAACCGCAGAATACATCTCTTTTTATACAGCTGTGCCTTAAACTTTACTGTGCAGTCACGAAATAAGAAAAACATGCTATTGGATGGGATTTCTATGTTAACTGATCTTTTGAACTCATTTATTACGGTTTAAGGATTGATTATTTTAAATCGAAGTAACCGAAAACCACAAATAAAAGGCAGGGCTTGATCTAGCTTTTCCACAGCTCTTGGCAAGAATGATTTTTGCCGCCCTTTATTATTAGCGTTTTCCTAGATTTCAAAAAAGCGTTCGAAACCGTTAATATTAATATTTTGCTTCATAAACTCCAATATTACGGACTTGGTGGACTCGTTTAAAATTTGGGTTTGAAACTATTTTTTTAAATAGGAGAAAAATTCTAAATAAAATAATAAATTTTTGGGGAAAAACGGAAAGGGGTAAAATCCATGATTTTTTATATAGCTACGCACCTGTCCCTAGTATAATAGTAATAATATGGTTGATTTAAAAACAAAGCATGTATTATCTACTTTTTTACTGCTTTTGTAAAAAGTTATACCTTTTTATTGGTGCTTATTGATTTAAACACATATTCACATATTCTGGTCCCGACAGAATGCTATATTTCATTTATCACTTTTTGATTCTTCTTCGGACAGCAGGGATACGCCTACAATCCTTGGAGATTCTGTCGCCCCCATGAACTCATATAAGTCCAGGGAGATAGTGGTGTATCCCCCATTAGCCGATATATTATGCTTATGGAAAAAGTGAGATAATGAAACACTCGTGAAACTTTTTTAACATTTTTTATATTTTTGAAGTCGCCAAAAATACCTACGCATTTCATGCACAAAAATAAGTGAAGTACATTTTTTTTTAACAGTCATAGAAAAATATATTTATTTATACTTACGGTTCACGAGATCCCAATGATTAGGCACGACCTCGTTTTTTTAATTTCACCATTGCGAGTTCATATTTCTTAAACTATAAAAGATATAAGGTCGGTAAGGTTAGACAAAAGCTGCTTCTTAAGTGGAAAATTTAATTAAGCAATCATATCCTTTAAATATTCCGCAGTTTACTAGATATTAATAAAAACATTTATTTTTTAAATGAAAATACCATACGTTTTTATCGCCATTATGGGGTATATTTTTGCTTTTCAACGATTCTTTTGTTTGTTTTTTAAATTTAGTTTAATTTAATTTATTAGAAATAACAGCACAACAGATCAAAGTCCAAAATGTGCCTTTATACATATATACAAGTTGAATTGTACGTTTTATTATATTAATTATAATGCTATCTTAACTCTAACTAATAACAGCAATAATATAATATGATATTGAATATTTCATATTACAAAAAATTTTGGACTCAAAGTTTTATTTTGAAGATTTTTATAGAGAGTGTTTCTGAAAATTAATTAATTTGAGGAAATTTTGATACTTTGATGTTGTTACGTTTGAATTATTTGAGTTCGAAATGCAATTTTGGAGATTTAATTGGTTTTTAAACAAATATTAATGTTTTGGTAAAGTTAATGAAAGAACGAGTAAAATTCATAAAAATAAAATATATAAAGTTAAAATAAAAAACCCAAGGATAAAGACAATATTTAAAATTTAAGGCAATATTTCAGCTCCAGCGCTTCTAAAACTAGCATAGCTTACCGTATTTTTCGGACTATAAGACGCACCTTTTTACATTGAAAAATGGACTCAAATTTTGGGTGCGTCTTATGGTCCGAAATAACATTAAAATGTATTTTTCTAATAACCATCTCATAAATTTTGAGGTGCGTCTTATCGTCCGGTGCGTCTTATAGTCTGAAAAATACGGTATGTTAAAAATATCGATGTCTGTGTCACTGATCAGAAGAGAGTTATATAGTTGGGACATTTTAAACATGGGACTCATTTTACTGTAGTTTGTAGAGAATTGTGTTACATTAAACAAGTAGTTCCTACATCTCAAACCATTTGTTGGAACTTTAATGCCAAACTCAGCCAAAATATACGGACAATATAATGTATTGTCAAAAATGTTATATAATAAAAATTATGGCTATGTTAAAGGCTATGCAGATTACGACGTTTTTCAAGTGACGTAACTCCATACTTATTTTGTAAAACCCCACGAGATACATATTAAGGAAAATATAAACACTTTCTGAAGAATTGTTGTATATTTGTATACTAATGTAAATATCTAAAAATATTACTACTACTAGGGGCCTCAGCCCAGCTAGGCCAGTCTTCTCCCCTACGTTGTCAAAACTCGTTGCTTCGACTCGTTTTAATACAATAAGGCATTTTGTCGCACTTGTCGATTATAAAACTCGTCGCTCATCTTTTTTTAACACTATTTTATGGAAATTCCCCCTGCAAATGTCTTAAGTTATATCGTTAATTCACCTTAAATACTTAATTAATTTTCTTCTGTCAAGAAATGCGTTCAAAATGTGAAATCTCGTCACATTTTAAATTGCAAAAAATTTGACATCTGTCACCTTTTGAAATCTTGTAAGCATATTTTTGCCTCAAAATGATCCAATAATGGGCCAGATTCTTTGAAAAATGTTTTCTGGTGCCTCAAAATATTATCTCGCACGTCAAAAAAGCTATCTTGAACCATTATCAACACTTAACACTTTGATTAACCCTGAAATTTTTAATATATATAAATCTTTTTTTTACCACTATTTTATTGAAATTCGCCCTGCAAATGTGTTAAACTTTATCGTTAATTCACCTTAAATCCTTAATTAGTATTCTTCTGTCAAGAAACACGTTCAAAATGTGAAATCTCCTCCCATTTTAAAATGCAAAAAATTTGACAGCTGTCTCCTTTTGAAACCTTGTAAGAATATTTTGGCCTCAAAATGCTCAAATAATGGCCCAGATTCTTTGAAAAATGTTTTCTGTTACCTCAAAATATTCTCTCGCACGTCCAAAAAGCTATCCTGACGGGCATGTTTCTTAATTCAGCGCTAGATCTAGCGCATGAAGCACAAATCTAGCAAACCGTTTCTTAATTCAGCGTAAAATTCTAGCAGGCTATTTCTTATTACAGCACTAAATGTCCGCTAGGTACTAGCGCTAGACAACGAATCTAGCGGTTAATAAGGCTGCTAGCTGCTAGAGCTAGAGAGGAAAACATCACAATTTGACATTTGACGTAATAGTTTTCTGCTATCACTCCCTGTTTATCTCAAATTTGTGTATATGGCAAATCCTAACAATAATTTGGTATTGTACACGCTTCAATATAACGATACACTCATGACGGTTAATGTCGATAAAGGAACATGCAACATTATTTTCACCCTTTTTGTCTTTTTAGACAGATTATATAAAAATTCTAATTCTTCTAAATCTTTAGTATAGTGTTCTTCATCACTTTCTTCCTCTGAACTTGATGATGATTGAAGAAGTCGTTTCATTACATAAAATGTCCTTTACTAGTAACTACATAACCTCCTTGAAACCTAGCAACAATCTAGCAAGTCGTTTCTTTATTTTTGAATTTTTGTTTTTAGCGCATTAATCTAGCATCACAGCGAGCATCTAGCGCTAGAAGTTAGCACTAAATTGTTAGCTGAATTTAGAAACATGCCCGAACCATTATTACCATTTAACACTTTGATTCTCGCCGTAAATATTCTGGACCGGCCCTCTTGTATTAAGAATATTTTTGAATTATCGTCTGATAAAACCTGTCCGTGCTGATCAATGGTGACTTTGATTCGACGCGGATTCGAGGAAAAAATGCATGATTTTTATCAATAAAAATTAGTCAGTACCCCCTGTCGAAATAAAATTAAGCCTAAGCACTAAAAAAATATCACCCGGGTAAGACGGCGGTTCATTTTTCTCTCTCCGCGTTACCGGAAAAATGAAGATACACCAGAAGTTGAATAGAACATACATACCACACTTATACAATATAATAGTAGATATTAGAAGGCCTTAAAATAACTAGCGTGTCATAAATATACACATTTTTCTGGCACACTCCTTGTCTGAGAAGTGTTAAATTACATCAAAAGACATATTGAGCACTCATTGTTCTGGAAGTTGATAAATGTAGGCAAAGGGAAGGACCACTGCTGTAAATTGAAGGGACGTTTGAAAAAAAAAAAAAATCCAAACTAATTCACTTACGTGAAAAGGGATATATATTTTCCAGATGTTATTTTTTATTCGACAATAAATTAAGCTGGTGTTTCGTGCTCATTTAATGGGTGTGCTGATCTATTACTACAGGGAATCTCAAATGTTTCTGCCCGTTACTCAAAATAAGAAACTGTATTTATATAGTGATACATTTAGATCCATCTAAGTTGTCCCATCTAGATCTGCTCTGGAAAACATTGCTATACTTGAAAAGAATTAGAGCAGATAGTTCAGTTGAGGAAATTATCAAAATTACCAGTGATGCCATTCGTTCGGATATTGAGAAAGAAATCTTTCAGTCGTTCGTGTCACTGCTACTGTATCCTGCGCTGAATGTTAAAAAAACACATGTACGTTTATCTGAATATATTCAAACTAGGGGCCTCAGCCCGGCTACGCCGGTCTTCTCCCCTACATTGTTAAAACTCGTCGCTTCGCGACTCGTTTTAATATAATTTTGTCGCACTTGTCGATTTTAAAACTCGTCGCTCATCTTTTTTTAACACTATTTTATGGAAATTCCCCCTGCAAATGTCTTAAGTTTTATCGTTAATTCACCTTAAATACTTAATTAGTTTTCTTTTATCAAGAAATACGTTCAAAATGTGAAATCTCGTCCCATTTTAAAATGAAAAAAATTTGACAGCTGTCACCTTCTGTAATCTTGTAAGAATATTTCCAATAATGGCCCAGATTCTTTGAAAAATGTTTTCTGACGCCTCAAAATATTATCTCGCACGTCAAATAAGCTATCTTGAACCATTATCACCACTTAACACTTTGATTAACCCTGAAATTTTTAATATCTATAAATCTTTTTTAACACTATTTTATGGAAATTCGCCCTGAAAATGTCTTAAACTTTATCGTTAATTCACCTTAAATCCTTAATTAGTATTCTTCTGTCAAGAAACACGTTCAAAATGTGAAATCTCACCCATTTTAAAATGCAAAAAATTTGACAGCTGTCACCTTCTGAAATCTTGTAAGCATATTTCCAATAATGGCCCAGATTCTTTGAAAAATGTTTTCTGATACCTCAAAATATTATCTCGCACGTTCAAAAAGCTATCCTGAACCATTATTTACTTTAACACTTTGATTCTCGCCGTAAATATTCTGGACCGGCCGTCTTGTATTAAGAATATTTTTGAATTATCGTCTGATAAAACCTGTCCGTGACGATCATTGGTGACTTTGATTCGACACGGATTCGAGGAAAAAATGCATGATTTTTATCAATAAAAATTAGTCAGTAGGGGAAAGTGGTTACCCTTCGTACACTTTTTAGATTTTATTTTTTTACTTTGTGATTAATTGTAGAATTTATCTAGTTTATGTACCTAAGTGTAACAAATATATTGTAGTTTGTTACAAAAATGTCTGAAACTATTATGTCAAAAGGTTGAAGGGTTATAGCCATTTTTCTGCGATAAGATATTTGTTCGAACGTACCCCACGTACGGGGTACGTTCGTACAGTAGGTGGGGTACTTTCGTACGCCATGGGGTAGATTCATACAGGGTAATTAAAAAGCCAATTAAAGTCGTTAAATTTTTATTAATTATTATAAAAATATTTATTTATCAAAGAACTAATTTAATAATATGTGACTTGACTCATAGTCGATAAATCTTTCTTTAGAAAAATAACAAAAAATAAAATCGTTCATCCTTAGTTTACTTATTGATAATTCTAAGCTTTACAATCAGTCTAAATGAGATGTTTACAATCATTTTGTATGACATCGTTGTACAGTCTTTGACAATTTAAACTTAAAGTAGGTAATTATACATTTGGTTGTTACTTTGGAACTTATTGCACATTATAATTTTTTAAATTAACTGCAAAAGCAAAAAGTCTAGCCATTCTAGCTGTACAGCCCGTTCGTGGTTGAGGATCAGGGAGGATCATGGCGACATCGCTGATATCCAGAGTGTGTATGTCTTCTATATCAGGGAAAAAGAATGACCATGATAATCCCGGTTTCTTCCGAAGATAAGATATTTTCATCTCTGTACCCAAATAATGACTGAGAACTTTTCCGACGTAATAAACAACAGAAGTCTTTTTTTCAAACTTTACCAAAACATAACAATTATCTTTGATTTTCGCTGGTGTCACATTTAAATTATTATTGATACTACGATCATCAGTCTCTTCGTCCATTTCTAAATCAACTGGAGATGTTGAACTCTCCCGCAAGCTAAATTGCGATCCTTCAGATTCCTCTGAATCTTCATCGCTTTCTATTTTCTTAGCTTTATTTTTCTTTTGTCTTGAATTAAGTTCCTTCAAACTACGTTTCACTGCTTTGGCTCTGGCTTTCCTTTCCTGTTCTATTTTTTTCAATTCTTTCTGTCTATGTCTTTCTTCTAGTTCAGTTTTTTCAGGTGAATCTGTATATATACGGGATTTACCCGGTTTTCTTCCTTTATTGGTTTTTCTATTTCTAACAGCTGTAGGATAAGGTCTTATGACTTCTGGTGTTACGGGAAGATAAGAACTCGGTTCAGATTGTGCCTCAGCCGCAGATGTGGAAGGTTCGCCAGTTCCGGTAACAATGTCTTGAGTATTTTGGAGCAAAGAAGGCGACTGCTCACGAATATCTGACTCATTCATATCAGTCGATGGCACGCTGGTGGAAGGTTGTGGTTCTAGAGCGACAGTACTTGTTTCCGGATTAGGTGGCACATTTACCAAATTATTTGAAGCATACACGTCAATGGGAGCGAAATCTTCATCGCTGAAGGCCATTTCATTAAACGGCCATATACCTGGCTTTTCAAATCCACTTGTAATATTTTTTGCGGTAAAAGATTCGAAATATGCAAGTTTTACCAGTTTAGGAATATTATAAATGTTGATTGTTTTGCCAGGATTCGACATATGCCAATTATTGAACGCTATTTTCAACTTTGCCTTGAATGGGCCGAACACTCCAACGTCTAAAGGTTGCAATCGATGACTTGTGTGCGGCGGAAAAGACACAAAAATGATGCCATTATCTCGAGCATATGTTATAGCCTGTAAGCTGATGTGGCTTTCGTGATTATCACATAGCAATAAAATCGGATGTTCTTTAGAGCTCAGTGTGTGTTTCTGAATGTGCTTTAATACTGAAACAAATATGTCAGCATTTATCCACCCACTTCTATTAGCAGCTCCGAGGCTTCCTTCAGGCGCACCTTCAAGAAAATGGTCTTTATAGTGTACCCGTGGAAATACAAATAGCGGAGGGATAGTATTTCCACTTGCAGAAATAATAGCACCAAATGTTATCAATTCGCCTCTTTCCGCTGACACGATTTGTCCCACTTGTTTCTGTGATTTAGGAGCCAAAATTTTAGGAGTTTCTAAAACAGTAGACACGCCGGACTCGTCAAAGTTAAATATCCTGTCGGGAGCAAAATTATGTCGCTGAAACACATCAGCCAAATTATTATAGAACTCTTGGACTGCATTCTTATTAAACGCGAATGATCGAGCAGCGCTAGTGTTTTCTGGCTTTCGCAGACTGAGGTTGGCGTTTCGTTCCCTGTATTTACGCATCCACTCTAAGCCAGCTATTTGATTTTCGTCCCATTTCGCTGGATATTTTAAATTCAACGCTTTCGCGTATTCGTAGGCAAGTTTCCGAATTTGTACTATCGTTAGCCCATAATGCATTTTGCAGCAATTAGTAATATAGTCATTTAAGCGTGCCTCTTCTTCCAAGGAGAAGACTTGTAGACTCGTGAATTTAGAATGAAAAGTTCGTGAGGGTCCATCGGCGTTAGAGCCATCTTTAAATTTCTTGACTCTGCTTTCCAACGTTGATGTTTTGATGTTGTATTTTAACGCGGCTTTCCTATACGACAACCGTCCTTGTATTACATCATTAATTGCTAAATTCATGGACTCTTCATCCACTTCTTGAGTACGCGTACCCTTTTTTTTATATTTTCGCACCATGATTCTGCAATAAAATATTAATTATAAGGTTGACTTAATAAAAATATTTCATTTTGTTAGAAGTAGAATACGTCATAAAAGGAAAAATATGTTATTGTGCTGTCTGCACGATAATTTTAAAAGGTAATACTATATTTTATTTCATAAAAATTGAATTTTGATATACTGGTGGTTAATAAAATCTAAAGGGGAGCATTCGTACGCGTACGAATGTGCCCCCTGTCAGGCTGTCCGAATGCACCCCATGCCTTTGCACAAAATTAAAATACAACTTTATACAAATTCTAATTTAGTTTGAGAAATATAACAATTAAAGCTCAAAATAAGCAATGTTAACATTAATCAATCATCACCATTTTGTCAAAAACATAACAATTCTACTTACAATTACGACCTAAACTTAGGTAAGAAATTTACTCACAGCGCACGAAAACACGTAACGTCTTGTCAGCTGATACACCGTAGTGCGACTGGCGCGACACTCCGCTAGCAACATGGCGGCCGGTATGTCTATGCACACAAGCAAAGACGTGTTTGTGTGCCGTTTAGTTTTTCTGTTATACTAACTGTACGAATGTGCCCCGCGTACGAATGGTGACCACTTTCCCCTACCCCCTGTCGAAATAAAATTAAGCCTAAGCACTAAAAAAATATCACCCGGATGAGAGGGCGGTTCATTTAACTCTCTCCGCGTTACCGAAAAAATGAAGATACACCAGACGTTGAATAGAACATACATACCAACACTTGTACAATATAATAGTAGATATAACAAACGAAGATAGAAACCACGGATGTTCGTTACTACGAAAAGTTCAAATACGTTATTGGTAGGTTACATAGAATTTTGTGAAATAGATACACTTATATTTGTTCATCGATTTTCTGTCGATCGACCCGAGACCCGAATCAGGAATTTCCTTATTTTTTATTTTATTTTTTTATTTGACAATCTACTTCATTGCGAGAATTAAGTAAATTAGTTGAGAGTAGTCGGCATGTAAGGGAGACATCCAGTTACGTTTCCCCTTATATACATATCATTGTCTTCAGTGTAGCGGTAGGTCATTTGCCCAAAATCTCTTTAACCTTCTGTTGTCAAGGTCATTTATTAAATTTCCCACAAGTTTATTTTCATGTCCAGTGACTCGGTCATGGTATTGTTGGCAACTGTATAAATTTCTTCCGTGATGAATGGGATTTTGAGGTCTTCATGGATCATTATATTTGAGACATACCAATGTGTGTTCACTAAAGCTCGAAGCGCTTTTGATTGGAATCGCTGTATTATTTTTAATCTGGTCGGCTTGGCGCATACATATAATTGAAGTCCATACGACCATATGGGCTAGAGTATGGTCCTATAGAGCAAAATTTTATTTGAAATTGATAATTTTGATTTTCTACCAAGAAGCAAATACATTTGGCGAAATTTTAGGTCTAACTGCTTACTTTGGCTTGTATGTGTTTACTCCCGGTCAGTCGTTGGTCCAAATGCAATCCAAGGTATTTTACATCAGTTTTTATGGGAACTGGAATGTCGTTGATGGTTACTTGTGGGCAAGTACTAAATCTGGTTGTAAATGTGACTTGGATAGATTTAGACTGATTTACTTTAGTTCGCCATTTATTGTACGTTTATTTGTAAGATTTAAATAACTTGGAAGAATTTTAGAAGATTCGTTACGATCATCGTTGGTTGATAGTATAGCAACGTCATCAGAAAATGCAGCTATCTTAGTGTCATCTGTCTCAGGTATATCTGTAGCATAAAGTAGGTAAAAGAATGGCCCAAGTACGTCACCTTGGGAAACACCAGATGTTATGGGATAGCAAATTGATAGGGCATCATTGTATTTAACGAGATTTGTTTTGCCGTGCCCTGGGTAATGGATACCTATAGTGATAATTACAATATGTTTGATAATGAAGAACGTGCTACAGATCAGTTATATATATAATTATAAATATTTAACGGCTCTAATAAGGCAGATGAAAAAGTAAACATAATTTAAAATTATTGGTTATTTGGTTCATTTCAAACAGTTCGAGGAAAAATTATACATTTTTTATCTTTTTCTGCTACGTATGATTGTGCAATACAAAAATTTATACTTAATAATTTTCAAAATAATTACACAGCAATTTTTTGAACGCTCATTAGAAAAAAAAAAAAAACGATTATTTGTACGATTTTTTTCTTGGAAATACGATCATTTTGAAGTGTCGTCATCTGGCACGAACACTGAAATTATTTTTCTCAAAAATACCCCGATGCAGTGCACTGTGCTTACTGCATTAGCCGGTCGTATCGTCGACCAATGAAAAATCACCATATCCAATTCTGGGTCCTGACCCAAGTTTCAGGATCACTGTTTTTTTTTTTTTTTTTTTCGCTGTAATAAATTTAGTTTGTGTTTCGTGTTTATTTCGTGGGTGTGTTGATCTATTACTAAATAGCGGAAGATTAATTAAGTTTTATTATTCTACCGTGATGAGTTGAGTAGTAAAAGCTAGTTTTACAAATTGGAGGTTTTATCTTGAGTGCCGTTAAAATTTACATGAAGTACTATATCCTGAATAGGTATTTGAAGTTTTTTGCTAAAAGCATTTCTTTTACCTAAGTTTTTAAACGTTTTTGAAGTCAGGAAACGATTAAGCTGTACACTAAATATAGGTGCGGTTATCTAATGTGTTTTAAATATGGATGATGAAAAGAAATTATTTTAAATAGTTAGACATAAATGAAGAATATTTTCCAGGCCATGAACTTTATAAATAAAACAGGGTCCGGCAGAGAGGTATGATGTTTTTGAAAAGACTGTCACATTTAATTTCGAACCAATTTCAAAATTTATTGTTTTTATACATAACTGGTACATTAACATTTCAAAAAATACACATTTATTTTCGACAAAATAATCAACTTCGAAAAATCACATTAGTTAGGTGGCGTACATGTTTGTCTAGGCATTCTTGTAGATGGGTGGCGAAATTGTCCATACAATGTTCAAGCATGGCACGTAGAATCCTTTGAATTTCTCACGTTATGTTTTCGGAAAGCTCTTCAAGAGTACGCGGTTTGTTAATGTAAGCTTGAGCTTTTAGGTAGCCCCATAAAAAGTAGTCACAAGGTCACAGGTCCCGTGACCGAGGTAGCCACTCCCAACGCATATCCCAACGCAATGAAATCAGGCGTCCTGGGAAATGCTGTCTTAAAAAAGCCATTGTTTCTCTTGATGTATGGCAATTTGCCCCATTTGTTGAAACCAAACTGTGTTGAGGTTGTTGCGTCGTCTTCTTACTTCTGACAGGAAATAATCACGCAACATGGTAACGTAGCGATCTGTGTTAACAGTCACTGTTCGTCCGTTTTCACACAAAAAAAATAAAGCCCAATAATGCAGGTTCGAGATACGCCACACCAAACAGTTACTTTCTCGCTGTGCAGAGGATTCTGATGCAGTTGTTGCGGATTGTTGCCCAGTACCGATAATTCTGTTTGTTTACCATCTCCGATAAATGAAAGTGGGCCTCGTCACTCGTGATCAAAACGATATCGTTCGTCAGCAATTCCAACATCGCTTCTGCGTTACAATCTGTTACGATCTGTTGACGAGTGTGACCATCCAGTCATTTCAAGAACATCATACCTATCTGCCGGACCCTATATAATATCAAAAATAGAAAAACAGATATAGCCTCCATTATCTATGTATTTATTTTTGGCGGCCCCAACATTTGTTTCTACGAGTTTTAAGTGATTATAAGATAAACGTCAATTTCTGAATTTAATTTTTTTTACCATATTTGTCAAAAATCGCCTTAAAATAAAATTGTCTTTTTATAATAATTTAAAAATAATTTTTGCTCGTTAATCTAGATGTCAAAACTTTACATTTGATGCACTGAATATTTTATAAAATGCCTTAAAAAAAAAAAACACCAATCACTTTTCTTCATAATTCAACTTAATGCACATAAATTCAACAATGACTAACCCGCTTACTCCTGAAAAAAAAAATTGAAAGTGGTCAAATAGCAGACTGAAAATACTCTATGCTGTGTACAAATTAAGAATTGTTTTAGTGCTTTACTGAACGTTTGGGAGTTATGGAACTTGAAAGTTATAGTGACGATGTATATAAATACTGTTTGGCAAATATCTCGCCAAAGTACGGTCTTTATGGTGCGCGTAGAGGAAGTATTATGATAAACAATGATAGGTACAGAGAACAGTCAAAGAAACCAGCATCAATTCACATTCTAACACTTTTTATTTATTTTTATTTATTTATTGAATGGGGAATTAAACAAAGATTTGACTCTCCTAGTAAATTCCCACGGAGTTACAATGTGTACATTTACAATTTACATACATTTATATAAAAATAATATATCATATTTTTAACATTAAGAGCTAAGCTAAGTTATAACTTGTCTCACTTCAGACTTAAATTGTGAGAAGGTAATGAAGAAAATATCACAGCCCCCAAAATGTTGATCAAATAGAATCATCATTCTATTTAAAGGTGAATTCATTCCTTATTTATTCTGGGTACATTAAAATTAATAGTTTCCAGTACATTATGGCAGTCGATCATCTGGTTTACAATTTTATATACAATATACATGTCGGACTGAAAACGGCGTTTTACCAAGCTCACTAAACTATAGCGAGTGAGGGGATCATCATATATACTCGAAATATTATTTCTATGTAATTTGAAATCAAGATATTTGGTGAATCGTCTCTGCACTGATTCTATTCTGTTTATATGAACCTGATACTGTGGGGACCATATTGTACTAGCATATTCCAGGCGAGTAACCACGAGGGATTTATAAAGTTGAACGAGGCTAGTAGATTTATTAAATTCTTTGCAAGTCCGAAATATGAAACCCATAGTTTTAAAGGCGGATTTAGTGGTTAGGTCAATATGAATGTTAAATTTCAATTTATTATCAAAGTACACCCCTAGATCTTTAACAACCGACTTTAACTTTAACCCTTTGGATGCGCAACACAATAAAAACAATAGACTTTAAAAAATGCAATTTTGCCACCAAAAATAAAGTGTTCCAAAAAATTTTAAAAACATTGTTTTAATTATGTACTTAATGTAAAGCATCAAAAAAAATATTTACAAAACACGTCGTATGGTTTTAGTTTTAAAGGGGGCAGAAAGAATAAAAAAAATAATTAAAGGAAAAAAAAAAACGGCAATTTTTAAATAAATTGAACTTTATTATAGTAACAGTATAAACATACATATACATAAAAATGTATATTTTTTATTTTTTAAAAATATAAATATACTTTTTACATGGTCTTATATATAAAAAAAAAACAAAGAAACAAAATAAAATTACATTAACATTGACATAGTTTTTCTGACAAAGTTTTCTTACTATGATATATTTCAAAGCATGGAATAATGCAGAGTGGTGGTTTGTCCGGGCAATTTTTACAAAAATAAGATGTCTGCTTTCTTTTACAATTACCCTTACCTTTTTTTTTGGGTCAAACTTTGCAATTGGGTTTAATCCCGGAAAATAAAGCAAGCAAATGTCGTTCTGTCAAACGATTATTCAAAGATGGCGTGTACAAGTACGATGATGCTTTTGGCATTTCCGAGTATATCCCTCTAACATTTCAGAAACTACTTTTTCCCTAAATATTTTTTGGTTAATGTTTGTCCCATTCTCAATATTGGTATTTAATTAGGCAATTCTTGAATTTACTAGGGAGATTTCAATAATAAAGTGCCAGAGAGTTTTAAACCATTTCATGGACTTTCTACTGAAGGGATATGTGGAACACATTTGGTCGAAACGATCGACGCCCCCCATATATTTGTTATAATTTATTAATATATTGGGTTTTACAACGATTGTATCTCCTTTTTTGGACTTCACCGTTCCAAGTTCCACTGTCTCCTACGGTGGACATCATATTTACGCGACCAGAATCTTGCCACGAGGATGCTACCATTTTTCGCTTTTTGTTTTCCCATATAGCAGGTAGTTGACCTTTAAAGTCAACTTTTTCATTTCTGTTGATAATCCTTGTCGATTCGATCTAACGGTTCCACATGCCCCTGTATTTTTTGCTAAAAGTGTTTCAAATAGTGGAACACTTGAAAAAAAAAAATTGTCCATATAAACAACATGACCTTTATTTTGAAACCTAACCAGCAACTTTTGCACAACATTTGAACCTAAACCTCCCTCGAACTGATTCGTGTCTCTTCCGGTATATTTATCAAATTTAAATAACTAGCCCGTTTGTGCATCGCATAGAGACCACACTTTTAATCCCCAATTAGCAGAAGGTTTATTAGGCATATATTGCTTGAAACTCAATCGCCTTTTGAACTTTACCATCGTCTCATCTACACTCAACTCTTTATTCGGTTGGTATATTGTTGGATAAAGATCGTTAACAATATCCAATATTGAACGAATTTTATATAATCTGTCATCATTCTTAGTATTGTTCCTAGTAAAATGAAGGCAATATCTAATTAAAAGGTATTTGTCTTTTGAAAAAAACAGAACTGAAACCAGGGGTTGCGGTTAACCAAAATGTATGTTCAAAATACGATTCTAACGTTGGTTTATGGATCAACCCCATTCCTATTTCAATAGCAATGTATGCTTTGATATCATCTATGGTAACATCTTCCCAATTATGAAATCGTGATCTAAGTGGTAATGGACTTCTTTTTGCTATTATTTCCTTAGCGTATATATTAGTTTCTTGCACCACAATTTCTAAAAAGTTTTTGGAAGCATTGATATGGAGTAGAGTTTTCTAAATTCCGTACTCCATGAATCGTCTGAAAATCTTTTATTGCTGGCAGGATATTAGGATCTGACCTCTCTACGTTGCTAACTTTGCTCCATTCATCCCCAACGGGTTCCACAAACGTATAAAAAATGATGTCATCCTCATTCCACGATTCAGAATCAGATAAAACTTTTTCGAATTCTGAATCTGTTTCTGCAGGTATGGAATCATTAATAGATTCTCTTGTAGCCATTTTATGGACTGCAAGATTTTTTTTTTTTTATAAAATTATTTGTATGTAGAATTATTTTGAATGACAAAAATATAAATTATTTTAGTCAATTATAAACGATAAAAAAGTTTATTACAAAATAATTTTAAGAAATACTTACATTTAGTATCCAAATAAAAAACTCACTTCACTATTTATTTAATTTTATTTAATATTAAAAATAAATAATTCTACAACTGCTCTACTACTAACTGCTCAGGTTGAAATGCTCCACATATAAAATAATACTAATGTTTGTGCAAAAAGGATAATGCAATAGTTAAACTTAGACAATAGTCGAATTACGCGTTCAACGGATACATTTTTCATAAGCCTTGGACTATAGTCGATTTACGCGTTGAAAGGTAACAAAAAATCAAGCGACTTAAGTTGATTTACGCGTCCAAAGGATTAAGTATCAGTACGCCACTACTATGCCGGTAAGTTAGGATACCTGTATCTACTTATCAGGTATAACTTGGAAGGTATTAATTAATTAAGTTGTAGTTTGTATAATGTTTTACATGTGTTAGGTTCAATAAAGAAATATAAAAATATAATTCTAATAATTTACACAAACAATTCACACACAGAGAAAAACGGATAGAGAGAAAGACATATGAATGACGGGCAGACAGACAGACACATAATTGACGGTATAAGTTTATACTTACTAAATAAATAAAATAAATAAATAATAGGATCCTAACACCTAGATAGGCGTAAAAGGGATAGAGAATGTAACTTCTGCGTTTCTATATCGCCGGCCATAGATATGAAAGCCACGTGGTCAGTGTGATGTTTCGACTGGTTCTATTATCCCCGTATAAGCAGGTACTCATTTTTCATATTAAATGCTTGAGGCTGAGTTGATCCCAGAACTGACTGCAGAATATTGGAAGATAAAAATGCTAAGGATAATCCTTGCACCGTCCCCAGCTGGTGTGAGAAAACTCTTGGCTATATGCGAGAATTACGCAATGGAGCACGGTTTAATATACAACGTCAACAAAACTGAGTATATCGTGTTACAGCCAAAAGGTAAAAAATATGCTGTGCCAAGTGTATGCCTCAATGGTGAAAGTGTGAAAAAAATCTCTTTTGTGTGTTATCTTGGTCACTTTATCAGTGATGATCTTAGTTACGCAGCTTCCATCGACAGGCAACGTCGCTCTATTTGTGTGAAAGCTAACATGCTAAATCATAGATTCTCGAAATGCAGTCCTGATGTACATAAATTTTTATTTAATACTTTTTGCGGTAGTATGTATACTTCGGCACTCTGGATATATCACAAGAAAAGTCGTCTTCGTAAACTTATTATTTGCTACAACAATGTATTTCGAGTAATCGTTGGTTTGAAAAAGTATTGTAGCGCGAGGGAAATGTTTGTGACAAATACTGTTAATTCATGTATAGTTGTACTAAGGAAATATGTTCATAGTTTGTGGAAAAGACTTTGGGCGACTTGCAACGAGCTTGTACAGTGCTGTTTAGATAGCGATAAGAAATTTCTTACGCACTGGGCACTACAACTAATTCTTTAACTTTTTATGAATGACTTTTCCAAAATTTACTACAAACTCAAACCATGTTTGGTATATTTGTAATTTCTTGTTCTCTGTTAACTGTTTATTCTGTTTTCTGTTTTCGTTATGTATTTTGTGGATTTTTTTGTAAATATTAGTTTTTTTTGGCTCTTGAGCCGTGAAATAAATATTATTATTAAAGAGGTGGGGGGTTCGAACCTGCGTCCCTGTGCTCCGTAGATAAACGTCTTACCACGGAGCCACAGCAACTCTTATACTTACTAAATCTAATGTAAATAATAAAACTGAAAAAAAAAACTTCGCGTCAACCACTTTGATTTGAAAATTTCGGTGTTACAAAGAATTTAACTTCTCTACCCTTACTTAATTTCTCTAACTATTAAAGATTGAAATAAGTATTTCAACATTTTCTCTAAGCTGCATATGCGTTATTATGCGTATCTCGATTGCACTATAAGCAAGTTTGACACAGTTTTTTGATCTAAATCTTTGTAGCTATTAAAAAGAAATATGTATTTGGAAATTCTTAAAAGTAAAGAAGGCTGTATTTGCAAAGTCAACATTTACTTGGTGTGAGTATAATACTAGTTGATCCAGGATATCTATTTTCCTATTCCACTGCACATCTGCTTATCTGTGGTAGTGGCGAAATGACAGAAATGTAAAGACTTTTCTCCTCGTTTTATCAACACCACAAAGTACCATCTACACGATAGTTCCTGTTTGCTACACAACAACCACTGCAGGGCAAATCGGGTCGTTACGTTCCGTATCCTATGTACGTATAGTTGGATAGTTACTTTTGTAAGATAGTTGAAAATCCTAACATTTCACCTTTGATATATAGAAATCTTGATTTGTATTTTACTGAATTGTTTAATTCATAGAGGAAATTAAAATTTTACGGGGTGTAGAGATTTTTATCAGTTACTTTTCAACCTTTATCAGGAAACAATCTTTAGAAAGGAATCCAGGATTCTGAAGCCCCAAGCATAATTGTTAATGGCCAGACAGTTAATAACATTAGATGTGCTGACGATACGGTTCTGCTTGCGGATAACGCCCAAGCGTTTTAAAACTATTTAGTCGATTAAATCAACAACGAATTTTGGTTAGATTTTAGGTAGACCAAATATAGTAGACACTAAGTTATGTGAACTAACAGAAATCAAGGCTGTTCATGTAATGTAATGCCGGATTTTTTTCTACGAACCTTTGCATAAAATAACTTACACTGTGTATTTAAAATACCCTTTGACTAAAATTTCAATATTTTGGTTATGTTCGGTAGCATCCTCTGGACTGTTCACAGGTAATTAGCGATACATAGATTTTAAGCGAGCGTTACGTTGACATGAGCAGTACATTACAGGATCGGCTCGCTAATCTGGGCGCAGCTTTGGAAACCTAGCATTAACCGAATTAAAAGTTGTCCGAACATCACATTGTGATCTTTGTATTTATAGTCAAGTGTATGTAGAATATTGCAGTATAATTTTGTTGTACAACTAGCCAACCCATCGCGAAAATAAGAACGATAGAATATCTGTGAAAATAATTTATTAACTTTATTCATGAATTAAATTAGCACAACTAATATCTAATACCATATATATCAGTCAGTTTCAAGTCTTTATACACCTACAATTATTTCCAATATTTCATGAAAACCCACATTATTTGTGAATCATCACTCTTCAGTAACTTGCCTTGCGTTTTTACTTTCGGCGAGTTTAATTTTTAAGTTTTCCCTTTTCTTTAACCCTAAATAAATAATAGATATTAAAATGTCTTATCAGAACCAACCATTTATGTATCTTTGCTTGGTCGGGCTCTTCCAGACATCTCCAACACATCAAAATAAGTTCTTGAACAATTGAAAAGATGGAAGCGGGCCAAATTGCTACCTATGACATCAAAATTCATAGGAGTTACTTTTAAATAACTAATTTGAAATAGTACATAAATTAGTTTCAATCCTATATAATATTAAAATATTGCATAGTAAAAAGCTTAGTCCTAGAAGTGAGGAAGTTTTTAAAAGTTAGCCAAAGAATGCCTCTATTTAATATTATCGGACCGTTTGGCGCATGCGACATGTATGCCAAGATCACTTCAGTACTGAGTGCGTTTTGTTAGTGGCTGGTTAGAAGTAATAAAATTGATGCGCAAGAAAACGACCAGTTTGATCGGGAATTACATTTGCATGGAGGTTAAGTATATGGTCATACCGAAACTCTGGCTGGCTGCGTGTGAAAACGAACGTATATTGCCTAAATAAATGGATAATCTAAATAATAAATGCATAAAAGAATAACTTTTGAAAGATTCTAGAACATAATGTTTTAGAACATATAATTGAATTTTACATACATTTTAAGTTGAGATTTAACAATACTATTTTAAAATTAAATAGGTGTAGGGGAAGCCGGGCTCAACGGGCTCCCGGGGTATAACGCGCTTCCCTTTTTTTGACTGTTAAAACATGCCGCTATGTTTGGGTGCATTCCAATCACGTTCATTACTGCACTAGTGTCTTTCGAGAGTGGTTGTATGACTGAGAACTGGCGTTTACATTTCGTAAATTGGTGAAACGAGATTTTTGCTGTGTTGATATATTTTTCACACATATCCAGACGTTGATTGCTCCAGTGCAGATCATGTGGCAAGTGGGGACATTGTTCTTGCGCTGGAGAAGATGATAACGATGAGAAATGCACTCACGTGTGCTCATTCTGCACCAGATTTTAGCTAATTGCCCATTATACCCCGCTCGTGCTCATTCTAAAAAGAGCATAAGGAAGCTTTCTTGTTATATCATCATAACTTTAATTTTTGTATTTTTGTGTCTTTTTTTACTGTCTGTAATAATTAAACAATAAATCATCTTCACGAATAAAACTATTTCGGAATTTTTTACGATATTCCTTAAGATTTTATTAAAGATAATCCTTAAGGTGCACGTAATGCCCCGACTTCCCCTATATTTATTTTAGGACACAAAATGAGAATAAACCTAAAAGTGAACATTATTTTTAAGCAGTAATACCAAGATTTACTTCTAAGACATTTAAAATCCAAATGAAAACAACTGCACTTAAATATTACTTTTCATCCCCACCTCACTTATTCATTCCAGTCGTACGACCTCAAATCGTCGAGTGAGTAGAATAAATAGAATGAGAATATTGTCCAAACAAAACGCGTATTCTGATTAAACCGAAACCAGAATTGGCAGAACAAAACGCACTTATTGACTTGTTGGTTGACGGATCCCACTCAGCTAGCCTGACCAGCGATATGTCTCCGCCCCCTCGCCGTACCTCGAACGATATGCAAAGACAGAATGACACAGGGCTTTTATATGTATAATATTGACTAAATTCACTAGACAAACACTAGAAATAACATAATGTGTACATTCGCTAATGTAATGTAGCAGAAAAATAAAAGTATAATATATTCGTTCATAGAGTAAAACAGGTTCAGTACTGTATAATAAATGATCACTAATGAGAGGTAGATACAGTATCGTGTCCATAAAACTGATGGAAATTATAATTTATATATACGTATAGGCATCGAAAAACTCTAAGTATTTGCAAACAAATGCCTAAGAAGAAATGTATTTCCTGGTTTTACTGAATCACTAACGAAGATCTTTGAAAGAAAACAAACCAGAAGGAAGTTAAGACAGGTTAAAATTAGAATCCTCAAGGTAGTCGTAAAAGATCTTAAATCACCTAAAGAAGAACAAATTAGCAGGAATTGAGAGAATATGGGAAAATTTGGCAACAAGTAAAACATCTCTCACAGAAGAGAATCAAATGACGAACATTTGTGAAGATCCCATGCGCTAGTGAGGAGATTTAAGCATCAATAGGCCTCGGACATATATGCAACTTAACGTTGTTTGAATGAACGTAACGTGAAGCATGACTGTCCGTAAGGAAGTTGGAAAGGAAGTTGGAAGTTGTCCGTAAGGAAGTCCGTTGGAAGTTGGGAAGTTGGATATAGGTTTACTGACGTTTATTGAGAAAATCATGGGTAGATCGGATAAAATATAAGAAGTCTTAGCTAAAAGCCTGGCTAACTTCTTTGACAAATTTGAATATCTAGGCCACATAATGAGAGGGCATAAATATGAGTTGTAACAATTTATAATTCAAGAAAGTGTCTTAGGCAAAATATGAGACGATCCTAATAAACTTTCATGGCTGAAATGTTCCCGAGAATGGTTCAGTTGTACAGCTATAGATCTAATCCGAGCTGCTATATCAAAATTTTAAATAGCTATGATAATTTATAAACTTAGAGAAGGCGTAGAAGATAAAGAATCATTTGTTTAACTTATAACTGTGCGACATGGCAGTTCTAATCAGTCATTAAACATACAAGCACTTCTTTGTTATATAGATATGGGTTGACTTTGTTCCTCCTTCGCTAACAATAGCATCGCTTTAGAGATGCATTACTCATGAATGATTCGAAAGATTTGGGTCATGTGTCTGAAAATTACAATCAGTTATAAATAGTGATGCTGGTGTCAAAATTTTTAATTAAAAATTAAAATAAAATACTTTGTGGAATAGAATCAGATTTTTTTATCTATAGCTGTAAATTTTAGCAAAGAAGACTATTATATTATATTATGATTATTATCACAGACAATAATCCAGCTTCAGCCTTGCAATGCAGGGCAAAAAGGCTTACGGATTAAGTAAGTAAAAAATATCAGAGACAAACTGTGAAACAAGTTACGAACAGAGAGAATATGGAATGAAATGACTGTTACTTCAACAATTATAAAACGGTTTTAGTATAAGGTTTTAAGATAAGAGGAATAAGGACGGGCATGTTTCTCCAATCATCTTCAAGAGGAAAGAAAAGAAGAGAAAGACCAGCAGTGGAAAACACATATCAAAACCATGTGAGGGAGACTGGTAATATAGGAATCGATGTCACCGACCGAGAACAACAAACCTGTAATGGGTCAAGAAGAGTCAAGAAGAAAAAGACGAAGAAGAAGAAAATTAGTATGAAGATAAGATATAATATGTCGAGAATAGTTATCAACTTTATTTCAGAATATTTTCAAATTAAATATTTAATTGAAAAAAAAAAAAAAAATCGTCTATGCATAATGCACCCGGTCGATATAAAGAAGAGGATAGTTCCGAATAGAGAGTGCGCTCTGGACCATCGTATTTTAATTCAAACGCAGATGATCAATGAATAATATTAATAAGTAAACGTAATCGAAAATTAACCACACCAGGAATCACTTCAGAATTTAAATGGCGCCGAGAAAAAGAAAGTTCTGAGAGTACAGTGATTGCAAAATGCAAATATTCATGGTGGAATTGTTGGATGGAAATACTTGCTTCGTAGCAAATACATGGCAAAATGACCTCAGTGCACTATGGCATAGTTGATTTATTTATTTATTTATTGTATACTACATGAATATTACATATTTCCAGTATACATCAATTACTATATTAATTACAAAATAATTACTATTATTCATTCAAGTTATTGACGTATCCAATGGATTTCGGTGTTGGTATCACAAAGTTCACTAGGTCGCCAATATTAGTTGATATTGGGTAGCTTATTTTAATATGATATTTATAATGGTAATCATTATAACTATTTATACTTAATAACTCTTTAATAGAATAGATCTTTAGATGTGCACCCAAACATTCGCGGAAATTCTTCTGTCATGAAGTTTTTCTACATACTACTCTTCTTTTTTTAAATTTAATTAATTAAAGGCACATCAACATCTTGGGTTATTAGTACCCGGTATTGTATTTTATAAGATATTGTTGATATATTTTATTGTGTGGGTATTATGTAAGTTGGTGGTAGTCTATATTTGTCTGTATAGTTCTGTATATGTTAGAAATTTATGTAGGATTTTTTGTTATTGTCGTTAAGGGCTTCTTGTAGGGTGTCAGGTATTTGATGTGTCTGTGTGTCTTATTGCATTATTATAAGGTGTTGTACTGTAATGATTGTGTTGCAGTTATTACACAATGGGGGATTTTCTTTCTTCATTTTGTAGCTGTGTGTTATTCTTGTGTGTCCAATTCGTAGTCTGGTAGTGGAACTTTGCTCTCTTCTTGTTCTCGAGAATGGCAATTTCTTCGTGTCGGATTTTATTGTTTTTTTTTTTATGTATTTAAGTTTGTTATGTTATGTATTTTGCCATATGTTGTCTACTTGTTCTCGGATTTTATGTTTTATTTCATTTTTCATGTCATAGTCTTGTACGGTCGAATTATTCATTGGATCCTTTCTGGTGGTTTCTTTGGCTGCGGCATCTGCTTTTTCGTTATCTTTTATGCCTATATGTGAAGGTACCCAGACCAAGCTGATTATTGTGTTTTGTTCTTGTAGGCTGTATATTTTTTCTTGTATTTCTTGGACGATTCTATTGCTAATATATATTTTGCCTATAGTGGTTAGAACGCTCAAGGAGTCTGAGTAGATGATGTATTTGGAGCTTTTTTGATCTTTTTGGGCGATGATTCCTACACTTTGTAGGATTCCTATGGCCTCGGCTGTGAAGATACTGATTGGGCTGTCGAGTTTGTATTGGTGACTGGTTTCTTCTTCTATGACCGCTGTTCCTAATTTGTCTCCGCATTTTGAAGCATCAGTGTATATAGATACATAGTCTTTGTATTCTTCTTGGATACTGTAGAATTCCTTGCGGTATACTTTTGTGCAAGAGTCTTCTTTTCGGGATTGACGTAACTGTAGGTTGATTGTTGGCTGACTCATTTTCCATGGTGGGGTTTTACTAATATATCTACCTTGAATCTTTTGTGGGATGGAAATGTTAAAATTGTTTAGGGTTTTTATTATATGTATTTGTAGTGGTGTGTTGGTATTGATTTGGCGGATATTGTTGTTAGTGGAAAAAATGTATTGGAATACGGTCCAGATACTTTAATTTTCTCTTCTTGATGGTGTAAAGCAGTTCTAGGGGGTTTTCAATTCTCAGTGAGATTTTATTTTTTTTTCCGATTTGTCGGATCGGTTTTATGCAGGTAGAACAACATTTCTAATTTATAGACTTCAAATTTTTTTATATTAGTTTAAACATGGGTCCATATTTCTAGCCTATAGATAGAGGATAATGGATATTTATATTTTACTATACATGCGCAGTTATAAGTTAAGTATTCGATTAACCAATCATTTTATTTTTACCAATGCTACTTCTACATTATCTATACCTGATCTTATAATATAAAGTAAACTACAAAAATAATTTTGCCAAAATATTTCGGCATTATTTGATATTCGGCATATTCTTCATTAAGATTAATATTCGGCCGAATGCCAAATATTAAAATTAGTATTTGTAATTACCTGTATTCATTTGAATATTTATATATAATTTTTAAAATTACTCTCTTTTTATATTATGGCCGGTACTATAAAGAAATGTATTAGGCAGTGAAATTTAACTTACCAATCGATTTAATTAATTGATTTCTAAAGAGATCTCTGAGGAAATCATTAAAGGAAAATCTTCTCAAATAAAATTTAACATTTCTTTGTAACACCGATCTTTTTGTTTTCTCTGATTTAAATTTTTGTGTGTGTTTGTTTTTTTAATTAGTGTGGTTTCCTTACCAAGAAAATAAAGGAAAATGCTTAGCCAAAAGGTATTGGGTTTTAAAATATTATAAGACAATTATTTCTAATAACAGTATTTATTTAAAAAAAAGTTGCATAATACAAGGTGTCTCAAAAGAAATTTTATATTTATTTAGCATACTGCGTGAACGCAACGTATCCGAGGGGCGCGGGGGTATGTCAATCGGTAGCCTGGCTCTTGGGAATTTAGTCGCTATGGAGCGTTTCTCGGGAGCAGACCGCGCGTTATGCGTGCGAGAGTTTTACAAAAACGGTGATTCGGCGACTGTAGCGCATAGAAAATTCTGCAGTATTCGAGGTTTTTGCCACTTAAATGATGCGCCAAGCATTCCTCTCATTCGACATTGGGTTAAAAAGTTTGAAGAGACTGGTACAACGCTGGATAAATCAAAATCCGGGCGACCTAGGTCATCAAGAACGGTAGAAAACGTGGAGAATGTTAATCAGTCTGTTCGTGACGACCCGAACCTTTCAATTCAGAAGCGCGCAAATGCTTTAAATGTGCATAGATCATCATTACATCGCATTATGCACAAAGACCTAAAGCTGCACCCCTACAAAATTCAATTGGTGCAAGAATTAAAGCCCCAAGATGCCAGTCAGAGGCTTAATTTCGTAAATCAGGGGATTGAGCGATTTTCAACGTTTACCAACATTTTGTTTTCGGATGAAGCTCATTTTTATATTAATGGCCACGTAAATAAGCAGAACTGCCGCTACTGGAGTGCAACGAATCCGAAACGCAAACATCAGAAACCCCTACATTCGCCTAAAGTGACCGTATGGGCTTCGATGTCGGCGCGAGGAATTATCGGCCCTTACTTTTTTGAAGACGAAAGGGGGCGTGCAATTACAGTGAATTCAGAGCGTTATGTGGAGATGTTAGACAACTTCTTGGTACCTGAACTGAAAAACTTTCCTGGCTATAACCAAAGAACATGGTTCCAACAGGACGGAGCAACTTCACACACGTCCAATATGTCTCTGCCACGTGTTCGTGAAATTTTCTCAGGCAAATTGATCTCCCGGAGAGGTGACATAAATTGGCCTCCACGCAGGTCAGATTTAACCCCTATGGACTTTTTCCTATGGGGTTATCTTAAATCTAAAGTTTACGCCAATAAACCGACTTCACTGGCGCATTTGAAAGAAAATATCCGTCACGAAATGGCAGCCATCCCTGAGTCCACCTGCCGAGACGTCATAAGTAATTTTACTGTTCGATTAAATGAGTGCCGAGAACGCGAGAGTCTACATTTAGACGATATTATTTTTAAGAAATAAATCCCCAAGAAGTGTATTTTAATAATTAATAAACATTTTTTCTATATACAGCTTACTTTTTTTTTAATCGATCCACTAAATATAAAATTTCTTTTGAGACACCTTGTATATATACTGCATGTGACTTGTACCCTTCCCCCGTATATTGATTCACTGCCGATTTTGGTCTCCATACTGTCATTTTCTCTGTATGAACCGAGCCCTCAACTCATGTGATAGTAGAGAGGAAGAAATTACCGCACAATTAACCAACTTTCCGACGTGTCCCTAGCGATGTTCTGTAGATGATTTGAAATTAGCAGTGCCTAATGCTCATTGTATAGCTTGGTTTTGGCCTGAAATTGGAAGGGACGCGTATGTAAAACAACTTTAATATGTCTGGTGCGTCAATAATGCCGATTAAAATTTTTGATGCGAAAATTACTTTCTAACATTTTTCTGCTCTTCCTAAAAGATTGAAATCTTAACATGTTTAATCTTACGTCGTATTGATATTTATTAATTTCTTATTTTAAAAAATAAACTTATTCAGAAGTTTATTTGGCAATTCATTTCTGTATGGTTTCAATTCTTTTTAGAGTACCTCGGTGATATGGTGACCAAATTATGCTGCTGTATTCTAAGTTACTGCGAATTAATGCATTGTATACTAGTATTATAGTTGATGTGAAAATCCTTGCAATTTTTAATGACAAAACCACTTAATTTATAAAATAAATTTGTTTATTTTCATAATGAAGCTAATTATATCACTCAATTCAAGTTTTATAATGACTCTCTTATGAATACAAAATAGAAAAATGTTATTTGACGCTTGTGTATAAAATGAAACAACTTAACTTTAACGTTAAAACATTTTTTTTTTTAATTCCTAGTCGCTGCATATTTCCTTTTTAAAATATGCTCGTTGTTTTTGCAAAAAATGAAAATATAACGTAAAAATCATTAGTAGCATCCGTGAAAGTTTATATCATGATAACGTGCATTTTATTAAATAAATAACCATTCGTATTTATCATGTTGCCATCAACGTCAGTTAAACTGGACAATGTGTATCGCGATAAAAATAAAACGCAACCTTTTGCTGATGAAATTAAATATCTAAAGCAAACACAATTAAAAATTGCCAGTCACATGAATGCTCTTATTAAGAGTAAAATATGTTAACTTTCCATATTTGGTACTGTACATTGTAAAGTATAAAATAATTGTGTAAGTTACATGAGACCATATTGTAACGTGCATTTGGACACAACATGTGCAGTGTGAAATTAAAATTGTGCCGTGGAAACTATAAATCTGGGCAGTTAAGATTTTCTATATGTTTTTAATTATTTATGATTGTTTTTGATATTTGGTTCTATTTACGAGGGTAAGTCAAAAAGTAAAACAAATTTGAAAAAATTGAAGTGAAGTGTGAATTTTCACACTTTTAAGGGTTTTGCAGGTATTTGATAGGTGTAAGAAGTCAACATAATACTGGATGTCTAGATATATTTATCACATCAGAATCAACAGTTTTTTGATAATTTGACACTTATTATATTTGATAATATTTTATTTAAAATTTAAATAATTTACCAAATATCCCAGCGTTTTTTTCTGCATCTGCTTCGTATTCAAGTCTTCATTAGATTAATAAGAAATATTTTACAGTGTAGAGTATAGTGTGGTGTGGTGTGAGTAACTCAGTTCGCAACTATTAAAAAATATATTAATATCTTTGAAATTATTTTGCAATGGTCCAATATTAATGCGGACACCGTTATTTTGGACGTTTGCCATTGCTGATAGTACTAGGCTAGAATAGTACAATATAATGAGTATTGGTATCAAAAAGATATAATACTTCATGAGTATATAAAAAATAAATTCGGACGTTTCGGAAACTGCTCAACAATCTGTTTCCGTCTTCAGCGATCACGAGAAGTGATGAGTCCTAACATCCTAAACTAACCTAACACGTATCAATATCAATAATGTGTAATCTACGTAACACGTATCAATATCAATAACTCTATGGCGTGGTCAGGCTTTCGAATAACAAAATATTCGACTATGGGAAAAGGAAGCCCTCACACTGAAAAGAAGAAGAGGAAGAAGAAAGAATAGAGCCTCTACCCGCTCGGGTGTGCATTAACCGATTAACAAGGCTAATTAATCGAGTGAAATTGGTACGTCGAAAATCTTTCGAATGGAGGAATACTTGACGTATCATCATCAAAGCATAAATCATAGGAAAAGATCCCGAAATCTCTCTATACGCTATCGGCGAATAGGCAATAACGACTTCAAAAGTGGTTCGAAGTCGTTCACAAATAAAAATTGTTGTCAACAAGTTATCACGAACGATAGTTAATGTCTTACGGTCAGAGACTAAAAAATATTTTAACAAAATCTAGACTTAACCAATCGTTCATAAAACCAAAAATGTTCTCAATAGCAATCATGTACCACGTACGACAGTTAATTTCTAATGGTCAGATACTAAACAAAATATTTAACAAAATCTAGGATTAACCAATCGTGACAGCAGTACTCTTATACAAAAAATGCTTAACAAAGAAGCAACAACTACAAAGGTTTGCATATTCAAGATAAACAGTGTTTCTTAATAATTGTTATGGGCATAACGCTCATGTCCGTCACTCGACAATATCAAATGTTAACAATATATAAAATATACCGCGTAAACGGACTGTCAAACAAAATATAACATCCTTAGGTTCATTGTGCACAAAGAATCGTTTTACAATACTAAATGGGATTGTTTCTGTACATATACAAGAAGCAAAACTTGTTACAGCAAATCTATGTAGTAGTGGCGTGTGGGGAATCAGTCTCGCGCACAGGAAGAACGCATTCGGAAAGAAAAAGAGGGTCGAGCGCTTGGATTGTACAGTACGAGACACAAGTTTTCATCAAAATATTAATTTTTTCCACAATTTGATGGCTTACTTTTTATATTTCATATTAATAATTTTCATAAGTGTTCGGCCAATTGTGCTATTTAATAAATATTATTATTATTATTATTATTATTATTATTATGAAGTTTATTTATTTAAATTAGTAAAAATATAATAATAGGTAAACAATTTTACCCAGAAGCATGTACAATATATCAAATAAACAAGTTAACGTATTAATAAATATACAAACCTATGAAATGATATGAATTCTTAAAATTAATATATTAAATATTATTAACAATTGTGAAAAAAAAAAAAAAAATTGAAAAAAAGGTAGAATGGTAAAAATCTAGCAAAGTAAAAGCAGAAAGTTTGATTATTAATTTTTATAATATATCTATTCCACATAAGTCGTCGTCTTCGGAATCGTCGCTGGTCTCAGTTTCACTTTCACATGGATTAATGCAAAAACTGTCTACAACATTATCAATTTTACCTTCTCTTAGCAAGAATTTTTCTTCGCATTTTTTACCATGGTTACAGCGTTATTGCCAATCTTCAGGAGAAAATTTATTGAAAAAATTAACACAATGTTCTTTAACATCATCAATTTTAAATGTTGTATTTTTCTGGGCAACATATTGTTTGAGTGTTGCCCATACTAACTCAATAGGATTAAGATCGGGGTGATAGGGAGACAATCTTAAAACATTGCGGTTATGCTTTAAAAAAATATCATCTATCTAGTATTTTCTAAATCGTGGTTTATTTAACAGTATTAATTCGTACAAATCTGATTTGTACATTTTATTATTTGTTGGGATATTTCGTTCCCTCAACCATTCTATCATTACTTCTTTCGTCGAATTTGAATTAGGTGCCTATCTTTTTGCACATTATGGTATGGAGCATTATCTATTACCACTAAATGGGCTGCGTTAGGCGCAAATAGCCTTTGTTGCTGTGCGCCAAAAATTTTAACTAACTAACTAACTAACTCTATTACCACTACGCTTCTTGCCGGTAAGTTTGGTATTAATTTCTCTTGTAACCACTTTTGAAAATTCTCGAAATTCATTTCATCGTGGTAATCTCCATTTTTTAAACTAAATTTAAATATGAAGCAGGAATTAGGAACAAATCCTTGCTCACCACCTGCATGTACAATAATTAGGCGCTGACCTTTTGCAATGGGTTTCGTAAAACCTTCATTTGAGTTATTACTCCATCCTTGTTCCTTTGTATGTGACGAATGCATATATGTTTCATCCACATATACTATTGGCCGACCCTCCTCCCGGTAAGATTTTATCGATCGTAAATAATTTACATGCAATTTTTGAATATCATGACGTTCCATAAACAATTTCCTATTCGTTATGATTTTTTTTTCCATCGAAATCTAATATTTTTTATAATTCTACGCAGACTTTCATTGCACCCATCAAATCCTGTTGCTCCCTTACATTTATTTTTAATTGTTGTTAATGTTGGAACGATCTTTTCTTCGCAAAACGTATTTAAAATAATACGTTTTGAAAACCCCCTTATCGAAATTGTCTATACCGGTCACTCTTCTATTTCTTTCTTTCTGTTTTCTAGGTGACGAAAATGTGGAACATTCACCTGAACTTAGAAAATAATAACGTATAAATAATATAACAATGGAATAAAAATGAAAAGCCTGTGAAGAACTGAACTAAATTTACCAAACAAAATAAATGTCTTTGTTGAACAGCTTTGTAGCGTCTTACAACATAGATATTTATTATGATTGTTAATATAGAACGTGAAATTTCGGATTCTTTTGTTCAAAATATTTGTTCCGTTCGTGTCTCATCTTTGTATTAAATTTATATTGTATTACAACTTTTAACTTGTCTAACCTGCAGACACGTTTTTTTTTTCCTTGTTAATTCTACTTAAACTCCTTGCAGAAACACCTGTGCACGCTGAAACTCGATCCAAAATATTCTTCAAAGATATAATCACGTTCCCTGCTGCAGCTTCCTTAGTCATAAAGTCAATCACATCACTAATAATCTCCTTACACTGACTATGGATTACGCGCCCGCATAATTTCGTCTTAAACTCTATTATACTTTTTCATCCGAATGTATTTCACTGATGCTTGTAGCAAGACAGTCTGAAGACAACTGACGTCCCCACTCCAATTTCTAGTGATTGCTACTGCGCACCCAAGGTCATCCGCCAGGCTTAAATAGATGGACTGTACGTTCTCAAATATGACATTTCAACATTTTACGAACCAAAAGATATACATACGTAACTGAATTTTACCCTAAACTCATGTACATACGTTAGCAATACTAATATTATACTCATCTTAACAGTACGTTATCCACAAACAATTCGGTCAACACAAAACATTGTCTTTCTAGATCGGCGTATTAAGAAACTACTACACAGCTGGGCTTGGGGGTTACGTCTCATCGGTGGTTAACGACAGGAACCGAATCAAGTTCTTAAATAGCAGATATAAGTGGTATCTCGTTCAAATCCTTCCAAGGCTGCATAACTTCAACGGTGTTTTTAGGTTAGGTTCAACCAATTTTCACAAAATCTCCAAAAACTGTTACATTCAATGTAACATCTTTACAAATAGAGGATTTCCATAATACAGATGTCTGTCAAATGATTCCAACCCACTTAAAAAGGCTAAAATATACGATACAAGATTTCAGTACATGCATTCAAACGGTCATTTCTTTGTACTTACATATTCGTAACGAATATCCTTTTTCTAAAAAAACTAATGTAATTGAAACATCACATAACAGTATTTGTGTACAAATTTGACGTGAATTTAATGAAACTAACACCTTCGCAATGGATGAGAACGGATAACACTTTCCACGTCCACTTCGTTTCAAAGTCACACGAGAAGAGAGAGAAAATGTCTGCCTAATCAACAACTAAAGGCGAGTTTACAAAACATTACACAAATATTAGTTCCAAATTATGTCAATAGATGACTTTCTTTTAATACTTTAATTGGCTATTAATAGAAGAAAATATTAAACGTAAATTTATGTAAAATAAATTATCTAACACCAAAAAGATGGAAATCAATTAGAGCTAGGTCCAGTGGCGGAACTACCATACCGCTATACCCCGCAACGCGGGGGGGCGAAGCTTTGGGGGCCCGAAGCTTTGGGGGTCCGAAGCTTTCGGGGGGCCGAAGCTTTGGGGGGCCCGAAAATTTTAAGAAAATTAGTCGCATTTTTTGTTGTTTTCAAATAATAAACAAGAGAGAACCCTTGATGAATTGGCAACAGATCATCGGTATCAAAAGGGGATGATTTTTTTAGATTAACTGTATTTAATGCAGTTTTCGATATTGATATCAATCAAATTGATAATAGATTCAGAGGGATGAACGACGTTGTAAATTGGTTTTTATTCATGTCACCTCGAAATTTAATCAACTTGGATGAAACAGAAATTTTGAGTTGTTGGAGAAATCTTACAAAAAAAAAAAAAAATACAAAGGTGATATTTCGTCCAGTTTTCCGTTACAAATGGTAATGTTAGCTTGGATGCTTAATAAAGAAATCTCTAAAATATCAACAATGAAATAATTTGCCGAACTTTTAATAATTAAATATACCTCCCTGTCGGTCAGTTTTCCAGACGTAGTTACTGCAATTTTATTATTTTTAACACTTCCTGTCACTGTGGCAACGGCAGAGCGTTCTTTTTCCAAATTAAAAATAATAAAAAACTATCTACGAAATTCTACTGGAGAAGAACGCTTACATAATTTATCGTTGTTGAGCATTGAGGCTGAAATTGCTCAAGAAATGGGCATTCAAGACTTAATTAGAGATCTTGCTAATTTAAAATCCAGAAAGAAAGATTTAACATTTTAAATTGATTTATTTATTTATATATAGTTTTATTTTGTTTTGTCTATGCTTCATTTGTTTGATATTATTGTTTTTCTTTTATATTCATAATAAAATATGTATTATATAGTAAAATGATTCTTTGTGTAAGAAAAATCTAAGGTTAAATTTTATGCACTTTAATGCACAAGATCGTTTTCTGACAGTATGAGGACGGGCATTAATGCAATTTTTCTTTCAGCAAGACAATTCTCACAATACTGCTAATGCATTCTGCAAATAATCGCAGATTTCATCCCTTCAGAGTACAGGAAACGTATGGTGATACGTTTCCTCTAATTTCCTCTAATTTCTTCCTTAGTGTATACGGACAACGAAGGCACTCATAATAAAAAGCCTTGAAATCACTCATAACACTGCTGAGCACTGAACCAACACAGATACTTTGATATTATGATACATTCAGGTTCAGTCAGTGCAGCCAACCATTTAGCAGAAAAAATAAAATTGCCCTTACTTTTTGACTACCCCATGTAGGTATATTATTTGAATAAAAGTATTAGTTTCTCTGTGATTTATATGAATAAGTCGGCAAAACTAAACCTTCTAAGTTTTTACAAAAACTAAGAAGGAAAACATTTTTTTTTTTTTGAACAAACTGTTTTATTGCTTTTCAAAATATTCGGCTTTAAGATTTATACACTTTTGCATGCGTTTTTTCACTCTGAAGTTGGTATCTCAAAAACATGGTTCTCGAAAGCTTCAAAAGTTTCTTGATATGATGAAAATCGCTGTCCACGCATTTTTTGTTTTACATTATGGAACAAAAAAAAAAGTCCAAAAGGCAATGAGACATTAATTCGATTTTTTTCTCCTTCAAATGATCACTTGTTTGACGTGCTGTGTGGGAGCTTGCATTGTCATGATGAAGAATGATGCGACGTTTTAGGTTCTTTTTCCTGATTTTGTCAATGACTTCTGGAAAACAAATAGTTGTATACCATTTAGGATTTACTGTTCTCCGATCCTCTAAAGGAATAGTTGCGACATGTCCAGTACAACCGAAGAAACAAACGATCATTTTCTTGGAAATGCTTCGAACGAACAACTTTTGTGGGTTTCGGTTCATCTTGGAAGACCCAAACAGTGGATTGCTGCTTAGTTTACGGTTCATATGAATAAATCCAAGTTTCGTCTCCTATAACGATGTTGTATACGGATTTTGCAGTGCCTTGGTTTTTTTTTTTTAGCATTCTCTTACTAATCAACACGATCCTTTTTTTGAGCTACGGTCAAATTATGCGGAATCCATGCAAAATCGAATGTATTGCAATCTACGATATGCCAAAGGATGCCTCTATCTCACGGTAAGTCACATGCTGGTCTTCTTCAATCATTTTGCGCACAGCATCGATGCTTTTTGAATCACAACCGATTTTGGTCGACCTTCACGAGATTCATCACAGACGAACGCATGACCATTAAGAACCAAATCAATTGTAAACAGTCTTTTTATAATGCTTCATTACAAAAAGTTGAACGAAGCGAATCTATGCATTGTTGTTGAGTTAGGCCTTTACTAAAATCGTAAAAAATCATCCAACGAAAACATTCACGAGTAATATCAATTTTTTCAAAAACTTTTTTTTTTACGCTCACTGTTAACAAATTAGTCGGTCAATTTATAAGCTGCCACTGATTTCACAATTACAAATGTCAAATTTTATGAATATAGTATTGACACATTTCAATATTGCCATCTAGTGGTCGTTTCTAAAAACTGAAAAGGTAACCCTCGTATTTGTAGATATCATGCGTATTTGAACGATGCGTTCAGTGCATAAAGTGGTTAAAGTGGTGCAAAAAGCATGGTTAATTCACTACTTTTCATTGCTTTGAAAATCCCGTTTGTTCCAGAAAAGTCCCAAACGCCACAAAATAAAGTTATTTCTGCACTAAAATTAGTGATTCGCACAGATGTGTGCTCCTAATAACAAACGCTGCTAAAAAAAAAAAAAAAATTCTGCCGCTTTTGATTTTAAGGGGTGATTTAGATAGAATGGTGAAACCTGATTTCAGTTTTCACCATTTTTAGTTTTTCTCCATCTCGTCTAGTTTTTTTGTAATTTTCAAAATAATGTTTCATGGATAATATTTTTAGATAAATAACTTGGAGAATAAAATGGAGAATTTTTTAAGATAATGGCAATTCTTAATTGTTTAAGTACTATTAACACTTCTCAGAGAGAAAAACACGCCTTGTAGCCTTTCTCTTGTGTTTTGCGGAACTGTCATGAATGCATGATTTTCTGATGTTACCGCATATATGTGATTTTTATTACTCAACAATTTTGATGTGTAAGTGTTTACATATTATAATCATTGTTTATTTATATGAAGCTTAAGATAACTGTAATATTTACATTCGGCCCTACTAAATATGAGTTATAGTTAGTAAAACCTCAATTTTTAAAGCATGGTAAAAAAAAATTGATACGTGATAAAAAAGATATATTATTTTCTAGCATTATCACTAATTATCTATTAAAATTACTATATATTATTAAAAAGGCCAGCCTTCGCAGCCCTGTGTAATTATTGAAGTACCAAAGAAATAAATTTGAACGGGACCAAAGATGATATTAAGTTTTAAGTTTTAACTAATGAGTTTAACATTTATATTTTTGCAGTGGAGAAAAAACCATAGAATACGGTCATAGAGAAGTAACCATAGAAAAGTTTCATACACATTCCCACAAGCGCTTAGAGACAAGAGAGTTCTGACTAGACTTAAGGATATTATTACGCTGACCGTATCGTACATACATAATTAGCAAGTGTGTGTATGTGATCTGGATAACATTGTGACGTCATGGTTTCCTAAGGTTCTCGTGATTGGCTAACTGGGGACTCTTGAGGTCTCTTGATTAAGAGGTATTTAGTAGATTTATTCTCTAAGAATCTACGAATATAATTACATATAGAAATGTGTAGGATTTCGTAGGCATAATCAAGAAACTCTAGATAATCCTATATGATTTGACCGATATGAACAATATTGTCACGTGGGTGGTTTGATTGAGACACAACTCCTGGTTTCAACATAACAAATTTATTAAATATGTATATCACATTTAAAATATATATTTGAATTGGTCCATGGAGTTGGGGAAGTCTTCGGTCCACCCCGTGTTGGCCAGGATCGGCTTGGACCTATCTCCGAGGCGAGGGCTACCCATCCGGGAGTCAAGGAGCCTGGAGAAGTCTTCTCCCACTCACATGGTCACTACTTGTTTGGCTTCTCTCTCGATAGAAGAATCTGGCGTCAGTGTCGTGGTCGTCACCTTCTGGACTAATACGTGCAGCGGAGTTGGCTATGTTCCACTACTTTTATATTTTGTGACTTCCAGCCTTTTTGTAACGACATTTAACCCAGTTCCAATATTCATTCGTCATGACAAATATTTCCTCATTATGAAAATGCGATGTCTGCATTTTCGTAATCAGGCCACATACGTCAGACGCTGACGAATAGTTTTTAATCAGACAGCTGATGTTTTGATGTCGTAATCCTGACCTAGTATTACCAATGTGACAATATTTTGCAGATGTATTCTCTAAGAAACTGCGAATAAAAAAACATATAGAAATGTCGAGGATTTCTTAGACAGAAACAAGAAACTCTAGAGACTCCTAAATCCTATGATCGATATAAAATATATTTTGCAGATATTTTTTCTAAAAATCTGCGGATAAAATAACATCGAAATGTCTAGGATTTAGTAGGCATAAACAAGAAACTCTAGACACTCCTATATTCTTTGACTGATATCAACAATATTTTGCAGATTTTTTCTCTAGGAATCTCCAAATATAATTACATACAGAAATGTCTAAGGATTCGTAGGCATAAAAAATAAACTCTAGACATTCCTATATCCTTTGACCGCTATGAACAATAATTTCCCGATTTATTTTCTTAGAATCTACAAATTAAATTATTTGCAGATCTAAACAATGCTATATCCTTTCACTGATATGAACAATATTTTGCAGTTTTATTTTCTAAGAATCTACAAACAAAATTATTTACAGAAATTTCTAGGGATTCGTAGGATTAAACAAGAAACTCTAGGCACTGCTATATCCTTTTATCGATATGAACAATATTTTGCAGATTTATTCACTAAGAATTTACGAATATAATTACATACATAAATGTATGGGGTTTCGTAGGCATAAACAAAAGACTCCTATACTCTTTGATCGATATGAAAAATATTTTGCAGATTTATTCTCTAGGAATCTGCGGATAAAACAACGTATAGAAATGTCTAGGGTTTCGTAGGCATAAACAAGAAACCCTAGGATACTTCTATATCGTTTGAATAACTTAAGTTATATATTATATTATAAATAAAAAGTTATTGTTGACGGGTAATAACCTAGTATGTGTAATATTACTCATATATTGCCATATCGGCACAATGAGCAATAAATATCATTATTACATTCAATCAGGGTTTCTCAACCTTTTGATCCTCGCGGAATTCTTGAAATTTTATTCCTGTTCGAAGAAGTCCTACATAAAAATTATTGATATGTGTTGTCACGGGATGTATGTCAAAAAATAATAATGTAGTCAAATGTGAATTTTTTAACATGTGTCAGAAATTGCATTCGACTTCATTTTTTATTTTTTAACCTACATCGCGTCACAACACATATCAATATCAAACACAACGTAATTATCTTTCATACATATGGTTGCAATATTTTTTGGAAAAACTATAGGACAAATATAAAAAAAGTGTTTTTATTATTTTATAAGTAACCTTTCTTTATAAAATAATAAATACAAGAATAAAACTCGACAGGATTTGTGTGACAAAAATAATAAATAATGAAAAATTGATGTTTAGCGTGAATTTTCACACATTTCAGGGTTTCGCAGGTATATAATAAGTGAAGGCGGCATGCTGAGTGTGTAGGACAAATTTTACTTTGTAGTAATCACGGCAAAATGAACGATATTTTTAAAATAATTTATCGTCTGTTAATCATATAATAAGACTGGTTATTAAATTTACGCTCTTAAAAATTAAATGCAACATTTGTCAAAATATAACTAGAATTTTGACAAAATAATGTCAACATAATAAAAATGCAAAACAAAAAAACAGAAAAAATAAAATTCACTCCGTACTCGAGCTCGAAACCCTTCGTTTCCAGCGCATTTTAGCTTACGACACCAGTACTCTAACCATTACGCTATCGCACCCCTTGCATGTGAGTGTCTTACATTGGTATAACATTTGTACTTTGTGAACCAAAAACCACAAAAAATGCGTTATTTTCCGAAAACATAATCTGATCAAAAATTCCTGTTGTACTATTTCGGTTCACACCATATACATTACTTAGAATTTTTTTAGATTTTTAGTTTAAACCATCTGGGCTACATGGTGTGGGACAAAATTTTTTTGCACAATTTTGGCAAAAATCGCATCAAAATAATTTATTTTGCAAAAATAAAAATTTGATCGTTAATCCACGTATAAAGGGCTTTCATTTGATACGCTACTCAGAATTTAAAAAAAACATTTTTGTTTTCGATGAGCACATATTTGTTTATATTTTTAGGGGGGCATGTTTTTTAGATGTTTTAGTATATTTCCTATGTGCGGGTCAAAGAGTTGTATAAGCATGCCAAATTTCAACTCTCTAGGTTTAGCCGTTTAGCTACAATTTTTACCGAACAGACAGACAGACAGACAGAGAGACAGACAGACAGACAGACAGACAGACAGACAGACAGACAGACAGACAGACAGACAGACAGACAGACAGACAGACAGACAGACAGACAGACAGACAGACAGACAGACAGACAGACAGACAGACAGACAGACAGACAGACAGACAGACAGACAGACGACAAAATGACGGTATAAGGGTTTTTTGGTCATACCTACAAAACCCTAAAAATGGATATTACTCGTGAAGGTTTTCATTGGATGATTTTTTATGTTAGTAAAGGCCTAACTCAACAACAATGCATAGATTCGCATAGACATCGTGCGTCCGTCAGTGATGAATGTCGTGAAGGTCGACCAAAATCGGTTGTGATAAAAAAAAAAACGTTGTTGTGCGCAAAACGATTGAAGAAGATTGGTATGTAACTTACCGTGAAATAGAGGCATCCTTTGGCATATAGCAGACTGCATTACATTCGATTTTGCATGAATATTTAGCTGTGAAAAAGATTTGTTCCCGATGGATTCCATATAATTTGATCCAAGCTCAAAAAAGGCGCGTGTTGATTAGTGTAAGGGAATGTTAAAAAAAATCAACCTAGGCACTGCGAAATCCACATACAACATCGTTACAGGTGACGAAGCTTGGATTTATTCATATGAACCGGAGACTAAGCAACAATCCACTGTTTCGGTCGTCCAAGATGAATCGAAACACAAAAGTTGTTCATTTACGAAACACTTCCACGAAAATGACCGCTTGTTTCTTCGGTTGTACTGCACATGTTGCAATCATTCTTTCAGAGGATAGGAGAACAGTTAATGCTGAATGGTATACAAGAATTTGTTTGCCAGAAGTCATCGACAAAATTGGGAAAAAAACCAAAAACGTCGCATCATTCTTCATCATGACAATGCAAGCTCCCACACAGCACGTCAAACAATTGATTATTTGAAGGAGAAAAATATCGAATTAACGTCTCATTACCCGTATTCACCTCATTTATCCCTTAATGATTTTTTTTTTGTTCCCCAATGTCAAACAACAAATGCGTGGGTTTTGATTTTCATAATCATAATAATAATAATCTTTATTCCAGTGAATGCAATGTAAATTTTTGGATTCGTTAAACATATCAATAAACAAGTAAAAAAACATAAGAAATTAAAATATCATACGTCTTATATACAATTTTTATACGTCTTATTACAATTTTACATCAATATTATATATATATATATATATATATATATATATATATATATATATATATATATATATATATATATATATATATATATATATAAATAAGGTAAGAGATCATCTGAAGAACCTGTTGAAGCCTTCGAAAACCATGTTTTTGAGATACTAACTTTAGAGTGAAAAAAATGTTTTGAGAATTGGTTTGAACGCATGCAAAAGTATATAAATCTTAAAGGCGAATATTTTGAAAAGCAATAAAACAGTTTGTTCCATGTTAGTTTTTGTAAAAACTTAAAGGGTAGCCCTCGTACTATATTTTGTACTTTCAGTGACAAAACAAATAATAAAGGATGAAAGTGGGTTTCTGCGAAATAAATAAATCTAAAGGTCAACTCACTTAATAATAATAATATAATATAATTAATAATAATACAAGGTGTCTCAAAAGAAATTTTATGTTTAGTGGATCGATTAAAAAAAAAGTAAGCCGTATATAGAAAAAATGTTTATTAATTATTAAAATACACTTTTTGGGGATTTATTTCTTAAAAATAATATCGTCTAAATGTAGACCCTCGCGTTCTCGGCACTCATTTAATCGAACAGTAAAATTACTTATGACGTCTCGGCAGGTGGACTCAGGGATGGCTGCCATTTCGTGACGGATATTTTCTTTCAAATGCGCCAGTGAAGTCGGTTTATTGGCGTAAACTTTAGATTTAAGATAACCCCATAGGAAAAAGTCAATAGGGGTTAAATGTGGACTGCGTGGAGGCCAATTTATGTCACCTCTCCGGGAGATCAGTTTGCCTGAGAAAATTTCACGAACACGTGGCAGAGACATATTGGACGTGTGTGAAGTTGCTCCGTCCTGTTGGAACCATGTTCTTTGGTTATAGCCAGGAAAGTTTTGCAGTTCAGGTACCAAGAAGTTGTCTAACATCTCCACATAACGCTCTGAATTCACTGTAACTGCACGCCCCCTTTCGTCTTCAAAAAAGTAAGGGCCGATAATTCCTCGCGCCGACATCGCAGCCCATACGGTCACTTAGGCGAATGTAGGGGTTTCTGATGTTTGCGTTTCGGATTCGTTGCACTCCAGTAGCGACAGTTCTGCTTATTTACGTGGCCATTAAGATAAAAATGAGCTTCATCCGAAAACAAAATGTTGGTAAACGTTGAAAATCGCTCAATCGTCTGATTTACGAAACTAAGCCTCTGACTGGCATCTTGGGGCTTTAATTCTTGCACCAATTGAATTTTATAGGGGTGCAGCTTTAGGTCTTTGTGCATAATGCGATGTAATGATGATCTATGCACATTTAAAGCACTTGCGCGCTTCCGAATTGAAAGGTTCGGGTCGTCACGAACAGACTGATTAAAATTCTCCACGTTTTCTACCGTTCTTGATGACCTAGGTCGCCCGGATTTTGATTTATCCAGCGTTGTACCAGTCTCTTCAAACTTTTTAACCCAATGTCGAATGAGAGGAATGCTTGGCGCATCATTTAAGTGGCGAAAACCTCAAATACTGCAGAATTTTCTACGCGCTACAGTCGCCGAATCACCGTTTTTGTAAAACTCTCGCACGCATAACGCGCGGTCTGCTCCCGAGAAACGCTCCATAGCGACTAAATTCCCAAGAACCAGGCTACCGATTGACATAACCCCCGCGCCCCTCGGATACGTTGTGTTCACGCAGTAAGCTAAATAAATATAAAATTTCTTTTGAGACACCTTGTATTTAGATTACAAGTTCACAGCAAATTCTTGTTCAATAGTTGATATAATAATTTTCAAATTAACTTTAATACTTTTAAATACCTGTCGAAAATAGGTATCTGTATGTCGTTCCGGCGCGTTCTATGATAAAAAAGCACTTCAATAAATTATTTCCAAATAAAATCCATGCAAAAGCATTTTATAAATACTTTTGGTTGAATTTAGCTCTTTTTAACAATTCGTCTTCTTTTAAAACGTAGTCATACATTTCATTACAACTAAAATCAAAATTTACCACGCACTGTAGAATAGCCTCTACCAGTGGCGAACCCGGGGGGTCAGACACTTAACATGGAATGACCTCATTATATTTATTCATGCAAACTTTAATAGCTAATAGTTAAAAAAAATCATTGTTATTATCCCTGTCCAAAGAGCATTTTTCCTGTAATAATTCTCTTTACTCCAGCCTACTAGAAACCCTAGCAGTATTATATGACGATATATATTCTTGGTTTTATCAATGAAATCTGAATAACGGAATATAACTTATGGCAATTTTGCATAAAGTTTTTATCTTAAATACTCTTAGTATCTTTCCTTCTATAAATCCTATATTATTGAAGTACAGTCGAAATATACTAGATGTAGTATATTTCAACTGACATGCAGTCTTTGTCAGTAGTGTATTAGTTTTTTATAAACCATCTAAGTAAAGAAATATACATTGGGATATTTAAGGTTTAACACCTTCAAAACTATTTTTTTTAAATATATTATTACCATAAAATGTCTGAAGAGACAGGAAATTTATTTGTTTTTAAATTAGCACAGAATTCTTAGCTTAACATTTTTAAAAATTTAATCCAATACCTACTAAACGCTTATTTAGGCTTTTGTAGGTATGACCAAAAAACCTTTATACCGTCATTTTGTTGTCTGTACAACTTATATCAGTCCTTTTTGTGTGTAAAACATCATAATTTCAAAAATATTGATATTCACATTTATCTTCAAAATAAAACCAAATACTGATTTTAAGAGCGCTATTGTCTCCAAAACTACTCTCAGTTTTGGAGACAATAAAGAGAATAAAATATATTTCTACTATTTATACTCTATTTCACGTTTGAGGTATCATTTTAAAATTACATTCTGAAAGTTATACCGAAGTCAGATATCCACTTTATCTTATCTGAATGGAGTAATTAGTTGTTTAAAACACTTTTATCCATTAACTGCGCGAATATTTTAGTCGATGTGTCAGGGGAAAAAAGGATCAACGCTCCCCTTCATATAATTCGGTGCAGCATATTTGGAAAGTGATGTATTTTCACTTGAACAATAATTATGTTACTTTATCAAGAGCATAAGCAATCTTAAAAAAAGTTTATTTATACGAAAAAAGAAAAAAAAAATGCCAGTATTGTTTACAATGAAGTAATTGAAATTGTGGTTAACACAATTGTTGTGGTTAACAAATTTTATCTTCAACTCTCCGAGCAGCGCCGTGTAATCTGCTGGTCCTGGGAGGGGCCCAGGTCCGTCGGCCCCCCCCTTGGCTGCGACACTGGTGAAAATTCACACTTCACATCAATTTTATTTATCATATTGTATTCATATTGATTAAGTTCACTACGACGTTAGCAAACCAACACAAGTAAATATAATGACGTGTGCAATATAGCAAATGCATACACAGAATAAATGATAAGTTTATTTTAGTTTTAACCTTCAAAGTAAACTTGAAATCAAAGTAATCAATTTTTCAAACAATTGAACTGACAAAACACGCTGACGTATAGATAAAGTTTCAATTTTTAACTAGAACGTTTGTCTAAAATTTGACTTTTACTCTAGAATCGATATGTCGTATATGGGGATTGTAAAACTGCTATTTTATTACAGTTTTCACAAGACGAGTACGTCTATATTGAAGATGCAAATGCTATTTTCAGATATAAAATCTTATTGCCATTTTCAATAATATTGTATAAAATTGGGATTTAAAAAACCTATGATTATATAAGTTCCCGTTCTGTTTCTTCTTCCTGCATAAGTCCTCCATCTTGATCTATTAAGTGTCAGATCCTTTCACGTGTCCCGTTTCCCAATACGTGTAAGATTTTCGGTTAGTTAATCTCTGCATATCTTACGCGGTCTACCTAATAATTAGTTATTGGTTAGTGATTGCATTACCGGTATATCTAAAACCTGTGCACCGTGCTATTTTACAATATTGAAATACCGATATACGAGAGTCATTTCATAAATAATGCACACGATTTTTTGTTTTTTACATGGATATTTTAACTACAGTATTTCTTTACAATCCTTCAATATAGTCTCCCTGCTTCTCAATAACTGAGTCCCAACGTTTGGGAAGCTTCACAATTCCATCCAGGACATAATTTTTGTTCATCTGTTGAACGGCTCGGGTAACGGCTGTATTAAGCACTTCAGATTCAGTTCTTTTCAGCGTTGAGAATACATCGAAGTCTGGTGTACTCATATCTGGACTGTAGGGAGCATGAGGTAACACGTCCCAACAATATTTACGCAGTTTTTCGGTTATGACATTCTCGATGTGAAAGCGAGTGTTATCATGGAGAATTAATGGCCCAACCTCGAGCGGTTCCCGTCGAGTTATTCGAAAACGAGTTCTTCGAAAATGCGTTCTTCAAAAACAAGTTCTTCGAAAACGAATTCTTCGAAAATTAATTCTTCGAAAACTAATTCTTCGAAAATGAGTTATTCGAACGATCGATCCTTTGAATGATCAATTATACGAAAAATATTTTTTTACTGACAATTACTTACATATTGTAATGTTTGTGCGTGTGTGTGTGTAGAACAACCCAAAATTTATACGGGCCCGCGGAAATATTGTAAATGCCCCTTTTTATTTTCGCGAATTTTATTAGAACTGTGCGAAGTATTAGAAGAAAGGAAAATAATTGGCCAGCGATTCCAATATCAAGGTGTGACATTATATTTTCTAATGAGTACATCAAAACAGAAAAAAACTTTTTTTCTTTATGATTCCGGAGCTGATAATAACCGAATATTTTTTCTACTCAAGCAATTTTGGCTATATTACGCCATTCTATTCATTGGCATGGAGATGAACTTTTAAAACCGTCCCACCCTTGTTCGAACAAGTTTACACAATTCATGGGTTGGAAGACAATAGATCACTTCCATTGGTGTTTGCTCTACTCCCCAACAAACGATAAGAAACTTATATTCACTTTTTAAAAAAATTGAAAGATTTAGCTGGCCAGTGTTACCCTCAAACTTTCATGACTGATTTTGAAGCTACAATGATAAACGCATTTGAAAGAGAATTTCTTTTAACAAGACACTGCGGTTGCTTTTTTCACTTTAGCCAATGTATTTGGCGTAAAATATAATCTACAGGACTACAACAGCTTACAATATCTAAGTAATTGTTAGTAAATAAATATTTTTCGAAGAATGGGTAATTCGAAGAATTGATCGTTCGAAGAACTCGTTTTCGAAGAATTAGTTTTCGAAGAATTAGTTTTCAAAAAACTCATTTTCGAAGAACTGATTTGCAAAGAACTGGTTTTCAAAGAACTGGTTTTCGAAGAACTGGTTTTCGAAGAACTCGTTTTCGAAGAACTCGTTTCCGAAAAACTCGACGGTTACCGTTTTAATCATGTCTGTCAGTGCTGAAGAAGCAAAAAGAACATTTAGTGTAATGAATGGGATTAAAAACTTTCTAAGATCAATAATGAGTCAAGGTCGACTAAACTTAATTTTTCAGATAGCACATACTTTAGATTATTCGGAACTGATACATGAATTTGCTGGCGATAAAGCGCAAAGAGCTTTTATTTAATAATTTTTGTAAATAAATATTTAATACCATTATATTAGCTTATTTATTAGTATTTATTTTTCGTCCTTGAAGTTTAGAATTTTGAAAGGGTAGGTGGGACTAACAAATATCGGTTGCCCGTGATTTAGTATTTTTTCTGAAGGCCCTGCTCGACGTTATTTCGTTTAAGTAATGTTTCCACTTCCTGAAAATTTTCATCTCATTGCTTTTCTAACACACCACGTAAGAAGTTGGTGAAAAGTACAAAGTTGAAAAGAGGTCAATAATATGATTTAAAGTCAACAAACTTTATTTTCAGATCTTCGTTCATTATTATAGATATGTGCAAAAGTTGGTGCATTTTTTTTGCAAGTTTTGCTTTATTCTCAAAAAACATACAATTCATTATCAAAATTTGCCCTCGCATTATTCGACCTTCTGCCATCTGTCGGAAAGTTTATAACTTTTGCGCGAAACTATATAATGGTTTAGTAGCAATGAAAACGTTGATCCATTTACTCCATTATTGCAGCCACATCTGGAAAGCGCAATCTAGTCAGACTTCTGTATCGACCTGAATAAATGATAAAGTGTCAATTCTGGTAAATACGCTTCTTGTGGGAGAACTAAAAACTGTTTGTTAAGATCAACATGCAGCCTAGTGTTGCTGTGTAGCAAAATAACTCGCCGATTTTTTTCTCCAGTAAATGATCTTTTTTTCCACAATTTTTCACAAAAAATATTTCTTGTTGGTAATATTATATTCGAAGAGTTCATATGGTATCCCATTACCGATCTTCTCAGTTTTTATATTTCATGCCATCATCCTAAAACTGTTGCTTGATCCACTCGCAGCTGTTCCGCGAGTTCTTCTTACGTCTTTGACGGATTTTCAATCAATAATGCTTAAAAACCATCAGCCTTCAATCTTTGTAATGCCACAAAGTATGATCGGTAGGTAACATCAATATTACCGGCTTTGAAACGTCGAAACCAATAATTGCAAGTATAGTAAGAAACATGTTCACCAAGAACAGGGCAAATTGATTCGCATGGTTTAGCAGTGTGTTTCACCTTTTTGGAACTAGTACATAATACATTGTCACACATACAAACTTTCTTCCAAGCATTACATTCCTTTTTAACAGCAACGAAAAGCTCTTGCATTTTAGGCCGATCACAACTTTTAATGCACCCGTTTAGTATGTCCCATAGGTGTTCCATGAGATTCATGTCTGGGCCAGTGTAGGTCAGTTGATTGTATTAATATCGTTTTTTTTTTTTTTTTTTCCCAAATATCGGGTTACAACTCTAGCCATGCAAGATCGGGATTTATTGGTAGGAAAATTTCCCAGAGAAATGGAGTAGTCTTACTGCTTCCAAAAAAACTACTTCTTTGTGCCTAGCAGCGATTATTGTTCCATTTTGAATGATAACCAACTAGGTGCGGGTCATATTTACTCTATCTCACACCATAATCGTACGTTTCCTTAAAGGTACATTCATTGAAACGCTCACTCTGTCGTTTTCACAAATGATTTCGACCTTTTAAGCTATACAGACCAACTCGGCTTCCCACTGTTGCACAGTTCTATGTAGATGCTGATCCCCAAAGCGTATTCTAGAGTTCCACAGCTTGTAGAAACCATTTTCGAAAAACCGAGATAGTCATAAATTGGTCATCTAGACTGCTATAGGCTCCTTTCCGGCTATTTCGTGCCACCAACCATATTCTCCAGTTTCCATGTAGTGTACAATAGTGTCAGAATCGTTGAACGTGATACACCCAATTATTTTTTAATCTATAGTACTCAACGTCCACCTTTATAAGAACCACATAATGAGTAATTATTTGTTTAGACTATTCCGTTAAATTATTATTTATTAAATTATTAAACATCTACATCAGATATTTCAGTGGGATTCTGAAAGCTGGCGTTAAGTTACGTGTATGTTAAATAACTCTCACCACAGCTACGATCAAATGTCAAATCGGTACTCTAAAATCTCAGAGTGAGCCGACTGACGTAGCGTAGTGGTAACACATGTGCTTTGCGTTGCTAAGGTCTCGGGTTCGAATCCCGTTCAGGAATTTTTCACAAATAAAAATTGTCCTGGCTAATTGCCACAGCAGCAAAGGCCATTAATATCACAACGATATGCAGAATGCGTTTTAATCATACGAAAGTCAAACAACATCTTCACAGACTAAATTTGATCCGAACAGCGGCTTGCACCTGTGATGCAAATATTATAGAAGATGTGAACCATTTAATATTTGCTTGTCCGAAGTATAATAGAAATTCCATGTTTAGTCAATTGAGTCAACCAAATGTTATTTTCCCTACATCTATAAAGTGCATTCTTTTTACTAATAACATCAATCTTTTCAAAATTATTTACGAATTTATAAATTTTAACAATATATGAATATAGTCAGAAAAGATAGATTATGTGTATTAATAGGATACTTGTATTATTTTATATTTTTATAACATTATTTACTTATATATTATACCTTTTATAATTGTATTGTTACATTGTATACTTAACTGGTTAATAGCCAATGTCGTTAAGACCAATAAATTCAGAATAAAAAAAGGCCATTAACAAAAAGAAAAAAAAATCTCAGAGTGACCTATCCACAGTTAATTCACGCAAACATTGATACTTTCGGCAGATCTTTGTACATGATTCATAACTAGCCAATCAAATAAGAGTATTTCCTGACAATTGAATTAATTCAATCTGTCAATTTATTATTTTATGTACAATCCAGTTATTCCATACTACTTTTATGATTATTATGGAAAATATAAAAATAAATTTTATTTATATAATTTATGACTGTATATTCCACCAAGTGATACTCTGAATTTTAGGATTAGGTGATTTTATTTCGTGTACTTCTGCTCTCCCTTAAATTAATTTATAGAACTATTGTCCCACCTTGCCCCCAACTTATATTCTAAATTTTTACCTCCTCCGCCCTCAAGTAATTTTTTTGTACTGCTGCTCATCTTTCAAGTGATTTTTAGAAAAGGTTTCCCCCGCCCCTGTTAGTATTCCAATTTTTTACCCCATCGTCCTCAAGTAATTTTTAAAATTTTTGCAAAAGCATCCCCCTGGGGCTTATAAATTGGGCGTTTTTTTTTTTCTAAATTTTAAATTTTACCTCTTCCGTTTCCAAGTAATTTTTAGAATTTTTGCTCAACTTGATTTTATTCGTCAACAAAATAATTTTTCTAATAAGGATTTTGATTCTTACTATTTTTTTTTTTTTTTAATGTAATCTGCAGTACAATATGCAGTCAGATGCGTTAATTGATAAAGATTGATGTTATTTTAATTATATTATAACTTCGAATCTAGAATTTTAATGTTAATGTTAGTACAACCTGCGATTCATCTGGCGTCAAGTCACTCCAACTTTCAGTGTTAACGTACACCGAAACTTTCGTTCAGTATCGCAATCCGACATACCAATCAGATTACTTCGTGGGTCCGAACTCACCCGCGGAACAACGAAAATATTTGTTTCTAAAAGTTTCTAAGAGTTTGTTTATTTAAAGTTACCATGTCAGCGTGCAATAAAGTCTAGTTCAAAGTACAATGATAGTATTTTATTTAGCAAGCATGAAATGTAGACGATATTACACGGTTGAAGTTTACCATCTGATCCGAAGGTGAGGGTTGTAATTATCATAGTCATTATACGCGAGTCAAATACAATATTTTTTTAACAACTGTATAGTTTTATAAAATAGTTAATTTAATTTAAAAACATAGAAAAAAACTTCAGAAATGACGTCATTAAGATGACTGCCGAACCATAATGTTTATAACAATGTTTAAAATATACTTACTTATTGTTTTATTTATTATAAATGATTTTCTAGTTATAAAGATGGGCTGTATGAAGCTCAAATAAGCATCGTTGTTGAGAGCCATAACATTTTAACTAACTTACTTAACAAAACCTTGCCATGTATAAAACGTTCATTATTCACTACTGAACACACAGTCGCGTCCATTATATACAGCGTGCAATATGAGAAGCTTTATGTATTCACAGTTGGACACATAATGCATTTATTATTTGATGGTCGTAGATAAAAACTTTATTGTACGATGTCATGGCAACGTTAAGGGAATCACTCTTTATTTTTGTGCCATTATCACTCGCCTGCGGCTGGTGATAATAAACTTCCCACTCATACAAAAATACATTTTACACACGAGTTCTGAGAAAGATAAAACGTGATGACAGTTCTATTTTTATCGAAAACCTGTGTTTCATAAAAATCGACAGTGTATTGTTTATCCACAGTGATAGCATGAAATAATGAAATATTATTGAACGATGTCGGTAAGTTTCACAAAATATATGTTTATTACTACTCCGTACGTATTTCGGCAGCGATGTCATCTACAGGAGATCAAATTACACACTAAACCTTTTACTAGCTTACATTCTTAAACTAACAAGTAAATGTGTTGAGGAATTTAGTGAGCCTCCTTAATAATCCTTAATTTGTTTGAATATTAATGTAGTGAAGTAAATACTTTAAATTAAATCCTGAGGTTTTGTTCTCTTTAATATTCTGATTTCATCTTCGTTGTCTAGTAGATTGACGGCTAACTCATTTGGATATCTGTGTAATCGATTTTCGTTTCTTCTAGCGAATTTTGTGACTTCGTTTTTGACCCAATTTATTTTTAGGTGTACAAGATTTCATTGCGAATATATCAAGAAGCTTTAACAATATTTCGTATTGTTTTATTTTGAAATCTCTGTATAATGTTTATGTCAGAGCTTTTTGCGCAGCCCCAGAGCTGGATGACATATGTCCACACAAGTTTCAGTATAATTTTGTATACTAACAATTTATTATATTTATTTAAGGATGATGTCCTTCTTAACAGCCAATACATTTTTCTCATTTTCAAGTCAAATTATTTTCTTTTTTTTTTTAATGTGTTTTCCGTGTCAGTCTTCACTTGCTGATTGAATAATTTTATTATTTATAAATACTTGACGACATTTTACTTGCCTGTTGGTGAATGTGAATGTGCTGACTTACTTTCATTAATTTTAATTCCCCATTTTTGCAACCATTGTTCTGTGGAATTGATGGCTTTTTGGAAGTTAGCAGAAGCTTGGTTTGGGTCTGTATTCGAAAACAGTATAGCAGTGTCGTCTGCAAAAAATGCCATTGCTAATACAGTAATGGTATTAGCAATAGAAACAGCTATCCCCATACTTGACTATTGTCATATCCGAGGTGAAGATTTGATACAGCGTGGGTCCCAAGACCCTATCTTATGGCTCTCCCGATTTTATTAGGTAACTGCTAGAGAGTTGGTGTTGATGTTTGACTTGGAAGAATCTATAAGATAAATAGGATTTGAAAAGCAAGAAAAATTTATGAGGGAGGTGTTTTTTAATTTCATATAGCAAGCCCTCATGCCAAACTCTATCAAATGCTGATTTGCTGACTCAAATTTGGCTGATATCCAAGAATACTGTTGAGTAGATCCTTTTTTCTTCCAAGTCTTTTTCTATAGTGTTCACCACCCTGTGTACTGGATCGATTGTCGAATGTCCAAACTAAACCTATATTTGCAAATATGAATGGCAGGGAACAAGTATTAATTCCAGGCGGAGGGCAAACGCGTGTATCGCATTGAGTGACTGTTTAGGGGGGAGAGGGCAAAAGCGGCTCTTAGGCGGCTTTCGCGGTTGTAATGTTGTACAAAAAGAGAGAGAAAAAAAAGTTAAAATGCTGTGTCAAAAATAATTAAAAAAAGAGTGAAATCCATCCCATGGTTACTTTTTTTGTCTTTTATAATTTATTTTAGATTTAAAAAATGAAAAGTTGGATGCGGCCATTGGCTTCCTTCCGTTTTATCATTAATTGCAATTTATGAGACAATTAATTCGAAAATAAAAATAAAGTAAAAAGGTGTGGTCAGTGCCTGGAGCGGCTAAGTACCCAGGATCGGCACTGAACAAAATTAGCAGATAAAGTGTGCATTTTACCTGTTTACTGAGAGAGAGTTTTAAAGATCCAACTGGTCTTTCATTAATGGAATTCCTGAGTTATTACTTTTAAAAATTTCCCTATTCTAAATTTAAGTTTTAAAGTTTTATTGAGTATAAGCTAGGCATAAAAGATAGGCTTCAGTCTGCGGGAATATTCTGAACACGTTGCTGCAAAATAGACGTTTGTAGGATAAATATGAGTTCCGGAAACTTCGCCTTCCACATTTCGCCCCTCCGCATGTCGCCCCCGAATATTTTTCCCTCTACATATTTCGCCCCCTGCACATTACGACCCCTCGGATATTTCGCCCCCGAAATACATTATAATTAATTTGCACGTGCACTCTGACCAACTGGAGTAGCGACTACTTGATTGTCTGGATAAATGAACTATGACAGGGAAATTTGGACTTGTACAGGGGTCAGCAATATTTACCCAACAAAAGCAAATAATTTGAACTTGTACAGGGATCGGTTATCCGTTCAAACAAACATTATGCGCTAATGGCTTAGCTAGTTTTTTTAATTATTATTATTATTATTTAATTTTTCAAGATAAATAAATTGTTTTTTTTTTCAATTTATGTTTCAAAGTTGTAAATTTTTGGCGAGGAATAAAAAATAAAGGTGGAATAATACTTTTATAAATTTTGAGATCACTAGAATTTTTTCTATTTCTTGTGTTGTGTTTGTTTTTAGGATATTTTAATATTTCTTTATTTTTATATATATACTTTAATTTTTTAATTTAATAGTTTTTAACTTTTAAGTCTTAATATTGTTAATTATGTTCCTGTCCAATTTTGGCTATGCTGTTGAGATGTATTAAATAAATAAATAAATAAATAAATAAATAATATAACATAGCTATGGCATATAGTTGCTTTAGTGATAATAGATTATTGTTTAAAAATAATTGTTGAAATGGAAATGTCGATGGTTAAAACGAAAACAATTTTTATTATTAAATAGTGAAGTACTCCTAAATCTGTTTTAAATTATGGAATTCGCAAATAATGAAGATCAGAAAGAAATCTGTGTTTAGGAACTAATTAGGTATGTCTTTACTACTGTACACAAATAGTAAAAATAAAAATAATTTCAATAGATTTTTTATTCAATTTTTTTATGTAAGGGTAAAAAATGTGTACATGGTTAAATTCAGAAAAAACTGCCCTATCGAATGGGTCTAAAAAATATGAATGATCTAGTTTAAAAACATAGTATTTTAGTTTGAGAACTCATTCAATATTGTTTTGTATCTTTAATAATAAGGAAAATAATGGTGGTGTCCTGTTTTGCTGTTAGACCCTGTATATTTCAAGGGGCAATCTTGACAAGTAGTATTAAAGGGGATAAAATTTTTTTATTATTAAACAATCTTTAAAAAACGAATACTTTACATCTTCAAGCTGTTCTAAAAAGGCATACTTTTGGTGGTTTCGTAGGAAAAAGTTTTTTTTTTTAATATGACTACTGACATCATTTAAATAAATAAATTGCAAAAACTACATTTATGCCTCCTAAAATAAAGATAACAAGTTGTAAACGAGAAGGAAAAATACTAAAATTAATTAGTAAAAGAATTAAGTTTTGCGTAAAATAACAAAAGCTCACTTGTTTACAATTTTATTCCACTTGAATTGTTTTCAAACGCAGTTATAAAATATAATACTTGAAAAATACGTTCAAAATTTTAATTTTTCCTGTTTTTCATTATCTTTTGTCATTTGTTAGTTTCCGTTCTTTTGAAATGTTTAACAATAAATCGCACTCGCGAACAACAGCCCACGAGGGACATTCGTACAAAAAGACAGATTACAATTGACAAAAACTAAAAAAGTATTCAATATAAAAGTAATCTTTATGTTGAGTGCTAAAGGGACAGACATCATCTTTTATTTCTATTAACGGTACGTATAACCCTCATTGATTATAAGTTTCTTATACAAAACTTACAATCGAAAATAAAATTAGTAACAATATATACATCAAAATTTGCAGCGAATTATTATCTATCTAATAATATATTTTTATTTGTAGAAAAAATTGTCAATAACTTAATATTAGATATCAAACAACAATGTTCTGTAATTTTTTAAATATATTTGGTGTTTAAAATAACATTTATATTTATATAGTTTTGTGTAGAATTGGAGTATTAAGTCAACATTTTTTCGACATGATTGTCAAGGAGATGCCACCTCACCTTTGCCGTTTAACCTCGAGCTGGAGATGGTGTTAAGAAAAGTCCAAGATACCAACCACCGTGGTCCACAGCTAAATAGGTACAACAAGATTTTAGGGTATGCGGATGATCTGGATATTATTTCAAATAAGATTGAAGACGTAATATATCTAACTGACCTTAATCATGACGAAGCTCGTAACGTAGGACTATTATCAGTAATGAAAAAACCAAGTATCTTATTGTCGGTAGACGCAGTCAAGAGACAACACTTTCGAGAGAGTGTATACTTTCAAATGCCTGGGCACCATGATAAATCAGATGGGCCTGAAACAGCAGGAAATTACGAACAGAATTAAAGCTGCTAATGCATCGCATTTCTTCAAAACGAATCTCGTGTCTAGGAACACCTAGATCAAATTATACCAAGTTATAGTATGCCCCCGTACTTATGTATGGCTCCAAAACATAAACCTTAACAAAGTGAGATCGACAACACCTCATAGTTTTCGGAAGTAAAATATTACGCCGAATCTTTAGTCCCAATTGTCAAATTAATTGTGGATAGAGAATCTGTAAGAACAGAGATATCCGAGAACTGTACTCAAGGCCAAGTATCACTCAAGAACTGAGAGGTAGACGGTAACAGTGGATAGGACACGTGTTGAATATGAGGAAGGGCAAAATGGTTAGGAAGATATGGGAAGGAAGATTGAATACCCGTCGACCAGTAGGAAGACCTAAAAAGTATTAGTTTACAGGGTACATGAAAAGACTTGACAATGAACAGATCAAGATGGAGGACATGTGAGAGTTTGGCCAAAAGTCAACCCGACTGACAGTGCCCAAGGAAAATGAAGATTGTTTATATTTTATAATAGGTGTCGGCAAACTTTTGTACGTCGAGGGCCGCATTTAGTCACTTTTTTTATTTTTACCTCACGCATCGCATTCAGTAACATACTTTTTTTGGTGGGCCATACTTTTATTTCACTATCAATACTATTGTTTTACTATCATAAGTTCATGTCTACATCGGTTTACACGTATTGACGCCACGTATTTACACACGTATTTACGTTGGTAGAAATACGCGTAGTGTTTAAGAAACAAAGTGGAACAGAGTGTTGAGTGAAAAATGAAACCAAACCAAGTGGACCGAAATCAAAAGAGAAACAAACTTTTTTTTCATTCGCTGAATTAAATTACACATAACTTTATTCGAAATTCTTATATAAATAATTAATACTAGGAAAAGAGATATTACTTGCTCCACCATTCTGTGTCTACTTCGTGCTGTCATTTTTATTTTTTTTTTTGTAAATTACACGTTTAGAGATAAATAAAGAATTTTAAAATAATATTTTAAGGATTTTTACGGAAAAATTTAAATGTAAAAAGGAAATTTTTATTTTCGTCATCTGACAACACTGATCAAGATGCTGCTTTAAAATATCGCTCGATAGATATCGTTGGGAGTCCAACAAGGACTGACTTCTCTATCCAGGTGCATATAATATACTGTTTAAAAGAAAGAAAGAACATACACGGGAAAATAGAATTGCGAGTAAAATATTTTAACAAGTTTAGTTTATGGCTTTAAAATATTTCAGGTGTTATTATTTTGAACGACTTCTTCATATCTGACAGTAAATTCTCTCGCATAACGAGTTTAATTAATTTACGCGGATATAAAATTCAAGTAGAAAATCTCACATACCTTTCTTGAAGTTTAATCTTTCTGTCCCGAGAGATGATGTTTTCCGTATAATATTGAAATTTATTCGGAAATGAAATTGAGGGAATCCGCTTATGTTTTCTTTTTTGTTAATAAAAATAATTATTTAATTTGGTACAAGAATAGCTCATTAAATAAAGGGTACGATGTTTTCTTGTATGAATTGCAAATGTTAAATGGAGTTAGTTACAAGAAGGATAAATAACATACAAACCCTGTCTGATACGAAGATCTGGTTATTATTTGCGCAACGTGAAATACAACTATACATAGTTCATTTCATATAAGAATGCAGTGTGTAACGAGACAGGAGATTTTTTAACCTTTCTTCAGATTGGTTTAATGCGTAGCTAAGTTTACAAGTAAACAAACATGCTTTATACCAGAGTTTCCCAAACCACAGAGCACTTGATACATAATTGCCATACACAAACCACAATTATCGATTAATTTCCGACACATTATTGCCTTTTGCTTGTAGAAAACGGATCACAGACCGAATGTCGCATGCGGCGGGATCCTCAATTTTAGTAGCCATGATAAAACAACGTTCACATCAAACCTACGGCTCGTAATGGCCGAACCTCTTGGGAGGTACTGACATATAGATTGCTAAACACGACTGCAGAAGCGCTGCTTAACAATAGCAACTGTGTTTCCATTGCCAACGTAACGGAACATAAAAAAAAATAGCCCTCTTACCATTAGATCGCAGTGCATAGTTGATAGTTAGGTAATCAAACTGATTTCGTTGAATGTACCAATAGGAGCTCGACACATCGCCGGATTATCTGCTGATGCGAATAATTAAAATTTAGTCTGTGGATATGCGGATAAAGAATACTTAATTATTATTATTTTATTTGTTTCACATCGGCCTATTTCTGTTATTTTTAATTTCAGTGATATCCTATAAAAATTGAAAATAGTCAAATGCCTAAAAATCCGATCTCTACAGTTAACGGACTTATGTGAAGAAGAATACACATGTTTGTATATACGTTAGACTAAATATTTTTGGTCAAACTTCGTACATAAATGAAAAGATAATAATAATTTAAAATGTTAAATGGCAATAAAATCTAATGTAGCCATTAAAACTATAATAGAACATTTACACTGAGCTACAAAAACTAAAATTCTTTCAAGTAAAAACCAGATAATCTCTATAACGTTTTAAAGCAAGACAGTATTAAAGTGGTGGTAATGAAATGTGGACTTTTTTCTTGTGGTATTAAGTATAAAGATAAAGATAATGTTTACTGTAGAACACCGACTTTTCGAAGCAAAAATATCTCAACTATCGATTTCTGAAATCAACCGTGGCACAAGAAAAACAACTTTAAAAACTTCAGGTTGGTGAAAGATTGGAAATACTGTAGTTTCATTTATAGCACAGAAAAAAAAGATGAACTGGATATGTACTATATCCACACAATTCTCATATGAAATAAAAGTACCAACTGCTAATTTTTTAAATAAATTCCATTTTTAGGATTTCCACGGTATAACCAAGAAAACGTTATGTGTCTCTTTGTATGGTATAAATTACAACCAAACGGTTGGACATTAAGAATTTAAATTAGGCATGCATACATATAGGGTCTGTTTCTGAAAGTTTAGTTAACTATAATCAAATGATTATAAAATGGTTGCTTTGGTTACTTATGGAATTGTTATATTGTAACCTAGTTTAACCAAAAGATTAAACTCAGCTAAGCCTTCAGAAACCGGCCCCTAGTCTTGCCATAAATACTGTTACAAAGTTTTCTGTGAAATTGCAGGAAATGCTTAAAGATATTTTAATTTTCTTTTAGTACATAACACATAGATGCATCTTAAACATAAAATACCAATCAGTTTTTAAAATTACCACTTCTGTCCGTTATACAGCACCCAAGTCTCTGCTACCACACGTCAATAAAATTACGAAGGATTTCTAAAAAAACCTTTGGAAAATACAGTGCGGAAAATCCTGGAGCGAAACAGCGTACCTAATACGTTTGTTCGGATAATGCAGAAGATAGTACAGAGATTCTACCAAAAAAGTAGTCTATAAAGGTAGAGTCAGTGGCCAAATCCTGATATTTACCTGCATCAGACAGGGTTGTGTGTTGTCGCTTCAATTACTTTTGCTTGCATTTGATGCAGTTATGCTAGCTGTAAATAACTGAAACCGAGGACTACAATGGAGACTTACCGATCTACAGGAAGACGGTATCCGGAAAGTTCACCACCCACAATTCACCGCGGAACATTCAACGCTGGGATAATTCACCGCGCACAATTCACCGCGCAAAGTTCACCGCTCACATTCACCGCGCACACAATTCACCACAGAAAGTTCGCCGTTCAAAATAAATGAATGAAGTATTCTGATTGTGAATGTTTTTATCAGGTTCTTACATATTACCTTTGGATATTAAATTACTAGTTTAGTTAAGAGAATAACGATTATGCACAAACATAATAATAAATTTAAGAACTAATACTTATTAATGCATTTAACTTTAAATTTTATACTTAATTCGGTCTAAAACTCTTTTTAAATTCAAGTCCATGAGGGTAAGGCCGTAGTCTCATTAATAGGGTCAGTGTAAAGACAAATTCCGTGGCAGATTATAGGATCGGTCATTATGATACTTTCGTGTAGCCTATATATATTGAAAGATATGGACGAAGATTATTATTCGAAGTCAAAATATACGTCAAGACATACGTTTTGTAAATATTGCTTCGAGGCTCCCAAAATACGTCTTTTCAGTTTATTCTAACCGAGAAAGGAAAGCTAATTATTGATGGCAATTGTTTCTACAAAGAGAGGCAAATTGAAGAAAAAGTTCATTGGAAATGTGAAAAGTATGAAACAACTCTGTGGAATGTTCTTCGAGGCTTCACAGAGGCTTCGAAGAGCCAGCTTATCATGCTCATCATCCAAATATATGGAAATTTATAAATTGTATTAAAAAAGACCAAAGTCTAAATGAAGTGCGATTTGAACAATATATAAGTGAGCAAGAACCACAGAAGTCCAGGGAAAAATATAGAAACGGCACGATTAAGAAAACTTGTCGATGAGTACGATCCAGATATTGTCCTTCATTTTGTTAAAGAAATTGCTCATAATAATTCTTATTAAATTATTTAATTTTATTTTTGTCGTACATATTATTTTCTCATATATCATAATACAGATGTTATTTATAAACTTGACTATGATTTTTTACAAACTTGACTATTGTTTGCAATAAAGTATTTATCATTAATATTATTCTTATTATTATTATTATTACAATTTATTTTATACATTTTATATTCGATGAATAAATGAATTACTGATGTATTGCTTAATTTATTTTCATACTACAGAACTTTTATTTACTATTTCCTTTTAATACTTAGCTATTAAACTCTGGCCGAAAGGAGTAATGATAAATCGTTTTTTATTCCATCTTCAACGAAGAAATGTACGAGCTTAGCCAGCACTACAAAAAACAAAAATCGCATAAAAATGTGGCTAGAGGAGTATAACTATAATTTGTACAATCTCCAAGGATTCAATCTAACAAGCATCTATACTAGAAAGACGACTACTCATGGAGGCACCTGTATTTTCATAAGAAACGATATCTCAGCAACAAACATCCAGCAAATTGTAGATATGTCACAGGAGTTGGATATTGAAATCTCAGCTTGTTACCTCAAGAATCTCAACTTGATCATACTAGCAGCATACAGATCCCAGAAAGGTAAAGGAGATATATTTACCAGTATTTTAGATAACATCATTCTGTTTATCTTCAACAATTACGATCCTCATACCAAAATTATACTAAATGGGGATTTTAATATTGACCTGCTAGAATGTTCTGCTGATCAACGGAAACTGGTTAATCTAATTACTGCTGCTAGTCTACGGCAGACAATCTTCAAGCCAACCAGAATATGCGACAAAACCGAAACTTGTTTGGCAATTTTTTTTACCAACTATGAAGAATACAAGGCAGATACCATGCAGGGTCTGGCTGACCATGAAGCGCAATATATCATCATCTCCACTGAGCCACATGTTGAAGTTGCAACGTCTCGACGGAGGATGTACAACCAAGCCAACATGGGCTTCTTTCAAAGCAGTTTAGCCGAAGAAGACTGGAGAGTGTTGAACGGAATAAAAGATGTCAACGTAAGATATAACAGCTTTCTCACAACATTTATCCGGCATTTTGAAGCAGCTTTTCCTATGAAACAAACTACAGCTAGGAAAAGAACGAAAATAGATTCTGACCTGCAGGAAAAACGCGAGACGTTAAAGTTATTATATAACATATGGAAGCACAATAAGAGTGATGAAACAAAGAGGAGATTTCAAGCATACAAAGCCAGGTTTCTAAAGGACTGCGAAATTAGAAGAAAAGAGAAAAATGAACTGTCAATCCTTGAAGCAGACAATAAACACAGACAAATTTGAAATGTTATAAAAGCAAAAACTGGGAGAAAGAAGAAGTCAAACCACAAGGATAAATTGCCTTCAGCTGAGGTATTTAGTAACTTCTTTGCGGAGGTAACTAACGAAATAATTACTAATTTACCTCCCAAAAACTATTGTCCTTTACAATATATGCTTAGCTCTCCTACGATTATTGGTTCTATGTTCCTGGAACCAACCTGCGAAGAAGAAATTCTACAACAGATCAGGAAGGTAAAAAACACCACAAGTTTAGATGTTTTTGGTATCAACTGCAAGCTGATCAAAGCAGTAGGGCACATCATCGCCAAACTGCTAGCAGATTTTATCAACAGATGCTTCACACAGGGAATATTTCCTGATAAAATGCAATATGGATAACAACTGTTTCGTATCCATTAACATTAAGAATATATCAAAAGATGAAATTTTGGAACAGATCTCTAATCTTGAAATTAATAAAAGCTGTGGTCCAGATAAAATACCAACTATTTTTATCATTAATTGTAAAAACTCTTTAGTTATTCCATTATGCTTACTATACAATAAATCATTGATGAACGGTACATTTCCAGACTACTGGAAACTTGCAAAGATAACACCAATTTTCAAGTCAGATAGCAAATCCCACATGGAAAACTATCGACCAGTGTCTTTATTAAGCATTTTTGGTAAGATTTTTGAAGCGTGTGTAACAAAACAATTATTTTACGATGCCAAAAATTATATTATTCCAGAACAACATGGATTTTTCAAGTCCAGATCTGTAGTAACCAATTTATTGCAATTTGTGCAGTATGTTAATATTTGCTTGGATCGCAGGCAGCAAGTTTCGGCAGTTTATACGGATTTTTCCAAAGCGTTCGATAAGGTTCATCATCCTACCCTGTTTTATAAATTGGAAAAGTTCGGTATATGTGGCGATCTGCTGCGGTGGTTAAAATCGTACATTAGTAACAGAACTCAGTATGTGGTTGTAAATAATTACAAATCGTCTCGGGTTTCAGTAACTTCAGGAGTGCCACAAGGTTCGCACCTTGGACCTCTTTTGTTTTCAATTTTTATTAATGATATTTATAAATGCTTTATCAATTCTAAATTTCTTTTATATGCAGACGATTTGAAAATATATAAATGCATTGCTACTATTGAGCACTGTTTGCAACTTCAAGATGATTTAGATAGGTTAAGTATCTTCTGTAACCAAAACAAATTGGTATTAAATTTCAAAAAATGTAACTACATTACTTTCAGTAGAAATCAATCCAAAAATTTAATTCAATTTGACTTTTCAATACTTGGAAATTTGTTGAAACAGGTCTTTGATGTGAAAGATCTTGGAGTGATTCTGGACTCTAAACTTATCTTTAACAAGCATATTAACTATTTTGTACAAAAAGCCCTCAGAAACTTAGTATTTATGTTTCGAGTTACTACAGAATTTACAGAATCACGTGCTTTCATCACATTATATAATGGATTAGTCAGAAGTCATCTTGAATTCGCTAGTTGTATTTGGAACCCTCAGTATGAAACATACATTGGATCTTTAGAAAAGATACAAAAAAAATTTATTAATCGTCTAAATTATAGAGTAAAACAAAAAAATTATTATGAATCATATGAATTTAACTTAGATTTCTATAATATGACTAGTTTGGTTAACAGACGACTTGTGAATGATGCTGTGATCGGTTACAAAATTGTTAATAATAACTTTGACGCACTCGAGTTGCTCAGTTATATTAGTTACAATATTTATCAACATCAGGTTAGAAATCCCATCTTGTTTCATACTTCAGCTTGCCTTACCAACTCAAAAATGAATTCTCCCATGATAAGAATTTGTAGGACACTTAATGAACATGATGCTGATATTGACATTTTTTCTTCTTCATTGTTTTCCTTCAAAAAATTTTTTCTTTACAATTTATGAATTGTCACTAATACAGTTTCCATAAAATACTATTATTGTTATTATTATTGTATATTTATATTGTTAAATTATTAATTTTGTAGACATAAGATGTGTACACTTTATATATAATTTGTGTTACACTGTAATTGGAATAACCCATTCATGGGGATATTCTGTTGTGTATCCTATACAGTAAAATAAAAATAAAAATAAAATAAAATGAAAATAGGCAGGATTGTGCCCGTCCATAAAACAGGCGATATTACCAACCCCACTAACTACCGCCCAATTACCATCTTGCCCATTTTCTCTAAAATCTTGGAGTCAGTCCTATCAGACAGACTATGTTCTTTTGTTAGCAAAACAGATTTGTTGTCGGATAAACAGTACGGATTCCGCAAAGGAAGAAATACGAAAGATGCGATAATCAACCTACTCGAGTACGTAATGAATGCATTTGAGGCAAAAGAAGACAGTTGAGTCATGCTGTGTGATTTAACAAAAGCATTTGACTGTATGTCGCATCCCATACTCTTACAGAAACTCGAGAATTATGGCATAAGAGAGGTTGTGATTAAACTGATAGAGTCCTATCTCTCGGATAGGAAGCAGCTTGTCGAAACAAATAATAATAAAAGTGGATTGCAAACAATGAACAGAGGCATAGCACAAGGATCAATACTGGGACCATTATTCTTTATCCTTTACATTAATGATTTGCCAGCCAATATACACAATGGCCACATTGTGCTATTTGCAGACGATGCAACAATTGCCACAAAAAGCAACAAAGGTAAAGAACTGATACAACAAACTCAAATGCTTCTGGACCTGGCAACAAGTTGGTTTAGTTCTCACGAACTACAACGCAATGATAGTAAGACCAAATACCTATATCTCACTGCATCTAGAAGAACACCCATAAGAGCAGAGTCAGCACAATTCCTAGACATAACACTGGATACAAGGATAACATGGCTGCCACACATTCAAAACCAAACAGCAAAACTATCCAAGTCAGTCTATGTTATACGACGTATCACCAAATGCGTCAGCTGTGAAGCAGGACGGACAGCATACTTTGCCCTGTTCCATTCAGTGATGACATATGCCTTATCGGTTTGGGGAATCTCGGCTCATACACAAAAAGTCTTTGTTGTCCAAAAGAAAGCGGTAAGAGCTCTAGATCAAGAGCTTAATAACGTCCACTGTTGGCCTATAATTGTTAAACACAAGATGCTAACTCTATACAGCGCATTCATATTGGAAAAAGTTCTTGAAACTCATAAGCAAAACAACCGACTAGGCACGAGGAGAGACATGACTATAACACAAGGACCAAACACAATTTAGAAACATACAACCTGCGATTAAAAACCACCGAGATGTTAAATATTGGAATTATAATCTACAACAAATTACCCAAAGAGATCAAAGAACTAAGGACGACGCAGCTGCGTACCCGACTGAAAAGATTCTTGCTACAAAAAGCCTTCTACAGCATAAATGAATTTCTTGACTGCAAATTATCATCTATGTAACAATCATTATGTATTATGAACTGTAACACTGACATTGTCTTTACCTTGTATCTTACAGACAGAATAAACTATTCTATTCTATTCTATTATTTCTACTAAATTATTTTAGTTACTATACACTTTTAAATAATGGCGATTAATCTTCCCCGCGGTGAATTATACGGGGTGAATTGTGCACGGTGAATTGTGCGCGGTGAAGTTTACGCGGCGAATTTTCCCAGCTGTGAATATACCGCGTTGAATATTTAGCGGTGAATATTCCGCGGTGAATTGTAGGCGGTGAATGTTTCTAGACCCCAGCAAGACATTGATTATGCCGACGATATCTGTCTGATTGCCCAAACTTTCCACGATGCTCAAGAAAAGTTCAATGTAACATGCACTGTGGCAAACAAAATTAGGTTAAGCATCAATATTGGGAAACCTAAAGAGATGAGAGTATATATCACCAGTAGCCAACTACTACAATTAAATTACAAGTTCTGCTACTTAGGAAGTATAGTTATCGAAACTGAAGGAACTGATGGTGATAAAAATTCTAGAATACGTAAGGCAAGATTTGCCTTTAGTTTGTTCAACAATATCTGGTGTTCCACAAGTGTTTCTCGGAAAGCCAAACTGGGCATTTTTAATAGTAATATAAAGTCAGTTCTGTTGTATGCATATGAGACTTGGCTAGTCAGACAATCGAGGACCAGCAAAATATAACCATTTAAAATAAATAGTTGCGAATTATAGTAGGCATTCACTGGCAGGTACTGTCACTAAGAAAGACATGTATCAGCTTACTGAACCATCAGGTGGAAGAAATGGAAATGAATAGATACCAAACTGTACCTGATGGAAACCCTTTATTGAAGTCGGAACTGTTAGACGTCCAGTTAGCAGGAGAAACGGAACGTTGCTTTCAAGCCACTGTTGCGCCGTTTTCGCATTATGATCTGGCACTGAATCTTTCTGGAAGCTCCAGTGGTAAACAGCGAAGAGGGAGACATTCAGTCCATTAATAATCAAGTTCAACACTGTTTTTTAGTAGACGATAATTTTGTCGTCGGCTAAGACAACAGTCAAATCATAGCTAAGCCTGTCTCTGATATCTTCGAATTGGTTAAAATGTGTGCCAGACAAATCTGAATCACACGATTTTTATACAATTTATTTTATATAATGTAAAAATTGGATATTAGCCCTTATAGAGAGGCAAAATAGGGATATCCCACGAAATTCGGGACTGTTTTTAATTGTTACTATGGTCACCTTAGTAACAATTGACATGATAGATGGATCCAAAAAAATCTTATTTGATATGACATTGTTTAGCGAATGATCGATGAATGAATTCCAAAACAAATACTGAAGTGAATGCCAAAGTAGAGACGGAAACTAGGAAAATTATATCGCAAATAAATCTTGTTCTAGGACACAGAAATGATCGACAAGTGGTCAGATTTCAGAAATCTGCTTATGCTTGACCATCTTCAATTTGGCTGAAATTTTGAGCCGATATATAAGATATGCAGGGAGATATGTCCTTCTGTTTAGAGATCTGTCTCATAAGGCAGTTGAACGGCCGGTACGTTGATCTGTAACTAATCAACCAAAGCAGCTGTTGATCGGAAAATGAATATACAAGTTAATTTTTTTATTGACTACTTATTTTTTATCACGATTTTTAAGCAGAAGAGTTTAAAAAGAAACAAGTTGATTCAAATAGTTTCAAACCTGACTTTTTCTTAAATTTCAGCCTAATCAAAGATGGTTGAGTGTAGATCCCCAGATCACTTGACATGGAATGACCCTTATAATAATAATTTTATAAACTGGCAACTTTGCAATATTTACTTTTTCATTTAAAGCCTCGCCACAACATTAAAGTAAAAAATTCAACAGTAAACTTTGTAGCAAAGTTCACTATTTATTAGTCTCTTTAGTTTTGCACTCGTTTTAACCTTTAATAATGTTTCTCCGGTGCATAGATGCAGCAGTGTAACAAAGTTTTCCTCTTAACTCTAACATTAATATCAAGTGACATAAAGCCTTGACCTCTTTGGCACATCGTGTGTCTCTTTTCAAATTGCGACACTTCCCAAGAGAAACATAATGAAAATGGTACTTCAGATGCACCACGAGAATATACTGAGTGGCATACTTTTCTTTTCTCTTGGAAGCTATGAAGAAGTCTTATGACGACTTTTTAGTTTCAGTAGATGGCATTGTTGAGATATTACAGGATTTTATATGGCATCTAGCATATATTCTTGAGAAAATATATGGAAAGAATGAAAAATGAAACATATTTTTGCATTAAAAAAAGAATTTGATTAAAAATTTATGCGTTCTTATATATAGTTCTAGTGTTTTATTTTATACTACCTGCTCTTTGGCTTCGTTTGGGTACAATTCGTTATTAATGACCTATATTTTTTTTTTAATTCAAACATACCAACTCGTAATTACGTAAACGGACAGAAGACAATTTTATATACATGTAAACGCATTATAGCGTTTGTAATAATATCAATTAAAACACACAGATCCAAGCACAAACGAGCATTTATTACAACCTCTATTTACAACTTGCCCTGATCCTAACACGGCCGTTCTGATCTTGCCGCGTCTTCGCGGAATCTACAAATTTTAACTGCAAAATAAAACTACTTGCTATCCTAACACGGTCGTCCTGCTCCTGCCACGTCCTCGCGACATCCTCAGATTTTAATAATATGAGAGTTCCACCAAACTTTCTGACTATACAGAGTTCTACCAAGCTCGTTCCACCGAACTCCTGGAGCTCTTCACCTAATTAATAATCTGTAAATAGAGCAATTTGGGCGCAAAATTGATCTTTCGCTAAATCAAATATGAACTAGTACAAATTAGTAAAAATATTTATCTGCGTAAATAGGACATTCCAGAAGTAATGTAAAAATCGTGATCTGAAAGCTCAGATACTCAGTAATTATTTGTCAGTTTCTTTCATTTCAGGTTATCTACAGTACCCAGCAAGCTCAATGACTGTTTTCGCTCTACAACTTTGTCTTTTAGTCCTGCACTCACAGTGTCTCATTATAAGCTTTGCACAGTGTGTCTTGTGGTACTCAACAAGCTGTCAATTCTCAACTCAACTATTTATCAGTTTATTTTGCCGTTCCGGTCTCAGTGATCTGCCGTTTATTTTTTTCAATTAAACGCTCAAATTCAAAACAAATCTCGAAACTCAAATCTTAGTTACCAAGTTTCAAATATCAAATCTATAATTTCATATTTTAGGGCTCAAGTCTTAGAACACAAATATTCCATCTCAAATTTTAAATAATATCATATCTTAAGTCATAAAACAATTATTTGATATCAAACCTCAAACTATCAAGAGTTCCGCCCAACCCCTTGAGGTCTCTGACCATCCAAAGTTCCACCGAACTCCTTGAGGTCCCTGATCATTCAGAGTCAACACAACTCATGAAAATAACTCGGCAAACAACTCGTTATGATTGCCATATGCAACACATGCCATATCATTTAGTCAAAGCAATAAAATATCTATTGCCATTCTAGTCACCATCAATTTAATCAGTTCCTTCGTTCTATTTATCTGCCAATGAGCAAACGCTCGTCCATTCCAACGTATATTTTTATTTCTCCAAATTTATCATACCTCATATATCTCATAATTCTCTTTTTATCTGGTTTATAATTAATATCACTTTAGCTTATTTCTTTATTTAACCTTCGCACTGATATGGAAAAATTTATTTGCATCACTATAGAGTTTTTCTAGCCCTCATAATTAGTTTTAACATACTTTATCCAAATTCATTCTAGAACATTTCAACTTCTACGTATCACGGTGGCTCACTATAATATCGGTACACAACATTTTTGGGTTAATTATTTTTCCCAATTTAATTGTAATATAGCACTTCTGTTTTCCATTTTAAAAACTCTTGTGAACCAATTTTGACATTTCAATATCACAAAACATATTTTCTTTTTTGCAACCGACAATCTTTCTGTCATTTCATCATTCAATTATTTCTTTTTTTTAATATTTTATGTATGTGTGATGATTTGGGATGTAAAATAATAGACATGTTATTACCTTAGCATACCGAGTGTGACTGCCCTCTCTACTTTATTTCCTATTACACATTCGAAGTATTACCAACATGCTAATTATAATACATGACATCTCCCTTTTATAACGTATATTACGGCCAGACTCCAGCGTTATATAGTTGGCGTATGCCAGCGTCCGGTCAGCTCTCTGGTCGGTCGCTAAAAACCTAAATGGGGAGAAATATGAATTCCGTAACCACTGTGAAGTGACTCCAGCGGCTATCAGCTGTCCAGGGCAAGGTACATGTCCACCTGCCCAGTCTAGAGGTAGATGTGACTATGCAGGGTGGTCCTGTAATTACCAATATCTAGTGCGGCCTGAATTTTTATACGGCGCCAGTCACCTCGCTTCTATTATTCCTAAATTCTGGAAGAAAATAAATCCTCAAGGGAAAGGAATAGAGTTCTCGTAACAGAAACACCAATGTACTCAATAACAAAATATATTAACAAAAGAAAAATGATCAAAGGTAACTCTAACAAAAATAAATAAATATCTATCAATCAATATAACTCGCAAAACAAACTTATATCCAAACAAAACTCAATTAAATGTATGAATTTGAAGAATTAATTTAACAATTAAATTATCAACAAACAAAAACTATCAATATCAGAACTACTAAGTAAATTATCGACCAAAGAGTCTATCCATTATACAAAACTTTACTAAGTAGATATCCACAAAAGAATCTTTCAATTAATCACAATTTAATAATAATAAAGAAAATTAATAGTTAAATATTCTCAAAGTTTGGAGTAGTAACAAAATCTATTACTCGAAAATATTTAATATAAACGAAACAAATACTCCATAACAATTTAATAATAATCAAATAATTGATAGTTAGATGTTCTCAAATGGACTCCCTAGGGCTACATAACAGTATTTCTTGAGATAATACTGCTCAGAAAAATATGGATGAAGTTTAGAAAATCGGGAGCCAGTGCTGAACAAAATCCGATTGAAATTTTTAATAATATAACTCTCTCTCACCTTAAAACTAGTAAAGTCCTAACTAGTCCATTGGCGTCGCCGTCGCGATGGTTTGACCCCAACGACGTCAATGTGCTAATTCTATATATCCCCCTTATAGCCCCTTTTTAAAACCCGTGGCACACCAACAAAAAAAAAAAAAACTCCTACGAGATAAAAGAAAGATGGATGTGCCAGTCCCTTCCCACTCGACTCTACGGAAAATGTAAAAAAATTTAATACGAACAAACATGATGGCTAGCCAGAGTTAAATTAAAAAAACGATGCATTTTGGCGGAGGTTTCGTCCGAGTGATTTAACGTAAGTTCTCCCTCCCGATACAATTGCAATCCCGATCTCTTGATAAAGTGAAACGGTTAATAACACGAATCCTCGACCAGTAAGTATTCAAAGTAAGGGGGTTAACCCGTGTGCTTCGAGTGCCGATTCACAACCTTCTTTTTATCAAGAGAAGAATTTTAACTTTACAGACAGACTGAATTTAAATTTACGCGGCAAGAATTTACGATGAGCGACACATGAACACAAATTATTGTACCTCAAAACTACGGTGGCGACGCAGCCAAACCGCTCACGCAACAAGCGTTACTCAAAATGAAACGACACCAGGTGTCTGCTTCTCAATAAATTCATAAACATCTCAAGATTATACAAAACTTGAGGAACCTCCATATATTTCAGCTTATATTCACATCTCAAATAACGCACACTTAATAACCATGGTCAAAAATTATAAGGGTGTTCCAGACGCAGCCCTACGCCATTAACGTTAAGGAACCACAAAAAAAATCTCCAGACGGGAATTCCAATACGTTAATAAAGCAGGATTGCTTCCGGTTCAAAATTTCAAACATTTCAAAAATATACCTAGCTGAAACGCAACCAAAACTCGCAACACTCTGTAGAAACAGGTCCCAGACGATACAATAATTTTCGTACAAGATCCTTCTATGATTCGCTCTAAAAAAACGGCTCTCCATCCCTTAAATGTGGAGGATATTATTTCGTCCCTCGTCTCGAACGCAGAATACTTCGTCGAGAACGATCGGCTCAATTGCGGTCTCCTACATGTTGTCACTATCTTTACCTTAAAATACCCTAAATTAGAACTCTGGATCTGTGCAAACTGAATAGCGGGTAATACTGTATAATAGAAACATACCTTGGTGTTTAAGTGGCTAATTCTGAAATTCAAATTGCAGTCTAGGCGAGAACAACCCCTATTTCCGACCTCAGTCGCGTTTTGGATCTCCAAAACTTACGCATCACGTGCCCTCTTCGCATAGTGAATCCACAAATACAACAGTATATATTCTTCAAATACTTCCAACTAAACTCGCGGATAAATTTGGCACGTGCTACGGAGGGTCCACCCCCTAGCAAAACGCCTACACTTGAACAACCAAAACTATGTTGCGCGCGTGACACAGGCTGAGCAAGTTGCCATAAATACGACATTCTGTCTTATCGACACTTGTCAACAATAGAACTGTCAATTTTTCTTAAGTAGAAAATATGTTTCTATATATACGTAACACACGCTAAACATTTGAATTTTCCAGGATCCAAGAAGTATTATACTCAATTATTTAAACTTTCTTTTTTATTTCTAGTTTTTGATTTTTATTTACTTTACTATTTCTATCATAATAATATTTTTGTTTTCCTTGCAAACTATTCTTTATTCTATTAGAATTATTTACTCGGGGTGTATACATTTTCGACGTTTTAGGCAATAAACCTCTGAGCGTTCTACTATACAATAATTGGGCTGGAGAAGATAAACCAGATATAGGTGTTTCGATATTCTAAAAGAGCCATAAATATGTCTTGTTTATTGTCTACGACCTTTTTTATAGTTCTTTTGACTGACTGTATAGCACGTTCGACCATCCAATTTGACTGAGGGTACTTGGGACTGCTAGTAACATATTTAAAATTCCATTCACTACTGATATTTTTAAATTCATTAGAGGTAAATTGGGTACCATTATCACTCATTACAATTGTTGGAATCCCGTGTCTCAAAAATATTGATTTTAGACCATTAATAACATTTAAACTTGTTATTTTGTGTAATTTAAATAATTCTACAAATTTAGAATAATAATCAAAAATTGTTTTCGAAAGTGTCTACTCCAACTTTATACCAGCAATTTTTTGGAATATCGTGCGGTTTCAGTGGTTCTTTTATATGACTCTTTTTGTATTTATTACAAATTTGACATGACTTAATTTTATTTTCGATGTCATTTCCCATATGCGGCCAAAATAAACATTCGCGGGCCCTATTTTTTGATTTTTCAACTCCAAAATGACCGTAATGTATTCTCTCAAGCATTTCCTTTCGCAATAATTTTGGTACTACCAGTTTTTCATTTTTAAATAATAATCCTTTTACATAAGTTAATTCTTTTTTATAAATTTTAAACATAGATATCTTTATCTTGAATTATTTGAGGCCACCCATTTATGGTATACTTAATAATTTCTTGAAGACATTCATCTTCAGATGTATTTTTCTGGAACTTAAGTAATTGACTATCGGTAACATTTAATGTCATAACGCTCAATTCCGCATGAGCATCTATTTCTTTATCAATGTCGCTATTAATTTTACATTCTTGATTTTGTTCATGTGCACGTGATAACGCGTCTGAAACAAATAATTCTTTTCCAGGTTTGTATACTAAATTGAAGTCACATTTTTTTAAGCCTAAGTAACATTCTTTGCAAGCGTAACGGACATTGGTTAAGCGGTTTATTTGCTATCGATATTAAGGGTTTATGATCTGTTTCTATGGTGATTGTTTGTCCGTAAATATATTCGCGAAAGCGTTTACAACCGAACATAATTGCATACATTTCTTTTTCTATTTGCGCATAATTGTGATTGCGTAAAAGCTTTTGATGCGTATGCAACTGGAGAATTATCTTGCAAAAGTTCACCTCCTATGCCTGTTTTACTAGCATCTACTGACATAGTGATTGATTTTTAATTATCAAAAAAATTCGTTCCTGATTTCGCGAGATAAACTGATGTCTCTCGTATGTTAGATTTTTACAAGGAATGAAGAAATGTTCAAACGTGTCCAATAGAACTGATAATTTATATCACCTTATTTTTATCATCATCTTCAAATTTAAATGTCTGATATATATCAAATGCTTCTTCGCCGATATAATGCAGGAGAGTCGCGCACTGTGTTGCTTCTGTTTATTTATTTATTTCACTGGCGATTATATAGTTCTCAAATCTTTTCCGCCATTTTGTCCAATTTGCACTCACATTTCCGTCCAAACTCATCGATGAAATTGGATTTTTTTCACAAATTTTTAAAAATAAACTTTTACTATAATAGTTTTTCCAATATCTAATTTTTTAAATGCAATATTTTATATTCTTACCGGCTGCGCCATGTGTTGATTTGAGATGTAAAATAATAGACATGTTATTACCTTAACATACCGAGTGTGACTACCCTCTCTACTTTATTTCCTATTACACATTACAAGTATTACCAACATGATATTTATAATACATGACAGTATGGAACAACAAAAACTGTTTAAAATTAGTTGTAGGTGTAGGAAGATCCTATTTCTGATGTAAACGCTTTATAGCCTTTGTAATAATTTCAATTACAACACACAGATCCAAGCACAAACGAGCATTTATTAAAACATCTATTTACAATCTGTCACATATACGTCATCACATTATACCATAGTTGCTATCGTTAAATTTTACAAATGACGTCCAACAAGTTGTCCTGATACTGATATACATTAGAAAGACCAGAATTAAATTGATCACGATTACTTATTTAAGAGCCTCTTTGGACCAGAATTACCAGATGACAGTCATTGGAGGAAACAGTCTAGCTGAAAAACAACTGAGGCCTCCACGTCGCCCACTTCTAAATACCACTATTTTAATAATATTATTCCAGAAGATTCGTAGACAAATCTTTCTCTATAGGGAAAATAATAATAGGGGTTGTATTTGTAGTTCATTTTACTTTGTACATTGTTTTTGAAATTTTTAATAAGTTACAATGAACCGCATAATTCGACATTTCCTTCCATATGAATTAATAATAATAATAAACTTTTTTGACCTAGATACATGTACATGTTTTAAGTTAGTCAACGAAAAAAAATTAAGATAAAATACAAAAAAATAAAGATAAAAATTGTCACATTTTAAAATTATAATTAATTCTGTGGAATAAAACACATTTTCCACAAAGAATGATTTTAAAAAGGATTTGAATTTATTATATTCCAAATTTCTAAGGTTCGCAGGAAATTTGTTCATAAATTTCACAGCAAAATAATTTGTACTATTTTTAGATTTGACTAACCTCAGAAAGTTGGGATATATGTTAGTCCTGTTTCTTGGGTTGTAGCTATGTATATCGGCATAAGTTTGATTTTCTCTCTCCTTTTTGTGGAGGTATAATGGACAATGGTACATATATATTGAGGGTACAGTCATTATTTTTAATATGTTAAATTGACTTTTACAGTCAAACCTGTAGGGTGTAGACGTTAAAAGTCTTTTGCACGCCTTTGCAGAGAAAACACTCTTGAGGCTGCTGAAGAATGGCCCCATGCTAAAATGGCGTACAAAATTTGAGAATGGAATAACGCATAGTATGTTGTCATTAAAACATCTTTTGAACAGCATTCATTAAATTCCTCAGGAGGAACATGGTTGAGCACAGTCTACCAGTCAAAACTGGTTTGACATGGTGGTTCCACGTCAAACCGGGATCAACATGCACTCTGAGAAACTTAACATGATCCTGGTTAATACGGTCATTTGTTCTTAATGTTATTAGTATTTCCTGGGTTTTGCCGAGGTTGAGAGAGAGTCGGTTCGTATCAAACCAGTATCAGGCCGTTTGGCTTTTAGAAATTGCGTTCTCCAAATTCACTGCTTTTGTTACCTTAGTGGTGTCGTCTGCATACAAAATACTGGGATGATCAATATAAGTTGGGAAGTCATTGATATATATTAGGAACAATAAAGGACCAAGGATGGAACCCTGCGGGACACCTATATCAACAGTTAAGAGATCGGATTGATGGTTCCGGAGAGAGACGACCTGTTTTCTGTCTTTAAGGTATGATTTCAAAAGATCACAACTGTTCTTATCAAACCCATAGTATTCTAGTTTTTTTTTATAAGAATCTGGTGAGATACGTAATCAAATGCTTTAGACAAGTCTAATAGGGTTGCCAAGCAGAACTCACCAGATTCAAAGCCCTCAGATATCTCATTTATCAAAGCTAGAATGGCATCCGTTGTGGATTTGTTAGCTCTGAAGCCAAACTGCATATTATGAAATAATTGATTATTTTCAAAATGAGATGTTATTTGTTTAGATATTATTTTTCAAAAACTTTGGATAGTATGGGCAGTAGGAATATCGAACGGTAGTTACCTGGATCATTGCTATCTCCTTTCTTGTGTATTGGTAAGACAGTTGCGATCTTGAGTTTATCGGGGAATTAGTTTGACAAGAGATAACAGTTTATTATTTTGGTTAATGGGTCGATAATGGTGTCTTTAACAGATTTTAAAATGTCTGTGTTGATTCCAAAGTAGTTCTTCGACTTACTGTTTTTTAGACCGTCAATCGCATCTCTAACCGTGATGCAGGATACGTAGGAGAAGGAAAAACTTGACATGCTGTTGGACGGGGGCATCATGTCTGTGGGAATTGCGTTGGAAGGAGTTAATGTGCTGATTAGGTTCTTTGCGGTATTGACAAAGTAATTGTTAAAGTCGATTACTGTGAGGGATGATGTTAGTAGGGCTGATATGTATACAAGGGGCCCCTATTTCTGGGCGGGTAGGTACGTGCCAACTGTGCTTAGTGGATAATCCGGCACTACCTATAAGGGTTATAAAATCGAATGATTAATGATGAAAGCAAAAATGCATGAATTGCAACTAATACATTTATATATCCTGTTAATATGCAATTAAACAAATGAATCTCCATTCTCACTATCCTTTGGGATACAACATTATTAAATCAGTAACCAATTTAAAATTATCTTAGTAGTTACGCTACAAATTTATTAACTACCCCATCATTAACAACACATTAAGCAAACAATAAATTAAGTTCTTATTCTTGCGTAGAAACGTTGAGCAATAAACTTTAAATTATCCATAAAAAGATATCATTATTCTTAATGTTCACAGAATCTCTATGCACATCTCATTCTGAATTCACTAAATAAGATTTCGTGATACATAATGTAGTATGTTTCGTTTTGAGACAAGCTGGTCGCCTGTTCGGAAGGGTCTCTTTATCCTTATAATCTCTTAACACAAACACCATTCTCGGTAGAATCTCCCTGATTGTGGCAACTTAACGACCGTTTTAACGGAAGTGTTTCTCTAAAATAAATCTTGTTTGTCCGACAAAGCTAAACAGGGTATGAAAATACAACTTTGTTTATAGCTATGGATTTAATTCTTGATTGTTTTTGTTTTATGGCAAGTCGTGATGAGTATAATAATTGTTTTTGGACAATGGGTGCATGGTTATCTGATATTATCATATAGAGAATGTTTGCACCGAATAATAAGATTTTATATCAAGCTTTATTTTAGTACACAGCATATAATTTAATGATTTCTTTCAGCATTGTAGATATATATTTTATGTTAACTTCTCGTTTTTTCTTGTTTCTTTTTAAGTGCCTCAAGTTTTATACTATCAGCAGCATTTTTGCTTTCATCATTAATCATTGGATTTTATAACCCTTATAAGTAGTGCCGGATTATCCACTTAGCACAGTAGGCACGTACTTACCCCCCCCCCAGAAATAGGGGCCCCTTGTACACATATTTGCAGGGCCCCTCAAAAATGTTTGTGCCCAATGGACGCGAAGGGTTTTAATCTGACACTGCTTATAGGAATTTTTCCTCCTAAATGATTCCTCTCTAGTGTTTGAATCTAGTCTACGACAGTTGTTTGCTTTTAATTTTTAAATGAATTGAATCTATTATCTATCCACAATTTTGAGATCTTTTCCTCAGCCTTGCGATACATAGAATGTTGCCCAATATTCTTCGGACATTATCGTCGTTTGGAAAACTGACCATGTACTCCAGCCAATATTTCTAGCGCTATTGATAAACCTGACATAGAGCCTACTTATTGCGTCATCTCCTGGATTCTTCACATGCCATCTTCTTATACCGGACATATATTTAGTGAAATACTTTTCCTTCGAAAATTCTAAGTTGTTGTTCTTACTTCGACCGCAGTGTCTAGCAGTGACTGTCGAATTGTAGTTTTAAATATACCGAATTATACAGCGAATCAATTTTGTTTGTTTTTGGTGAAGAATTCGATGTTACTTGAAAATATTGATTTAGATGTTTTAAAGCCGATCAATACCAACCACACTTTGAAACGCCGCAAAGATTAAAGATCTATGATTTCCAAGTATTATTGGATGAAAATCTATCGCAAACACAAGATTCGCACTTAAATCATAAATAAAATAATACCTTAAAATAAAGTGTAAGCCTTTGAACATAAACAAGTTAAATTGAAAAATGATCCGAAAAATCTCGTAGAAAAATGATCATCCAGGGTTACCACTGATATATAAGGCGTTTTTGTGCAAATATTTTTCCTCGCTCCTTCACTTAATAATTTTCTCATTTAATGAAACAAGTTAGTGGTTAAGACTAAACGGAAACTTTGGACTATTATGACTATTACTAGTGTACCCGTTGCCAACTATGCTGTCAAACACATCATTACCTTAATGTGGAACTTGCTCAACGCCTCTGACTTCTTTCTCTAGCCATACGTCTTACTTCATGAAGCGCATGAAGTGCCTTACTTCAAGTGAACAGTATATACCAAGGCGAGTTTTACTCAATGCATTACATTTACATTTTTGAAAATAAAGGTAATTTAAAACATTTCATTTATTTTTACATTAATTTACCATTTTTACCAAAATATATTCAAAAATATCTCAAATCAGTTTAAATAATCGTGTAAATAAAAAATAAGGTCAGTATTATATGGGGATAAATCTGCAAAATAGCATTCACATCGGTCAAAGGATATAAGAGTTTCTTGTTTATGCTTATGAAATCATAGGCATTTCTGTTTGTAATTATATTCGTAGATTCTTAGAGAATAAATCTGCACAATTGTGCAGATTTATTCAACAAAATTTTGTTTGTATCGGTCAAAGGATATAGGAGTGTTTATAGTTTCTCGTTTATGCCCACGAAACCCTAGACATTTCTATATGCTATTTTATCCCCAGATTCTTATAGAATAAATCTGCAATATATTATTCATATCAGTCAAAGGATATTGGAGTGTCAAAAGTTTCTTGTTTATGCCTACAAAACTCATTTATATATGGTATTTTATCCGCAGTTTCTTAGACAATAAATCTGCAAAATATTTCGGAATCTCGCTTCAAATTTGTTTTAGACGACAGGCACGCACGCACCCAGGCACCCAGGGACACACGTTGGGCTATTATAATATAGATGTCGCTTCCCAGAAATAGGGTATATACAAATTTTATGACATATTTATGTCAAAAATCGCCAAAAAACATTTATTTATTTATTATTTTTTTTTCAAAATTAACTTTTGTTTGTTGATATCAAGAGCTTTCATTTGATACCTTACTTAAAGATATTTAAGGATACTTAGAGAATTTTAGTGGTTTAGCTTTTTAGGAAATTTTACATCGTCATCAAACTGAACGCGCACGTTTAAAATGTATGACACTTTTATAAAAGAAACTATGAATGAACAGAATCATATGTTGTATCTTAAATTTATTCAAAAGAAAAAGAAAAAAATGAACATATTCATAATAAATTAATGTACTTTCCTGTATTTAAAATGAGTATAATTAAAATGAATTCCACGTTATTAATATTTATTATCATTGCGCTAAGAATAGTAAAAAGTAGAATAAAGCATTTATTATACAACTGCAGTTTGCTGTATCTTCATTTATGTAATTATTTTTCTGTGCACTGAGAGAAATGTTTGATGTTTCTTTGCAAAAGTAAGTAGCGGCTCTTGTGGTTTGCACCGTACAATCGTGATTGTACGATGTACAATCATATTTACCTACTACAGCGTTTCCCAAACTTTTTTCCCTCGACCCGGTAATTTTCACACTTTTTCTTCGTGACCCATTAAAATTTTTCCGCCTATAATAGCCCATAGGTCAGCTAAAACACATGGATGTCCATACAGTTTTCATTTATTCACATAATAATTATAATAAAAAATCAGCTGTGACCACCAAAGGACCGATTTTTCGTTTTATCAAAAAGTGTCTCAATTAAAGTTGTTAGTTATTGCTTTTGTAGCAACTTTTGTCAAATACATTTTTTCGAAATATTTTTCTGTTGCTAAATATTCGCAAAAATCTTAAAATCTACACAAGTAAACTTCCATTTCTAGTCAACCGATTTTTACCAAAAGTTGATCAACTCGTGCCATTGATGTCAAAAGCTTAAATATGAAGTTTCATAAAAATGCTTTTAGCCGAATTCGCTCTGCACTTGTACACGGACAGACAGACAGACAGGCGGACAGACAGACAGACAGACAGACCGACAGAGGTCTCTTTATTGACAAGTATTTTGGAGATTTATTTTCTAAGAATTTACGAATATAATTACATAAAGAAATGTGTAGGATTTCGTAGGCATAAACCAGAAACTATAGATACTCCTATATGAACAATATTTTGCAGATTTATTCTCTAAGAAACTGCAAATAAAATAACATATAGAAATGTCCAGGATTTCGTAAGCATAAGCAAGAAACTCTAGACACTCCTATATTCTATGATCGATATGAAAAATATTTTGCAGATTTATTTTCTAAGAATCTGCGGATAAAATTACGTATAGAAATGTCTAGGGTTTCATAGGCATGAACAAGAAATTCTAGATACTCCTATATCCTATGATCGATATGAAAAATATTTTGCAGATTTATTTTCAAAGAATCTACAAATATAATTATTTACAGAAATGTCTAGAGTTTCGTAGGCATAAACAAGAAACTCTAGACACTCCTATATCCTATGATCGACATGAAAAATATTTTGCAGATTTATTCTCTAAGAAACTGCGGATAAATTTACATATAGAAATGTTTAGGGTTTCATAGGCATTAAAGAGAAACTCTAGACACGCTTATATCCTTTAACCGATATGATCAATATTTTGCAGGTTTATTCTCTAAGAATCTACAAATATAGTTACATGTAGAAATATTTAGGATTTCGTGGGCATAAAAGAGAAACTCTGGATACGCTTATATACTTTAACCGATATGAACAATATTTTGCAGATGTATTCTCTAAGAATCTACGAATATAATTATATATAGAAATATTTAGGACTTCGTAGGCAAGAAAAAAAGAAACTTTAGACACTCTTCTATCCTTAGACCGATATGAACAATATTATGCAGATTTATTCTCTAAGAGTCTACAAATATAATTAAATAAATAAATGTCTAGGGTTTCGTAGGCATAAATTAACGTCTCCAAATATTTTCAGTTTTAACAATATAAATGTAACTTACTGAGTAAAAATGAATCGTTTTCCCATCTTAAAAAGTTCATGAATAAATTCATCTAACTATATAATCAGCAAGTGTCTGTATGTAGTGTCGGTAACATTATGACGTCAATTTTTCCTAAGGTTCTCATGATTGGCTAACTAGGGACACCCTATCCCTTGATTGACTGACAGGTGACAGCCTCTCTCGTGATTGGCTAACTGGTGATATCCTGTCCCGTGATTCGATGACCGGCGACGAAATTAAGATACGTTAAAAAATAAAACCAAACACACATACAAACAATTAAAATTTTTATATTATAAATCCGTCATTGATGACGGGTAATAACCTAGTATGTGTAATATTTAAGAATATATTACTCAGGGCGTTAAGAAAGTTTTGTCGTATAATTTTAGGCACATATTTTAACTAATTAACTCGAATACCTTTATTTTTCTCAATATTTCAAAATAAATTTTATCACACTCTACAACAATATACATTCTTATACATTCGTCAAAACTAGTCATTAAATATTTTTCCCACTTTTCCGTCAGCACAGAATTACATTATTCATCTAATGCAGCAAATAGCTGTTGTTGAATAAGAAAACAGCGCCCTTTTAGTTAATTTTCGATGTAGGGGAACAATCCAAAATCTTGCGCATGAGATTTTTTTTCTTTCGTATCTGGACTATACGAAAGATGTAATATTGTTACGGAGGATAATAACTGTAATTCTAAATTTTCCAAAAAATCAACATGAGCTCGTTGTGGTTTTAAATATGGGCACCGAAAGCATACAAATCTTTCTAAAATACAATTTACCATGCATATAGCTGCATTCACAGTTACCAAATTATATTTATATTTTAGAATTATAATCAAGAGTTATATTTATACTTAGGAGAGCATTCATACATACCAAATCATAATTCTAATTAGTATGTGATGCCATCTGTTGTTACAAACAAAAGTTACTATAAAATGTATCAAAAATCTACGTTTTTTAACATTTTTCATTTTTAAATAAGCTAAAATGATCACAGTTCTTCTTATACATGAACATGGACAACTTTACTGAATAAAATTAACACAGACTGAAGGTACATATAAAAATAAAATTGTGGCTATGTTTATATCAAAGACTCGGGATTAAATTGAAGAAGCCCAAAATGATTATCTACGAATGCTGCTATACAAATTGGTATACACATACAATGTGTTCAAAATAACTCGGCACCATTACTAACTCTGTTACTAGCAGAGTTACGATAACGATTGGATAAACTAGTTGTATTTTTTATGTAAATCTCGAGGGTAAAAACACCGAAACAATAGAGCAGCAGATTTACGAGAAATTCAAAAAAAAACTATTAAAAATTTTTTTAATAGAAATTCTTCGATGTTCTGAAAAAGTTATTCTGAACAAAAATTCTATATTATCCCAAAATATTATTTTAAGGAATTATATTAATTTGATAAAATGTTCTGTGGACACATGGAAGAACTTGTCTATTCAGAGAAGATCAATAATCGAAACGAGGACAAAATCTGTATATGTATGCCATATTTTAACTCTATAGCTCTAACGGACCGTTTCTTGGTCCTATGAAATCCTAGAAGTGGAAATTAACATTTAATACAAATAAAATTGTGTGATACTCAGTGGCGTACATACGATTTTGAAGGTCTGAAGCTAAACTTTTTGGGGGATTCAAAAAATTTGGTTTGAACTCAAATATATTTATTTTAAATTAAAAAAAAAAAACTCTTAAAATGATCTAAATTGACATATATTTGTCTATACATCTATAAAAGGCAACGTCTCTTAGTCTGTCTGTCCGTATGTGCGATTTTCACTCGAGAACTGCTATTTTTCATTTTTTTTTTTTTTTTAATCTGTAGCTACATCTTCTGGTTCGATTCTAGGCCGTGTTTTATTAAAATTGGTTCAGTAGTTCCAAAGTTTTAATGAAATTTGTGCTCGTGGGTAAAACGAAATCCATCTTTTCCGTTCATATTTAACGCAACAAAGGTTTTGTCAGCGGAAAAGTTGGTACACGATTTACACAATTCAGAATGATAATGAATTGTCCCCGAACGAAGTCGGGCGTGGCAGCTAATTAAATATAAATATCAAAAAGATAACATTAGAACAAAACGTACGTATCGTAAAACTCATAACCCAAGTAAAAATTTCTATTATGACAAATATGTCTTTATCTTTATGTTTAAGCAAAGCGGATATTCAAAATATTTAACAACCGATATGTTAAAAATAACAGTACTCGCGGTTGCAAACAACATCTGTTTCCATATTGAGCGGCTGAATATCTACACGCGCCTATACGCATGGCAAGCATAGCGTTTTAATGCCTAACAACCCCCTTCGCTGTAAAATTTGATATAAATAAAATAAAACCACACAAGATAAAATTCCACCAAATTCAATAATGCATTGCTCAAGAGCAATATATTATTGAATTTAATGGAATTTCATCTTGTGTGTTTTTATTTTATTTATATCACAACATTTTCCACCTAGAGGTTACAGCTATTTATTAATTTCTGTAAAAGTATTATTATACCACAGAAAACACGAAACACACTTAGTTTCGTGTTTTCTGTGGTATTAAAAATGTTCCATCAAAAGGTAACAGCTACATCCATCAATATTAATTATTATTATGTTGAGTATTAAAACCAGATTACACCAGGTGGGTAGAGTAGACTTCTCAAAATCCCACACATTTATTCAGTCTGCCTCACAGATTCTGGCGGAGGCAAATATCTACTTCTACTTCTGCTTCAATCAAATGGCAAACAACAAATTGTGCCGAGAAGTTTAACATAGACACTTCTATGTCTGCAGAAGCAAGGCCGGTAGAACTGGAAGTATATCTGAGCGAGGTGAGACGTTGTGTTGAACTACTGTCCTTACTTAAAGCTGATGATCTGCTATATTATAAAGGAAACGATGGCAATTCACATAGATGCGTTAGTTTCCTTATAAATAAAAAACAAAACAAAAATAATAACACGATAATCGAATTTGGAAGTATTTCTTCACGAATATGTATCTAGATTTAAAGTTATCCAGGAGATACAACCTGAAAATTATTCATCAACCAGTGATTATGGTGACATTGACATTGAGGAATTAGGTCGGGAATAAGTACCGCTACTTTGTACTCATGGATGACTTAAATGCAAAAATAAGGACAAAAAATGGATAGCTCGGAAGAAATTATAGGAAATCACGGTTATCAAGGCAGAAATCTTACAGGCAAAATTCTAATTAATTTTTACTTCAGCACAGTCTTTATTGCATGAACTCTTTCTTTTAGTAAAGCCCTTATCGGAAATGGATAAGCCCAGATTGAAATCATCGAAATAAAATATATTTCATTATATCAAGCAAGAAACATATTTTTCGTGATGTTATAGTTCTGAACAGGTTTTCAACGAGCAGCGACCATCGAATGGTGAGAGCTTCGGTGATCCTTGACTTAAAGAGTGAGCGCCATAAACTGGTAAAGTGTAATATAAGCATGAAAGATTATGGGAGAAAAAGGAACACCGCATCATACTAAAAAGAACTGAGTACGTTTTTAGATAGGAAACAATTAAGGTCTAAGAGTATTTAAGAAGTAAATAGGTTGATAGTTCAAACAGTGAAGTGTGCATAGAAGCAAGCTAAAGCTTCCCGAGGATCATAGTAAAAAGATATGATAAACTACAACACCAAGCTAGTGCAGAAAAGTAGAGAATAACAAGAGCATGAAAGCCCTGAGAAATAATTAAACTCACAGTAGACCACTAATGTACAAAGTACATGATTCTATAAAGAAGAGATGTAAGAAACTATAAGAGACTTTTACCAACATATTTAAAAGTCGAAGGAAAGTCAGAATCACTAGCCTATCCCCTAGCCAACATAAATTAGGTAATTAAGGATCAGAAGATTTGCCAGAGATAACTAAGTATGGAATAGAAACTTCTATTAAAGATGGCATTATACTAGAGGCTTTCAAAAATAATGCGAAGCAATATTAGAAGCACTGCGACATATTTTCAACAAATGTTTAGACGAGGAGACAACGTCAGAGCAGGAGAGTAGATAGAGCCCACTGCCAGAAATTTACAAACTATTCACGAAAATATCAACAAAAAAATATCAGCGAAACTAGACAACCAGCCAGTCGAACAGGCTGTATTTATAAAAGGTTTCAATACCAACTACCATATATTGGTTCTCAATATTTTTATCAAAAAATTCATGGAGAATAACAGACTCTGAGCTTTTGCCTTCGTGGATTTCGAGAAAGCATTTTATTCAGTCGAAAGATGGGCAGTACTAGATGGAAAATGATGCGAAATATTACAGATATTGTATTGAATAGTTGATAGTTTTACTTGGTGAAACTCGAATATAGATAAACGGTTATTAAATGATGCACTTGGTAAAGTTTCACAAACTGTTTTATTCTTTTAATTTTTTTTTAATACGCTGACTGCAGTTTCGGTAATATTTACCATTTTCAAAGCTACAATACGATTGTAGCTTTGAAAATGGTAAATATTACCGAAACTGCAGTCAGCATGTTAAATAAAACAGTTTGTGAAACTTTACCAAGTGCATCATTTAATAACCGTTTACCTATTACAGATATTCTCGACTTATGTTATATATATAAAAAGGCAGAGGCTGTTGCGTCACAAAGTCCATAAGAAAACAAATTATTTTAATATCGAGAGAAGTGTACGCCAGGGAGATCCTATATCTCCTAAACTATTGAATGCAGCATTGGAAAACGTTTTTAAAAGATTAAATTGGAAATGATGGAAGAATTACAGTACCTAGACAAAAAATTATAACCACTTATGATTTTTTAAAAGTTCATTGATTTACACAAAATCAACAAAATAATAATACACCAATTTTATTTTTATTTTGTATTTTATTATTTCAAATTATTTTAGTACATTTATATAATGATTTTGAATATTTTGTGTTGCCCCCCTTTGCTTTTATTACTGCCGCAATTCTTCGAGGCATTCTCTTAATACATGCCCTAATACAATTTTCAATTTCTGGAGAGCCATGCCATACTTTTTTTATATTATCTATTAAAACTTGTTTATTAGTATTATTTAAATCATAAACAAGTTTTTTCAGGAGGTTCCAAACATTTTCGATTGGATTGATATCCGGCGAATTACCTAACCAGGACAAAATCGGTACTTTTTGTTCTTGCAAATCAGTCTCGGAATAAAAATACAGAGTTGAAAATGTTTAAAATAGCTTATCTTTTAATAAATACATGATATGTTAAAGGAATAAATAAAGTAGCATATGATTATATGTCGGCATTTTTAATAAACAGTTGTTTTTGTAAGTGGTTATAATATTTTGTCTAGGTACTGTAAATAGTGAATCCGAGGAGATAGTACTCCAAATCAATACCAGTAAGACCAGAGGACAAATTAAGTGTTGAGTGGTAATTTGTCAATCTCGGGGTAGACCCATTAATCAATTATCTGACTACAAATACCTCGAATATATAGAAATATATAGAATCATAGAGATAAACAGAAGAATTGGTTTGGTATGGGTAGCCTTTGGAAATCTGAGGCACATTTTAAAGGTGATTTCTCCATCTGCCTCAAGAGAAGGCATTTGACCATTGTATCTTACCAGATGATCTCCCCATCTGCTTCAAGAGAAAGGTATTTGATCAATGTAACTTACCAGTCTTTACCAATGGTGCTGAGAATTTCACCCTCTACCGAAAATTTACGGAAAAATTACGAGTTATTCAAAGATCCATGGAGATGATTGGCGTTACTTTTGGATCAAAATCAAATTTGTGGATCAGATAGAAAACATAAATTTGTGACATTACTGCAAAATATTCACTTCTGAAGTGTCAGTGGGTAGGCCACGTTGCTAGAGCCAATGATGGTAGATGGACTAGAAAAGTACTGGAATGGCGGTCCTGAAACAATACTAGAAACCAAGGCTGACCTACTGAAAGGGACGAATGATATTAAGAGCAAACAAAACTTACCAAATGCTTGTTATGGCTCAAACAATTTTAATAATTTCTATAACACTTGTTGATTTTTTAAAATCTCTCAATAAATCACGGCTACGTGCCGAAATGCGGGTTTCTAGAAAAACTAGCAACAAAGTAGTATTGAATCCGAGAATCTATTTTATTACAGATATTCTAAACAATACATTTGCGATGTTATTACCTCAGACACTATCTTATAACACGCACACCTGGCCAGTTCTTTAACGTTCTGTATCTTTTATCCTAGGTAGTTGGATAAAATGCACACACTATATTTCTCTGGTCTTCTTTACTAGAAAATTTTTAATTAAAGCAGCTAAAATTAAATTCTGACCATCCTTCATAGGAAGAGGGGTTCACATACGACATATGTCGCAAATAAATGTCCTAGTCCGTTTAAAGAGACCAACAGATTCACAATGAGCCCATATTGAACATGTGGAGCACTTAAGCCATGTCTCTTTGGGTTTAGAACTATTGAACATGTCAATACTATAGAGACATGAAGAGTCGTCATCGTCATCATCATCACCATCAGGATCAAAATCCGTATCTATTGGGTCATCATCTAAAAATAAGTTTTTCTCAGCTTGTTTAGCTGCACGTCTCGACATTATCTGCCATTTCTTAATATCTTTCTTCTTTACTTCACCAAGATATGGACTACTGGTTAAGACTTGAGAGCTTTCGTGTTTACTTGTTTTAGACTGAGTTATTAGACCGGGAGCTCATGACAGTTTTTGGTCTCCATGCCATGCTTCTGTATGCTTTTAATAACTACAGTGTAGGAGTTAATATATAGACCGCGAGCTCATGACAGTTTTTGGTCTCCGATTTCATACAGCATGCCTTTTGGAGGAGAGAATATTTACCCTGTGACAACAAAAAAGGGATGGTACTAAACCCCTGAACGCTTTCCGGTCATAGGGAAAATTGCATTTCCATTTAAACACAAAATTTTTGTGCTTTTCTCTGATTTAATATTGCTTGCCCTTTTGTTAAAAGAAAGTTATAACAAATTTAAAGTCTTTTAAATATATGCATGCGATTCGGAGGGTCCCAAAGGGCTCAAACGGTCATGTGATCTTGTAATAAAAAAATATGATTTTCCGCGTTTTAATACAGCATGCCTATAATTAAAAGACTTTAAATTTGTTATAACTTTCTTTTGACAAAAGGGCAAGCAATATTAAGTCAGAGAAAAACACAAAAATTTTGTGCAAGTGGAAATGCAATTTTCCCTATGACCGGAAAGCGTGCAGGGGTTTAGTACCATCCCTTTTTTGTTGTGACAGGGTAAATATTCTCTCCTGCAAGAGGCATGCTGTATGAAATCGGAGACCAAAAATGTCATGAGCTCCCGGTCTATATTACATCCAGAGGGAAGGGAAGGGACATCGGCAGGTATCTTAGCGCATCTGAAGAAACTAGTGAATAAAAAGTCAAAAGATGCTGCAATTCAGATGACAAAGCGTTGCGGTTGATACAGCTGAACTATCCAGTTCATTATTTTCAGACTGGGTTTGGTGTTCAAATAACACTATGCACACTTTTCTTACAAAAAAAATCCAGCACTTATCCATCACGTTTAAATTATTTAAAGGAAGCAAGGTAAATATGTTCCCAGTCCAACCTAATGGTCTCCATTGAGTTTTTGTATAAATTTTAGCACAATACTCCATCTCAATTTTAAAATCATAAATCGTTGAAATATTTTGTCAAACAACAATGAAGTGTGTTTAAAAATATTATTTTATTCAAAATATTTCAGATAAATTGCACAAAGAAAAATTCGATGGTATTATAAAGAGATAAAAATACTTAATACATTGTAAATGAAATTTAATTGATATACGTTATTTTTATTTATTCATTTCCCAAAATAAATGACATTAAAATATTACAATAATATTAATAATTGTCCTGGTTAATTGACTCAGTAGCAAAGGCCATTAATAATAATAATTATTATATTCAATATACAGTGTACCACGAAAGCCATCTCGGGAATTAAGGCAAATGGTACAAAGAATATACAACATACATACACACTAGCTGCCCCGCCGGGCTTCCTCTTTATTTTTATTTTATTTTTTTGAAATTTATAACATACTACTCGCAGTGAGGTAACTGTACAGAAGACAATACTATAAACATGTGAAAGGCCAGGATTAAAATGAACAGGATCACTTATCTGAGAGTCATTTTATAAACAACGTTTTAGGACATTTGGCGCTAGCAAGTAAAAATTGTTGCTAGATCTGACACGTGAACACGCTACAAAATTGCCCGTGCGAGAAGCATAGACTCTGCAAATCAATGCTAGTTATCTTCTGGGTTTGATCCTGCGACTTATTTTAGTCATCGCAAAACGAATCCTGACAAGAAATTGGAGGCACTTGAACTGCAATGGTAAAATTGTAGGAATCATCGGTATTCTAGTTCTAGTTCTAATTAGTGTGTTCCATTACATGAATTTGCGGGTTTATTTTACTCAGCAACACTATTGGTGCACCTAAGTTCAAAGTAAGAGCATAAGGAGGTATAACTGAACGGTTAAGATAGTTCAGAAATTCGACATTATAGTGAATAGCGTTTTCCTCATATACAACTTGTCAACAGACATGGAAGTACAGGAGAGAGATTCAAACTGACTCACGGTTACTTACCCAGTAACATTGTAACTTTGGAACAACTGAACCAATTTTAAAAATTCTTTTAATTCTAATTACTATATAAATCGTGTACCAAGTTTAAGTCGTGTTAGAAATATATCTAGTTACCTGCTGATAATTTCACGAAAATGCGTACATATAAACCAAAAATATGGATTTTATATTGCCCTCGCGCACAAATATCATTATATCTTTGAAAATATTGGACAGATTTTCAAAATAATTTCAATTATTATTAGTGCATAAATCGTGTACCAACTTTGCCGCTGACGAAACTTATGTTGATTATTTAAAGAAAAAATTTTAAATTTGAAAATAAATCGTGGATTTCGTTTTACCCGCGGGCACAAATATAATAACTTTGGAACTTCTGAACCGATACTTCTGAAATGATCTAAAGACAGAAAAAAAAAGTATGAAAATCGGATCAGCAGTTCTCAAGTGAAATTCTTGAGTGCACATTCGGACAGACAGAGAGAAAGAGAGACATTGCTTTGGACAGCTGTAAGACTATGCCACAAAAAAAGTCACAAAAGATACAAGGTATCTTGTGGTGCCAAATATACATAGGATTAGTAATCTTCTAGTTCTAGTTCATTGTTCATTGTTCATTCTAGTTCATTGAATGTTTACTACGAGCTCTAATTTGTGCGTAAAATGAATCAATTTAAAGAAATTTTCGTTATAAGCATATGTTTCTTTATAATAATATCCAATTTGGGAGACGAATGACACTGATTTGTCTGTATTGCATATTTTAACTGAATGCATTCAATTCGATGTTAGGGAGCAGTTATGCCTGTGCTATGATCTGTGTGTCACACAGTACTTATGGTCAGGCTGATACTTTTTCGAGAGAATTGAATTTATTGTTTTATGTGTGAAGTCTTGGACCTTAATCATCCTAAGTCTGTTTAATTTTTCTAGCAGACTTTTATTACAATTTATTTGTGTATGTGTCCCAGGAAGCATCTACGAAACTTATAGGGTGTGTGCCTTCTTTAATATCAAGTAAAAAAAGTTTTATATATAGGTCCGATTCGAAAATGTTGTAAAGTTATGGTTTATTAAAAGAAAAATGCAAGATATTTCAAAAATAAAATTTTGTATTAGGAAATACAAATAATAACTAACTAAATCACAATAATTGTTCAAGATGACCACCTGCATCTTGATTACAGAATTGAGTACGGTCAAATAGGGTGTTTGTTGCATTCTCAATTTTAGGATTAAGACGAAGTTTAGTTGGAGCATTACAAATTCTCGAAGAAATTCATTTTGATTATTTGCTTTCTCCGCATAGACAAGTTCTTTTATGTTTACCCAAAAGTAATAACTGAGCGGGATTAAGTAGCAGGATCGTGCTTAATACGAGTTTGCCCCCCCCTTGGCCAAATTAGTACGCAACATATCATAACAATGTTTAGTAGTTCTTTCCCATGCTTATTCATAAAAATGTTGTGGCCAAGATTCACAATTTCAGTTAGTGTTTAAATGCAATAACAATTATATTGTCACGTGGGTGGTTAAATGTAAATGCTCCAAAAACTCTTGGTTTTAACAATACAATTTATTAAATAATTATAAAATTACAGTGTTATTGTAAGATTGTATTCGTCCAAGGGAGTTGGGGAGACTTCGGTCCACACCATGTTAGCCGTAAGCGGCTTAGACCTATCTCTGAGGCGGGAGTTGCCCATAAGGGAGTCGAGAAGCCTAAATAAGCCGTCTTCTACTCACCTGGTGACTGCTGCTTCACTCACCGGATGTATCGGTATATGGAGTCGTTCTCTTGGTCGTCACCTTATTGAGTAGAACTAGTAGAGTAGTTGGCCCGGTTTCCGTACGACATACATTTACTACCTGTGATTGATCTAGTTCCGATATTCATTCGTCATGACAAGTATTACCTAATAACGAAAATGCACCTGCATAACGCAATCAGGTTACATATGGTAGACGCTGACAAATAGTTTTTTAATCAAACAGCTGAACGTTACAATGTCTAGGTGTCGTAATCCTGCCGTGGAGACAATTACCTTTGAGACAATATTAGAACGGTAAGGTGTTATTAATCCAGATCGAATTTTTTTCTAAAATTTGTATGGTATGGCCGTGCCCTAAAGTGCCTCGGTCTACATTTTGGGAACCACTAGATTAATGTCTTGGATTTGAATGTCCGCAGAAGTGGCACATGCCCCCCTCCCGGCTTGAGGAAAAAATATTTTTTCGGCTGACTTATTTACATTTTTAGTCTTACATTTTTCTCTTAATAAGTTATAAGTTTTTTCCAACTTTTTCGAATTGGATCTATGTTGATATAACTTCTTACTTAAGATGAAGGAATACATCCTTAAAGTTTGTTAGATTTCTCCTAGGACACCTGTATTTATTAACTGTTTTATGTATTTTAAGTTAATATACATTTTAATCAAGTAATTGGACTGCGTTAGGTAGAAATATGTTTTGTTGATGTTCGACAAAAATTCTAAGTAACTATTTTTATAAGAATATTATTTTTTCCAACCTAACCATTTCCACATCCTACTTATGAAACTATAACAGAGGTCGGCGACCAGCGACTCTTGCGACGAATGCGACCCGCCAAACGATTTTATGTGGCCCAACAATAAAAATTATGATGTTAATTTTTCGGATCCAATGTTACCAACACATTGCCGGGCTGCTGTAAGCTGCATTCACAGCCTCAAAATTAATACACTATACGCAGTGAATTGTGGCTAAATTTAATAGACTGTTCTTAACGTATAATAATAAACAGCGATCAGAGCTATACAAATTAATGCCTAACGAATGTTATGACATCTATGTGTTTTCAGTAGAGTGAGATAACTAGTTTGTTTATATACAGGGTGGCTATAAAATGAAGCCGTAACGTCAGCGATTTTATTGTGCCTGTGCTGTATTTTAAATGCCGTGAAATTTACTAATCCAAAACTTGCAGATTTATCTATTGATGAAAACTTAAACTAATTTTACCTTACCTTATCTTGTTTAGGGTAGAGTACCGGGCTATCCGTCCTCAACTTGTGCCTAGAGAAAACTTAAAAAGTTGGAATATTACGACTGACCTACACTGCAGGTCTGAGATACTGATTCAACTTGTGACATATCATAAAGATGATATAAGTTCATAGTCGAACGAATCAAAATATTGAAATCGGAGGAGTTTTTCAACCGTCTGTCAAAAAACATTGCGGCCTGGTATGTTTCCAGATGTTGGCCGGTTCATAGTCAACTGACGATGCTACGGTAAGATTGGGGTGCACTTGAGCCTACTGGAAGAACTTCTCAGCGCTGATGCGAATAAAGTCTTCCACGCTCGGCACGCCCAAATCGTGACTGATATCGACGTTGTCTACGAACCAATCAACGCCTGCGGTTTGACGTACACATTTGTTCTGGAACATCTGCATCCGTTAGATGTGAGCGGTGTTGGCGACACTGGATGCATACGACAGGATGGGCCGGATCATCGTGGTGTAAATCCTGGTCTTGTTCGAGGTGCTTAGACGGTTCTTTCTATGAAGAATAAAACAGAGCATGGCCATAGACTTCTTAGCTCTGGATATGGAGTTAAGTGCAAGTTTGGGGCCAAAATTGAGCCCAAGATATTTGACCTTATTACACCAGGGAATGTCCTCGCCAAAAAACCTAATCGCACCCGACGGAAATCTATACTTTTTGGTGAAAAACATTGCCTTGGATTTGTTCCCGTTGACAGCGACTCACCAACGAGTGCATCATTTCTCAAAACTCGAGCAGGTTTGCTGGAGTCATTGGGTAATTGGTGCATAGCTCCATGTACGCTGTATCATCAGCGTACTGGCACTTTATTGTTCCTTCCGTAGTCGGCATGTCGTTCATGTAAAGAGCGAACAACAGTGGAGACAACAGAGAGCCTTGTGGCACTCCAACCTCAACTGGTCTCCACGAGGAACAAATTTCATCAATCTTGATTCTCAAAACCCTGTTGGTAAGATAAGAGGCGATCATCCTGATGAGTGATGGAGGAAAATCTGCACAATGCAACTTGTAGACGAGGCCAACGTGTCAGACACGATGGAAGACCTTGGAAACTCCACTAAGATTGCACCAGTAGAGTTGTTTCTGTTGAAACCTTCAGTGACAAACTCAGTGAAATATCCGATATGTCGGTATCCGTACTACTCGTCAGGAATCAGACTGTTTGAGTCAGAATGACTCAGTGGTCTGATGAGAATAAGTTTCTCAAGCATCTTGCCGAGGCAAGGCATCAGCGAAATTGGACGATAGTTCTTAGCTAAAGAGCAATCGCTGTGTGTTTTTGGGAACAGAACTACGTCCGTTTTTTCCAAGGACTTGGAAAGTGACATAATATCAAAGATGAATAAGAAGCAGTGTTAGTGAAAAAAGTGATTTCCTACCTAAGTTCATAATCATATTAGAAATGCCGTCTGGACCGGGAGCTTTCCTGATTTTAAGACGTTTGCTAATGTCTTCCACTTCTTCAGGACTGGAGAAGTCGTGATTATCGGGCAGTTAAACTTTTCATCAGCAGACGGTATAAGTAAATGTTTGCATTACTATGTTTTATAGAATGCTGTTTGCAAGGCGGCATAGCAAAATCATTGACGTCACGACTCAATTTTTTCATCACTCTGTATCTGTATCATTAAAACAGTCTATTAAAAGTATGCAGCTAGCAAACTTTTGTCCACAGTCTATAGCGCACTAACTAGACGAACAACGTACAGAACACTAAATTTATAGCTGAACAATCACTTAAGTTACCATATGACAAACTAGTTAGTGACAATCTACATGAATGGCAAGTAGTGGGGCTATGTCATAACTGTGACAATTTGACCTTGAAAGTCCGACCAGCCGACTTTCAATGAAACCTGATGTAAAAAGATGTGGTTTTTTGAGGCTTGACCGTTGGACTATATGAACCGTGCCTTCTCGAAAGCCGTGCTGGAATCGTGTAGGATACATTATATTTATATGTGACTTTTGGAGACTTGATCTGAACAGTTATATAAAAGCAATATGTATGTATGTGAAAGGTTTGTGGTAAATAAGGTGGATAAATAAATAAACAAAACATGTTGAATAAATTTTAATTAAGAAAATTACGAAAACACGATAAAATACTCATATATAAATACCCGAATGGCCCCAGTTCTTCAACGTCATCCCAGTTTTCTACGTTCTGTTGCTCTACGTTCTGCTGCACTAAGCACAGTACATTAATTCATTGCTCTGATTGCGGCTATAGGTTTTTTACAACCTAGGCCGATATAAATACGTCGGCCTTGGTTTCCGACATAAATACGTGTAAAGTGCCGTAAACAAGAACTTAAGATTACAAAAGAAAGTGTGGTTCGCCAAAAAAATGCTGTTACTTAATGTGACCCGCGATATAAAAATTTTAAAAAAATTACTGTTTACGGCCCGCGACGTAACAAAGGTTGCCAATATCTGATCTATATCATCGGCGTCCAACATATGGCCATCGGGCCAGATTCGGTCCAATACTATTTTTTAAATAGTCAGCACGAGAAAATCTCCCTTGTTCTCAAGTGATTTTCTGAATTTCTATTCTTTCATCCTTTCTTTCTCAAATGGTTTTCTACAATTCTAGCCCCCCCGCCGCCCTCAAGTGAATTTATTAATTTTTGAACTGTTCCCCCTCCGTGTTCTGAACTGTTTTTCTTTTATATCTGAAACCTAACTAGCATAAATATGGCTCAACTCTAGAATGACAGAAGGTTCTATATTATACGGTTCTACATTAATACGACTCCAAGTTTAAAATAATTATCCAAGTCTAAAGCTTTCTATTTTATTATAAAATTCAATCTGAATCTAAATGAAAGACTTCTGTATTTAGTGTATCGTAAACGAACATTTCATCTCGAATATTCTTGCCGGTTTTACCCCGTCTATATTTTAAATCAGCATTATCATTTGATTTACACGCCATTGATTTTCGTCTTATTAAAGTAAGATACTTCTCGTCCGAATAGAATTGTTAGAGTCAGCATTCGTTTTTAATGAGAGCTTACTGTGTTTTATTTTGTCCGCAGCTATCTTGATATGCGCATCAGCCGATGAAATAGGACTAAGGATCTTGGAGGCTGTGGACCAATTACGTTTAGCTGAAGAGTTCGACAGCTTAAGCATTCTTGTGGACATCTCAACGTTACCCATGTGGCTACCTACTTTCTTTAATGGAACTACATCATTAGAAGATGCGCGAAATGCGGATAATAACACCACTAGTAACCTTATGAAGAAATATTTGCTGGTATTTACGGATACTGAATTACGGTTAAGATACAGGTACGTAATTAGATTATATTGAATTTTTATTTACTTGAGATTAAAGTAGAACTGCTTACTGATGTGCTTTAACAAAATGTTGTGATGCAGATCTTTGAAAAAAATGTTATACCATAAAGTTTTGTTTGGTAACAATGAAATAAGAAGAATTTTGTTGTGATTTTGTTTGTAATAACGTCGTTTGAGATCTATCGGTCGATCCATGTATTTACTTATCCCTTTATTTGATTTCAAGTTTTTAATTGTTGGTACTAAAGAATATTACAAATCAAAACGTATTTCAATTTAAGTAATAATTGAAGTTTAGAAATATATTAAAACTTGAAATAGGGAAATATGTGCCGATATTCTTATATATTTACTTACTTTCTTTTGAAAACAATATAAATGCTATATAATAAGGCTATATAAAATAAGAATTTGCAATATAAAATATTCATTCGCTATATATTTAAATTAAATTCTATAAAAAGGATTATAAATTTAGGTTTTATTATAAAGTGCTATATAGAAAATTTAAAATACTATATTGAGAACTGTCACGCTCAAATACGCAGTCTGGTGGTCAAATATTGTACTAGGCGCTCTAGTACTGTTTGAGCTTATTACATATGTTTTAGTCTTGTATTTTTGTTAGAATGTCGATAGAAATTGTGAAAAACTATAAAAGTAGAACAAATTGTAGTATTTTTGGCTGTCATTCAAAGACAGGACAAAGATAGGAATCTTAGTTTTTTTCTTTTTTTAAGAATAATGGAGGGAAAGTTAATATTAAGTCCAGATTGGGAAAAGATTTGGTTATGGACAGGAGTAAGGCATGGGAATATATTTTGAGTTAAAAAGTAACAGATACTATGCGAGTTTATTCATTACATTTGTCGCAGAAAAACAAAAATGCACTAATATGCTTACACCTGCAAGTTGCATTTTTAATTTCTAGCTGCTCCTGTCCAACTAAAACAAATTTTATTTCATGAGGCAATGAAGATAATGCACTTGTTTGCAAAAAGAATCTGTATATTGTAAATTCAGATGACCGAAACTCAGATGTACCACATTAAAATTACGTGCCCGGCATTTAACACCTGCTCAACTACAAATTACACTTTAATAAATCTACTGAAACTAAACTTCAATTACTGTAATTTGATGCCCACCTTCTGTTATACTCCGCGATACATGTGTGGGGCTTAAATATTAAAATATTTCGCAAATATTTACTCGCATTTTCATAAAATAAAAATGTACTGTGCTTAAATTAACCTGTTCACTAGTAGCATATGGACAGCTGAGTACTAGAGACGTCAGCCATATTGCCTTGGAGCACAATGCCATCATCGGTAATGTCACTTCTCAATAGAGAAATATAAATGCTACATAAATTATAAATGCTATCTTTATTAATTAAATTGGAGGCTATACCTGTTTCTTCATTTTTTAGGCCTCATATTTTGTTTCTACACGTTTCAGATCTACCGTAAACCGATATCCGCAAAATTCTATTTTTGTCTATCTGTCTATCTGTCTGTCCTTTCGTCTGTCTGTCCGAAATTCACGCAAAAACGACTGGACGTACTTTCACAAAATTTGCTATAATGATAGAATAAAACAAGGATTGAAACATACGCTATAAGGCATCTCATTTTTATTATTCTAGGGGGTGTTTTGGGGTTAAACCTATTTGTTAAAACTTAATATATCTCCTTTATTATTGACTATTATATTTGACTGCAGAAACGTATGATCAAAATAGTTTATAATAAGAAAACAAAAATTTTATTTTTCATTTAGATGATTATTTGGAGAGCTAGGGGGACAGCCTAAAGCAAAACTTTATATATCTCCCTTATTATTAACTTAACAACAAAAACGTGAAAAACTAAAATTGTTTATAATAAGAAAGCAAATATTGTTTGTTGTATATACTTTTTCAATTGGATGAATATTTAGAGAGTTGCCCCCCGTAACTCCCCAAATAATACTCCACACCCTAAAACTAAAATCTTGAAATATCTCACTTATTATTTATTTAAATCAAAAGTGTGAGGAAACATTTTTTTCTTCTGTTCAAGGCAGGTTTTAATAATATATATGTTTGGGGAGCTATAGAGAGAGCTACCTATAAATAGGGTGACCATCCGTCCCGGTTTTCTCGGATTGTCCCGGTTTTAGGTCAATTGTCCCGGTGTTCCGAAAAATGTTCTCGGGACGCCCGATTGTCCCGGTTTTTGAGGTGAGGAATCTTTTTGCTCTTCACTTTAAATTTGGGGGAGGTGAGGACCTTTTTTTTGCTCTTCACTTTGAATTTGAGAGGTGAGGACTTTTTTTTTGCTCCTCACTTTGAATTTGGGAGGTGAGGACCTTTTTTTTTGCTCTTCACTTTAAATTTGGGGAGGTGAGGACCTTTGTTTTGCTCTTCACTTTGAATTTGAGAGGTGAGGACTTTTTTTTTGCTCCTCACTTTGAATTTGGGAGGTGAGGACCTTTTTTTTTTTGCTCTTCACTTTTTTAAATTTGGGGAGGTGAGGACGTTTTTTTTGCTCTTCACTTGGATCTGGGAGGAAACAAAGACCTTCTTTTTTTTCCCAGTGTCCCGGTTTCCCTTCACTGAAATCTGGTCACCCTACCTATAAACGAAGTATCTCATCTATTATTTACTCAATATTGAAAATATATACAAAAGAGTGGTTTAGAATAAAAAAACGATTATTTTGTTAAATATCTCACTTATCATTTACGTTACAGCAAAAATGTACCTTACAAAAACCGTACGAAGTACGGGTACTCCAGCTAGTATAAAATTTCAGGTCAAATTCAAAAATTCCGATCATTGGAATTTAATGGAATTAAATTGGAAATGGGTATTGTTTAGTTAAATTTTCGCTTAATTTTATTTCAAAGGTATCGACATACCTAGGGTCCCGCAAACTTTGGGACGCAAGACTGTCATAAGTAACTAAATGAACACCGTTGAGGAACATCTAAAATAAAGGTTCCTTACAAAGTTACAGGCGCGCATTTTTAAAACTAACAAATGTCTAAAATGTCATCAATATCGAGTGAGGGAGCGAGTTATTTTTAATAAATATTTGTAGCACATGGAGTTCTTATGTCCTTTTTGCTCAATTTCGTATGTTTTTTTAACTCATAATTAATTTGCCTTATTTTATTCATGACTGATTCATGACATGATACAGGGTGAAACAGGAAAACGGGACGCCGTCATTATTTTCTTGACTATCACTAGGCAACATCTTTTTTTTTTTATAACTTGAGTAAAATTAACTGTTTTAGGATAAACAAAATTCACGAAAATGTCTGTAGTACTATCAGATTTTTAGTTATTCAACTTTGAAGAATTTACGTTATTATCAGTGTAACAGTTCCAAAGAATCATTTATATATATATATATATAGTGGTACCTCGGTTTTCGTCGATAATCCGTCCGAAAACAATCGTTGAAATCCGAAACCGACGAATACCGAGGCAATTATTTTCATACGAATCGCAATCAATAAAAGAAGCACAAAAACACTAACACTCGAAAGCAATGGAATTGTTTGGCTAGACGGGCGGGCTAGATGATCACAGAACGAGAAACAACGCAACACTGCAAAGCGCGTGGATTGCGGTACGCCAACAAAATCCGAGTCAAAATTTTTTGCAAAAAATCGACGAAAACCGACACCGATGATAACCGAAGTCAACGAAAACCGAGGTACTACTGTATATACAACTATATTAATGATATACATTTTTATTGTGTAAAAAAACAATACTGAAAAACTGTAAAAATATAAATCACAAAAATTTCATTGTCAAGAAAAAACAAAAATAAAATTGAATATCCTGACATTCCTTCTGTTATGAAAGCAGTGTTACATGGGACTGACATTCCAGTTCCTAAACCACCTTCTGATTGGGAACATTTTCTAAATTTATTTGATGAAATTGTAGAAGAGCACATAGTAGGTCCATCGACTTCTTCCGATCCGGATTACGACTTTCGAAGCAGTGCCGAACCACATCTCATAACTCAAACTGAACAAAACGATTTAGTACGAGATTAAGATTTAAATTTAAAGTGACGAGCAAGGTGAAAGGTTTCACCAGGATATAAGTACAATTGAATATCGTTACCAGGGAAGATGGGATTCAATTATGATGGGAGACTAGTAGTGCTGGTTTTTGCAGAGGGAAAATGATACCGTTCATAGAAGAAAAAATTTTATATTAATTTTTTTTTTCCTGACTTATATTTTTACAAAGTTTTTCAATATTGTTTTTTTACACAATAAAAATGTATATCATTAATATAGTGTATATACAGTGGTACCTCGGTTATCGTCGGTTTCGGTTTTCGTCGATTTTATGCGAAAATTTTTGTCTCTGTTTTCGTCGGTTGCCTCGGATTTTGTTGGAGTACCGCAAACAACGCGCTTTGCAGTGTTGCGTTGTTTCTCGTTCTGTGAGCATCAAGCCCGCCCGTCTAGTCAAACAATTCCATTGCTTTCGAGTGTTAGTGTTAGTATTTTCGGACGGATTATCGACGAAAACCGAGGTACCACTGTATATATATATATATATATACCATCTTATTATGCTCGGGGAAAATAACCAAATATCAGAAATATTCCGACGAATAAGACTGAGCTGAGATGTATTTTGAACACTGGTACACATTTTAAAGAACCCAAATATTCCCATATCACTGAAAGTAAAAGTTTATGAATCTTGCATCCTCGCAAACAATAAGAATGGCAATCCAAAGTACTAACAGACTGAGAACAACACAAATGGCAATGGAGCATTTCATACTTGGCTTGCGAGACAAAATCAAAAATTCAGAGACCCTGCAAAATTAAGGACGTAATACACTGCATTGTGAAAAGCATCGTCGAGGACAACTGGAATAAGAAAGTTCAAGATAAAGAGACATCAATAAGACAAGGGAGATCTATATCCAGTAGCGAATGAATACAGGTTAAGGAATAAGAAGAAAGAAGAACTATATGAAAAACACGTGATTGGCGTGTCGTTTCATCCGACCTTATTACTCTTGTATAAATTTATTCAATACTGTCACTTCTGTATTAGCCTCTACAGTAGACACGGTTGGAACAATTTGGCTTGTACGGCTCGTGGAAATTCGGACACATGATAAATTTTATAAACTTAATCTGTAGACTCTGTTAATTTTACCAAACAACAATTATTATCATTTTAAGATTTTTTATGTTATTTTTATATTATTTTTTATTTAAAATAATAGGTTCCCAACGCCTAGATAGGCGTATAAGGGGCAGTGAAGGTAAGTTCTTCCTTTCTAGACCACATAGATATGAAAGCCACGTAGTCAGTGTGACGTTTCGACCAAGAATATTATAATATATATATTAATATTATTTCAGAATATTTTCAGATTAAATATAAAAAAATCGCTTGTGCACTATTATTATTATTTTTATTATTATTATAAAATTCCCCGTATGAATAAAAAAGCTGCGAGTGAAACCTGAAATATATCTCTAAACGCCGATAATCAACTTAAAATATTTATAAGCGTGGACGCCACGAACAGTACTGTCACACGGGTGAGACCTACACATTGCTGCCGTTAAAACGTTAAAAAGGCCACGAGCTAAAAGTCGCATGCAGAGAACTAATTTTACTGCCATTACATCAAAGAAAATATCTTGTTTTAGTGCGTTAAATTTGGACGATATACAAGTACCCGTATTCATCCACCAGAAGCCCGCGCACAGTGGCACTACCGAACACTTCGTGCATTGATTTCCCGCGCTAACAATTAAAAATGTTTTGCGCTGTTCTTTGTTGTACAGATCAGTCCGGTGCTGCGCGTTTTGCATCTGGCTATAGCGTATTATTGACATGAACAAGGCGCTAAAAGAAAAAATGAAATAATATTAAATAAAATAAAATAATTACTCGTAATATCTTAAGAATGTTTTAACTTATTATATATTAATTACCCTCCATTCCTAAAAATTAACTACTTCAATAAACTGCCGCCCGGGTGCAGTGCAACTTTGGTATCCCCAGATTGCGGCAGCTCTGTTAATAATTATGTAATAAAGAAGAAATAATTCGCAACAGAATACAATTAAGTATTTAAATTGCGCTAAAAACAAGAAATTTTTGTAAGTATTGTTAAACTCCGATTGCAAGAAGCAAATCTTCGTGATCGAGTTGCCAAACGAAAGCCGTAGTTCATAGTGATAACAGGGCAAAATGATTTCAATGGACACAAATAATTCAAACTGGTCAGCAAAAGACCCGAAATAAGTTCTTTGGACCGATTAGTCGTAATTGTAATTTGTAGATTACTCTGTCATTTTATCTCGCGTCCGTACTTCCATAAACGGCAGAGTATATACAGTTTATTATTCGAATACAAAATTCGAGTCTAAGACAGAAAGATTTGGGGAAGTAATAGGGAAGCCTGTTATACATGCCTTCTGTCATACAATTATGAAGATATGGAAGGCAAACTTGAAAGTATTTAGGCTAATTTAGTTGCATGAAGTATAAACGAGGAGAAACTGAAAGTAATGTGGATTAATACTTATAACATATACAGATTTTCCATCAACGGCGAAGATTTAGGAGCCGTCGAAGAATTTTGCTACCTCTTTTGCATTCGCAACAAGGAGATATGTACCTCCATCTAGGCTAGAAATAAATAGATCATAGACGTCACGCAATAAACTTGGGTATCTGTCAACATATGTTTACGAGCCAAATTCTCGTCATTTGCGGGAGGTTTTAATTTTCTGCTTTAATATGAAGAAATCTGCGGCTGAGGCTCACCGAATGCTTTCGAATGGCGAGGCCGCTATTAGTAAAAGAACGTGTCGTGAGTGGTTTCAACGCTTCAAGAACGGTGATTTTCACGTCGAAGACCGGCATAGCGGTGGAAGAAAGAAAGTTTTCGAAGATGCAGAATTGGAGGCACTACTTGATGAAGACTCCTGTCAAAGTCAAGAAGAATTGGCACGATCATTGAGAGTGACTCAACAAGCAATTTCAAAACACTTTAAAGACATGGGAATGATTCAGAAATAAGAATTCGACTTCGGTCAGATATCAAATACAAGTGAAATAAGTATTGAAAAAGAAACTCCTGGAAAATAGATTCAGAAGAAAGGAAATTGGGTGCCGTATGAGTCGAAACCAAGATATGTTGAACGGCGTTTGTTTGCTTGTGATTTCTGCATCGCATTGTGACTAGAGACGAAAAATAGGTTCATTACGATAACCCCAAGCGCAGAAAATCATGGGGATATCCCGGTCATGCTTCCACGTCGACGGCCAAACCGAATATTCACAGCTCCAAGGTCACTCTCTGTATTTGGTGGGACCAGCTCGGCGTAGTTTATTATGAGCTGCTAAAACCGACTGAAACAATGACAGGCGATCGTTATCGAACGCAATTAATGCGTTTGAGCCAACCATGGAAAGATAAACGGCCTCAATACAACAAGAGACACGATATAGTGATTTTGCAAAGTGGTCAAGACATACCTGTAAACGTTGAAATGGGAAGTCCTACCCCACCCGCCGTACTCTCTAGACGTTGCTCCCTCTGACTATCACTTATTTCGATTAATGGCACATGGCCTGGCTCTCCAGCACTTCCGGTCTTATGGAAACGTAAAAAATTGGATTGATTCGTGGATTGCTTTAAAAGATTACCAGTTTTTACAACGCGGGATTCGTATGCTGCCCGAAAGATGGGATAAAGTACTGGCCGCGATGGACAATACTTTGAATCATAAATGTATAACCAGGTTTTTAAAATAAAGCCTCGAATTTCGGGGGAAAAAACGGCGGAAGCAAAGTTGTACACCTATGTAAAACCAATGTAAAAACTGTTCTGATGTGTGGCAGCCAAAAATGAAAAATTACTAAAGAAATGACCCATAGACTCCAATTTTTTATCAACAGATCTCTTTGCAGAATTGTACGCGTTACTTGGTCAAACCATATTCCCAATACCCATCTTTGGGAATCGACAGCATAAAAATGTATCCACTTGGGAATGCAGGAAAGAAAGCATTGAATATATCATTCCCTTCGCAAGACAGTAAACGATATCTCTAGAATCGCACTAGAGTGGACCCTTAAGGAAGCCGTCGTAGAGGTCGCTCTGTATCCACATAGAGCAAGACGATATATTAGATCGTCAAGGATAAAATTTGTAGAAAGAAAAAAGTAAAGCTGGTTGATTATTTAAAAATATAAGGAATTATTTTATTCAAGTATGCACCCATATTGTTTATACACATTTGCCATTTAAGCGGCAGGTTGTTCAGGCCGGTGGTATAAAATCCTGGCGAACGAGAGTCAATGAAAGACCAGCCTTACAGCATTGTCGGAAAGAAACTGTTTTCCTATTAAAAATTTGTCCAAATTGCGGAAAAAGTGGGGGCTAGGTCTGGTGTGTATTAAGGATGCTGAAGAAGTTCCAACTCCAATTCCTGTAGATTTGCCACATATGTGCAGTGTGTGGTCTAGCGTTATCGTGTAATAAGATGAATGTCGATCTGTTCAACAATCTAGGCTGTTTTTCTTTAAGTTTTTACATCATTTCGTCTAGTTGGTTGAAGTATATTTCTGCTGTGATCTATGAGCCAGTTTTTTGTTTCTTTTGTTTTTAAGTTACCTGTACGAAATTTGGCAAACCAATTTGATATTGTCTGCTGCGTAGTAACACTGGAGCCAAATACACTATTAATGATTCGCGTGGTAAACGGTAAAATATTAACCCTTTACCGCATAGTGTGCCATATATGGCACATTCCGATTTTTATTTTTTATTTTACTTTTAAAACTGAATCAGAACGTTACTTCATGAATGTTCATATATGCCACATACACAGCAATGGATCCTGCAGTATCTCAAGTAATGGGCTGCATTAGATTTGAGGATATCAAGCGGAAATTGCACTTCAACGATAACTCTGAATTTATTGAGAAAGGACAACTAGAAGATTCGACCTTTTCTTTCAAAAATTCGAGGGCTACTGCTTTTAATCCCTAATGAAGAACACCTAGCAATTGACGAGCAAATAATACGGAATCATTTTCTTTTGTAACATAATGTAGAATCATAATGTTCCATGTATGGCACAAACCCTAAATTATTATTTTAATTATTATTTTTTCATAAAAATAATAATTAATATTTTAAATATATTTTTTTAATTAATTTTTCTATCAATAAGAACCAATTCCTAATGCTCATGAATTATTTCAGCCAAAAATAAAAATTCACGCAGTAAAGAGTTAAGGTAAATTATTAATGTCAAATAATAACCTGTTAAAGTCGGCAATATTAATAACTACAAGTTTCATCCTTGACGACTGATATTAAGAACTTGATATATACAGAACTACCTGGCACCTGGTGACGAGGTCTGCTCTTCCCAGATCCCGAGGACGCAAGTTTGTGAAAGCTCTAAAACGGATCTGGTCGTCATAGTTGTCTGAGCGGAATGAAATGTCAGCCACAAATATACTTGCTGTTCCAATATTGTCCTATACCTTTGGCGTCCTTAAGTGGAACGTCAAAGAATTACAAAAAATTACAGTTCTTGGACATTCAGACCAGAAAAATCATGAACTACCGTAGCGTACACAAGAAATCCTCCGTCCAGCGTATTTATTTCCCCCGTCATCTGGGAGGTAGAGGACTGCTAAACCTATAGAGTCTTCAAGGCAAAATTGTTCTAGGTGCCACTATCCGTACGTTAAGAAGCGGTGATCCCCTCACGTAACTCGTCACCACCCACGAGTGCTGGAAAAGGAGCATTTTTGTTTCAAGCAACGCACAGAGCAGCAGACAGTCTTGGATTGGCCGAATTAGCGCCGAAATGAAGATTCGCTGGTACTACAATGTCAAATGAGGAGTACAGACTAATCAGCGAATCTATTATGCAGAGCAACGTAAGCTCATATGTAAATAAAATAGAAATGTAATTTTCAACGCATATCCTTAAGCACACAATTTGTCTATTCGATTTTTGTTGCTCATTTAGTTAATAGTTTCAAGAATGCAATGGCTGAACTATTTTACTGCTTTCTTCAAAGTCAAACAAACTATAATTTTCGCTGCAAACTTTACTTTCCGCACAATTGGTTACAGAAGTTTATATTTAATGTTTAACATTTTAGACGTAAATTTACTTTTAAAGTTTTTACTCTTATAAATTTATAACAAAGCTTTATTAAGAAAGTTTAACATTACGATTTGTATTATATTCTGATTTAATCTCTGATACAAGTGAATCGTACATATATAACTAGCTAGTGTGTGTTTGTGATCTGGGTAACACTGTGACGTCATTTTTCCTAAGGTTCTTGTGATTGGCCAACTGGGGACTCTTGAGGTCTCTTGAATGACAGGTATTTTGCAGATTTATTCTCTAAGAATCTACGAATATAATTACATATAGAAATGTGTAGGATTTCGTAGGTATAATCAAGAAATTATAGATACTCCTATATGATATGACCGTTATAAATAATATTTTGCAAATTTATTCTCTAAGAATCTGCGGATAAAATAACATATAGAAATGTCTAGAGCTTCGTAAGCATAAACAAGAAACTCTAGACACTCCTATATTCTATGATCGAAATAAAAAATATTTTGCAGATTTATTTCCTAAAAATCTGTGAATAAAATAACGTATAGAAATGTCTAGGATTTCGTAGGCGTAAACAAAAAACTCTAGACACTCCTACATTCTTTGACTGTTATGAAAAATATTTTGCAGATTTATTTTCTAAGAATCTACAAATACTACTATAATTATTTACAGAAATGTCTAGGGTTTCGTAGGCATAAACAAGAAACTCTAGACACTCCTATATCCTATGACCGATATGAAAAATATTTTGCAGATTTATTTCCTAAAAATCTGCGGATAAAATACGTATAGAAATGTCTAGGATTTCGTAGGCATAAACAAGAAACTTTAGACACTCCTACATTCTTTGACTGTTATGAACAATATTTTGAAGATTTATTTTCTAAAAATCTACAAATATAATTATTTACAGAAATGTCTAGGGTTTCGTAGGCATAAACAAGAAACTCTAGACACTCCTATATCCTATGATCGATATGAAAAATATTTCGCAGATTTATTTCTTAAAAATCTGCGGATAAAATTACATATAGAAATGTTTAGGGTTTTGTAGGCATAAAAGAGACACTCTAGACACGCCTATATCCTTTAACCGATATGAACAATATTTTGCAGAATTATTCTCTAAGAATCTACGAATATAATTATATTTAGAAATGTTTAGGGTTTCTTAGACATAAAAGAGAAACTCTAGACACGCCTATATCCTTTAACCGATATGAACAATATTTTGCAGATTTATTCTCTAAGAATCGACGAATATAATTACATACATAAATGTCTAGGGTTTCGTAGGCATAAATTAACGTCTCGAATTATTTTTAGTTTTAACAATATAAATGTAATGTACTGAATAAAAATGAATCGTTTTCCCATCTTAAAAAGTTCATGAATAAATAATCTAACTATATAATTAGCAAATATCTGTATGTATTGTCGGTAACATTATGACGTAAATTTTTCTCATGATTGTGTAACTGGGGACATCCTGTCTCTTGATTGGCAGACAGGTGACACCCACTCCCGTGACTGGCTAACGAGTGATATCCTGTCCCATGATTCGCTGACCAGCGAACAAATTAAGATACGTTAAAAAATTAAACCAAATACACATACAAACAATTGAAAATTTTATATTATAAATCCGTCATTGTTGACGGGTAATAACCTAGTAATGTAATAATAATCTAATGCAACTTAATGCGCCTGAAACATTATTTTACTGAATATTATTAGTATCGATTTAAATTAAAACACCGCCAAAGTGACCTATTATGTTCATTAATAATTTCTGCTCTCGGGAAAATAATGTATTGTCTCATAAGTGATTCAAATAGGTCATCATGCTAAACATATTTTTACCTGTTTGGTGAAAACAAGTGTTCATAAGTTTAATATTAATTAAAGTTCATAAGTTAAAATTCACTTAATAAACACACTCTTATTAATAAGAATATAATAATTCATTATAGTAAATTCAAAGAATAATGAAATCGAACTATAATATGTATCTTTTTGTAATATGTAAGTAAGAGGGAAACTTCTTTTTTTATGTTGCATATTTATAATATCATCTTAGGCTTGTCATGTCAATCATAATTTTTACATATCAATCTAAATTTTGACATGTGGTATCTGACATATGTAGTTTTTGAGTGAATATAACTTCAATATAATGAAACTTAACCAAAAATTTAAAAGCCAGATTTACAAGTTCACATGGTTCCATAAAAGTCTGTTTACACCACAACAGTCACCAAGGTAATCAGAGCTAAGGCTGTTCCAAACGTTTAGGTATGAGCTTTTCTTTTATGGTTTGAAGTAGGCTTTTGCTAAACAAAATTATCAAAAATCTCACTTAATCGGTAAAAGTTACTAAAATTGAAAATCTAGTTCCGCCTAAACGTTTGGAATAGCCTTTAGTTATAAAATGAGACAGATAATATCTACTGATATAGCATGTTTCTATGGTTTAGGCTGAACTAGATTTTGACAACTAGTAATTTTTATTGGTTAAATGAGGTTTTTGATCATTTTGTAAAGCCGTCAACAATCAGGAAAAATAGAGTTTGTGACAACTTTTAAAAATTAAAATTCCATTTAGTTCCGCCTAAAGGTTTGGACTATTTTTATATGTCAAAAGTTTTTATGTGTTATCACACTTTTTCGGCAATTAACAAAAGGGTTTAAATTTTTAACATAAAAATTGTAAGTTGTATCAAGTTGATATTTTTTGATTTTCTATTAAGAATTATAAAATAAACAATTAAGTCGCAGTATGACCAGAGCCGTAGGGAAGGGTTGGCATTGGGGCACTTGCCAGGGGCGCGAGGTTTGATGAGGGGCGCGTGACCTGATGAGGGGCGCCATAATGTATATTTGGTCATTAAAATCGAAGGTGAGTTTTTTTTTGCTCATCACTTGGTTTTGGGAGGCGAGGGCCTTTTTTTTGTTTAATCAATTTACTTTATTTGCCAAGGGCGCCAAAAACATTGCTATGGCTCTGCGTATGACTTCAAAGAAATATGTTGGGTCGCGCGGTAAAAAGGTTGAGAAACGTTGTTATATACCACACAAATTATTTGTTTACTGACGTACGTTTTGACCTTATGACTATTATCAAAGACGTTTTTTTTTTTGACAAAATCATTTATGCCTAAACTAATCCCATCGGTCCTTTACAACAAAACGGACGCTAAGATACCACAAAAAAGAAACCTGTGCTCGGTCGAAGCATATAATGGATGCTATATTTTATAAGATGAAGTTTACCACCCGAGCCGGAGATGAGGGTTGTAATCATACGAGTGGCATAAAACCATTATAGGCGAGTCAAATACAATATTTTATCTAAACTATATAGTTTTATCATTAAAAAATTAATAGGTTTAATTTAAAAACAGAAATTCTTATTATCAATTGTTTAACTTCAGAACCCACTTTATTAATATAGTTGACGAACTATCAGCTGATTATATTATGCAACAATGTTTAAAATAATATTATTTATTGTTTCAATTATTTTAACTTATAAATAATATTCTAGTTATAAAGACGGGCTGTGTGAGGCGTAAATAGATATGATTGCCAAACATTTTAACTTGCAATATAAAAAAACAGTACATTCTTCCAGGTGAGCACGCATGCGCGCCTTTTCTTACAATTGTTGCAACATGATCAGTATTATGTATTTACAGTTGGATACATAATGCATTTATTATTTGATGGTCGTAGATAAAGGTTATTTATGAAAAGTCTTTTTCCGTATTTTTCTTTAAATAAGCCATAACTTTTAATTCCTATTAATGGCTCCACGTTTCGTTACATATCGATGAAACGTTTAAACTCACACAGCCATTCACTTTTCATAGGCTGTGGTTAGGCACTAATAGCTACAGATGCTATCCACCAAAAATGTTAGCTAACTAACTCATTCACATTTCTTTTTGCCAATTATTTGTTTGTCTTTTAAAGAATAGTAATTTATGTACCTAGACGGGACAATGAATATTTTCGGGGCTGAAAAGAGAGATGGACAGCTGAGGTATAGCCGAATCTGTCAATTTCTTAAGGCACGAAAAACCATTTTTTTGATGTGGTTAATAATAATTAAAATTCAACATAACTATGTGATAATTATATGACGTATTACGCACTACTCTGCTTCGTACGGAACTATATTTTGAAATCTAGAGACTTCAAATGATTGAATGAGACCTTAAGTCAGATAGTTTTACCATAGTAAATCGGGCTTTTTAAGACAATTTGGGTTAAAATTTTAGTTTTAATAGAGTTTGATTTTAACTGTCTAACATAACAATATGACAGGACAATTTAAATAAAAATATGATATTTGAAACATAAACTGACATATATTGGGCATATTAGCCAACATTAAGAAAATCACTTAGTATTTGACATGCAGGCAGATCACATAAAAAAATAAATTACTATCTAGTTCCGCATGAATCTAAGAAATGAATAATATATACATTTATATACATTATCGAAACAAACAAATACCAAATGTTTCCCTGGATAATTAAGGGACGTGTGCTGGCCCAGTATAGTGACCAGTATAAAAGAATAGAAACTATATAGAAGAGTAGATAACTAAATAAGAAATAAAATCAGAAAAGAGAAAATAAAAGTGTTTACTTATAGATGCATAGAAATTGAATGTATTGTCAAAAAATATGACAACTTTTATTTACACAAAATAGTGGGGGAAAAAAATACTGCAAGTCACAATTATGCAAAGGATCTTGTCTATTAGTAGACAAAAAAGGTAAAATTGCCGGTTCAGTTGAAGAAAAATTGATAATTTGGAAAGACTTCTTCAAAGATCTCTTTAAAGATGATAGATCCTCTTCACACTTTGAAGGAGACTTCGAGAGAAAACCAGACATCTATAAAGAAGAAGTTATCTACGCAAAAAAACAAATAAAGAATGGAAAAGCACCAGGTCCAGAGGAAGTAAACACAAAATTACTGAATATGATACATGTAAAAATAAGAAATAAACAAAAGAAAATTTGAAAAGTTTATTAAATAAACTTAACTCTGTATGACTAAAGTACGTCTTAGATATAAACACCGGGAAGACTAAAGTACATGGGAGTAAGCAAGAAGAAGGTGCCATCCCTCGATTTGTGAGTGCAGACAAAATTGAATGTATGTTGACCCATTCAATTTTGTGTTTTCATATATATGTTTGGATGAAGACATCTCACTACTTACCAATCGAATAAAAGCTTCGATTAGTGAAATGCTACAGCTTTCCAGGGGTGTTCTATAGTGTAGATGCCTGGATTTTAAATAAAGAGTTAAGTAGGAGAATAGGTGCCTTAAAAATGTGGATCTACAAAAGAATATTGCACATATCCTGGACCGGCAGAACGAAGAATGAAGAAGTATCTACCAAGATAGAAACAAAACTACAAACTACGTTCTAAATTAAAAAGTTGGAATAGCTGGGCCATGTAATGCTAATAATAAATACTATTTATTACAGTTAATAATGGAAGAAAAAATAAATGACAAGAAGTCAGAAGGAATAGGACGAATATTCGTGTTACAGAACTTGAAAGAGTGGTTCGGAATGTCAAGCATAGACATTTTCAGTACGGTGGCATCCAATTGCTATGCTAGTGGCAAACCTTTGCAGCGGAGATGGCACTTGAAGAAGTAGAAGAAATTGTATTAAGAACTTTTATTGTTTATTGTGATCGTAGAAAAAGCAATATATCTTTTACAAATAAAAAGTGGGTTTCTTACATTCATGACATTTGTTCAAGCTTTTTTAGTAATAATAAAAATAAAATATTTATTTAACCAAAGCAGTTAATTACATTTTAAACGTACATAACATACATACAATATAAGATATTAATTAAACGACACATTTTCCCTTCCAAAACTTACTTAAATTTACCTCTTGTTTTATTTTATCATCTAATTTATTAAATAAATGCAGTCCTTTAAAAAATAAATTGTTTTGTGCTCCACTTTTTTTAAACCATCTCCTTTATTTTAAAATAATTTTTATTTCTTAAATTATAACCTCTTCAACAAACATAATATTGCAACTTATATAATGTGGCACTAGGCCGTTTTTAATTCAAATATAAATATCAGTGTCAAAAAATATATTCTTTGCTTAACATCTTGCTAGTTTACAGCTTCTAGCATCTGTTTAATATTGGTTCTCCTATTTACTTTTAAAATGATTCTCATAACTCTATTTTGTAGTTTCTGGAGAAGAGAAGTTTGACTTTTATCGCACAAAAAAAGTAATGTGGCACAGTAATCTATATGTGGAGCCACTATCGTTTTATATAGATTTGCAACCTGTAAATATGTCCGTTTATTTCTTATTTTACAGAGAAAGTACCTTTTTTGCAATTTTCTTACACACATAATCTGTAATATCTTCCATACTTATTCTATCATCTATTATAACACCCAAATATTTAATGTTCCTAACCCTTTCCAATTTTTCGTCATCTAAATACATATCAAACATTGGCACATCTCTATTTCCTAATATCATATATTTTGGTTTACTTATATTGACTTGAGGTCTATTAGTTTCAAACCATATAATTAAATTGGATATTATTTTATTTAAACCCTCGTCAATATTTTCTACTGCCATATAAATTAATGTATCGTCTGCATTCTTATATATATCATTAATGTACTAGATAAAAATTAATGCCTCAAGATTGTCCTTTGCGGTACTCTAATGTTTACCTCAACAATAGATGAAACACTATTATTTATCCGAGTTTTTTGTTTTCTATTAAACAGATAACTTTTGAACCACTTTAGCGCATTGCTTGTTACCCCAAAAGCCTTTAATTTCGCTAACAACATCTTAACGATAGTTTCAAACGCGCGTTTTAGATCCAAAAATATAACAATGATAATTTTACCGTTATCTAATTCCTGCTTCCAATCATTAATAATATAGTTTAATGCCGTTTCACATGAGTGTTTATATCGCATCCAGATTGTTGTGCGACAATTATATTATTATTATTAGAAATGAATGCATCAATTTGTTCCATAACATATTCTTACAGGATTGTCAAACAGACTGTCAAAGGAGAAACATAGTGATTTGTGTACTTACTGAAATCCAAGGTAAAACACTTTAGTTTTTTCTTGAACTGTAATTATTAAATATTATATCAAAAATTTCTCGAAAAACAATAATATTCTCTTTATTTACTTACCTTTTCATAAAAATAACCACATATCACTTTTTCATTCACCTGTCAAAAAATAAAAATAATCTGACATCTGAAGGAAAGAAGCAAAGAAACAATCGCACCCTAGAGACTACGAAATCCAAGAGTTAGGACAGCTATTACAAATAGCACAGGATGACAAAATTAACATAAAATTCATGTGGATCAAAGCTCATCAGGGCATAGCTGAGGGCAATGACGAAGCGGACAAACTGGCCAAAAAGGGCTGCACTCTTCAGCTGACCAGTTCAATAAATCATAAAACACCTAGAAGAGACTTAATTAATTTTATACTGAAGAACATAAACACAGAATGGGAAAATGAATGGAAAACATTATCTAATCAAAAAGGAAGATTTTATGCCGCCATAGAAAGAACTCTACCAAAGAAACCATGGTTCCAACATGTAGCCATACAGCGCAGCTCCATTGTTACCCTCTGTAGATTAAAAACAGAACACGCCAAATACCCAGAACACCTACACAAGCTTGGTATCACTCAGTCGCCACTTTGCACCTGTGACAATAGAACAGTAGGAAACCTGAACCACATCTTTTTTCAGTGTACCTCACACACAAACCAGAGGTTCATCCAACGATTCATCCAACAAATTACTAAACAACTAAAGAGAGAACCTGTAGACATAAAAGATATTTTAAGGAATCCTAATACCTACAAATACATAATGATTTATATCAATGATTCCGATATAGAAATTTAAGTTTTATCTTTTTTATAATAATCTTAAGTTTTGTATACTAATTGTAAATTTTTGTTAGCTGGCTAATATGGCTGTACAGGCTAAGGCCAAATAAATAATTTAATTAAAAAAAAAAAGAAGCAAATTGAGAAACTGCATACGCAGTTCTCTGCAAGTCCACTAAAGAAAATGTCTTACAACGTCTCAATCCAAATAACTTTAAGCGGGTAATATATAAATTTTAAACAATATTTTCAATTTCCCTAAAATTAATGCCTCTGACTACAGGAGTGTTTCTCAACAACTATCAACGTCAACATTAAATGTCAATAACCCAAATTCCTCGACGGACGCCTCTGACTACAGAAGCGTCCCTACAACACCAAAAAATTCAAATATAAATAAACATACCAATCCAAATGTCTCATTCGCAAATGTTACTAAAAGTAACAATGTACTTTTTCCAAAGAAAAACCAAGCTATAATTTTAAATGCAATGGAAGGAATACCTGTTAAAGAATATATATTTAAAATAGGCAATATAATTGGGCTAAAAAAATATTCTGTTTGCATCTAAAATTTCAAATCAAAGGATATGCATAAACTTGTCAAAAAAAGAACTAGTCGACAAACTACTTACTACACATAATTCAATAGAAGTACTAGATCACGAAATCGAAATTAGACGTCTAATCACTCCAGCCCAACGGATCATAATTTCAAATGTTTGTCCCACAATTCCCCCACAGCATTATTGAAAATCTTCTCATACAAAACGATCTCAAACTTGTCCAAACCAATCACTTTTCAAAGAGTAGGGATCCAAGAAGAAGAATACAATCACATTCTTAGTTTCAAACGACAAGTCTACATTACAATGAATGAAGAAAACGAAATTTCAAACAGTCTAATAATTAACTACGAAGATATATCCTACAGAATTTTTCTTTCATCAGATATCACATGTTACTCAAAAGAACAAAAAAAATAAATCGCAATAAATGAACTAAAAAATAATAAATGCTGTGGACCCGATAACATCCCACCGGAACTAATCGAACAACTGCCGGAAGAAATGTTAGACTACCTACTACAGATATATAATCATATTTGGGAACACAATACATATCCGAATCAGTGGCAAGAAACCAAAACAGTACCAATATTAAAACCGAATAAAAACAAAAATAACGCTGACAACTACAGGCCAATATCTCTATCAAATCACTTAAGTAAATTGCTGCAAAAATTGATCAACAAAAGACTAAACTGGCATTTAGAAGTCAACAACTATTTTACGAATATACAATTCGGATTTCGCCAATGATCCACAACGTATCAAATTGTAGCACTGACAGCAGAAATTCAAAAAGCCTTCAAGAAACGTGAACATATTATTGCAGTATTTTTTGACCTTAAAAAAGCTTATGATATGGCCTGGAGATACAACATATTAGAATCAATGAAAGAAATAGGTTTCAGCAAGAATTTCTTATCTAACAGAAAATTTCAAGTAGTTTCAAACGGATACCAATCTAATATAAAAGTACAAGAAAATGGATTGCCACAAGGAGAGAACTACAGTGTTACCTTGTTTCTGATGACTATAAATAAAATAATCCAGCATATCCCAGTCCACACAAAATCTCTCCTTTTTGCTGATGACCTTGTCATTTATTGTAGAGCCCAAGATGTAAAAACTATTAAAACAAGATTACAAGAAACAATAACAAACTTAGTAGACTGGTCTAACACCACTGGCTTCCAATTCTCGACTTCAAAAATAAAGGCTGTCCATTTCAGTAAAACTCAATATGACCAATACAATCCCGTAATAAAATTAAGCAACACTTACATTCAATATGTAAACGAAAAAAAATTTTTGGGCATAACGTTCGACAAAAAACTAACTTTAAAGCAACACATAAAAAATATAAAAACCGATTGTACACGGAGAATTAATATACTGAAAACATTGAGGCACAATAAATGGGGAGCACATAGAGAAAACCTGATAAAAATCTACCAAACTCTCATCTTGTCAAAATTAGACTACGGAAGCATAGTCTATGGAAATGTAAAGCGCACATACTTCAAAACCTTGGAACCTGTGCAAAACCAGGCTATCCGAATAGCGATAGGTGCTTTTCATACAAGTCCGATAGATAGTATTTTATGCGAATCAAACCAACTCGCTCTAAAATACAGAATAATCCAAAATTGTCTCTCTTATATCACCAAATTAGCCGCAAATATAGATATTCCTGCATATAATGATATATTTATCCAAAACGACAACAAAACTAGTATCCGAAATTCAATCCTTTTACATGAAAAATTTAATCAACATTTAGCTGATCTACACCTTGAAATACCAACCATTCCAAAAAATAAATATAATAAAATTCCCCCTTGGACGCTTAAAAAAACAAATTTTGATCTTTCCCTTTCCCAGTTTAAAAAACAATATACCCACCTTAATACCTATCATGAGAAATATTCCCTAATCAAGAAAAAGTACACAAATTCACTTGCTATCTTCACCGATGGGTCTAGTGTAGGGAATCACACTTCTGCTGCTGTGATCTTTGGCGAAGAAAAGTATACATATCGTCTTCCAAATAATACCAACATATATACAGCAGAAATATATAGTATATTAAAAGCTACGGATTTCATAAAACAGTCAAATAACACAAGATTTGTCATCTACACGGACTCACTGAGTGCTATCCAAGACATCCAACAAATATACACGAAGATGCCATACATTCAAACAATCCAAGATTACATCAGTGAAGCAATAATCAATGGTAAAAATATCACCATTGTCATTGCCAATGAAGAAGCCAACCAAATAGCCAGAGAAGCCACCAGAAATAACCCAGAATCTACTACTGATTATCAACTTGCTAATTATTTCAAAACCTTATGTAAAAAAAGACTAAGAGGACATTGGAACAATTACTGGACTACCCTTACCAACAATAAGCTGAGATCCATAAAACCTACTACTGGCCATTGGAACAACAGGGACAACAGAAGAGAACAAGTTGTCTTAACTAGGCTAAGGATAGGACACACGGCAGTCACCCACAAACATATCTTCGACCACTCAGAACCACCAATGTGCGATGTCTGCAAAAGACAACCAAAATTACTGTCGAACATTTACTACTCCACTGCCAAAAATATAACGCACACAGAATACACAACCAACTCACACATGCATTGACACTTCCAATACTACTCTCCAATTCCAGTGACAAGATAGAAAACATAATACAATTCCTAAAAGACACAAATTTAATTAACCACATATAAACTTAAAAATCAACCAATACATATGAAAACAACATTCCACATAATTTCTAACAGTCTTAATTAATTATATTAAATATTTATGAATTTTATATTTATTTTGTAATTATATTAATTATGTAAAACAAATATTCCGGGGTGCTAATAACCAAACAGTTGAAGCACCCCTAAATAAATATAAATAAATAATAATATTCTTACAGTAATTTTTCGATTATGTCCATCGAAAAGAAGTAGTAGTGTTTTGAAAAACGATTAAAGTGCCATCTGTTGGTAAATGTCAACATACTTTTTTCGCGTTTAGGCGTTAATTTGCTGGTCCAGATGTGCAAATGCATACTTTCGCACTCCTACAGAAACACAAAATTTGGATTTTCATTTAGTGTAGGATAAAATATACTTTTCAGGCATGTAAACTTGGTCTTTAATTAATGTACGTATAAGCGGCACCGTTGCTTGTCGCTTATACAGAATGCAAAATTCAGTATGTGCTGAATTTTGTGGTACACGAAAGGTTAAAATTTGTTCGAAGTAAAGCGTTACTAAACTTTCCATACCAACTTCTACAGAGAGGGGAAGAAGCTAGAGGCATCGCTCTGAGAGAAACAAGGATAACAGACAAATTTGAGATTCTCCACGGTGAGAAACAAGGACGTGAGATAAATTTGAATTCTACTAGCAAAAATTAATAAACAGAATACCCTTGAATTAAATGCCATGCTAAATCCTAATTTACATGAGACAGAATATTTGAGATGCAGATGTTACAATGTAAATCCAAAATCCCTGTTTTCAATTTCAATTTTGATTAGTTAATAGCCAGAACTATCAGTTCGTGACCAGGCTGTCAGGAACATACACAGATTATCGGATTTTCGAATGCTGAATCCAATAGCAACCAGGTGTGTACAATGTGCATACATTTTTAAGTTATGTACTTAACCTAAATGTAATATTTGTAGATACATATTTGAATAACCTTTGAGGGAATTTGAATTGAGAGTAATGATATTATTATTAATATTTGATAAGTAAATATTTAACGTGGAATGTTCCTTTGTCTATAAGAATAAATGGAAGAAAATAACTGACATTTAGATTTACAAGCTAATTTTCTCTGCTCTAAAATGTCGTTGAATGTACTCCAAAAATTCAATTCCGGCGAATCCGTCAGGAGAAATATTGCTAAAGCCATTGAAACTGGAAAACAAATCACCTTCGATCTTCTCACGTCGGAATTGTCGGTAAGAAAAAGGCTCACAAATTAGATAAAGAATCTATCAACAAGGAAATACGCTATATGGACTTACTAGCATCTGACATGACGTACCAACAAGACAATAATCAGAGATAAACATAACACTTCTTCGGAAATCAGCGTAAACTGCCTTCGTTAAAGCTCCTGTTCCTGTTGAAAAATCTAACGATTTAACATCTCCCTTAACCTGACACAATTTGATATTCCCTATACTAGGGATGTCGGAAAAATAACTGATATTATAATAAATATAAATAAATAAAAATAAATTCGATTTGATCGATATTAAATTTTCGATGTTTCATATACTAAACTATATAATTTCAGGGGACTGGAAAAATGACCAATTAATATTGTTTCGTGTCTGAAAAAATGTGATAAACCTAAGGATTTATCAGTCCTTACACAACATTTTCTTTTTTACATCAATTATATTTATGTACGTTTTTTATGAACATTTTTGATGTAAAATAAATAATAAGCGAGATATTTCAAAATTTTAGTTTTTAATTTATACTATAGGAGGACACCTATAGTATATAGTGTACCTATACAGTATAGAAATAAAATACTTGTTTTCTTATTATAAACAATTATTGTAATATGCGCTTTTGCTATTAAATCGGCATTAAGTGAGATATTTCAAGAAACCAGTTATTCTTACTCGTAACTCCTCAAATATTAATTTAATTATAAAATGCATTCAATAAAATATATTTTTTTTTCTTGTCATAAATAATTTTGTTATACATATTTTTCTGTTAATTCAATCAGAAGGGAGATATTTTTAGTTGTTTAGTAAACAATTTTAATCGTGAAACACCCCCTTCGAATACAAATATTTAGATGCCATATAGCATGTTATAGTCTGGTTCTGCTTTATCATCGTAACAAATTACATGAAAATATGTCTAACCGTTTTTACGTGAATCTTGGATAGACAGACAGACAGACAGGCAAAAATTGATTTTTCTACGGGTATTCAGTGGGATTCTGAAAGTTTGCTTTGTCACTATAAGGGTTAACGTTAGGTCACGGCGGTTTTTGTCGAATTGCGATTCTGAACGAAAGTTTCTGTGCACGTTAACGCTGAAAGTTGGAGTGACTTGACTCCAGATGAAACGCAGCGATGAGAGCTAGGTTGTACTAACCTATTCTAACCTCTAAAATTTTAGATTCGAAATTATAATATAATTAAAATTACATCAATCTTTATCAAATAACGCATCTGACTACATATTCTACTAAAGATTACATAAAAAAAATAAGTAATAAAAATCCTTATAGAAAAATTGAGCAAAATTCTAAAAATTATTTGGGAACGGAGGAGGTAAAATTTAAAATTTAGAAAAAAAAAAAAAAAAAAAAACAGGCGGTTTATTCATAAGCCCAGAGGGGTGCATATAAAAATTTAAAATCACTTGAGGACGAGAGGGTAAAAATCAAAATACTAATAGAGGGCGGGGGACAAACTTTTCTAAAAACCACTTGAAAGGTGGGCAGAAGTACAAACAAAAAATCCCTAAAACTGGGGAGGTGGAAAACTTAAAATAAATTACTTGAGAATCAAGTACAGAAATTCAATATATCAAAATGAGGAGGCAAAAATATTGTATTGTATATATAAGTAATATTTTGTAAATTTCTATTATTAGCTACAAGCTATATAAATAAAAATTATTATTATTATTATTATTATTATATTCTGTTGAACATCACTGCAATAGAGTATAAATATATGACAGCAATTATATATATATATAATACAATTATAAATTATATAAAAAAAAAATTATTTTCATATTTCCTATAATAATCATAAAAGAGTATAGAATAACTGGATTGTAAATAAAATAATAAATTGACAGAAATTGACAGAATTAACTGTGGGCAGGTCACTCTGAGATTTGAGAATACCGATTTGACATTTGTTAGTAACTATACTGAGAGTTATTTAACATACACGTAACTTAACGTCAGTTTTTAGAATTCCACTGATTGTCTTTTAATTAATTGAAATGTGTTTTGAGGCCGAAAAAATAAATCAAAAACAAAAACAGATTTAGCCTCCAATTTTATATAATAAATATGATGATATATTTTTTAAATCTTATGCATTTTTACATAAATGAAACATTGATTATTTAAATAAATCATGGATGCTTTACCTTTGATTAAACTGAAACATGGATGTCGGTGTTTCGATTAATCGACATGGAAAAATCGAAATGGATTTCGAATGGAAAAATCGATTACAAAAAAAAAAAAGATATTCCTAGTCTATGGCATTCCATGAATGCACACTGTGAAGTAGTAACCGGATTTTTTGTACAAAGGCCTCTATCTTGAATACTGTTTAGAGCGCTCAGCGAATCCGTCATACTAACACGACGTCTCTATAAAGAAAGAAAACACTGGACTCGTTGGACTGAATTTGGCGTTGGAATTATAGCTCAGCACAGTATATATATATATATATATATATATATATATATATATATATATATATATATATATATATATACCCGTACAATTTCAGTTCCGTTTGCATTCAAACTCAAATATGTATATATATATATATTTATAATTATAGCTCAGCACAGTATATATATATATATATATATATATATATATATATATATATATATATATATATATATATATATATATATATATATATATATATATATATATATATATATATATATATATATATACTGTGCTGAGCTATAATTATAAATATATATATATATACATATTTGAGTTTGAATGCAAACGGAACTGAAATTGTACGGGTGGATTCAAGATAACGAATGCACATTCAACCCTCATATTAGATTTTCATCCATCAGTAATGATGACAGTATCTTCGAACCGAGGAAGCAATACCCTCTATAATTCGTGTTGGTATTCAACAGGCAAAGTAGTATTCTTATCTTATAGACACTCCAACATATCCTGGTTGAGTGCTTGTAGTACATCCAACAACAATAATAATTTAAAGCCTACCTTGAAAACTATTCTTCTGAACAAGCAAGACACTGACGCAAGACTAGAAATAAGCTCAGGCATTTTAGATTCTTATATTAAGGTTCAAATTTGTACATTATATTTAAAAGAGTGTTAAATGTAGCCATTATAAACAAAATACGATATGTTAAGTTATATGGCTGTATAAAACCCTTAGACCCTATATTATAATACGTATATCTATGTTACATCGATCTTAGAATGTGCAAAATAAGGGCATAAATCTTACTATTCAACTCTGGCAGTCCGTATATCTGTTGGTTGATATTTTTGTCAATACTAACTAATAAAACTGATTAGATTTCTGTAAAATTTTATTCCGCATTATAATTACAGCTACGTCTTTTAATTGAGAGCATTATCATTTAGTTATATTTATTTTATTTTTACCGTTGTACGACGTAAAAATCTAGTGTTATAAAACTTAATGAGAATTTATTTATTTTTAATTTATCAACTTGTTCTTCGCTAAAAACTGTCGAACCATAAAGAAAGTGAGAACTAATGTATTATCGTGATGCAGCATCAATGATTTATTTGTTTCAGCTATAGGTCGTTTCGTCCTAATTCACTCATGTAATCGTTTCTGAATCCTGAGATAAAAATGATTATTTATTGTTACAACTATTGATAAATTGATAATAATAATTTAAGGTCTACTCGCTCGCTCATCATCTTTGATTACATTTCTATCTTTAAAATGCCCGAACCATTAAAAAAAAACGAAGTTCGACTCGGTGAATATCTTCTCCAAAAGCGGTTTTCAAAAGTTCTGGTGTTGCTGGCATTTTACTCACAAATGCATCATAGCATCTATACGAAATAAAATTAGTATTTATTTCCTGCCAATGCAGAAATTTTTTGTATAACGAAGAGAAATAAACGGAATGAGACGATGATGTTCAAGACAGAGTCAGCGGACTTCTGTGTGTGGTATGGTATGCATCGTATCTGTGTTTGTTGTTGTGTGCGTGTATATATCTTCCAATATTGAACAGTCAGTTCTGAGGTCGACTCAAATATTTAATATTTAGGATAATATAATAGGTTTTTAATAATTTAAAAGGATTTAATTTAGGATGTGTGTGACATAGTTCCGATCGGAAAATCATTCAGGAGTACAGGTCTAGTGAAAGCTATTAAGCTAAAAAGATAGAAGAATGTTACGGCTTCATGACAATCCCTTCTCATGCTGCAGCAACTTTGGTCTACAGTTTGGCTTATTCCACTGAATGCATCTAAATCAAAAATCTTGCATCTAGATAACAATAACTCGCGACTGGCATATTGCATAGACAACATTTTTATTCCAACTATGGATGCACAAGTAGACCAAGGAATTACAATAACCAGTGACTTAAATTGGTCTACTCAAATCACTAAAGTCTGCCAGAGGGCCAATAGGATGATATTTTTATTTCGAAAAGCTATTGTACATCCATCGCCTGCACTAAACAAGAAACTTTACACCACGTATATTCGACCACATTTTGAATTAGCCGTTTCGGTATAGAGTCTACATCTGAAGAAAGACATCAAGCTATTGGAAAGCGTTCAACGACGAGGCACAAAATTTGCTATTACAGAATGTCGAATATCCCATATGAAGAAAGGCTGAATAACCTACAGTTAACCACTCTTGAAAAGAGACGGGAAAAAGGTGATCTGATACAAACATTTCGTGTCCTTACAGACACATTTTCCATTAACCTAGATCACTTCTTTATAAAGAACATCGACTAGCGTCCTTGCGGGCATCCTTTGAAGTTGTCCCATCAGAAGTTTCGAATGACAACTCGGAAACATGTCCTTCTGAACCGTTTATTCCAGACGTGAAACTCATTGCCAGCGGATGTCGTCTCTTCCTCTTCCATCAATATATTTAAAAACAGACTAGATGTATTTTTCTGAAGTCACTAATTTGATTTTGTTATTTGTTATAATTGAAATTGATTTTTTTTTTGTAAATTATACTTAGTTGTAAGTTGTATTTAGTTATAATGTGTGTACTTTTTTTTACTTAATTTTTTTAGCATTACAAGCTTAGGCTTCTGCTCTGTTACTTATGTATAATAATTATAATAATAATACTCACTTGATCAAGCAATGTGCGACTTCTGGTTATTTTTCAACATCAAAGAGAATTTATGTGGTCGCCGTTTTAACCGTGCTATAAGGGAGCATTTCAGAACACGAGTGACTTAATGCTTTTCGTCTAGGGAAAATTGCATTGTGAAAACTACTTTGAACACTCATCATTTTTTGCGTTTCTAGGTCAACTAGTTTTTTCGTATCGGAATAATTTGCGAGTGGCCATCGTATCCCTAAATAAATCTTTTGTGTATAAAAACGATTTGCAAAATCTGTTTGATACTATTTTTAGAAATTAATTAAATAGTCTGTAGGTAACTTTTCACGGCCACTGACAACAGTTTTCCTTGCTACATATTTTAACATAGCAAAATCTGCAAAAACTAAATTTTTAATTTCAAAAATGCCTGTAGCAATCTCAAAAGCATATCAGATTTATATGACATAGTTTAGAGAACGTGCGAACATTTTACCAAAAGCGTGTTTTTATGTCAACACAGGAACTACACAAGCGAGGCTTTGATCCTGGAAAAGTTAGGGAGGGGCCTTCGCGCTCTCAATCAAAGTAAAGAGGAGCGGGATGAAGCAGGAAATAGGCTTAAATTCATCATCCTGGATCTGAGAGACGATGACTCCTGGCGACCGCTCATACGCGTTGAAAGAGGTGATGTATATTTTTTATTGCTTACTATTAATATCTGTCTGTATTATCTGGATTTCGAAAGAGAAAGAGAAAGTAAATAACTATTTTCATGATTTATGGAACTCTTTGATTAATCACAACGTGGTACGGTTTCTCCTTTAGGATTCTATTTTTTAGGATTTTGTAGTTATGACCTTGCACCGTCACTCATGTGTCTGTATATCTGTACGGTGTAAATTTTGCGATCTAAAGGTTATACCTAGAGATTTGAAATTTCAAACAAAAAACACATCACGCAAATTGTAGTTCAAATGTAGTACAAATATGAAATGTACATTTTTCTGAATGAGAATTAGAGTACTCTTTCCCAATGTTATCGAATTTTAAGTTGTTACGATTAATTTCAAAATTTGATCAGATTAATTTTTCAAAAAATATCGAATTTTATTAATCTTGGAAAACATTTTTTTTTCCATTTCATACGAGGCATTAAATGAAAGATCTTACTTAAATTTTACTAGACATACATTGATTTTCACCAACATTTTCATTTTTCCTGAATTACAATAAAAAATGTACACAAGATTTGTTATGACATAATAAGTACCACGGTACAGAAAAAAATGGTAAGTGAACTGTACCTATTATGGCGATTTTTATGCTGGGCGTATGATGTCATTTGTAACGACACGCAAGTTGTCACTAATTTGTTTATTCCTGTCTACTCTGTTATTTAACGTTTAAAATATTTATTTTCAAAATGTTGTTAAAATAGATCTAATTTTGTAACACGTAACTAAGAGGAAAACTTAATTTTTTATATTGTATATTTATATCATCTTAGGTTGGTAATTCTGAAATGGCACCTTTCAAAATATTTGACAGTTAATTGATATTAATATTATATAATCACAATTTTTAATAAATATAACCTTAATATAATTAGCTTAACCAAAAATTTAATAGCCAGATTTGCAAGTTCATGGGGTCCATAAAAGTATATTTAGAACACAACAATCACTGAAGTCACCAGATCTAGTAACGTATTACAAAATGAAATATGTAATATGTATCAGGTCTTCAAGGATGAAATTTGTAGTTAATAATTACATTTATTTAAATCCCTCGTGTTGAGTCGTTTGGAATATGCAAGTATTGTATGGAACCCGTATTATAATATTTACAGTGACCGACTTGAATCAGTACAAAAACGATTTACTAAATATATGGATTATAAATTTAATAAAAACAATTTAATATCTTATGATGATCGTTTGAAAAGATACAATTTAGTCTTGTAAATCGACGCAAGCAGATTGATTTGAACAATATTTATAAAATTGTAAACAATATGATGGATTGTCCAGATATCTTGGAACTTATTAATTTTAACGTACCGTTAGTAAATACTAGGCGAAACAATACTTTTTATTATAATAGCAGAAATACTAACGCGGGTAGAAACTCACCACTGAACAGAATTATGATTCTTTTTGATAAATATTTTAATAGTAGTGATATTTTTTTCCTATCGTTTTCACAGTTTAAATCTGAAATTAGATCCTTACTCCCTCAGTAACTGTCACTTGTACATTTCATTTCCTATTGATTTTTGTGAATATATATGTCTATTTTATCAATTACTTTTATATCTGTTTTTTTCTCTCTCTCTTTGTATTATGTAATATATATAATATGTAATATATTTGTATTATGGCTTTCTGATGACTCCATGAAGTCAACTTTTGCTTCTTAAAGATTATATTTTATATCTTGTACAATTTTGTAATGTGTGGGAATTTGTAGGAGACTTATCTCTGTTTTATTCCCCGAATAGAATAAAAATAAAAAAATAAAAAAATAAAATATTGCCAACTTCAACAGCTTATTATTTGACATTGGCTTAATATTCTACCGTTCTGTTTTTTTTTTAAATGGAACGGTCGGAAATTCGCTTTATTATGAAGTATGAGTTCTTACGTGGAACTACGACATCGCAGACCGCGCGAAACATTAATAGTGTATTTGGCTCTAGTGTTACTACGCAGCAGACAATATCAAATTGGTTCAACAAATTTCGTACAGGTTTTGACAGGAAAACAGTTTAATTCCGACAATGTTTTAAAACTAGCCTTCCAAAAATTCATTGACTCTCGTCCGCCAGGGTTTTATACCACCGGCCTGAACAACCTGCCGCTTAAATGGCAAAAGTGTATAGACAATATGGGTGCATACTTTGATGAATAAAATAATTCTTTATATTTGTAAGTTATCAACCAACTTTGCCTATTTTTCTACAAATTTCATCCTTGACCACCTAATAATTATATATGTTACGGCCAATTTAATATCGAATACGAGCAGTGTTAACAACGATCGGCCAATGACAGGTTAGGTTTAGTTAGTAAAAAGCTAGGACAGTAGAAGCCGAAAGGCTCGAAATAAGCTTGCATGAGTTTGCTTATATTTTTTATGCCTGTCATTTTCCGGTCGTTGTTAACACTGACCGCCATTCAGTCATTGACCGTAACATATATAATTTTCAGTGGCGGCTTTATCTTTGGTTGCATTTTGCAACCCCCAAAAGAGACAACGATAAAATATTTTTAATGCGCGTTTAAAAAGGCAATTTTCCTTGTTTGTTACATATCTCCTATCAAAAACATGCTTGAACAATAAATTTATAGTACAGACCTGTGAAAACCATCAGCATTACATACATTTGCTATTGCTATTTTTTGCTTATCAAGAAAATATGTATAAAAGTGGCAAAAAAAAATCTTTTCTGATAATAAATACACTGGAAAGTAATTAAACCTAAAACTATAAATATGCGAATGACAATGTCAATCATTATCTGCATGTATGCTTCTGATCAAATGTATCATGCGCAGTTAAGGTACAAATATTGTGAGATGAAAATTACTTACACGACAACGCGCTAAATTAAAAAGCCTTTCAGTGATTTATGAATGCTCTGCTATATATATCTCTCTATATATAAAAGAGCAACGTCTCTCTGTCTGTTTATCCGTATGTGTACTTTTCACTCGAGATCATGCGGTGTTATATTAAAATTGGTTCAGTAATTCCAAGGTAATAATAATATTTGTGCGCGCGAACAAACCAAAATCCATATTTTCCGTTTATATGTAATGCATTATATTGACATTAAGAATGTTAACATACATTTCTTCACTGGAAAATTTTGTACACGATTTATATTTTAATCATAATTAAAAGAATTTTTAAAATCGGTTCAGTAGCTCCAAAGTAACGATAATTTTAACTGGGAAAGTAATCTTGGGTCAGTTTGAATCTCCCGTATTTACATGTTTGTCGACATGATTGTAGATGAGCAATATGCCATTCACTATCCAGTTGAATTTCTAAATTTTCTTAACCTATCAGGATTACCATCTCACGTTTTTACTTTGAAAGTATATGCACCAATAATGTTGTTGAGGGACATAAACCTGCCAAAATTATGTAATTGAACACGCTTACAGGTGAACAGTTTAAGACACTCTGTTGTAGAGGTAACTATTATGACCGGTTATAGTACAGGTAAAAAGGTGGTAATCACTAGAATATCGAAGATTCCGACAATTTTACCATTTTATTCCAAGCGCCTCTAATTTCTTTTCAGGGTTTGTTTTGCGATAACTCAAAATTACTTCCACATAATAGACTTTTTCTTAAACTCAAACAATTTGGCTTTAGCGGTAGCCTACTTAGCTGGATCAGGGCGCTTTTAATTAACAGATCGTTCAGAGTTGGAGTAGGATCTGAACTTTCAACGTCACTTGTTACTAGCGTCTATTTTTAATTTACGTTGCTGATTTAACTACCAATTTACAAAGCAGTCACCAAATGTACGCCGACGATCTTAAGATATATGGAGAAATCAGCCAGCGTTTTTCAGTTCAACAAGAACTTAACGAAAACGTTGCCTGGTGTGGAGACTGGCTTCTACCACTGAACACAACCAAATGCTGCAGTCTTCATATAGGAAAGGACAATCCACGGTTATCATACTTTATTGGCAACGCAGTGATACAGCAAGTCAACGAAGTTATTGATCTGGGTGCTACTGTAAACAGTAATCTCGAGTGGTCTCCACACATTACAAAAACTGTGAAGAAAGCTAATACTCTCCTTTACAAAGTGCAAAAATCCTTCTCCAAACTTTCTCACACTTGGAATATGCTTTTGTTGTTTGGTCGCCGTATTTACAGCGTGACGTACTTCTTCTTGAAGGAGTTCAGCGACGAGCTACTCGTATACCTTCAGAACTTCGACATCTCCACTATGAAGAACGCCTTGAAGTTTTGAACTTGCCGACTCTTACCCAGCACAAATCTCGTGGAGACCTTATCCAGATGTATCGTATCACTGGCAAATATGTCCTCTCAACAGATATGTCCACACTATATTGACTCAGTCTCAACAGCGCAAAGCGTGGGCATAGACTGAAACTAAAATACGAGATCTACAAGAAAACAAAATAGGGAAAACTTCGTGTCGAACCGTGTCTTTGAGTTATGGAACTCTCTCTCTCTCTCTCTGAAGATACTATTTCAGATCCGACTATTAATTCTTTCTAGGCCAAGATTTCGCCCATGTTCGAATAAAAACTTTATAGTAATATATTTTCAGTCTGCAATATTTATTATTATTATTATTTTTTTTTTTCTTTTTTGATTGTCTCTGTAATATTTATACTTTACACTGTATACTTTGTATTTTGTTTTTGTTTTATATATATTTTGAGCTTAACAAGGCATTTGGCTTCAGCTCTTATTGTAATAATAATAATAAAACTATTATATTAAGTCGCAGGATCAAACCTTGAAGATTCAGAAGGAACAAACCCTGTAACTGGCATTGATTTGCCGAGTTCATGCTTCTCGTATCTCGCGTCAACCAACAACTTTTACCTACTAGCGCCTAATGGTAAAACTAAAAGCATTGTTTATAAAGAGGCTTTCAGATAAGTATTCCTGTTCAGTTTAGTGCTGGCCTTTTACTTTGTATTAATATACTAAGCATTAAGTTATGGACCTATATAAATCAAGTTTTACTTTTGTATGCATCGCGGCCGTGTTGTTTCACTAAATATATCCTTAAAATATTCACGTCATCCCGTTTAAACAAGTACTGACGTGAAAATAATTTACGCCATGTTACCACACATTTTCCACTTATCGCTTTGGGCATGCAATCGTGGAACGAATCGTAAATTTTCAGATAATGTACTTGTTCGAATTTCCATTGTTCTGTAAATGTTACATAACCACAGTGTGGTAAATGGAATAAATCGATTATTGAATACTAAAATTGCATTTGAAATTGCCCCAATAAGCTGAAAGATAATTAGAGAATGTTCAAAGGATAAATTTGTTTGTGAGTATTAAATTTCTTGTTTGAATGACAGTCAATATTTGAAATTATCATTTTAAATTGATTGTTGACATTTCGTGGACTTAATTGTTTGCGTTTTGGTTTCAATGATTTTTACCTTGCGTGGAAGTGTGTGATAATAAACAATTGATAACAAAGAAATTAACTATGTACACTCAAACTCTATATTTGGATACCATATATAGAGTGTAACACAAAATTTGGTCCATGGGCGTTTATCATGGAGTGCAGGCGCGCACCCAGTGGTTGGGGCTCAGCGGATTGTTTCCCCAAGAGCTTCAAAACACATGGTTTTTACGTGGTTTTTACTTATTTTTGTCAAAATATAAATGTTGAGAACATGAGTTTCTATTTAAGGCATTTTCCTGAAATTATCAGCGACAACACATATTTCTTCAGAAGCAAATTTGGTAAATGAATTATACCAGAATCAGAACTAAAAAATACATTTGAAAAAAATTTATATACAACATAAGATAAGTAAATTTTATTTATTATTATTATTTTATTTATTTTTTGATTTAGTGAAATATTTTACTAAGGCCCGGTATTTCCAACCATAGATAAAATTGACTATCAATGGGATAAGTTGTTATCAAGGGAATAAACGATTTTTTGCGTATTTCCAATTATTTATCTATAGAGTAACTAAGTTATCTATAGGATAAGTTATTCCCAATGTATAGGTACTGATAAATGTTATCCATTGGATAAATGGGTCATTCCATTATCAAGTGGTCTAGTGGTCCCTGCTCGACCATCACGGATTTCGATGAAATTTTGTATGGACATTCATACATGTCCCCAACAAACTTTGGTAAAGTTTTACGTTCATCCATGCAATACTTACTGAGATTTAGTAATTTCTTTGACCCCATACCGCAGTTTTCTATGGTATCACTCCGAGATTTCGGCAACTTTGAGACACAGTATCTCTGGCAATATTTTGTTGAGAGAAACAAAACTTTGCCAACTTATACAACTTTTTGCGCTCTATTAAACAAATTAATCTTCATGAGCGATTTCCGTGAAAAAAATTTGAATCAAACTTGGCCTAAAAATTCGAAAACTCGAAAAAACGGGACAATTCGGGACAAAAGACCCAAATTCGGGACAAGCATTTCCTCTGAAAAAAATCAGGACGCAAGGCGGAAATTCGGGACTGTCCCGGCCAATTCGGGACTTTCCCGACCAATTCAGGACTTTCCCGGCCCATTCGGGACGTTTGGTCACCTTATTCACCAACCGCCTCTGCTAACAATAAAGAATTCTATACCCAAAACATGCCGACGCGTGACAGCACTAACAGAATATTTAAAAAATGTCTTCAGTGTAGAACCATCGCTAGCAGACTAACAGATTCATATAGCGTACAAAAATTAATTATACACTTTAAACTTCAGCAGGAATGAAAGGAAAGTAACACAATGTAAAAAAAAAATGCATATTGAAGTATATGACGTTTCAATAGCCTCAATTTTGTCCTTATTTCTAAGGCCTTATATACCAGGGATGAAAAACCAATCCTAATTTTTTAGGTGGTTTAAAACATGCTCTTTCTAATGAAAATAATTTCAGACAGTTTACAGAAAGTATATTTTTGTAAAAGTGGGCTAAATATACCCTGTTTTTAGCATTTTCACAAAAATCATCAATTTTACACTCAATTCCTGAGCTAATGAAAAATATTAGTAATGTGAAATTTTATATTCGTTAACCTTGTATTGATAAGTTATTATGTGCAAAATTTCACGTTTACTGTACCTTTACTTTCAGAGGTATAAAAAGCCAAACTTTAAATTTTTTTCGAGTTTTCGAATTTTTAGGCCAAGTTTGATCCAAATTTTCTTCACGGAAATCGCTCATGAAGATTTGTTTATTGCTTTGTTCAATAGATCGCAAAAAGTTGTATAAGTTGGCAAAGTTTTGTTTCTCTCAACAAAATATTGCCAGAGATACTGTGTCTCAAAGTTGCCGAAATCTCGGAGTGATACTATAGAAGGCTGCGGTATGGGGTCAAACAAATTACTAAATCTCATCAAGTATTGCATGGATGAACGTAAAATTTTACCAATACTCGTTGGGGACATGTGTGAATGTCCATACAAAATTTCATCGAAATCCGTGATGGTCGAGCAGGGCACTTATCTGAAATCAGATCACTTGACATGGAATGAACCAAATATAACAGATAGGTGTCAAAAAACATTTTATTGATAAATATATGTATGTATGTACATAATATAATAAAAGGTATTATGTACATATTAGACATACCTACACTTTATGTACATACTAGCTGAAAACCCGTGCTTCGCTATGGTATATTGATGGTCTCATTGGCATAAAATCCGCAGTTTGTTTTTAAACTTGTGTATGGGTAACCTTTGTAACAAAAAATCTAGTCGATATCTCATCTGTCCTAGAGATATTGAGGAATCCGTGAAAAAACATTTTATTCCTTTTCACCAGATAGGGGCCGAACTTGAAAAAATCCTATCTTAGTGGGTTCTTACGTCATACTGAAAAATGTACTCTCCGAATTTTTTATTTCTAACAACAAAATACTAATTTACCCTTTAGGAGTGAAAGAAAACTGTCAAAACACATATATGCCAAAATGGAATGTTGTAACTCAACAACCGCTGGAAATACAAAGGGTTCTATAATTCACCCCAAATGTAGATTCACCCCTTTAGGAGTTAATTAAGGTAAAATCCTGAAATTTATTTTTCGGCATTTGTATGGGTAATCTATATAAGCAAAAACCAAGTCTATATCTTATTGATCCTAGAAGATATTAAGGCGTCCTTGAAATCACAATTCCCTCTTTTCACCCTTAAGGGGTGATATTTGTTAAGGTAAAAAACTGTTAAGGTAAAAAATTGTTAAAACCATTTCGAGAAATTTTTAAAAGACACCTATGTGCCAAAGAGAAACGTTATAACTCAACAAACACAGGAAATACGAAGCGATGTATAATCTACCCCGTTTGTAGAATCACCCCTTTAAGGGTTGATTAAGACGAAATCCTGAAATAAGTTTTTCGGCATTTGTATGGATAATTTTTCTAAGCAAACACCAAGTCGATAACTTATTGGTCCTAAAAGAGTTAAGGAAGTACTAAAATCACATTTCACCCCTTTTCACCCTTAAGGGGTGAAATTTAAAAAAATGTCCAAATCATATCGAGATATTAAAAAAAAAACACCTATGTGCCAAAAAGTAATGTTGCAACTAAAAAATGTTAAACAATCCTTGAAATCACATTTTACCCCTTTTCACCCTTAAGGGGTTAAATTTAAAAACATTGTCAAAACCATTTCGAGATATTTTAAAAAAACATCTATGTGCCAAAAATGAATGTTGCAACTAAACGAACACAGGAAATACAACGGGATGTATAATCCATACCGATTGTAGGTTCACCCCTTTAGGGGTTGATTAGGACAAAATCTTGAAATAAGTTTTTCGGTATTTGTATGGGTAATCTTCGTAAGCAAAAAGCAAGGCGATATCTTATTGGTCCTAAGAGATATTAAAGAATCTTTGAAATCACAATTCATCCCTTTTCACCCTTTAGGGGGTAATTTTAAAAAAATGTCAAAACTATTTCGCGATATTTTAAAAAGGTACCTATGTGCCAAAAAGTAATGTTGCAACTAAACGAACACAAGAAATAAGGCGGTATGTATAATTCACCCCGATAGTAGATCCACCCCTTAAGGGGTTGATTAGGACAAAATCAAAAAATTGGTTTTTCGGAATTTGCATGGGTAGTTTTTGTAAGCAAAAACCAAGTCGATATCTTATTGGTGTTAAAAAATATTAAACAATCCTTGAAATCACATTTCAGCCCTTTTCACCCTTTAGGGGTTAAATTTAAAAAAGTTGTCAAAACCATTTTGAGATATTTTAAAAAGACACCTATGTGCCAAAAAGTAATGCTGCAACTAATGAACACAGGAAATACGACGGGTTGTATAATTCACCCCGATTGTAGATCCACCCCTTTAAGGGTTGATTAGGACAAAAACCTGAAATATGTTTTTCGGTATTTGTATGGGTAATCTTTGTAAGCAAAAAGCAAGTCGATATCTTATTGGTTCTAAGAGATATTAAGGAATACTTGAAATCATAATTCACCCCTTTTCAGCCTATAGGGGTGAAATTTAAAAAAACTACCAAAACCTTTTCGAGATATTTTAAAAAGACTCCTATGTGCTAAAAAGTAATGTTGCAACTAAACGAACACAGGAAATACGACGGAATGTATAACTCACCCCGATTGTAGATCCACCCCTTTAGGGGTTGATTAGGACAAATTCCTGAAATAAGTTTGTCGGTAATTGTATGGATAATCTTTGCAAGCAAACAGTAATTCGATATCTTATTGGTCCTAAGAGATATTAAGGAATCCTTGAAATCACAATTCAACCCTTTTCAACCCTTACGGGTGAAATTTTAAAAAACTGTCAAACCCATTTCGATATATTTTAAAAAGACACCTATGTGCCAAAAAGTAATGCTGCAACTAATGAACACAGGAAATACGACGGGATGTATAATTCACCCCGATTGTAGATCCACCCCTTTAGGGGTTGATTAGGACAAAAACCTGAAATATGTTTTTCGGTATTTGTATGGGTAATCTTTGTAAGCAAAAAGCAAGTCGATATCTTACTGGTTCTAATAGATATTAAGGAATACTTGAAATCATAATTCATCCCTTTTCACCCGATAGGGGTAAAATTTTAAAAAACTACCAAAACCGTTTCGAGATATTTTAAAAAGACTCCTATGTGCTAAAAAGTAATGTTGCAACTAAACTAACACAGGAAATACGACGGAATGTATAACTCACCCCGATTGTAGATCCACCCCTTTAGGGGTTGATTAGGACAAAAACCTGAAATATGTTTTTCGGTATTTGTATGGGTAATCTTTGTAAGCAAAAAGCAAGTCGATATCTTATTGGTTCTAAGAGATATTAAGGAATACTTGAAATCATAATTCACCCCTTTTCAGCCTATAGGGGTGAAATTTAAAAAAACTACCAAAACCGTTTCGAGATATTTTAAAAAGACTCCTATGTGCTAAAAAGTAATGTTGCAACTAAACTAACACAGGAAATACGACGGAATGTATAACTCACCCCGATTGTAGATCCACCCCTTTAGGGGTTGATTAGGACAAAATCCTGAAATTGGTGATTCGGTATTTGTATGGGTAATCTTTGTAAGCAAAAATCAAGTCGATATCTTATTGATCCTAAGAGATATTAAAGAATCCTTAAAATCACAATTCACCCCTTTTCGCCCTTTAGGGGTGAAATTTAAAAAAACTGTCAATACCATTTCGAGATATTTTAAAAAGACACCTATGTGCCAAAAAGTAATCTTGCAACTAAACGAACACAGGAAATACAACGGGATGTATAATCCACCCCGATTGTAGGTTCACCCATTTAGGGGTTGATTAGGACAAAATCCCGAAATCGGTTTTTCGGCATTTATATGGGTAATACTTGTAAGCAAAAACTAAGTCGATATCCCATCGGCCCTAAGAGATATTACGGAATTCGTGAAATCACATTTCACCCCTTTTCATCCCTTAGGATTGGAATTTCGAAAAATACCTTCTTAGTGGGTGCCTACGTCATGAAGGGAATATACTCTCCGAATTTCAAGTTTCTTGGCCTAGGGGTTCGGGCTGGGCGGTGATGAGTGAGTCAGTCAGTCAATCAGGACACTGCCTTTTATATATATAGATAGATAGACTAGCTGAAAACCCGTGCTTCGCTACGGTATATTGATGGTCTCATTGGCATAAAATCCTCAGTTTGTTTTTAAACTTGTGTATGGGTAACCTTTATAACAAAAAATCTAGTCGATATCTCATCTGTCCTAAGAGATATTGAGGAATCCGTGAAAAAACATTTTACTCCTTTTCACCAGATAGGGGTCGAACTTTCTTAGAAAATCTGTAAATTGTAGATCCACCCCTTAAGCGGTTGATTAGGACAAAATCAAAAGAATTGTTTTTCGGCATTTGCAAGGGTAGTTTTTGTAAGCAAAAACCAAGTCGATATCTTATTGGTGTTAAAAAATATTAAACAATCCTTGAAATCACATTTCACCTCTTAGGGGTTAAATTTAAAAAAGTTGTCAAAACCATTTCGAGATATTTTAAAAAGATGCCATGTGCCAAAAAGAAACCTTATATCTCAATAAACACAGGAAATACGACGGGATGTATAATTCACCCCGATTGTAGATCCACCCCTTTAGGGGTTGATTAGGACATAAACCTGAAATATGTTTTTCGGTATTTGTATGGGTAATCTTTGTAAGCAAAAAGCAAGTCGATATTTTACTGGTTCTAAGAGATATTAAGGAATACTTGAAATCATAATTCACCCCTTTTCACCCAATAGGGGTGAAATTTTAAAAAACTACCAAAACTTTTTCGAGATATTTTAAAAAGACTCCTATATGCTAAAAAGTAATGTTGCAACTAAACGAACACAGGAAATACGACGGAATGTATAACTCACCCCGATTGTAGATCCACCCGTTTAGGGGTTGATTAGGACAAAATCCTGAAATTGGTGATTCGGTATTTGTATGGGTAATCTTTGTAAGCAAAAAGCAAGTTGATATCTTATTGGTCCTAAGAGATATTAAAGAATCCTTAAACTCACAATTCACCCCTTTTCGCCCTTTAGGGGTGAAATTTCAAAAAACTTTCAATACCATTTCGAGATATTTTAAAAAGACACCTATGTGCCAAAAAGTAATCTTGCAACTAAACGAACACAGGAAATACAACGGGATGTATAATCCACCCCGATTGTAAGTTCACCCCTTTAGGGGTTGATTAGGGCAAAATCCCGAAATTGGTTTTTCGGCATTTGTATGGGTAATTCTTGTAAGCAAAAACTAAGTCGATATCCCATCGGCCCTAAGAGATATTACGGAATTCGTGAAATCACATTTCACCCCTTTTCATCCCTTAGGAGTGAAATTTCGAAAAATCCCTTCTTAGTGGGTGCGTACGTTATGAAGGGAATATACTCTCCAAATTTCAAGTTTCTAGGCCCAGGGGTTCGGGCTGGGCGGTGATGAGTGAGTCAGTCAGTCAGTCAGTCAGTCAGGACACTGCCTTTTATATATATAGACTAGCTGAAAACCCGTGCTTCGCTACGGTATATTGATGGTCTCATTGGCATAAAATCCGCAGTTTGTTTTTAAACTTGTGTATGGGTAACCTTTGTAACAAAAAATCTAGTCGATATCTCATCTGTACTAAGAGATATTGAGGAATCCGTGAAAAAACATTTTATTCCTTTTCACCAGATAAGAATTGAACTTGAAAAAATCCTTTCTTAGTGGGTTCTTACGTCATACTGAAAAATGAACTCTCCGAATTTTTTATTTCTAACAAAAAAATACTAATTTACCCTTTAGGAGTGAAAGAAAACTCTCAAAACACATATATGCCAAAATGGAATGTTAGAACTCAACAACCGCTGGAAATACAAAGGGTTCTTTAATTCACCCCAAATGTAGATTCACCCCTTTAGGAGTTAATTAAGGTAAAATCCTGAAATTTATTTTTCGGCATTTGTATGGGTAATCTTTATAAGCAAAAACCAAGACTATATCTTATTGATCCTAGATGATATAAGGCGTCCATGAAATCTCAATTCCCTCTTTTCACCCTTAAGGGCTGATATTTGGTGAAAAACTCTTAAAACCATTTCGAGAAATTTTAAAAAGACACCTATGTGCCAAAAAGAAACGTTATAACTCAACAAACACAGGAAATACGAAGCGATGTATAATCTACCCCGTTTGAAGAATCACCCCTTTAAGGGTTGATTAAGACGAAATCCTGAAATAAGTTTTTCGGCATTTGTATGGATAATTTTTGTAAGCAAACACCAAGTCGATAACTTATTGGTCCTAAAAGAATTAAGGAATTACTGAAATCAAATTTCACACCTTTTCACCATTAAGGGGTGAAATTTAAGAAAAATGTCAAAATCATTTCGAGATATTAAAAAAAAAACACCTTTGTGCCAAAAAGTAATGTTGCAACTAAACGAACACAGGAAATACGACGGGATGTATAATTGATCCCGATTGTAGGTTCACCCCTTTAGGGGTTGATTAGGACAAAATCCTGAAATAAGTTTTTCGGTATTTATATGGCTAATCTTCGTAAGCAAAAAGCAAGTCGATATCTTATTGGTCCTAAGAGATATTAAGGAATCCTTGAAATCACAATTCATCCCTTTTCACCCTTTAGGGGCGAAATTTAAAAAAAACTGTCAATACTATTTCGAGATATTTTAAAAAGACATCTATGTGCCAAAAATTAATGTTGCAACTAAACGAACAGAGGAAATACGACGGGATGTATAATTCACCTTGATTGTAGATCCATCCCTTTAGGGGTTGATTAGGACTAAATCCTACAATATGTTTTTCAGTCGATATCTTATTGGTCCTAAGAGATATAAACGAATCCTTGAAATCACCATTCATCCCTTTTCACCCTTTAGGGGGTAATTTTAAACAAATGTCAAAACTATTTCGAGATATTTTAAAAAGGTACCTTCTATTATGTATGTGCCTTCAGGTATGTGCCAAAAAGTAATGTTGCAACTAAACGAACACCGGAAATACGGCGGGATGTATAATTCACCCCGATTGTAGATTCATCCCTTAAAGGGTTGATCAGGACAAAATCAAAAAATTGTTTTTTCGGAATTTGCAAGGGTAGTTTTTGTAAGCAAAAACCAAGTCGATATCTTATTAGTGTTAAAAAATATTAAACAATCCTTGAAATCACATTTCACCCCTTTTCACCCTTTAGGGGTTAAATTTAAAAAAGTTGTCAAAATCGTTTCGAGATATTTTAAAAAGACGCCTATGTGCAAAAAAGAAACCTTATATCTCAATAAACACAGGGAATACGACGAGATGTATAAATCACCCCGATTGTAGATCCACCCCTTAAGGGGTTGGTTAGGACAAAATCAAAAAACTATTTTTTCGGAATTTGCAAGGGTAATCTTTGTAAGCAAAAACCAAGTCGATATCTTATTAGTGTTAAAAAATATTAAACAATCCTTGAAATCACATTTCAGCCCTTTTCACCCTTTAGGGGTTATATTTAAAAAAGTTGTCAAAACCATTTTGAGATATTTTAAAAAGACGCCTATGTGCCAAAAAGAAACCTTATATTTCAATAAACACAGGGAATACGACGGGATGTATAATTCACCCCGATTGTAGATCCACCCCTTAAGGTGTTGATTAGGACAAAATCAAAAAATTGGTTTTTCGGCATTTGCAAGGGTAGTTTTTGTAAGCAAAAACCAAGTCGATATCTTATTGGTGTTAAAAAATATTAAATAATCCTTGAAATCACATTTCACCCCTTTTCACCCTTTAGGGGTTAAATTTAAAAAAGTTGTCAAAATTATTTCGAGATATTTTAAAAAGACGCCTATGTGCCAAAAAGAAACATTATATCTCAATAAACACAGGGAATATGACGGGATGTATAATTCACCCCGCTTGTAGATCCACCCCTTTAGGGTTGATTATGACAAATTCCTGAAATAAGTTTTTCGGTAATTGTATGGATAATCTTTGCAAGCAAACAGTAATTCCATATCTTATTGGTCCTAAGAGATATTAAGGAATCCTTGAAATCACAATTCACCCCTTTTCAACCCTTAGGGGTGAAATTTTAAAAAACTGTCAAACCCATTTCGAGATATTTTAAAAAGACACTTATGTGCCAAAAAGTATTGCTGCAACTAATGAACACAGGAAATACGACGGGATGTATAGATCACCCCGATTGTAGATCCACACCTTAAGGGGTTGATTAGGACAAAATAAAAAAATTGGTTTTTCGGTATTTGCAAGGGTAGTTTTTGTAAGCAAATCCAAGTCGATATCTTATTGGTGTTAAAAAATATTAAATAATCCTTGAAATCACATTTCACCCCTTTTCACCCTTTAGGGGTTAAATTTAAAAAAGTTGTCAAAATCATTTCGAGATATTTTAAAAAGACGCCTAAGTGCCAAAAAGAAACCTTATATCTCAATAAACACAGGGAATACGACGGGATGTATAATTCACCCCGCTTGTAGATCCACCCCTTTAGGGGTTGATTAGGACAAATTCCTGAAATATTTTTTTCGGTAATTGTATGGATAATCTTTGCAAGCAAACAGTAAGTCCATATCTTATTGGTCCTAAGAGATATTAAGGAATCCTTGAAATCACAATTCACCCCTTTTCAACCCTTAGGGGTGAAATTTTAAAAAACTGTCAAACCCATTTCGAGATATTTTAAAAAGACACCTATGTGCCAAAAAGTAATGCTGCAACTAATGAACACAGGAAATACGACGGGATGTATAATTCACCCCGATTGTAGAACCACCCCTTTAGGGGTTGATTAGGGCCAAAACCTGAAATATATTTTTCGGTATTTGTATGGGTAATCTTTGTAAGCAAAAAGCAAGTCGATATCTTATTGGTTCTAAGAGATATTAAGTAATACTTGAAATCATAATTCACCCCTTTTCACCCTATAGGGGTGAAATTTTAAAAAACTACCAAAACCTTTTCGAGATATTTTAAAAAGACTCCTATGTGCTAAAAAGTAATGTTGCAACTAAACGAACACAGGAAATACGACGGACTGTATAACTCACCCCGATTGTAGATCCACCCCTTTAGGGGTTGATTAGGACAAATTCCTGAAATAATTTTGTCGGTAATTGTATGGATAATCTTTGCAAGCAAACAGTAAGTCGATATCTTATTGGTCCTAAGAGATATTAAGGAATCCTTGAAATCACAATTCAACCCTTTTCAACCCTTAGGGATGGAATTTTAAAAAACTGTGAAACCCATTTCGAGATATTTTAAAAAGACTCCTATGTGCCAAAAAATAATGTTGCAACTAAACGAACACAGGAATTACGACGGGATGTATAATTAACCCCGATTGTAGATCCACCCCTTTAGGGGTTAATTAAGACAAAATCCTAAAATTGGTGATTCGGTATTTGTATGGGTAATCTTTGTAAGCAAAAAGCAAGTCGATATCTTATTGGTCCTAAGAGATATTAAAGAATCCTTAAAATCACAATTCACCCCTTTTCACCCTTTAGGGGTGAAATTTCAAAAAACTGTGAATACCATTTCGAGATATTTTAAAAAGACACCTATGTGCCAAAAAGTAATCTTGCAACTAAACAAACACAGGAAATACAACGGGATGTATAATCCACCCCGATTGTAGGTTCACCCCTTTAGGGATTGATTAGGGCAAAATCTCGAAATTGGTTTTTCGGCATTTGTATGGGTAATACTTGTAAGCAAAAACTAAGTCGATATCCCATCGGCCCTAAGAGATATTAAGGAATTCGTGAAATCACATTTCACCCCTTTTCATCCCTTAGGAGTCGATTTTCGAAAAATCCCTTCTTAGTGGGTGCTTACGTCATGGAGGGAATATACTCTCCAAATTTCAAGTTTCTAGGGCCAGGGGTTCGGGCTGGGCGGTGATGAGTGAGTCAGTCAGTCAGTCAGGACACTGCCTTTTATATACAAGGTGTCTCAAAAGAAATTTTGTATTTAGTGGATCGATTAAAAAAAAAGTAAGCCGTATATAGAAAAAATGTTTATTAATTATTAAAATACACTTTTTGGGGATTTATTTCTTAAAAATAATATCGTCTAAATGTAGACTCTCTCGTTCTCGGCACTCATTTAATCGAACAGTAAAATTACTTATGACGTCTCGGCAGGTGGACTCAGGGATGGCTGCCATTTCGTGACGGATATTTTATTTCAAATGCGCCAGTGAAGTCGTTTTATTGGCGTAAACTTTAGATCTAAGCTAACTCCATAGGAAAAAGTCCATAGGGGTTAAATCTGGACTGCGTGGAGGCCAATTTATGTCACCTCTCCGGGAGAACAATTTGCCTGAGAAAATTTCACGAACACGTGGCAAAGACATATTGGACGTGTGTGAAGTTGCTCCGTCCTGTTGGAACCATGTTCTTTGGTTATAGCCAAGAAAGTTTTGCAGTTCAGGTACCAAGAAGTTGTCTATCATTTCCACATAACAATCTGAATTCACTGTAACTGCACGCCCCCTTTCGTCTTCAAAAAAGTAAGGGCCGATAATTCCTCGCGCCGACTTCGCAGCCCATACGGTCACTTTAGGCGAATGTAGGGGTTTCTGATGTTTGCGTTTCGGATTCGTTGCACTCCAGTAGCGGCAGTTCTGCTTATTTACGTGGCCATTAAGATGAAAATGAGCTTCATCCGAAAACAAAATGTTGGTAAACGTTGAAAATCGCTCAATCACCTGATTTACGAAATTAAGCCTCTGACTGGCATCTTGGGGCTTTAATTCTTGCACCAATTGAATTTTGTAGGGGTGCAGCTTTAGTTCTTTGTGCATAATGCGATGTAATGATGATCTATGCACATTTAAAGCACTTGCGCGCTTCCGAATTGAAAGGTTCGGGTCGTCACGAACAGTCTGATTAACATTCTCCACGTTTTCTACCGTTCTTGATGACCTAGGTCGCCCGGATTTTGATTTATCCAGCGTTGTACCAGTCTCTTCAAACTTTTTTACGCAATGTCGAATGAGAGGAATGCTTGGCGCATCATTTAAGTGGCGAAAACCTCGAATACTGCAGAATTTTCTACGCGCTACAGTCGCCGAATCACCGTTTTTGTAAAACTCTCGCACGCATAACGCGCGGTCTGCTCCCGAGAAACGCTTCATAGCGACTGAATTCCCAAGAGCCAGGCTACCGATTGACATAACCCCCGCGCCCTTCGGATACGTTGCGTTCACGCAGTAAGCTAAATAAATATAAAATTTCTTTTGAGACACCTTGTATATAGATTATATACACCTGTTTCCATTATGTGAACTAGTTTATTGTGTAATTACCTATATCAAAATAAATTCAAAATAATTTAGTAATCTACTTTAATTTATACTGAAATTAAAAAAATATTGGCGATTATTTTTAGATAATTTACATTTATTTTTAAAGAAGGAAATCATGGATTCTAATTTAGAATATTTGCTAACAGACGATGATGAAGAAATTGTAAAGTATTTAGAACGCCAATACATTCGTGTTAGACGTGCTAGACGTATATGGTTCATACGAACCATCGGGATGAGAAATGTATTAATTGATTTCGCTTAGCGTAAAATGCATTTATATTCTGTCTGCAGTAGGTTTTCAATTTTAGAAATTTACTGTTTAGAAATAAATAAATAATACTAATAACGAAATTACAGTAAGGGGAAGTAAGAGAATGCCGACCAAATTAAGAACAATGCTTGTAAAATTTATAAACCATATTTTGAAAAATATGTAGTAATTGAGTTGCCGTGGTTCCGTGGTAAAACAGTTGCCTACGGATCACTGGGACGCTTGTTCGATACATCCCAACTCCTTCGGATTTTTATCTTTAAAAATTGTGCAGACAGCTCTGGGGTCGACTCAGCTTCAAGTATTTAATACTTATAAATGAGTACCTGTTCATTCAGGGATAATAGGACCGGTCAAAATGTCACACTGACCACGTGGCTTTCATACCTGTATGCGGTTGTCTAGAAACGGAGAACTTACCTTCTCTGCCCCTTATACGGTTATCTAGGCATTGGGAACCTATTATTTTTATTTTATTTATTTTTTTATGTTTTCATTGTAGACCTCAGCATGTGAGCAATGAAAATACATTGTGAATATATAAAAAAAGAGTTGAATTTTAAAATTACAAAAGTTACAAATATGTAAATTCGGTATTGCCGACCACCATTCTGGAGGTTAATGCCGACCACTATACAGACTAATTCTGACCACCTGATTACCATATTGATTACCACCTGACCAATTCTGATACACATATCGTGTGAAAAAAAAAAGTTTTATTCTTATTTATTTATTTTACATCGGCATATTTCTGCAACGAGGCTAGTAACCAATCAATAAAAGTTCTGATTCTCCAGTTAATTGATATAAATCATTAAACACTAATTCTTTAAACTTGATAAAATATCAAAAACGACAGTAATGAACAGTTTTTGTTGCTTGATTATGGCCAACATGGACCACATTGCTGTCTTTCTTTTCCACGGCTTAACGTACCCTAACGTATTTTTTTGAATCGCACGTTAGAGTTACATTTAAAAAAAAAAGAAAATGTAACTTATATAATGTAAAAACGTATTTATTGCAATAAAAATTGTAAACATAATTGACCTAATTATTTGTCACGCAAGTAGCAGATGTAAACTTCCTTGCGAATTAGTGGGGCATTATTACTAGATGATTCTACCTATTCGGTTGGTACCAATACAATTAAATGGTCTTTTTTCTGTGATCGGTATTAGCTAACTGAAGGGTTTTATACCACATACTCCTACACATCCCGTATTTATATTGATGAACAAATGAAACCCAAATAGCTATACAACGAACAATCGATATAAAATCGAATATTATATTTTCAACCCACGCTTACGATATTCTCGACATTCAGCGACATAATATGACCTGTGCCATTTCTGCATTTTTAATCACAGATGTTCTATTTCTTATTTAAATATTAAATAGGAGCTTCTTCGATTCACTAAGAAAGCCATCACGCTCACTAAATAATAAAAACATTATCCTTCGTAATATTATCGTCTTTTATTACGTTCTTGCCCCACTTCCATTTTTAAAAATCCCTTTCAACCTTGTACTTAATCTCTTTGTACAGTCGTTGGATACATTTTCAGGCAGTGTATATTAATTTGTTTTTTAATTATGCGAAGAACGAATATTTAAATAATTCTATCTTGGTGTCTATATTATGATTTAATTTTTAGGCATGTAACGGTTTCGGATATTTTTTGGTTTCGTATGTTTCTGTCGGTCGGTATTTTCCAGATGAGTAGAGCACAAGTTGCAAATTTGTAATGCAACGTTACATAGTTCACGCTATTCAAAATATCAAATTTTGAATGTTCTTTGACGAAAAATCATCATAACTAACGAAGCATTTTCGAACTTAGTGGTGACGTGAGCAAACAGAATAGCCACTTTTGTGCCACTGAAAATTCAAAATTGAAGAACCATCGATCTGTGATAATTTTTACACAGTGCGTGTTACAATAGATTCTCTGCGGGAAATATTTCCTGGACAAATCATATCGAAATCCGATGATACCGTCAGATTAGTCGCCACGAATATGGGATTTTAACACGCCAGAATTATTGTTCTGGAGACTACGTAACGAAGTCTGCGCCAACAAACATCAGACCTTTTCTTCGTTTTCAACTTTGTGAATTATTTTTTTGAATGTTTTTTTCAAGAAATAGTACAAAATCTTATATGTGTTTTTGTATTCATTGTTTCCGCTAAACCTTTTTCAGTTTCAGAACGATCAAAATGTCATCTATGGATACGTCTATATTTTCAATGTCTTCTAGTATTGTATAAAAATAAATTTTGAAAAAGTTCTGAAGCACATGTCAAACCAAATGATAAACGCATATAAAGAATATCTTACCCGAGAAATAGAAAACCTTAAATATTTTAACCTGCCAGAATCATTTTTAAAATCTAATATAGGTAATTCTAGATGATATTTCATCAATATTTCTTAAATAACAGTGACATCTTAAAATATTTATATTTATGTCAGATGGGTACTAATATCAATAAACTTTATTTTGTCTCTAAATTCACTAACTGCGTGTTCTTGAGGAAACTCTTCAATTTTAAGATCAAAAAATTCACACGCGGCATGTCAGAAGTGTGACTTCATTCTACTCTAAAAATTGTCAAATAAGATAATTGGGAGTTGGTATATTGTCGTAATGCAACCATTTGAACAATCCTATTGATATTCTTATTGATTCAAATAATCACTTCAGAACGCCAAAATAAAAATACATTTTTATATTTAAAAATAATGATTCATCAGTTGGTAGCTATTTGCTGTGAATAATCCCTGAAGAATCAAAGAATGTGATCAATAAATTCTTAAGTCAATGAATTTTTAATCGGTCGTGTTCTCATACTGGGTCTACTAACAATGAAATAATTTGTATTTTCATTACTGATGTTGAGTCCTACTTTACGAGCTTCGACATCAATAAGGCTAGTAAGGTATATTATGTCTTCAATTTTATTTGAAATAATATCCAGGTCATCTGCATACCCTAAAATCTTGTGGTACCCATTGAGCTCTAGACCACGTTGGTTGGTATCTTCGGCTTTTCGTAACACTATCTCCAGCACGAGGTTAAACAGCAAAGGTGAGGTGGCGTCTCCTTGTTTGTCTCCAGTATGAATTTCAAAAGGCTACGACAAAATACTTCCTACTTTCACTCTGCTTATGGATCCCGACACACACACCATACTCATCTTGATAAGTTTACTAGGGATGCCAAATTCGTCCATGATGTCCCAGAGTTATTCACGTACAATGCTGTCATAGGTTTTCCTGAAATCAATAAAAACATTATGAACGTCGGTTTTATGTTCCCAATATTTTTCAAGAATTTGTCTTAAGGAGAAAATTTGATCTATTGTCGATCTGCTAGATCTAAATCCCGCCTGATAGTCCCCAATAAGTTTTTCTGCGTATGGTGCAAGTCGATGCAGAACAATATTTGAGAGGATCTTATATGATGTACATAAAAGTGAGATCCCACGATAATTCCCACAAGCCAGTTTATCTCCTTTCTTATGGATCAGACATAAGAAACTGGTATCTGTAATGAGTAATATTTCTTACCTGTTATTTAGAAGAATATATATATGTGGCACAAAACTTCTCGCTGAATACTTAATTTAACGGCTTAAAAATTTGCACAAATTCATTTTTAAGTAGTCGATTATCGTGCGTAGACCCCCAGACCACTTTACATCAGAGATCAGTTCAGGTTTCATTGTTAAATTTAGTGACGTGTATTATTAAAATAACAAATAGAATATTTCAAAATTGGAACATTATTTTTCTTTCATTTTGTAAGACAGCAATATGATTGTTTCGTTATTATAATTCCGCTAGTATGCTGCAAAGTTATTATTTGCTTTTGAAATACTTAATTTAAAGATAACAAATGCAACAATTCATTCTATAGATACTAAATTATAGAACAAAAAATAAAAATCTACCTGTAATGTAGAACTCAATATCAAGGAAAAAAATCTGGGTCCGCCAGACCTCCGTGTGTTTTTGTAGGGTTAAGTTAACTAGGTAAATGCATCAGCATCATAAAGTAGTTTGGTTGTTGTTTTATCTTGTGCTAGTAAAGATAAACTTTAAGCCTCCGCTAGTCTCTGCCACCGATCAGAAAGGAAATAACTTGCGACATTGTTGTAACACCGGTATTTTGCTTGAAAAATATATTACTAGCTCTAGTCTGGAATAGCCACAAACACATGCGGCAGTAAGCTATCAGGAAAAAGAACCAGCTCAGGAACAAAACACTGTACGACTAAGTTGTACATAAAAGTTGATGCTACTTACAATTCATAAAGTTTGTAACTACGAGGCAAACCAATACAATAGAATATTAAAAATGCAGGTAACAAAAAAAAATGCAAGTTCTATTTATGAAATTAATAAGCAATTACGATGCTAAATATCGCGGCCGGTGTCTTTTGTAGGTACTTTATTTTGTCTCCAAAGTCACTAACTGCGTCCTCTTGACGAAACTCTTCAGTTTTAGAAACAAAAAATTCACAGGCGGCAGATCAGAAGAGTGACTTCATTCTACTCTAAAAACTACCAAATAAGATAATTGGAGTTGGTATATTGTTGCGAAGAAACCATTTGAGCAATCCATGATCTTTTCAGCCATCATGCCGTTTCTTCCTTATTGATTCAAATAATCACTTCAGAACCCCAAGATAAAAATGCGTTTTTATATTTAAAAATAATGATTCATCAGTTGGTACTCATTTGCTGTGAATAATCTCTTAAGAATCAAAGAATATGATAAATATGGCATTCACGTTCTCCCATCATCTTCGTTTGGATTTTTCAGTAAACTGTAAATTATTTTAAAAATGGTTCAAAGCATATGAATGGTTATTAAAAGAAATTGAATAAAATACAAGATGGTAAGAATATTAATTATTATAAGAACAACATAATAAAATTCAAGCTTTATATTACTATTTAAAGTGAATTCTTAACAGTAGAACTAAGCATGGTCATTCGTCATCTTACAAAAAATTATATATCTTTCTATACAAGAAATTATATAGAAAGGAAGTAAATGGAATATTCAAGATCAGTTTTGGTTTTGTTGAGACACAGTACTTAAAATTATAATCTTCTGAAAGCTACAAAAATCACTTATGCTGCTGCCGTGCTTCACAATATCACCTTACATTCTAATGATGCATTATTTAAAGAAATAATTGATGACAATGATAATAAAGATCACAACAATGTTATTCCACATAATCCAGGTTGTAACAATTCGTTTATGTTTTGAATTTCTTATGATTAAAAATGATTTCTTTCAGGCATTCAAACAAACGGTACCTGGAGAGATACGAATTAAAAATAGCGTAATAAATCAATTAATTATATAATAATTAATATTACAAAACACCTTTATAAAAATCAAATAAATTCACATTTTATTCATAAATGAGATAAACTTTTAAATGTAGTATATGAACTGACTAAATAAAAGTTGAATATAGTTATATTAAGTGTTATTTATTTATTTATTTACTTATTTATTTGGACACTACAGACATAGTCCTTTTTATTTCCGCAGACAAACATACGCTATACATACATACTAACATACACAATCATAAATAATACTTTTTTAAAAAAATGTGCAATTTCATATATACAAACATTAACTTGCTCTACTCATTCAGTTTACAAAACATATTTAAAACATTCACAAAATACAATCAAGGCCAGACGTACTATACAGATTACAACGGCAGCCTGAATCTACTTGCAGTTTTACAAATCAACTGTTAACATTAGATTTTATTCTGTACACAATCAAGTTACAAGGCTTAATACAATTTTACGGAACTTGGAGTAATTCATAATGAATAAATCTAAAGATCTGTCTTTACCAAGAACACTGTTATATAATGATGTCATACGGAGTAGCGGACTCATTTCATAATGCATGGCAGTCGCTCTTTTACATTTAAAGAGTGTGTCTCTGATTATGAAACCGGGAAGGCACTTTTAGAAAAATTTTGTACAAGATGTCAGGACAATCAATGTAGTTGTTAAATATCTTGAATAAAAATACCACCGATGTCGTATCTCTCCTCCCAGACAGGGTTCTAAAATTATATTTTGATAAAATACTGCTCGTTGATATGTATTTAGGATAAACTCCTGTCATAAGCAATTCAACAACACGATAATACCGCGATTGGACAGTCTCAATGCCACTAATATATTTACTGTGATATGGTGACCATATCACCGAACCATATTCTAGAGCAGGTCGTACCAAGGAGTTGAAGAATATGGTGTACGTTTGACTGTGACGAAAGCCTTAAGTTAATCAAAGCACAAACTCGTTTTTTTTTTCATAGCATTATTCACAACATGTTTAATATGGTGCTGAAAAGTCATCTGTGAGTCAAATATAACACCGAGATCTCTAATCGTATCTGTTCGTGGTACATTGCTACATGTGGTACATGGTATAATTGTACTCAATAGCTTCACGTTTTCTCGCATAGCTCACAACTTTGCATTTTGAGGTATTGAATGCTAAACCAGTGGCCTCACTCCAGTCGCATATTTTGGCAAGATCGTTTTGCAGCTCATTGCAGTGCGACATGTTCGTAATTTTGCAATATATTTTTGTCATCAGCAAACATATCACACTCGCAGCTGTTCACAATGTTTGGAATGTTATTGACTACAAGAAGAAACAGTAAAGGCCCTAAATTACTCCTCTGTGGCATGCCACTGGTGGACGAGTAATTATTTGACCTGCAACCACCAAATTCAACATATTGTAAACGGCCTAGCAAGTAGGTGTTGAACCAAGCGCAAGTATTGGCAGAAAGTTCAAACTGATTTAATGCTTTGAGCAGATGATCGTACTTTATTTTGTCAAACACATTAGTCATGTCAAGATAGATAGCATCCACCTGATCCCCCTGTTTTATTTAATGTAATATGGAAACCAGCTGTAATAAGTATCACAGGACAAAACATGTCTGTACCATTTTAAAATAAATTTTTCTACGGTGGATATTTAAATTTACACCGAAATATTGGGTTAAGAAAAATTTGGCATTTGAAACTTGTCAAAAACGTTAATACTCAACGTAGTAGCGCATGCGCGTGCAAATATATAGCCTCTTAGCAAGTTATTTTAGCACCTCACGTTAACGAATATGGTATTGACGCTTACCTTAACAAATGCTTTTACAGAACAGCATTTTTCGATAATGGTGTTAAAATAATTCTTTTAACATGACGCTAATTTGAATGCATTTCTTACATAATACACCGTCAGTCAAAATTAACAGTTGTTGTTCAGAAATTCAGAATAACGTCACAAATTAGTCCTAAGAGAGTCGTTCATTTCATATTCAAAATGTTGTCACAAGAATAACCTCATAATTAAATCAAACATAGGTACGATCTGCTTTGGATCTAATGTTAAAAATTATGGATGTGAAAAAGATTGACTTTATATCCTATCTTTTACACATCCAACAAACTATATGTAATCTATTTCAACCTGACTAAATTTCTCAATAATGATTAATTCTAGATAATACATCCGAATTCACCGTGGAACGGATTCCGGATAACTTCGAAGAATGGATTCTAAAGCACAGTACGATCGAAGACGAGTGTCTAGACAATAACTGCACTTACATGTCAACTGTGATGAAAACCACCCAGGTGTTACTGATTGTTCTATGCTCTACGATATTCGTGGGCATACTTGTGGCGGTGACCGCACTCGCTAGAAACCAGCTGCTCAAGAAAAGGATATCTAAAGGACCCTACAAAGTCCTTCTCACGGCAGCGGATTTTGTGTTTCCTCAACTGCCAGACAGCAGAAGGGTAAGTTACAAAACTTATTTATTATAATGACTTTTCTTTAAAGAAAAATTATATAGTTCTAATTCGAAATATAATTTTAAATTCAGATAATTAATATATTAGTTTATTGAGATGGAGTAAATAGAACAGTAATTTTAGAAAGTGTTTACAGTCTAAATTTACAGATGTATCATGTTAATCTATACTTCTACTAATCTAATCTATAAGCTATACATAACTTTGATTCGAGCTGATATTAAATATTATTAAAATAGAGTCAATGAGAAGTGAACTAAGTACACTTAACGTAGGACAAATACATTTTAGCGGGAAATTTAAAAAAGGTTACAACTAGGTACCTGGGTTAGCCTTTTATTTTCTTTAGTTAGGTTAGGTTAGTTATTTTCTTAAGGAATTGGTTGCTAAGGTACTGAAATAAACAAAATAAATAATACATTGTCGGCTTCATTGGTTTAATCGGAACTAAATTTTGCATTTGCCGGTCACCGTGGCGTAGTGGTTAGTGTAGCGATATACTGATTTCTAGGCCATGGGGGCTCGGGTTCGAATCCCGGTTATGGCATAAATATTTGTGTTGTCCAAAAATTGTGTTGGTCAAAAATTAAAAAAGGTATCTACTGGATAATGGCCATAGTAGCTAAGTCCATAAATATAAATAAAAAAAAAAAATGCATTCTAGTAACTGTTAACGTTTGATTGAACTTTTGATCATTTTGTTTAGCAAAAGGCAACTTCAAACTATAAAAAACCAGCTCGTGAACATTAAAATTACAATTGGTTCCGCTTAAAGGTAGTCCACTTGGAGTAGCCTATACATTAAAAAGTTTCAATTTTTATGGTTTTGTATGACCAAAAAAACCCTGATACCATCATTTTGTCGTCTGTCTGTCTGTTCGGTAAAAATTGTAGCCAAACGGCTAAACCTAGAGAGTTGAAATTTGCCATGGTTATACAACTCTTTGACCCGCACATAGGAAAAATACTAAAACGTCTAAAAAACAACTCCCCCCAAAAATGTAAACAAATATGTGTTCATAGAAAAAAAAAATTAATTCTGAGTGTGGTATCAAATGAAAGCCTTAGTACGTGGATTAATGATCAAAATTTAATTTTTGCAAAATAAACTATTTTGACGCGATTTTTTCCAAAAATTGTGCGAAAAAAAATTGTCCCACACCTGTAGCCCAGATAGCTAAAAACTAAAAATCTGAAAAAATTCTACATTGGTGTAAACCGGAATAGTACAACAGGAATTTTTGATCAGATTATGTTCTTGGAAAATAACACATTTTTTGTGTTTTTTGGTTGACGATGTAAAATATTTAATATGTTATGTAACACAGTAAAGCAGTAAGCTTTCATAGTCCAATGGTTAACTTCCTAAGTTGCTTCCTAAGTTGCAAACTTGGGTTCGCTTCCGGTCTGGAAACTATTTTATTTTTACTGTTTTTTTTTGCATTTTTATTTTGTTTAAATTATTTTGTCAAAATTTTAGTAATATTTTTGCAAATGTTGCATTTAATTTTTAAAAGCGTAAATTTAATAACCAGTGGGAATTGTTGAAATCATAATTTGATTCTATGTTTCAATGTATACGAAATCAGAGGAGCGGAGCTTATGACTTACAACCAATAGAAGCCATAGGCGCAACTTTCAAAATCTTAATGAACCTTGCTATATAAAAAATACTGCACATATTTGGTTGAGTGAAACCTAAATAATGGTATTAGGCATTCGAATTAAAATTAACAAAAAAATATTTTATCAAAATTTGTTTTGGCATCCTAAATAATCATCATTCTTTTACTAAATACCTGCAAAACCCTGAAATGTGTGAAAATTCACACTTCACACCAATTTTAAAAAATCATGTTTTGGAAATAAAAAGAGAGATTTGGTTAAAATGTTTAAATAAAACAATAAGACAAATAACACATCTTAAAAGAGAAGTTTATTATATAAATATATATGAGTATTTTTTTGTTTGCATAGAGCATTTTTATGATGTTCTTTACTCGGGCGACGAGGAAACGGAGCCCTGGTCCTGCATTCCTTTAACTATTTGCCATAACAAGTTCTCTGATAGATCAACTTTTTTTGACTTCTTTGTAAAAATACATTATTAAGCTATACATTGCTGCCCACTTTTGACATACTTCCCTTGAGTATTCTTTATAATACCAGCAGGGCCAACTTCAAGTTCTTTTGCTGCTAAAGTATATTAATTTACTCACAAAAAAGTACTTATATATCAAAATATTTATATGTCAGTTAATCTTAAAAATATGTAACTGCATAAAAACTAATTACTTTTAATTCTCCATAATATCTATGCCAAGAATATAAATACACGTATAAATATGCAAATAATAACAAAATATACCCTATAAATAATATATATTTCGATGTACATTATTCACAATGACAATGACATTGATTTATTAAAATGCACGTCACTGAATATCTGTCAATGTGGACTAAAAACATTTTTTTTTTTTTACATAGTTAAAGTGGAAATAGGAAATAATTTCACTCAGCTTTTTGGACAAGAACCGTTTATTTTAACAAAACACAACGTTTCGCTAACAACATTGTTGGCTTCTTCAGGTTCTATAACAATAACATCATACTAGAAAACAATCTTATACAATCAAGAAAGACAATTTACCTATGTTAGTTAAACGTAGCTATAACAGGCTGTACATCAATCATCTCCAAGGATGGTGAATTGCAGAATTTCATTGACAATAATGTGTATTTGAAGAAAACAGATCATAGGAAAACAGGACTTAAATTTCAATTAAATATTGTAATATAATCATCAAAAATAGAAACTATTATTTAAATTTTACAATTCAAAACGAGACTAAATAAACTATACAACTGACCAATATTAACTTATTCATAAATACAATGATATCAAGTTTTATCAACGCATCGATATGACAGGCTGCGACACTAGCCCCCCTGACAATTTGGTACGCACAAATCAACAGAGTTGACAGTGTCCCACCCTGTACAACATAATGCACCGATAACCCCCGAAATCATGAAATTTTCACAACCAACAACTCAGTGAAAAGAGCCAAAATGAAGTAATGACCTTCGGAGCAATCATACAATTCAACGTACCAATCCCTCAAAACAATGGTACGTACAAAGTAATGAGAGAAAGGTACCTCAGATGGTATTTTTTTATATAACCTTTCTCTCATTACTTTCAAATACACATTATTGTCAATAAAATTCTGCAATTCACCATCCTTGGAGATGATTGATGTACAGCCTGTTATAGCTACGTTTAACTAACATAGGTAAATTGTCTTCATTGATTGTATAAGATTGTTTTCTAGTATGATGTTATTGTTATAGCACCTGAAGAAGCAAACAATGTTGTTGGCGAAACGTTGTGTTTTGTTAAAATAAACGCTCCTTGTCCAAAAAGCTGAGTGAAATTATTTCCTCTTTCTACCTATATTCAAAATTGGACGTTAAATTACTAATCTATAGTTAAAGTGGTAATGTTCTAAACGAATCAGAAGCAAGGACAAATAACTCCTATTTTCTAATACACAATATTCTTAGATGACACAGACTATAGTAAGAAAACCACTTAATAAATTTATTTGCCGAATATAATTTTTTCCTTGTATCAAAAAAAAAAAGAATGTGTTAATAAATTTTATTAATGTGGCATAATGTTCTAACGATTTATTTTTTCAAAATATTCTCTGTTTTATATGTATGTCGATAAACCGATTTATTTTAACAGTAATATTAATTATTAATTATAAGATAATAGCTTTGTTCGTGTATGAAATTTATTAAAGACTAGCTGAGCACCCGTGCTTCGCTACGGTATATTGTCGATCTCTTTAGTGTCATTAGTGTAAAATACTCAGTTTGTTTTTAAACATGTGTATGGGTAACATTTGTAAGCAAAAACCTAGTCGATATCTCATTTGTCCTAAGAGATATTCAGGAATCCGTGAAAAAACATTTTACTCTTTTTCACCACATGGTCGAACTTCAAAAAATCGTTTCTTAGTGCGTTCTTACGTCAAACTGAGTAAAACAAAAACTGTAAAACTTTTTAAATATTTTAAAAAGACATATATATGCTTAAAAAGAATGTTATAACTCAACAAACGAAGGAAATACGAAGGGTTCTATACCCAGAAGGCAGAGCCACCCTTTTTGGGGTTGATTAGGGTAAAATTTAAAAATAAGTTTAAGTTTAACTAAGTATGGGTAACTTTTGTAAGCAAAAACCAAGTCAATATCTCAATAGTCCTAAGAGATATTAAGAATTCCGTGAAATCACATTTCAGCCCTTTTCATCCCCTTAGGGATCGAATTTTTAAAAGTTCCATATTAGTAGGTGCTTACGTTATGGAAGGAAAATATTTTCCGAATTTCATGTCTCTATGTCAAGGGACGTTCTATCGAATAAAAAATACCCATTAACCCGGTAGGGATGAAATTAAAAAAAAAAAATGTCAAAACGCTTACTAAATATTTTAAAAAGAAAGCTATGTAGGTTTCTATTTAATAGAAATCTATGTAAGGTTTCTATAATTCACCCCGAATGTAGATTCATGCCTTAAGGGGTTGATTAGGGCAAAATCCTGAACTTCTGTTTCTAACATTTCTATGGGTAACCTTTGTAAGCAAAAACCAAGTCGATATCTTATTGGATCTAAGAGATATTGAGGAATTCCTGAAATCATATTTCACCCCCTTTTTACCCCCTTAGAGGTCTACTTTCAAAAAATCACTTCTTAGTGGAATATATTTTGCGAATTTCATGTATCTATGTCCAAAAAACGTTCTATCGAATAAAAAATACCCATTTACCTCTTTAAGGGTGAAATTTAAAAAAACTGTCAAAATTATTTCGAGGTATTTTAAAAAGACATCTATGTGCCAAAAAGGAATGTTATGACTCAATAAACACAGGAAATACGACGGGATGTATAATTCACCCCGAATGTAGATTCACCCCTTTAGGGGTTGATTAGGATAAAATACTGAAATAAGTTTTTGGCATTTGTATAGGTAATCTTTATAAGCAAAAATCAAATGGCTCATAACTTATTGATCCTAAGAAATATTGCGGAATCTTTGAAATCACATTTCACCCTTTAGGGATGATTTTAAAAATTTGTCAAAACCATTTCGAGATATTTTAAAAAAACAACCATCAGCCAAAAATAAATGTTATGACTCAACAAATACAGGAAATACGACGGGATGTATAATTAAGTCCGAATATAGATTCACCTTTTTAGGGGTTATTTAGGACAAAATCCTGAAATAGGTTTTTCGGCCTTTGTCTTGGTAATCTTTATGAGCAAAAACCAAATTGATATTATATTGGTCCTCAGAGATATTAGAGAATCATTGAAATCACATTTCACCCCTTTTAACCCTTTAGGGGGATATTAAAAGAACCGTCAAACTCTTTCGAGATATTTAAAAAAGACACCTACATATGTGCCAAAAAGGTATAAGTCAACAAACAGAGAAAAAACGACTGCATGTATAATTCACCCCAATTGTAGATTCACCCCTTTAGGGGTTGATTAGGGCAAAATCCTGAAATAGGTTTTTCGGCATTTGTATGAGTAATCTTTGTAAGAAAAAACCAAGTCGATATTTTATTGGTCCTAAGAGATATTAAGAAATCCTTGCGTTCACATTTCACCCCTTTTCACCCTTAAGGCGTGCAATTTTAAAACACTGTCAATATTATTTCGAGATATTTTAAAAAGACACTTATGTGCCAAAAAAAAAATTCATAACTCAACAAACATAGGAAATACAAAGGGATGTATAATTCACCCCGTTTGTAGATTCACCCCTTTAGGGGTTGATTAGGACAAAATCCTGAAATATGTTTTTCGTCATTTGTATGGGTAATCTTTGTAGGCAAAAACTAAGTCGGTATCTTATTGGTCCTAAGAGATATTAAGGAATCCTTGAATTAACATTTCATCCCTTTTCACCCTTTAGGGTAGTAATTTTAAAAAACTGTCAATACCGTTTTGAGATATTTTAAAAAGACACCTATGTGCAAAAAATAATTTTTATAACTCAACAAACACAGGAAATACGACGAGATGTATAATTCACCCCGTTTGTAGATTCACCCCTTTAGGGGTTGATTAGGACAAAATCCTGAAATAAGTTTTTCGGCATTTGTATTAGTAACTAGCAGTATACCCGCTGCTTCGCTACCGAAAAAGTAGTCGTAGCCGGTTTAGGCTGGACCCATGGCAGAATCGGTTTAAGACTGGCTTGGTGCGAAGGTTTTGGAGGGTTCAAATATATTTATTTGTTTTAATCTACTATTGTATTGATATGTTCTTCTTACACAAATAATGTAAGTAAGGGCTTCTTTATAAACATTGATAGTACAGTCATTTGGTAACAGCACGTATAAGTGTCCCGTTGTGCTAACCTAGGAAAATGCCACAAACAGTTGCCCATGTGAGAATCACTCATCGCCCAAGGCGGCGCTGGGCACGTGAAGCATTTTATCTTGTACCTTATGAAGTTATTTGTTATGATATTTATTATAATTATTCCGTGATTACTCCTGATCTATAAATCGTACCGATATAGGTCAGAGCACTTTTTACCGTTAATAAATGCTCTTGCCACCGAAGAAAATTTATTCGTATAATTTTAGGGGCTACGCAAATGTTCAACAGCAAATTTAATGTTATAATTGTCGTCGAAAAGTGAAAATAAAAAATCTGGGACATATATCCTCGGGAACATTTTTGTAGCAATATTAAACCCTAAGTCCTTCGTATCAGTGGCGGATCAAGCCTTCGCCGGGCCCAAGACATTTTTGATTTACGGGCCCTCAACTTAGAGGCGTTCAAAGTGAAGAGCAAAAAAAAAGGTTCTCATCTCCCAAATCCAGGCCCTTGAAAATTACGGGCCCAAGTCAAATGTCTTTTTTGTCTCTGCGAAAGTCCGCCACTGCTTCGTATATATATGGAATATGTAATCTTTTATAGTTTCACCGCCAGAGCCGTAGCAATGTTTTCGGCAAAGACAAAAATCCTCACCTCCCACATTCAAGTGAAGAGCAAAAAAAAGGTCCTCACTACCCAAATTCAAGTGAAGGAAGAGCGAAAAAAAAAGGTTTTCACCCGCAATGGCACCCCTCATGAGACCCCGCTCCCTTATCAAACCTCGCGATCTTATAAAACCTCGCGCTCCTGGCAAATGCCCCGACGCCACCGCGTTGCTACGCTGCTGTTCACCGCCATAGTATTTTAATGTGATTAATATAAAATTCTAAATTACATTGTTGAACATATGTATGGGTAACCTCTATCAGCAAAAACTAAGTCTATATCTCTCATTGGGCCTAAGAGATATTGAGGAATCAGTGAGAAAGCATTTTGCCCCTTTAGGGGTGAAATTATTAAAAAAAAAAAAACTCAATAACTTTCTGAAGATTTTAAAAAGACACTTATATGCCAAAACGGATTGTTATCTCAATAAAAAATAGGAAATGAGAAGCGTTCTACAATTACCCCGAATGTAGATTTAAGGGTTGTTTAGGGCAAAATCCTGAATTTCGTTCATAAATATTTGTAGCCTTTATAAGCAAAAACTAAGTCGATATCTTATCGGTACCGAGATATATTGAGGAATCCTTGAAATCATATTTCACCCCCTTGGGGTCGAATTTCAAAAAATCTCTTGTTTGGGGGTGCTTACATCATGGAGAGAATATGCTTTCCGAATTTCATGACTATGTCCAAGGAACGTTTTATAGAATAAAAAATAGCAATTTACTTCTTTCGGGGTGCAATTAAAAAAATATGTCAAAATGATATTTTAAATTTTTAAGTTAACAGTTTTAATCCAGAAACACTCCCTTAGAATGAGAATTTTGAGATGATATATAGCCTCTGTTCGACCCTGGTTTTACTCTATTATCATTTGGTTAAAATATGTCAAACTGTTTTTAAAAAAGATTCGTCAAAAACAAAAATAAATAAACCATAATAATAAAGTTCATAAATATCGGCAAAAATAAAAAAATATTATATAGATGGTGTCTCGTTCTACATATCTATCATAGTTTTGCTAAATAACTGAAGATCAGTGCTGTTTACCGACAATATTTGAGCCGAACATTTCCGATGTCGCCCGAAGAGCCACTATCTCAATATAGTAATCCAATCAACTATTGAACGAAAATTCCTTTTCCCTCACTGCATATCTAATAGATATTCCAATGGTCCACTATAATTAAAAACTAAATTATTAATTTCTCGTTTCTGGTGGGACTTTTTTGAGATTTTCGATTTTTCTAGTTATGGTGAAGACATTTCCTACCTGTATGCAAAATTTCAACTCGGTAGCATATCTGGAAGTGGGTTAGAATTTCCGGACATAGCCACAAATATTCATTTTTATATATAAAGATTATTGTAAGAAAAAACCAAGTCGATATCTTATTGGTGCTAAGAGATATAAGAAATCATTGTATTCACATTTCACCCCTTTTCACCTTCAAGGGCTGCAATTTTAAAACACTGTCAATACTATTTCGAGATATTTTAAAAAGACACTTATGTGCCAAAAAGAAATTTTATAACTCAAAAATCTCAGGAAATACGACGACATGTATAATTCACCCCAATTGTATATTCACCCCTTTAGGGGTTGATTAGGATAAAAACCTGAAATAAGTTTTTCGGTATTCGTATGAATAATCTTTGTAAGTAAAAACCAAGTCGGTATCTTATTGGTCCTAAGAGATATTAAGGAATCCTTGAATTAACATTTCACCCCTTTTCACCCTTTAGGGACGTAATTTTAAAAAACTGTCAATACCATTTCGAGATATTTTAAAAAGACACTTATGTGCCAAAAATAAATTTTATAACTCAACAATCACAGGAAATACGACGGGATGTATAATTCACCCCAATTGTAGATTCACCCCTTTAGGGGTTGATTAGGACAAAATCCTGAAATTAGTTTTTCGGTATTTGTTTGGGTAATTTTTGTAAGCAATAAGCAAGTCGATATCTTATTGGTCCTAAGAGATATTAAAGAATCCTTGAAATCACATATCATCCCTTTTCACCCTTTAGGGTTGAAATTTAAAAAAACTGTCAAAACCATTTCGAGATATTATAAAAAGACACCTATGTGCCAAAAATAAAGCTTATAACTCAACAAACACAGGAAATACGACGGGATGTAAAATTCACCCCGATTGTAGATTCACCCCTTTAGGGGTTGATTAGGACAAAATCCTGAAATAAGTTTTTCGGCATTTGTATGGGTAATCTTTGTAAGCAAAAACTAAATCGATATCCCATCGACTCGAAGAGATATTAAAGAATCCGTGAAACCACATTTCACCCCTTTTCACCCCTTAGGGGTTGAATTTCGAAAAATCCCTTCTTAGTGGGTGCTTACGTCATGGAGGGAATATACTCTCCAAATTTCAAGTTTCTAGGCCCAGGGGTTCGGGCTGGGCGGTGATGAGTCAGTCAGTCAGGACACTCGCTTTTATATATATAGATTAGAGTACCACACACGTGTGCAATAATATGTTAAATATTCATAAACGAAATAGTTACTGTTTCTGACAAGATGTTTATTATTCTCTCTAGCTTTCCAACAATTACGTAACCTGTTCATAACACATCAATCGTATTTGTAGATTAGAGCAAAAACTCCGAGTCGGATTGCACGTTGTTATTTTCGTTGAATTTAATTAATAAACTGAGTGCTCGCACTTAAATTTACTATACTGTGATTACAACCTTATCAGTCAGCCAAATTTAGCATTCATGATGACAAAGATATGTTACCTGTTATATACTGTTCGTACCTTATTAGAAACTTAATCCGCGAACAAAGCTAATAATGAAATGCTTTGCTAGTTTAAACCAGTTTTGTTAATATCCAACATATCAGGAAATATCAACTAATCTCACAAATTTACGAGCAGAACTTAAAATAAATTATTTGACTTTTGCATAACATTATGTCTAATTTTAGTAAGTAAACATCATAGATCTAAATGATCTCACTGAATAAACAGTTGAACGACGTTGGAATTTCAATCAAACTTTATGTACCAGGGAGGAATTATCAATATGTGAATGAAAAACGAATGAATGAATTAATAGTGAATGAGAGAAAATTTACTCAGCGAATTACAGAGGAATATGCATGAATGATAAAAGAGTTACTTTGTGTAAAAATAGTCAGTGATATCCTCATTAAAAAATAAATAAAGCTTGAAAAAATATTTAAAAAAGGTTTCATAATGTTTTCTTACCGTCAAAATGAAAATGTGTTTCACCCACCGAATAATAAATAAAAACTATGTTTTGAATCCAAATTGTTTTCCAAATGGTGTTATTTCTGTAAAATCGTACAGATACCCTGATTAACGATCATAATTAAGATGCTTTTTTCGTAGTTACACCTTATACCCTTTTCACACTTGAACTTTAAGATAGGATTTTTAAGTTAGGCTACCTTTAAGTGCTAGAGTGAATGCGAGCGACCTCACTTTAATACAGCTTAAATAAAAATTTCTGTTTCAAAGTGAGTGGTGGTACGCACTGTGAACATAATTACTAATACTGTTTTAATTTGTTCTGTCGACAATTTATATTATCATAGACAAGAATACTACAGGTGGGGCACAGATACCAAGTGTTTTTTGTTTGGTTACTACTCGGCCATTAGGAAAAAGAGAGGTGTGCGACAGGTGGCTTCCCATTCCTTGGCTCATAGTATTTCAGTTTTCAGAAATCTCTTAGTTGAATCGCAACACGGGTTTGTTAAAAACAAGAGTACTATTACGGCTATCTATGAAAAAAATATATCATTCTTCGAGCTAAAACAAAATCCTCTGGCTACTTTCTGTGACCTTAGTCGTGCTTTTGACTATGTTAGTCACAGTATACTTCTAAAGAAACGCGAACTTTATGGCCTGCGTGGCATTGTTTTAGACTGGTTCAGATCCTATCTACATGGTCGCTCTCAATGTGTGATTATAAAAAATAGTGAGAATGATTCAATTTCTGAAGCTACATCCTCTATTTAATCACTTAGTATTGGTGTACCGCAGGGTTCTATACTGTGCCCGGTGCTTTTCATTATTTTTTTTAATGACCTTGTCAGAATCATCAATAATGCTGTGACTCTAATGTACGCCGATGATACCTCTATAATTACTAGTGGCGATTACTAGAAGATGCACAAAATATACTCACTGCATTGTTTGAATGGTTGTGCGCTTACAAACTCTTAATTTCAATAAAACTGTTTTCATGGTTTCTTAATTTCAATAAAACTGTTTTCATGGTTTTTTATGCTGGTAGAATTTTCCATGCGGATTTAAATCATTTGGCTTTGCACAGTACCACAATCAATAGTGTTAATATTACCAAGTTTTTAGGTCTAAATATTCCGTCCATACTTAAATGGGATACTCACTGCCAAATTCTCTGTGACAAATTCAGATTTATCTGCTATCAAGTACGATGTCTGAAACCTATTATGAGTATTAATGTCCTAAAAAACTTTTATTACGCTGAAGTGCAATCTAGACTCTCTTATGGCTTAATTTTCTGGGGCTCTCCACCAAGTAAACATGTTTTTCTAATTCAAAAGCGCATCATTAGAGTTTTGTTTGGTGCTATGTTTAGGGAATCATGTCAACCTATATTTAGGAAGCTTGAAATTTTGCCTTTCCCATGTTTATATATTTATGAGATGGCAATACATGCTCGTAAAGACTTTAATCATTATAAGGAACGAGGTAAAGTGCACCAATTTAACACTAGACACAAAGACAGTTTAGTAATGCCCCCTCATAGATTAACAATTACAGATAACAGCCCTCTGTGTATGGCTGTGAGAATCTATAATAAAATACCACAAGCTATAAAAAGTAACTCTTCCTTAAAAATATTTAAGAGTGAAATGTCTCTCAAATAATTATTTTTATACCATTTCTCAATTTTTTGGAGATAATTAATTGTACCGTACTAACCTGTATTTATGCTTAGTTATTAGCTAATTTTATTTTATTTCATGTACGTTGATTTTGTTCACATTTAATTGATTAATAATTGTATACTGACGCATTTGTACAGAATCTGTATAAATAAAATAAATACAATACAATACAGTTTTGGTTGCTAATCTGGAGTCATGAACGCTAGAGCATCGCATGTTCGCATACAATTGTTTTGTTAGAATTGGCGAGTCTGTGACCGCGGTTCAAAGTGAGTTTCGTCGCAGATCCAATATTCATCGAAATTACTCTTTTCCCGCTCGTGATATAATTTTACGTTGGGTACACAATCTTCGAATAAGAGGCTCAATAACCAATATGCGAAATAAGCAGTTATTTGGGCATAATTTTTGAGAGTTTTTTGACAAAAATCAAGTAAAATCTTTGTTATCTCAAAAATAAAATCTTGCTGGTTAGGTTAGGTTAGGTTAATCTACGCATCAGGATATTTTATTTGATAGATCACTCTAAATTTTATATATATATATATATATATATATATATATATATATATATATATATATATATATATATATATATATACATATGTTTAACTTACAGATTTGTTTGCATTTTTCAAGCGATGTGTTTTTTCTTAAGTCTCAGTATTTTTCTTATATGCATATCACGAAACTACCTATATATGCATACCAAATTTCAATTCTCAAGGTCTAGCCATCTCACTAAATTTCTTCCGTACAGACACATTGGTGACAGTATAAGGAATTTTTTATTATAGCTACAAAAACCTAAAAATGACTGTCGCTCCGTAAAAATGTTCTCAAATTTCATTGCAGTTGTATTGCTGTTTCTTTAGGAATATTGTTCCATTTCCAATCTTGTAGGTACAATAACTTCGGCGTTATGAACAGTTTGGGTTTTATTTTCTTTGTGTTATTGCGAGTGAACTGTACTCTTTTAGTGCGGTGTAGTTGATCTACATAATCTACATAAACTCATTCTGATCGCTCCCCTGTGCGTTTATGAATTCAATGGCTTTCCACTTTTCACGTTTCAAAATTGAATCTGAATTACATCCCCCTTATATTTTACACCTTCCAGGCATTCTTTTTTCCATGTTTGATATTCCGTTGTATGTACTTTTAGTTTCCTGTTTAATTCAGATTATTTACTAAATCAGCGGTACGCGACATTGTTTTGAATTTCACATCCTCATTTGCTTTTATATTGTCATTATTGGCCTTTATATCCGATATTATAAAAGCCAATATTGACTTCGTAACGACATGTGGCAATGATGTAATCTCCCACGACCTGATGCGAGTCTACGCCATTTATTTGATTTTAATTTCTGCAAATTATTGTAGACGTTGACTATTCCTCTCTGTATTGTTACAACCCAAATGTTAGGCAAATGTTAGGCAACTCTTTATGCTTTGCTTTTGTTGATCTTGCTCATCTAATTGCTCATCATATACCTAATTATTGTATTCTGACAGTTTTGATGAGCCGACGACATTGTGGTCTCTATAATCTTTAAATTTTTGCATTTATTGCCTTTTTATTTTTTTCTGTACCTTTTTTTATTTAGAAATTAGCAACCATCAAACCTGTTTCTACTATGAATAGTGACTCTATATAAATCCCGGATGAATATTCAAATACTGGCGTGGTATTGCCAGGTATGAAATTTGATGTTACTACATTTCAGCTGCCCAAGATCTTTCTCTGCATGATAAGATATAGCAAATCGTACTTTTCCCGTCACCATGTCCAAGATACTCCATCTTTTTTCAGTGAATGAAAAACCTCTTCAACTGTGTTCTTATCTATCCATGAGATATTCGGCATAGGTACATTATTATTTATCAATCTTAAAAATACAATATAAAATAAAGACACATTACATATTTGGCAGTTTTACATACTCGTATATTCTATAATATATAAAAACAACAACTACTATATATTAATAACTATATCCAGGGCCGGATTTCCCTATAGGCTAAGTAAGCTTAAGCCTAGGGCCTCCTAAGCACAGAGGGCCTCAATATTCAAAAAAATGCATATGTACTAAAAAAATTAAAAATAAATATGCTATAAGTCAAGAAACACGGACCCTACGAAGGGTTTTATAGTTCACCCTGAATCTAGTTTTTCCCTTTATAGGTTAACTAGGGAAAATACGTTTTTGAACATGTTTATGGGAAGCAAAAAGTCGATATCTCATTGGGCCTAAGAGATATTGAGGAATCCGTAAAAAAAGCATTTCACCCCTTTAGAAGGACTCCCTCAATCTTATGCAGACTTCTACCAAATAATGCATAACGAAAAAATACAGATGGGTTTACCTAATATAGAAGCAGTCCTCCGACTAGTTTAATGGTCGCTGACTGCTTTGAACAGAGGTCTTTTTTAAAACTTAAAAGAATTAAAAATGAATTAAGGAGCACAATGTCTTAAGACAGGTTATCTGCTCCGAGCATTCCGAGCATTCTGAACATTGAAAGTGATAAGCTCAGAAATATTAAAAAAAGAAGGTGGTCTATAAAATTGCCTCTCGTTGTGTAAATCCGGCCCTGACTATATCCATAGCAACGCATTGAGAATATCCATAGCAACATTTTCTGCAGTTGCGCAAATCTCAACACTTCCCCTCGCAACAGCTGAAATCGCCAGTTAAAGAATATAAACCGAGGGTGCATTTCTTATATTTAGATTTATTCAATCCTTTCGTCATCACGTCAGGAACCATATCATCTGTTGAAATATGCAACATTTTCAAAACTCCTAGTTTCAATACATCACGAATAAAATGATACTTGATATCAATATGTTTACTTCTGGTGTGAAAAACTGGATTCTCTGCTAAGTTCAAGGCACCATTGTTATCATTATATAACATAATATGACTCAATTTTTCAAAGCCCAATTCGTATAGAAAACCCGTACATGGATTCCTGCGTTGCTTCTGCTACAGCCATGTATTCGGCCTCCGTGGATGATAACGCCACAGTTCTCTGCTTTCGGGAGTTTCATGATACTGGACCACTACTTAACAGAAAGGTGTAGCCAGTATATGACTTTATGTCATTGATACAGTTGCCCCAGTCGGCATCACAAAAACCTTGTAAAGGTCTTTTGTCCTTTTTAAACACAGGACCTAAATGAATTGTGCCTTTCAAATAACGTATGACACGTTTCGCTGAGTTCCAGTGTGATTTGTCGTAGCAGTGGTTGAACTGATCCAAGTAACTGCCAGCAAAACTTATATCGGGTTTTGTACTACTACTTTTTTGCTACTGACAGATATGTCAGTGCTCCAACCAATTCTCTATAAGGTAAATTTGACTGTACTTCACCTGCATTTTCTTTCGGTATTAACAGCTTTGTACTGTTATCTATCGGTGTGCTCGCTGGGTTAGTATCTGCCATTCCGAAACGTTTTAACGTTTTTATCCTTTCTGGCTCAATAACTTTTTTCCATTGTCTTGAGTAAATTCGATTCCCAGAGAAATCTTCACTTCACCGAGATCTTTCATCTCAAATTCGTGTGACAATACTTTTTTGTACGCTATCAAAATATCGTCTACATATACAGCAATAAGGACTTCCTCGTCCCATATAGTAGAAACAGGGATCGACATTTGTCGGTACTGCACCAGCAGATTTCAGTACATAATCTAACTTTACATTCCAACTTCTTCCTGCTTGTTTTAGTCCGTATAGAGCCTTTTTTAACAAGCATACTTAATCTCCACGCTCTATTTCTTTTACCATTTTTTCACATATATTATTTTGCTTCTCGTTTTCTTCCGAAATTCTTTTTAAAACTTCATTTATTGGTATTGGTAATTCCATGAATATGGTTTCTTGAAGTTCCCCATTTAAATATGCGGTTGTTGCATCCAGTTCTTTAATTTTCATGAACAAACGTACTGCTAAAGATAGAAGTAGCTGTACAGAACTCAAGTGGGCAACGGGTGCAAATGTTTGAATTAAGTGTACGCATAGGCGCCCGCAAGGGGGGCAAGATGGGTCGGTTGCCCCCCTGGATTTCGGAACCAATTACCAATTCGTATCTTAGAAAAAAAAAAAAAAATTATATTATTTAAATATAAAATTCATAATAAAAAACTATAGTTGTTTATTATTATATTTTTGCTTTAGCAACTTTGGATATTAGCCAGGATAGTTCTTATTTACTAAATCGATGATTTTTAACTACAGAGAACACATTTTTAACTAGAAAATAAATGTTTATCCTCAGCGGGGATCGTTCCTAGACCTGTCACGTGGAAAGCATTGTTCAAATATGACATCTGTATCTATGTTTTGGTCGTGCCCCCCCCCAAATAATTTCTGCGGGCTCCTATGAGTGTACGTCTGGTTGTTGAGAAAAATCTTAAGCCACTATACGTGCTTTTCTTTTGTCAAGTGAGCCATCAGCCTTATATTTCTTTCTAAGTTCAAACCTGCTACCAATTACAGGCTTATCTGAAGAACGATCCACCAAAGTGCATCTACCATTTTTCAAAATTGACTTCACCTCGGACTTCATGGCGTCGTACCATTCTGCCGCATCTGGACCAGAAATCGCTTGTTTCATTGGGACTTCAGACAGAGATAAAAATACTGGGCCTTCCCCTGCGACCTGTCATTATTGTTGACGGTCTACCACGACATCTTTTAATAACCGTTGTTTCTTCTTCTACTATTTCGTGCGTGTCATCATTAATACAGTCATCTACATTCTGTATCTGAACTTCGGTTCAGATGCTGAATTCTGTGATAAAGTGTTTGACAGTTATTCTATCTGGCCCCAGATATTTAAGTTTGGTTGCTTCCAGCCCTAAAGAACTCTTAAAACTGATAGCAAAGTTTAAAAATCACAATCAGAAACAGAGGTTACATATTAATCATACCCAGACCAAAGTTATAATCGATATAACAAACAATAACCGGATTGACGTTAAACATAATTGAAACCATGAGATTTTTAACAAGTTAATCTATCTGGGTTCGCTTATTGATAACTCCGAATCATATACAGTCGAAACGGGAAGGCGTATTGAAATGGCGAGAAATGCCGCAAGCAATATTCAATTGAAAATATGGAAAAATAACAAATCGCCAAGAGAACCAAAAATGCTGTTAAAAAACATATTCCTTGTTTTTTAAAATTATTATTTGCCCGAAATACGGATTATGAGGAATAATGCACTACATATATTTCTACGACATGTGGTCCTACGATGTTTGCTGCGAGGATCATGAACAGAAATGAGAACTAGTGTCTCAATTATCAAGAAAATTAAAGAGCTCATAAGCCTACTGACAATATATACCTTCTGTGGCTGTGTACAGCATTGACAATCTAGAGATTAATTCTAGAGGAAATATTTGATGGAAGGTTCTTCGTATATAAAACCACAACAGATATATAATATGACAATGAACATTTTCAATACATTTAAGATATTTGACGATAGGGTGCCTACGTGATGTTACCATATTCAAGTATAGGATTTATACACATCATTGTGTTTGGGAATTAAATAACACTAGGCAACAAATTTAAACTTTATTTATAACATGAGTAAAATTAACTGTTGTAGGATAAGCAAAACTTACTATACACGAAAATGTCAGTAAAAAGTTTGTAGCACCCTCAGATTTTAAGTTATTCAACTTTATTCAACGTTATTATCAGTGTAACTGTTCCAAGAAATCATTTAAAAAACTATATATACAACTGTATTAATGAAAATAAATTTTTATTGTGTAAAAAAAAAAACAATGCTGAAAAGCTTTGAAAAAACATAAATCATAAAAAAATATAAGATAAAAAAGTTATGTTTTTCTTCTATGAACGGTATCTTGTCTCCCATCGTGGTTGAGTCCCACCTTCCTTGGTAACGATATTCAATTTGACTTATTTCGTGGTGAAACCTTTCACCTTGCTGTCACTTTAAATTTAAATCTTAATCTCGCACTAAATCGTTTAGTTCAGTTTGAGTTATGAGATGTGGTTCAGTACTGCTTCGAAAGTCGTAATCCAGATAGAAAGAAGTCGATGGACCTACTATGTGCTATTCTACAATTTCATCAAATAAATTTAGAAACTGTTCCCAATCAGAAGGTGGTTTAGGAACTGGAATTTCATTCCCATATAACACTGATTTCATAACAAATGTAATGTCAGGATATTCAACTTTATTTTTGTTTTTTCTTGAGAATCCAGAAATTTTTGTCATACAAAAGTAATAATCCGTCAAAATCATTGTTTTCATACATGTTAGTAAAACCTTGTTGACCTGTATAATGCATTATATACTGATCAAACGGAGAACATATCCCACATTTCTTAATTGCAATTTGGTCAATACGGTATTGAAATTCCAGCTCGCATTCAAGCAGTATTCCCAGGTTTTATTCTGTTCACTGTACAATACAACCCGCATGTTATAATCGAACATTATAACGCATATTTCTGGAGTAAGGCTTAATTTTGTATTTCGCAGTGTTAAATGACAAACCAGTGTACTCCACTCGCGGATACAAAGACTATGTATCCGCAAACATTACTTTTTTGCATTGCTCACGAAATGTGTTTATTGGTTAACGCTTATGCTGGTGAATTCTCTAAGAAATACGTTAAATTAACGGCACGTTAATATTTTAACATCTTTTCAGAAAAATGCTATTCTATACGAGCATTTGTTTAGGTAGACGTTAAAACTATATATTAGGTCGTCAAGGATAAAATTTGTAAAAAAAAAGCAAAGTGGGATGATAACTTACAAATATAAGGAATTATTTTATTCATCAAAGTATGCACAATATGGATTGTCTAAACACTTTTGCCATTTAAGCGGCAGGTTTTTCAGGTCAATGGTATAAAACCCCGGCGGACGAGAGGCAATGAATTCCCGAAAGGCCAGTTTTACAGCATGGTCGGAATCTAACTGTTTTCTTATTAAAAAATTGTCCAAATTGCGAAATAAGTGATAGTCAATAGGGGGCTAGGTCTGGTGAGTATATGGAGGATGATGAAGAAGTTCCAACTCCAATTCCTGTAGTTTTGCCACAGTTATTTGTGCAATGTGTGGTCTAGCGTTATTATGCAATAAGATAGGAGTCGATCTGTTGACCAATCTAGGCTGTTTTTCTTTAAGTTTTTGCATCATTTCGTCCAGTTGGTTGCAATATATTTCTGCTGTGATTGATGAGCCAGGTTTTTTTTTTGTTTGCTTTTAAGTTACCTGTACAGAATTTGGCGAACCAATTTGATATTGTCTGCTACGTAGTAACACTAGAGCCAAATACACTATTAATGTTTCGCGTGGTCTGCGATGCCGGAGTTCCACGTAAGAACTCATACTTCATAATAATGCGAATTTCCGACCGTTTAATTTGCAACAAAATTAATTTTAAAAAAAGTTTTTGATATTTTTTAGAGCATACAATGATTTTTTTAAACAGGCGAGATGTGTAACTTCACAACAAAAAATAACATAACGGTAAAATATTAAGCCAATGTCAAATAATAAGCTGTTAAAGTTGGCAATATTATTAACTACAAATTTCATCCTTGACGACCTGATATTTTAATAGAGGAGTTAAAATTCCATGTAAAATAGCCATAAACTTGCACTCGCATGAATTACTACGATTAGTTTTGGCGTTGTGTGAAATATCAACAATAACATAATCAAATATCTCAGTGTAAATTCACATATCTGATTATAACCCTTCTTGTAACCAGTTACCATTTACTTGAATACCTGAAAGAAAACATGTTTTTAGTCATTACAAATTCAAAACAGAAAATAATTTTAGAGCCTGGTTTATGTGGAATAACATTGTTGTGATCTTCATTATCTTTCTCATCAATTATTTCTTCAAATGTTACATCATTGAAATTTTTTGCGATATTGTGAAGCAATGCACAACAGGCAGTAATTTTTGAAGCTTTCATAGGATTATAATTTTAAGTCTCAACAAAAACCAAATCTGCTCTTTAATATTCCATTTAGCCTTTCTATACAATTTCTTGAAACTTGCGTCTGGTAACATAAAAGGGTTACTTTTATCACAACGATGACGTTCTCCATTCTCAGCTATTCTCTAAAGAATTCAGTTTTAAGAGTAATTAATATATAGTTAGTATTTTGTCTAACAATAGTTAATATTCTTTCCATCTTTCATTTCTTTCGATTTATTTTAGTGTTATTACATTTACTACAATTAAATCGGCCAACTTTGCGAAATAAACACACTTAAAAATTTTTAAAGCAACTATTTTAACAGGCGCGTATTATAAAACGGTAAATTACTATTTTAACGGCCCCGTGTTAAAATTTTAACGTCTAGCTAGACCCGATTAAGTATTGAAACAGAATAAAACCACTACTATATATTAAATTAGCAAAGTACCCGTGCTTCGCTACTTTGTATAAATGGTGTGTCATCATCCTGTAATTATTAAAAGTGATGGTTCCTTGTATTAAAACATTGGTGATTCTTCCCTCAGGTACTACGAGCAATAGAATGGGTGAGCTCACTCTAGAACTGGCAATGTAGAACTGCCTATGTAAGAAGCAGTCTTCTCTTAAGTCTATCTTTTACCCCAAACCTAGATTAGCCTCTTAAGTGGCGGATTAGAGTAAAATTCTGAGTTATATTTCTAAATATACAGCCTTGGATAAATGTATGGAGCACCCTACGTTTTATTGAATTTTAGGATTATTACTCGCACAAAAAGATTTCACATAAACCACTGGTGGACATGTACCCCCAGATCATGATGCTATCACCACCAAATTTGACCGTAGAGACGATTCTGTCCAGATGAGAAGCTTCACTCGTCCTATGTCTTATAAAGATAGCTCCAGGATGTCCAAAAAGCTGATCCACAAAAGAAAAAACAAACTTTAATTACGTAAATTTATAGTAAATTAAATTTATATTGTTAGTGCAATAATTGATTAGAATAGTATATTATGTTACTAGGAGTAGAACGCGCTCTTTTTTGTACTGAGCTCAAATGTTGCTGCCGAGGCGCAGCCGAGGCTTGCATAAAAAAGGCGTTCTACTCCGAGTGACATATACTATTTTTTCTTCAAGCATAGGTATTAAAAAATTGCAACCATAAATACTTATGACTTTATAGTTTCAGATGCTATTGCTGCTAATTCCGGCGGTGTACATTGAATTGGTTGAGACATTTTTTAATTTTTGATTTTTATATTGTGTATTTTGTAACTAATCACAGAATGATCACAAAATAATAATAAAGTAACTCACTAATAATGTAACTAACTTTTGAATTCACTACAAACCACGCTACAAACATATTAAATTGACAGATGTTTTGTTTATGGCGACTACTGCCATCAGTGCCATCTGTTGATAACTATATGAACTATTTACTAGTATAAAAATGTTCACATTTTGTTACTAGTAAAAAAATGTATCATTTCTACCGAATGTATTGAACAATGTAATGTTAGCATTATAATCCGCTTGAAGAAAAATGTATTTTTCTGTTAAATTCGTAAGTACATTAAACCATTACAATGCTTACTTCTATATGGACTCATCAGATCAAATGATTTTCGCTCATTCATCAGGTGTCCAATTTACGGCCCGGTCTGAAAAGTCATTTAACTATGGTAACAACTGAGTAATGGTCAGGTCTGACTAATGGTCAATTTTATTTTGCGTTGCATAAACATTTTTTAAAGCTTGGTCAGCCGAACAATTGGTTTACTAAGCACAGATATTTTTTGCTAATGTGAACTGTACTTCATGTGACAGCAATCAGCTGTCATTATTTGAATTTGGTTGCTAGAAGAATTAAAACGTTTTAAAACGAACTAAAAAATTAATTAACGAACACCAAACTTTACCAACACCGATAAAAACATTTTTCTAGATATTGCCGGCAAGTAAGCATATATATTTTTTTATTTCTTTTGAAATCTGAATATTTTTAAACTATTCTTAAAACATTACCTAAAATTTGTATTTATCATATCCTACATATCCTACGTATGATACATATCCTACATTCCAAGTTTATTTCATTTCTAGGTATTACAGATATTCCCATATTATTGAAGACAAAAATGTGATAATTGAACAATCCAAGAAAAAAGAAAGTTGGTACCAGATTACAGATGAATTTAACTCAAGTTGCGTGAAGAGACGCAAAACAAATTAAATATTTGAATTTCAATTTAAAAAAATAAATAAATAAACAAACTAGAAAGAACATTTGTGAATTAAATGTACGCTCTCAGTATCTGTTTAAGTGCTGGTTTCTTGAAAAATACAGTTTTCGATGTAGTACTGATATAGTGTCGATACCGATGGAAACAACAAATTATTGAAAATATGTCGATAACTGTATTTTTTGAGAAACCGGCTCTACGTTCTTATAAAAAAATAGCCTACATATTTTACCACTACCTCCTGCCTACCTAACTGATTCAGAACTGGCTTTAGTTCATATTTTTTATCAAGTAGAAACAGAACCTGAAATGCAACAAGAAGCTAATCCTGAACCTTCCAATCCTAACAACAAAAAAAAGACAAGCAAGAAACATAATTTAAAAAAATAATAATAATAATACATTATAAAAGTGTATTATAAGAGTAAACACCAGGCTGTGCTAATAGAGAAAAATAAAGAAAGAATGCTGTACAATTACGACTTAAAAATAAATGGAATTAGAATTAATAAAAAAATTAAACTATAAAAAATAATAAAGTGGTTTTGTTTTAATTATTACATTATATTGTACTTTTTTAGGGCATACCAATAACTGTTTGGATTAATGCACTACGTACAGCCACATTCGTATCATTACCCTTTCAAATGTTTGGTTCATCGCTCTGCAATAGTTCTACAGGAATTTCTATAGTATCATGCTGTTGTATACAAAAATTATGTAAAACGGCACAAGACATAATTGTCTTTAGGACACGGTTAATATTAATTGCCATTCCTGTTGCAACATGGGCCCTGTTAGAATTTTCCTCTACTCTTGTATGTGTATTCAAACGTAGGGTCAGGAAAAATTGTTGATAAGTCAACCAGGTGATTGAATTGGTATATGTGCATAATCTGTTGCTCCGAGTACTTGTAGGATATAAAATTAGTACTTCACTAAAGCCTTTTTTTGCCGTCTGAAGAATCTTATTCCATATCTTCTATTGAGGGCAAAGAACATAGACTGGAAGTTGAAATTTTTCTATTGCTCAAATAGGACAAGGAAAAAATAATAATAGAAACCACGAATAATCAAAATATGTAAATATATAATGATTATATATGTATTTAATATTTATTTACAGTGGTACAAAATATATATATATATAAATTATTCATGTATTTAATATTTATTTCCTATAACGTTATTGAAATATCAAATTACAAATTGATTTTGAATTTATAAGGAAATTTTACAGGTTATGTTATATTAAAGTCACATTCATTAATAATAGTTAGGTGCATTTTCATTTTAAAACACAAATTAAGAATTTAATTTACCGTCTTCTTAATTAAATTACTTTTTGTTCTTATTTAGCCCGGAAATTATGAAAAAAAAAAACGAATTATGACGTAAATCGTAGTAAAACTGTGATGAAGGTATAGTCAGCAAAATTCAATTGTTTGACTCGAAGGGAGCCTTGGTTGAACTCACGTCAAATGCGAAGTATACTATGCATAGTTGACTTATGGTTAACTTTGGATTCTTTTATGTTCCTGCAGCAGTTTACTAAGGCAACCGTAGTTGACCATTAGCTTATAGTTTACTGAGCTTCCAGAAACCGGCCCTAAGTGTCTTTTGGCCCACTCAAGGCGAGGTTTTTTGTGTCGCTCGGTCAACAGTTGTTTTTTCCGAGCTCTTCTTCCATACAAATTAGATTCCACTAGACGTCTTCTAATTGTTCTAGAAGAAACTTTAACTTCTCTATGCTCCCACAGATCATCAGCCAACACTTTTGATGATATTGAGCGTTTGCGAAGAGCACTTCTCTTTATAAAACGATCATCCCTGGAAGTGGTTGCACGTTTTCTTCCGGTTTTTTGTCTTTTTGCATAAGTATCAGTCTCTTGGAACCTTTTGCTGGTAATTTGCACGGCTTTTCATTAACACTCAATTTTTTTATTTATTTTTTTTTTATTTTCACCTGCGACTGTCTATGTGAATGGAGCAATACAATTTGATTCTTATCTGTCACAGTGAGTTCACGTTTTTTAGCCATAATATAATTAAAAATATTCACTTCAACTCAATTAAACATGAAAAGGACAGTGTTCACTTCAAACGCAAGTGCAATAATGATCCAATCCCTAGTTGTTTATTTTTATGTAAACAAAACGTAACGGATCTGAGCCTATATTTATTTGTATTTCAAGATTTATCATACTCTGTTTATATTTTGGGTTATGTATTTAGATGTACGTCTTTTAGAATGTGTCAATGATATTTTAAAAACATTTTGTCAAATATATACAAGTTACAATGAACATAAATTTAGATGTTAAATTATAACTACATGGGTGCTCCATACATTTGTCCAAGGTATATTAACCTTTATAAGCAATAACCTAGGCGATATCTCACCTGCCCTAAGAGATATTCCTAAATTCATGAGAAAACATTTTATCCCTTTTCACCCCTTAGGGATCGAACTTGGGAGAATCTCTTCGTAGTGGGCTCATACGTCCTAAGGAGAATATACTACCTGTAACGGTAAAATTAAAAAAAAACTGTCGTTACACTTTCGATTTTAAAGTCACCTATATGCTAGAAAAAATGTTATTTTAAGGTCAACGGACATAGAATATACGAAGGGTTTCTATATTTCATCCTGAATCTAGGTTTGTCCATTTAGGACAAAAGGACAAAGGACAAAGACAAAATCCTGGAAACTATTTTTCAACATTTGTATGAGTAACATTTGTAAGCAAAACGCAAGTCGATATCTCATTGGTCTTAAAGGATATTGAGAAATCCGAGATATCACATTTCCACTCCTCTTCGCCCCTTAGTCATGGATGGAATATACTCCCCGAATTTTATGTTTCTAGGTCTAGTGGTTTGAGCTGGACATTGATAAGTTTCATACAATTGTTTATGATATTCGTTTATATATAAGTACCTATAGATAGATAGAAAATATGATAATTATTTTGAGCAGTACGAATAGGATGAACTCGCGAGTTTTGTACGACGTATTGTTCATACTAATGAAGATCTGTATACATAAATTGTAAGAGAAATTGTTGTGCGTACATTTAATAAAGGTAAGAAAATTGTCGTTATTTCGTTGGTCGTTGCTACAAAATACTCCGCAATAAACAATATGACTTAAATATTACGTAGCAAGAAAATATTTATGGAAAGGAAATGTAATTAACACTCACTTAATTGTTAATTAAATTTAATTTTCTATATTTATATCTCAAATAAACATTACCAAAAATTAATTTTCTTCAAATAAACTCTCATTCTTGTGTAATTTTAATTTCAATTAAATAATTGTTTACATCACTTACACCTTGCTTGTCTTGTTTTCTGTTCTGTAGTTCAATTATTTAAATAAACATGGCTACCTTGGATCGTGAACCTTTCACGCTGTGAGTGCTCGGGGCGATGTGTTATCCTGCTGATGTAAATGTTAGCTTGGTTGCGGTGACACGAAAGGGTGTTAAAATTAGTGGGTTCCTCTGTTTATTAACCAAATAACCGGACCCAAATCCACGTGTGTGTTACAAATGTGTAGAGATTAAGATTTTGTTGAAAATTATGTTTTATATTTAATGAGATTTTGTTAATTTCATTATACCTATATAATACTGGATTTGTGAATTATAAATTTGGTTAAATATTATTTGACAAATACAATGTTCATATCTTTCCCATTTTATGCACAAAACACCGCTAATCAATTCTTTTTCATCTTCTTCTGTTGATATCTTACGGGATGTTGCTTATCATTAAAATAACTGTAGCGAGCCCGGTACGTTTCTTTACAACGTACCATTTATTAACAACTAAGGAGCTAGCCTGTGATATACATATAAAGTATGATCTCAAACTGAAATAAGATTCTTGACTAAAGGAGTTCGAGTAGTAGCCGTGAGTGTTATCCAGGGTTCATCATTACGATATGTTAATTAATTGATATGTATTAGTACTTACCAACTGTCTGGAATAGCCTTACCAACTGTAATAGTCTGGATCTTAGCTGTTCACTTAAGCTCTTAAAGATGAAGGTTTACACACGTTATGTAATACGGTTTAAAATTAATGAAAAGATTTATTAAAAGTGATATTTAGAATTAGTTTAAAAGATTAAAATGTAGATAAAATAATGAAAAAGATTAAAAAAAATAGAATCAGATAGACCATCAGAATGCTGACACAGTACCTCTAAGAATTCAACAAATTAGATAGTAATTCTAACCGGGCCGAATACTGTCTGATCTCGTCTACAGAGAAACGTGTGTTTTTATAGGGCATTTATAGGCATTTTTAGCAAGATGGGTAAAGATTGTTCAACTCTGAACAAATGTCTCCTTGAATAATGAATCATTTAAAAATATATTTATTTATAAGTTACGTGCTGTAACGTAAGGTTTCCAATTATATTTTACTACCTGAATTCTTAAAAATATGTGCAATTCTAAAAATCCTAAAAAATGCCTTTCAAAGAAATTCTCGTCATTGTTGTTCTGCTGGACTTATCGATTCATTACACAATCTTCATCTTGAGTAGAGTTACAACGGAATAGGAAAATTTATCCATCTGAGAGATTTTCAAACTAATGGGGCTTCGATGTGCTTCAAATTATAACTGGTTGAAAATCAACGTTAGAGAGGAAAATGTACAAATTTATGATATCATATTTATTTATTACGATACATTTGAACATTTGCAACTCATTTGAACGGTAGGAAAATATTCAAAATTTGGCTGTGTGTAACTCAACAACCAAATCAGCTGTTGATCTAAAAATGTATATTTAAGTTCATCTCTTTCTTGTCATTCAGAAAAAAATCATGCAGAACATCAAAAAGGTATTGCTCTTTGCAGAATAAAGGATGAATGAGGACAAAAAAAAGACTAATTTGCAAATTTAAAACTGTGGAGTCCATTATTTTTAAAACGAACAATTAGGGAAGCTTGCTGTCTTGTGTACTTATTGCAGACATACAGTTTAGTGTACTGCTAAATTACCAGCCTGATTACTCAATTGTACGTGGAGATATTGCTCTACAAAAATGTTGTTGAACATAGTATCAGCAAAACTAACCTAGGTTCAGCAGCAAATATCAGGAAACTATAATCTCAAATTCGATTTTTGTCAGTACTTTTTTCCATTGATACTTTGAAACCATTGGCAGGTTTGAAACTATTAAAATCAGTTTTTTTTTTCTTATTGGAGTCTCTTTTGCTAAAACAGGTGTAAAAATATTGATAAACATACGCGATCTGAGTTGTATAGTATACTGGTGCCAGTTTGTAAAGTAGCAGTTTTAAAACAAATCGCTCCAGTAAGCTTCTAAAGTTTAAACATTAAAAATTTTGTTAGTCCAATATTTTGTCTGGTTTAGGCGTTACTACAGCTGCAATTTGGCTGAGAATCAAGCTCTGATCATCGGTTATTTTACACATATCATACCATAACTGTGTGCATTTCTTGGACTCCGAGAACCGTTGGCAAGTTCGAAAATCACCCTAGAACTGAGAGGTAGACGATTACAGTGGATGTGACACGTGATGAAGTTAAAAGAGGCGAAGGGAAGGTAAACTGGACACCCGTCAGCCAGTGGGAAAACTACGTAACTGAAAATTAAATACAAGCTTGAAAGATCAATGGGTATCCTTATAGAAATTTCAACGTATTAGCCCTAGAAATATTATTCTTCTTTATGGTGGTAAGAATTGTCACAGACTTATATGATGTTTCTTTTTAAATCAATTGGATCTGTAAGTTGGCCTTTTCTTTATTCTGACTGTTTGATTTTTTCATTAACATCCAGTAAAGATGAAAGACAACATCTTTACATCTCACAACAAAAAGTCCAGTGATGTCAACTACGGTGTAGACAAGTGCTTGTACAATGAAATTATAGCGGAAATGGTCGCAGGAAAATGTCGTATGAGTGCGGTACTTTAATAGACATAGACGGTGTTTAATTTGCCTGCTAATTCCCGACAACTTTGACATACACCGCATGCCATCAATTATTTTTAAGTATCATAACAAAGTTTGGTATCGGTGTATCTTTCATAGACGTTTCATCTCCAGAAAAAAATCTCACAAAAAATTTTCGTTCTGTCAGTTATACGAGGGTTGCCTCTTATATTTCGGGATTGCGCTAAACTAGTGCTGCGATCTGACGCTTCTATCGTAAGTTTGACGTTATACGTACTCAGAACGTTTTGACGTACGAGCGCTATTTGAGCTGTTTACAGTAACTTGAAAAAATCATCTTGGCTAAAAATGGAATTAAATCGTGAACATTTCGAGCGATTATTTTTTACAACTTTCGATATGGATTAACTCAACAACAGTGCATCGATGAACTTCATTTGACTTTTGCCAATGAAGCACCATCAAGCACTACTGTTTATCGATAGTTTGCCGACTTCAATCGTGGCCGTAGTTCGCTTAAGACTGCATATAACTCCCAGAGGTTACCAGTTTCTTATACAAAACTAACAATCTGAAATAAAATTAGTGTCAATCTATACATCAAATTTTGCACCGAATTTTTACCTATCTAATAGGATATTTTTAATTGTAGAAACATGTATTGTCTAAATATTATCGCTCAATAACTGAAAAATAGACATCAGCAATATTGTTCTGTAATTTTTTAAATCTATTTGTGGGTTTCGAATAACTTTTATATTTATATAGTTTTGTGTAGAAATATTCAAATAATACGTCAACATTTTTTTCGACTTATAGTTTAGAACCTTCGTCGAAAAATATTATACTTGATGATAATGGAATGCTAGTTGGTACACATATTCTTCACGAAAATTAAATCATTTTTACCCGTAACATCTATTCTGAGAACCGCGGCAGATTCAAGATGGTGCCAAAAATAGACTACTAAGTACAATAACTATAAGTAGTTTTCACAATAGAGTAAAATATCTACAAACATATTTGTAGAATAAAGCTTTAGCCACAATTTGTCGCATCGTACGCAAATATGCATCGATTAGTTTACAAGATGGCGTCTATAATGCAAATTGTTTATTTACAATTACATAACAGTTTTTTCTACAATTAAAAATATCGTATTAGATAGATAAAAATTCGCTGCACATTTTGATATATAGAATGTTATTAATTTTATTTCCGGTTATTAGTTTTGTATAAGAAACTATAGAGAACTATAGGGTTGTGCCCCACCTTAAGGACGAATTTCGTGAAGGTCGCCCCAAATCGGTTGTTGTTCCGGAAAACATTGATGCTGTGCGTGAACTGATACTGCAAGATCGTCATGTGACTTATCGTGGAGATTGAGGTATCCTTGGGCATTAGTGGGACCAGCATACATTCACTATTGCATGAACATTTTTATACTCATGGGGGATTTTTGGGCGTCTAAAAATTGTGGGGGATTTTTTGAGGATATTTTTATCAAATGGTTTAACTGAATACAGATTTGATAATTATATCATGCCTGAAGATATTATGAATTTTGGATATTCATTCAATAAAGCTTCTATTTTTATAGACAAAGATGGGCTAAAAATAATACTAAAAATATGTAAAACCGTTGTCATAGAATTGTGTCGTCAATTGCAGGTTAGATTGCCATCAAATATGGAAATATTAGAAAAACTTGGTATGTTATCTCTTGAGTTTGCTATTTCTTTAATAAGGCAAACAGATATAACTGATTTTGTGTTAGCTTTTCCAACAGTTATCTGTGCCTTCTCAGTTTACCTTTTTCCAATGCAACAGTAGAAAAAACGTTTTCTACTATGAATATAGTCAAGGATAAACTGAGAAATAAAATGCAAGTAAAAATCATGGATGCCATAATGCGTGTGCGCTTTAATTTAAACTATCAGGAAGAAAGATGCGTGTCTTTTGAACCAACAGAAGATATGTTCAGAAGATTCAATTCTGAAGATATGTATCGTCTAAAAAATGTTGAAGACGTGGATCTTGTACTTCTTCAGATCTATAACTTAGTAAGTTATTAAACGTACGTAAGTTTGTGTATTATATTATTTATAACTAAAAAATAACATTTTTGGAGGATTTTTTAATGTCTGGTGGGTGAAAATTTGAAATTCATCTAGCAACACTGGTTTCAGATGGAGATCTTGATGGAATAAATGCGATTGTTTTTAATATTTATGATTAATGATACTTGTTATTTGATATAGCAAACTGCACAAACGTTGTGTATTAAGCATACTGAAAAGTACGTCACCCTTGACCCGAAGTGAGGCAACTGTATAGTTTACGAACCTTGGGTACAGTATTTATAATGTACTTCTAGGGGCATTCACACACTTTCCAAGCAGTGAGAAAGAATAATGTCACGGAAGAAAATTAATTATATTTTTTATTTTTCACTTAATTAGTAAACACATATACTTCCCATTAGCACCCTTTGTTTAGTATGTTACACAATTCAAAACTTCCCAAATTAACAACAACACTAAGCCCGAAATATTCTTGTAAAGTTTGAATGCTCCTGCTTATCTGAATGAATATTTGAGGCCGCGTGTAGCACCATAGGAGATTAGTTTAGGCGGCAGCCACAACAGCGCTGCAAATTCAATTAGAACAACTCAATTACTTACTGCCCGTGGTACTTCTAACGATCACCGGGAAGCTCAGATTGTTTACTCCTGCGAAGTTCCTGGATGTGTGAATTTCTATTTAAGAGTCTAAATGTTTTGGTTTCTACCGATCTCAGCAAATAAAACCGAAAAGAATATTAATATTTGATACTACAGGGAATATTTTATGTTTTTCGTTGGGAATACTGGTAATTTTGTTAGAGATGAGGGAAATAATAATACATTCACTGGTGATTTAATAGAGATGATTGAAAATTTTATGTCTATTGATTTTTATTCTTGTTTTCCTTATGTGGAATATTATATTGAGCCATCTAGTCTATCTACACATTTGAAAGGATATCCTCTCAAATGGTTGACATGAAGAAATTACTTACATCTAGCGAATAATTTTTTTCGCCGTTTTTGTATTTTTTTTTTACCGACCGCTAACATATACATATAAGGGAGGTATTGTGATCATACCAATTTTGACATTTCGAGATTTCGATGGATCTCCACGAATTGAGGTCCCTACATAACGTTTTGACTATTTTTAGCTGATGTCTGCCTGTCTGTCCGTCTGTCCGTCTGTCCGTCTGTCCGTCTGTCCGTCTGTCCGTCTGTCCGTCTGTCCGTCTGTCCGTCTGTCCGTCTGTCCGTCTGTCCATCCGTCCGTTCGTCCGTCCATCCATCTCTCTGTCTGATTGTCTGTCTGTTTGTCTGTCTGTTTGTCAGACGGGCGGACAGACGTCCGTCTGTCTGTGTACACGTGCAGAGTAAATTCGGCTAAAAGGATTTTTATGAGACTTCATATTTAAGCTTTTGACATCAATGGCACGAGTTGATCAACTTTTGGTAAAAATCGGTTGACTAGAAATGGAAGTTTACTCGTGTCGATTTTAAGATTTTTGCGAATGTTTAGCAACATATAAATATTTCGAAAAAATTTATAAAGCAATAACAAAATTTGCTATAAAAGCAATAACTAACAATATTTATTTGAGACATTTTTTCGTAAAACGAAAAAAAAAATTTTTTTTGAAATTTTATTAATTATCTATTTTTACCGACCGACCACATATACATATATTGAGGTATTGTAATCATACCGATTTTGACATTTCGAGATTTCGATGGATCTCCACGAATTGAGGTCCCTACATAACGTTTTGACTATTTTTAGCATGATGTCTGTCGGTCTGTCTGTGCGTTTGTCCGTCCTTCCGTCTGTCCGTCTGTCCGTCCGTCCGTTTGTCTGTCTGTCTGTCTGTGTACACGTGCAGAGCAAATTCGGCTATAAGAATTTTTATGAAACTGCATATTTAAGCTTTTGACATCAATGGCACGAGTTGATGAACTTTTGGTAAAAATCTGTTGATTAGAAATGGTAGTTAACTCGTGTCGATTTTAAGATTTTTGCGAATATTTAGCAACAGAAAAATATTTAGAAAAAAATTATGTAACAAAAGTTGCTATAAATGCAATAGCTAATAACTTTTATTTGAGATATTTTTTGATAAAACGAAAAAAATTTATTTATTTTTTTTTCGAAATTAATAAAATATATATATTCTCTTATTCGTTATATGTAACGTTTCCATGATCATGATAAATTATATCTCTGTTAGAAAATATTAGGCCAAGTTATTTCTACTCTGCTGCTAGAATGTATTTTATACAAGTACTTTGTGATGGCGGTCGATCCTGTGGTGGCCACTGATTTTTTCATACTTATGCTTTCCATGGTCATGATAAATAATATCTCTGTTAAAAAATATTAGGCCAAGTTATTTCTACTCTGCTGCTAGAATGTATTTTATACAATTACTTTGTGATGGCGGTCGGTCCTGTGGTGGCCACAGCTGATTTTTTAGATTTGGGTTCCATGCTACCTACTATTGCGTGCTAAAAGAGGCCGCAAATAAGTTCTGTAAAATTTCTGAAACAAGGCTACTCTTATATTTTTGAAAGTTTTTTTTTTTTTTGTGTATAAACGCGAGTTGGTTCTTAGTTGCTGCTATAGATTGTAAAGTCCATTTTAAATCATGGAAGAGTAATACCGTGTAATATGTAATTCAAGCAGAGGTCATGCGACCCATACGCAGTTTGTTGCATTTTGAAGTATTTCGAGAAAGGTACAACTCTTTACACCACGAAATCACTTTATTTAAGTCATTTTGTATACATGCAAAGTCTACCTGGGGGTTGTTCCTAATTTGGTATCGTCTACATACGAAAGGGCAAATGAAGTAATACACTGACAGATCATATATGTATGCAATAAAAAGTATGGGACCCAGTACACTTCCTTCTTATACGCCGCTAATGACCGAATGTTTAGTTTAAAATTTTTCACCAATGTGCGTACAAGTACCAGTAACTTTATCTACAGATGAAGTTTACCGCACACATCGAAATGTTCAAATTTGGTAATAAGTCTCTTTCTTATGTGGAACACGGTAAAATGCTTTATCAAAGCCAAGATACACTACATCAACTGGTTCGTTTTTGTCAATACTCGAGAACCATATGTTCACTACATTAACAAGTGTGGCGGTGGTCGTCATGGAAGTGATGTTTTGAGATTTTCAATTATCTAATAGCACAATTTACAACAGATATTCAACATGTATCAGGAAAAGAGAATATTGTTGAGGATACCTTATCTCGAATGAATACAATAACTTTTCCTCAAACTATAAGTAACGATGTACTTGTAAAGGAGCAACAAACTGATGAAGAACTAAAAGAATTATTAGCATCAAAGGCAACGTCTTTGAAATTAGCTTTTATGCAAACTGAGTTTGGCAAATTATATTTTGACGTGTCTACGGGTAAATTTCGACCTTATCTGCCCAAAAATCTCAGAAAACAAGCATTTGATGCATTCCACAATTTATCGCATCCAAGTATTAGGAATAGTAGAATTTTAGTCAAGCAGAGATACGTCTCGCCATCAATAAATATTGATTGTGGCAATTGGGCGAAATCCTGTTTGCCTTGTCAACGTACTAAAATTAATAAATATATGCATGCACCAATAGGCAAATATGAACTGCCTACTAATAGTTTCGAACATGTAAATATAGATATAATTGGACCACTTCCTTTAGCTGATGGTTTTCGTTACTGTCTTACTTGCATTGATCGGTTCAGTCGCTGGCCTGAAGCATACCCCATGAGTGATATGACAGCTGAAACTGTAGCAAAAACATTTTGTGATAACTGGATATCAAGATTTGGTATTCCCAAAAGAATAACTTCAGATCAGGGTCGTCAGTTTGAATCAAACTTGTTTACATCATTAACTAATATTTTGGGAGTAACAAAATTCCGCACAACACCATATCATCCCGAGGCTAATGGTTTAATAGAAAGGTGGCATAGATCATTAAAAACGGCATTGATGTGCACTAATATGAAATGGACGGAGGTTCTTCACAGTACTGAAAGAAGATCTTGGCTGTTCTTCCGCTGAAATGGTTTATGGTACTACACTTTGTTTACCTGGAGATTTTTTTATTTCACCTGCAGAAGAAATTTTTATTTATTTAGCGTATGGCATACAAGTACAAAATTATGCGTTCATTTAATAACATACAGTAAAACAATATATAATATTCTAAATATAAAATGTACAATAGTCAGATTCTTTTATCTAGGGTTTCAAGCCAATCTACTAGATCTTGTGTGACATGAAGTAGATCTTCTTTGGGTCCTTGGTAGGCTCGGAGTGGGCAGTCAAAGGTGATATGACTGATTGTCTGGTTTGGCGCACCACAGTCACATTCCGGTGTTGGGCAAGTTCCCCATTTCGCTAAGGTATCCGCACATCTACCGTGGTTAGTGCGAATACGGTTTAGCGTAACCCGTAGAAGACCGCAGATGAAATTGATCCGCTTACATTTGTCCAAAAATTAAGAAATATAATGTCAAAATTAAAACCAGTAAATATGGCCCATCATACACCAGAAAAGATGTTTATTCATAAGGATTTATTAAAGTGTTCCCATGTATTTGTTCGTAATGATGGGATCAAGAAATGGTTACAACCTCCTTTTGATGGTCCCTATGAAGTAATCAAGAGATATAGTAATACATATAAAATTTTGGTTGGAGGAAAAAAAAAAATGTATCCGTGTTAATAGACTAAAACCTGCATATATTTTAGCAGAATAATTAACGCTGTCACTGGAGGGGGAGTGTTGTGGCGGTGGTCGTCATGGAAGTGATATTTTGAGATTTTCAATTATTATTGTGTTGTCAAAATAAAAAGTCAATTAATAAAAAGCTTCTAAACTAATATATAATTATTTCTTCTTAAACATAATTCAAACACCCACACAAGGTTGGTTGTAACAGAACGACTAGGGATAAATCCATGCTGGTATCAGGTATCATATAATGACGTTCACTAAAAGAACTGTATGAGCTGGTTTGCAATAATTCATTCTGCCATTTTACATATTGCCAAGGTGAGGCTAATAGGATGATAATTAAACACTGTAAACGTATCTCCTTTCTTGAAAATCAGAGTGACAGTAGGCTGATTCCAACTGTTTGGAAGAGTTATTTCAAGCAAAGTTTTAGTAAATACTTCCGATAAGAGTGCAGCTAGCAATTTAGCGAAGTTCTTCAAAAAGCAGGAATTAAATTTTATCGAGAACTGGAGAAGAGTTGAAACCCAGGTTTAGAGTACTTCTAACACTTTCGTTGGAGAAAAGTCTGAGTTTTCTAAAGAGTTGGCATTGCAAGGAATAAGAAATGTGTTAGGAGCTATATATTTTGGTTCTTCTAAGAAAGTTATACTGAAAATTCTGTGAAGCAGCAATGTCAGAGTGATTTTTAATCAGACGACCACGGTTGTCACGTAAATCTGGAATGGAGACCTTGATTTGTAACTTGGAACATAGATATTTATATAGTTTTCAGGCCTTTTGATATTAGACTGTCTTCGTAATGGCTTCTAGAAAGGCGTAGTTTGGTAGTCAATTTATTTGCAAACCTTTTATATTTAGTGTTATTATGTTGCGTTAGGTACTTTTTATAAATTTGCGTTTTTTGAGGGATTGACATCAAAGATTCTGAAAAGTCTTAATTTCATGATTTTATGATAAACATAACTTCACTAAACAATACTGAACACGATGAGTGACGAAAATCTTCTTTTTTTTTGACACTGCATGCGATACGAATTTAAAAAAGTGGGAGTGGTTGACTGCTGCTCGACGGACAGACAGTTAGAAGAATTCGGCAGAAAAATTTACTAACCAGGTGCCATAAAAAAGATTAAACTCGCTTAAGGTGGTATAAAGTAGTCACAGAATTGACTAATCAACTGATCATGTTTCGTTCCGAACGCAGTCGAATGTCTAGGGCTTCGTAGGCATTAACAAGAAATTCTAGACAATCCTATATTCTTTGATCGATATAAACAATATTTTGCAGATTTATTTTCAAGGAATCTATGAATATCATTACATACATAAATGTCTAGGGTTTCGTAGGCATAAACAAGAGACTCCTATATCTTTTAACCGATATGAACAATATTTTGCAGATTTATTCTCTAAGAATCTACGAAAATAATTATATATAGAAATGTCAAGGGTTTCGTAGGCATAAACAAGAAACTCTAGATACTCCTATATACTTTAGCCGATTTGAACAATATTTTGCAGATTTATTTTCTAAGAAACTGCGGATAAAATTACATATATAAATGTTTAGCGTTTCGTAGGCATAAACGGGAAACTGTAGACAAGCCTGTATCCTTTAACCAATATGAACAATATTTTGCAGATTTATTTTCTAAGCATTTACTAATATAATTATATATAGAAATATCTAGGGTTTTGTAGCCATAAAAAAGAAACTTTAGACACTGTTATATTCTTTGACCGATATGAACAATATTTTGCAGATTTATTCTCTAAGAATCTACCAATATAATTACAAACAGAAAGTAGTAGGTTTTCGTAGGCATAAATAAACGTCTAAAATTATTTTTAGTTTTAACAATATAAATGTAATGTACTGAGTAAAAATGAATCATTTAATCATAAAAAGTTTATGAATAACTATATTAGCAAGTATCTATATGTAGTGTCTGTAAAATGATGACGTCAATTTTTCCTAAGGTTCTTATGATTGGGTAACTGGGGACACCCTGTTTCTTGATTGGCTGATAGGTGAGACCCTCTCCCGTGATTGGCTAACTGCTGATATCCTGTCCCGTGATTATCTGGCCGGCGACGAAATTAACATACGTTAAAAAATAAAACCAAATACATATACAAACAATTGAAATTTTTATATTATAAATCCGTCATTGTTGACGGGTAACAACCTAGTATGATTTATAATAAGTAAGCCTTTAGTTATTTATTTATTTTATTTTTTAATAATTTTATTTTTCCCTACATCTTGGAACTGAGCTCTTTCATTCAAGCTATAATACATCTAAAGGGGTTCAGTGATATTCACACAATTTCAATAACACTGCGGAATTATATATAAAGGCAATAATTAGAGACCACTGCTCTAGGTCTTGGTCAAAGAATATAATATATAAATTCGGAATTAGAAAGCAAAAAATACCGACATAGGGGAAGATGGGTAAATGGCGGTCCCCTAAGAGAAAACTGCAATAATAATTACAATTTTCATACAAAATATTTTATTAAAGCAGTAGCATTTAACTACTTCAATATAGAATCAGTTGTAAAGGTTAAATTTCTCTTAAAGTTTATGCTAACTAAATAATGTATATATTTTTTAAAACATGTAAATGACCGATTCTGTTCACTTAGGTGGGTAATAACGGTCAATATGTTGGGATATCCGGTCACATTTAAGAGCTCCATTTTCAGTACAATTTATGAACAAAAAAAGAACAATTAGATGTTTCTGAATATATAATAACTAGAGAGAGGACCTTTTAAGATTTAAAGCAGCTTCTAAAATGCACAACTGTCAGAAATATAACTCTCTGGAGATTACTTACCAGAGCACTCAGCATGGGCCCAAAGTCTACAGATCGTGCATCGATACCATAATTCGTCATTTTTGCGAATTCCTTACATATAAGACATTAATTTTCACCTTGTTATCGTCACTATTGTCATCATATTTATTTTTCTCAGATTTCTCATCTTCTAAATACCTCAGTTTATATTTATTAAAACCAAACTTCTGATTGTTATTCTTTATTGTTATTCAATCTTCTTTTAGCATCAGTCTTCTAAATGAGTGTTTTTTTATATTTTCTTTTTGAACTAATTTGTTTCAATGGCTTCGCTGTAAATACAGTAGCATGTTGTTTTGCATGGTTTAGCTATAGGTAACGGAACTACATCAGTAAATGTGCTCATGTTTAAATTAGGGTCAATTTGCTTTTCATGTGACAAATTTTGGGTAATCTTAGTGAAATATTAATCTGTCTGTTAATACAATTTCTTCTTGAGCTATCAAACTTCATCTGACTATCATTACCCCAAAGCGTATTAATGTGAAAAAAAAATACAAATTTCTGGGAAAAAATAAATAATTAAAAGAAAATTTATTGAGAATAATTACTTATGTTTAAAAAACAAATAAGAAAAATAAATTGAAGCGTTGAAAACACACTTTTTCCTATGGATTAGCTCAAAAAAAAAATTTTTAGATCAGCTCAAAAAGCATTTGATTTCTAAAAGCTATTATTCTATTAACGAATATTTTGTTGATAGTACACAGTGATTTTATTGTACCTGTATTGTACCTTTTTATTATGACTGGTCTTATACATTTTATATGTCTGTAGATTAATAAAGGATTATTATTATTATTATTAAACTGACTAAACACGCTGTAGCATGTCTATCATTTACCATCTTTCCCTCAGTTCTGTAAACAGTTACGCATAAAGTGTAGTTTCTGAGTTATTTGGGTGACCGGCATTACCGATTGACCTGCATTTGCCCATTTTCTCCTATCTAAAGAAAAAATCAGCAAAACAATTTTTTTTTTGTTTATTTTTCAATTATTGGCAGCATAATTGTATATTTTTAATTTATCAATGCCACCACAACAAGTATTGGATATTGTTTTCATAACCGATAGTCCCATTAATATTCATAGATGTCTTAGCACTTGAATGTTAGAATAGTGACAACAATGACTTTGTAGTGGTATTGGTTTAGCAAGTATATTATTCCATGATGGAATTGTGTAAATGTAAATGTCATCAGGGCTCCCATCTGGCGCTGTGATTATACACTAATGGCTAGTTGACATGTATCCCATATGAATACTAGGTAGCGGTGCATAAACATCGTCTGTTTATATTTGTAATTAGAGTTCACTCTGTTATGTAACATAATATTCATGTTACGGAAGTTAGTGAAGATCATTATTAAGATTATAACGTGGAAACTTTTATCAACTATTAATTATTGTTCATGTAATATGCAATTAACAATTAACAATTAGCAATTAACAAAAACATGATATCGATATGAATCCGTTTTTTTATTGATTAAGCTGCTTCCTGTTTCCTGGTTTAACCATTTAAAATAGGCTTTTCTGTAGGTTTTCATGTTCACAAATTTTTATGTAAGATTTAAATTCTCAATGTCTGCTTCTCTCTCTAGGTTTTCCCCTGTTTGTCCCGGGGGGACCTCCTGGGGAGTCGTGCTGGTCTCTTTCCAAAGAAGGACGACAAAAAGTCGTCCTTCTTTGCAGAGTTGAGCAAGTTTTCCTTCTCGCATTCTTTCCCCATGTTGATTTTACTCTCGTTTCCTGCTCTTGGTCCATTTTACCATATCCTGTTCATTGCATAGACTGCACTTTTATTGGTTATCGTGGAAAGAGTTGTATAGGTTTTGGACATAAATAATACAACTAGGTACAGCTGACTATTTTAGACATTTGTTTTTTCTTCATCAGAGCTACAATAAGATGAAATATTATAAGAAATTTGATTTTCAATGTTTTTTGAACATTCTTGATTTATGCATTAGACCCTATTCGGGAGGTTAAAATATAATTAGGTCGCAGTTTATGCACAATGGCAAACAAGATTGGGTGTGTGTAAATGCAAAATCTGTTAGAGAAAAACTGTAGAAAAACTGTACGGTTTGTAAGAAGACGTGTTGTTTTTCCAAAATCTGAATTATTACTGTTTTAAAATGCACTTTCAAGAAAAGTGCAAACTTGTGGGTTAGTAGAGAAACGTATTCCAACCAGTAACCTAGCGAAGGCAGGGGTCTACTACTGTAGTGTGTTGTGCGTTATCCAAACAGAGTATATACCACCAGTAACCAGCCACTCCAATTAAATGACAGATATCAGTCAAATAGACGAATTCTGCTACTTAGAGGGTATAGTTATCGAAAGTGGGGGAACTGATGCTGATATAAATGCCAGAATACGTAAGGCAAGATTTGCTTTTAGTTTTCTCTCCGGTATTCTACTATTATATCTCGAAAGAGCAGACTACGCATTTTAACAGCAATATAAAGTAAGTCTTGCACTGGTCAACTACAGTGCGATCATTATTTCTTGACTGTTATGCAATACTTGACAGAAATATTTAGTTATCAAACTTATTTCCAAGGACATGTACACATAGTCGTAGATTCTATTTTTATTACCTTATACGAATTGATTATGAAATGAACACTATTTTTCTCTACACGCCAATGAGTTGATAACAACTATTATGTTAGAAACACATTCATGGGTGAGTTCGGACCAACGAAGTAATCTGATTGGTTTTTTGTTAAATTGGGATTTTCAGCTGTGAATCAGAATACAGTTTTGATATTTTAAAACCCATTGTTTACCATTATGTAACGGTCAAGATTAAATGATCGCACTGTACCATCACTAATAAAGATCTATGGCAGCTCACAGAACAAACCGAGAACAAATAACATCCGACAAGAAATCAAGAAGCGCAAATGGAAGTGGATTGGTCATACCCTTAGGCAAGAACGGAACAACATTGCAAAACACAAAGACACAAACAAACCTATCGACGGTCAATAGTGTAGGTGTTTATATATATATATATATATATATATATATTTAATTAATTTACGGACTATTAATTTTTAATCTGTGACTATTTATAAACTATATATATATATATATATATATATATATAGTTTATAAATAGTCACAGATTAAAAATTAATAGTCCGTAAATTAAAATAATAAATACAATAAATAGTAAAAAGTACAATAAAATAAAATGCACACACAATGAAATATTGCCGCGAATATTCTGTTACAATAACTGCGGTGTTACTACATACCGATGTGAACCGGAATACTAGGCACGTGATTTTTAATCAGATTTTTTTTCGATTGCTATCGAATTTTTTGTACGGTTCAACATATTCATTTGTTTTTAAAAATGTTTATCAAAAGAAGATCATTTTGAATACAAAAACGAGAAAGTCGGCATTGTAAACATGTACACTTACCTGGGAGTAACTATGCAAACTAAACTTACATTCACAGAGCACGTTATGAATAGAAAAATGCAAGCTATAAGGGCAATAAATAGCTAAAGAGACTTGCACAGGTTAACAATTGAAAATGCCTATACCCTTTATCAACAAAAAATAAAATCTATTGCTAATTATGATTTACAACAAATAGCACCCCTACTAAAAGTTAAACAACTGCAAGAGCTAGACAAAATAAAAACAATTTTGTAAAAAGGGTCCTGGGAGTACATAAAAGCGCATCAAACACATTATGTTTACACATCATTGGATGGCCTACTCTTATAGAAGACCTTAGACACGAGTACAACTTCAACGCAGATGAACTCGATAAGTACGATGAAATAAAAGAAGAGAAAAATTGGCACTTTGTCTCTAAAAATTACAGTGAAGGACCAGCGTTTAACTCTGCTTCCTGGCGACAGGCAAATCAGAAAAACAGGAGTAAGATATGCAGAATGACAGTTCACAGTTTTCACCATAACATCTGTGATAAGCGACAAAGCTTCCACGAACCTAATGAGGAATGCATATATAAATATTGTCGAGAGATCTGCGCTAAAGGGTATCACATACTCACATGCAGCAATGCCTTGCAAGCCTGTGACATAAAATAATATATAATCACTACTGTGATAGTTAAAGCCCAATAAATGTTAAGTGCAATAACACAAGTGCAATAATACCTATGTGCAATTTAAAACCTAAATTCAAGACTAAAACCAAAGACATTTTGTTCTACTTTTTTTATAGTTGAATATAATTAAAAAGTAAACAAGTTGATTGCTGATTTTCAACAGTAACGTTCGCTAAACTCGTCCAATATTCCACAATATGTTTCTTTTTATTATATTACAATAAAAATCATTTCGTTTTCAAATAGTTTTCGTGCCAAATATTCATCTTTTAGTAGCGAAGTGCTGTCGTCGATTCGACGTGGCCGTTATATACATATATTATATAGTTTTCGTGCCAATAATTTTTCCCCCTGTGCTTGTTCATTTAATCTATAACATTGAAGAGAGCGGGTGGTCATGAAATTCTCCGCCCATTTCTGTGCCACGTCAGACAGTGCAATGTATATTTGGTAGATGTAATTGATTCAGTTTAGGGAAACAATCGGGTATTTTGTATAATTTACCTGCTTTCCGGACTACGATTTGGTATTATATGTAATCATCGATTTGACGTCTGGACTACCGTTTTATTATCTAGTGAAAGATATACAACACATGAATTTCCAAATTGGCCTCCCTCACAATTGTCACTTCACATCATTTTCTACATGTTTGTCTAGGGTAGAAATGCGCCCACTTTAGATATTGAAAACTAAAGAAATAAAAACTGCAAGGATACGAATTTTATGTATTTTAGTGTTTCTTAGGCACTGAAGGTCTACGTGTGAAAGCAACGTCCATTATTGCTAGTATTCCGTTTATTGCCAGCCTCTTCATTAGTTCCTAGAAATGATATCTGAAATACCACAATTCTATTACGTAGAAATCTCTTTAGTCACACATTAATGATGTATTCAATAGCTGTATCTCAGGTGCGTACGTATCATATGTAAGGGTCTGTTGTAAGCTTAATTGAGCTTAATTGTTGACTTCACTCAGAGATCATGTTTCATCAAACTGGTTACATAATGAGCAAGTACCGGCTTCCACTCGCTAAACTTTAACGCCCTACCAAATATCCCTTAACAAAGTTATCTGTATTTAAAATTTGTGGCAGGAACCGCAATTTACATATCCAATCAAAATTTTAATAATTCAATTTATCTCAAATTTAATTTTACTGAATTTCACGAATGCTTATCGTCTAACGCCACAAATTTGACATTTAAACGGAAATTTTTCAATAGAATACGAAATATTTGTTTTGAAAATTGTTTATATAAAGTATTGCATTTAACATTCAAATTCAAAAGAAGCTCCCCTACATAAACAAAAATGAAGTGTAAATTTTCAAATGTCAGAGTTCAAAGGAACGAGGAACAAATATGCAGAATAGCGTCACAAAAACTTTCATCATTGGCGCGACAGACCGAGGTGAGCCTAGGCCTTCTGTTTCAAGTTTTCCACAAAAACTTTATTAATAAGAAATTATTTTACATTTAAATTACCACCTTCGTAATACTGCTTGCATATCGCTGATAGCGTATTTTATAACGTTCTTTGGAATCGCTGTTAGATCAGTTTTCTGTTTTATATTTTTATTTTTTCATCCATTTGAAAAGGGCATTCTTTTAAGGAATTCTTCAGTTTCGTAAAAAAAAAAAAACTTGTTATGGGACCCTGTCAGGTAGTATGGTGAATGAGGAACGGATGAAATTTTGTTACTCGTCCAGAATTGCGGCACTATAAGCCTGAGTGCTTATTAAAGTAACACTGATGGTGACATAACAATAATCTGAAAATGATTTAACGAGATATGACTTACAACTACCGTGATTTGAATAAAGCGCTCACTGCTGTGATAAAGTTTAGAAACAATCATATCCTTGGATGAAAGAGACGTCTGATTTAAAATGGTAGATGTTTAGTGTTTAATATTCAATGAAAGTTCATAGTATATTATTGGGAAAAAAATTAAACAATTTAAGAAGATCATACCATTACACATACCTTACTTATTTTGTAAATATAAATAAGGCACTTACAATTGCTCACATATTGTATAATAACAAAACTTTAAAATTACCCTGTACTGTTCTAATTACTGAATAAATATTTTGTATTTTTATTAAAAAACTTATTCTGTAAAAATACCTGGTATGAGTGAATAGCTACAAAAATTATTTGATTTCGAAACTTCTTTAGATATACATTCCCCAGCTAGTTTTTGGTTAATTTTTATTCCTATATTCTGCACAAATATAATCATATAAATATCTTTATTTCTCAGCTAGAGAAACTAAATGAATATTAAAATCGTGCTCTTCTCTTATAATGCTCGTCTCTAATAACACCTAAATGGAACTAACAAAAATGAAGCATAAGTTATTTTGTAGTCGTGACAAAACTTGTAAGTAACTTATAAATAATAATTGAATGTAAAAATCCACCAATTTTCTTAAATAAGTGTAATTCTACGTTATCCAAACCTCATAAAATTTTCTTTAGTAAATCTCTGAATGCAGGTACTTTCCCAGTTTCTAGAAGAAGGCATTTATATTTTCTATCCATAAAACGAGAGCTAGAAACAAGGTCGAGAATTATCGTTCTATCTCTATCTGTCTTTTCTAGCCAAGATTTTTGAAAATATTGTCACTGATTTGTAATTCGAAATATTCTTTCTATAATAATACAACAACATGGCTTTTTCAGAGGTTTTTCAACGTCAACTAATCTGTTTTTACAATGATTTAATCATTGCTTTGGAGGAAGGCAAAGAAGTTCATACCCTTTACACCGACTATCAATAATAATATCTTAATTAGTAAACTCAAGCGATGTGAATCACCAATCACCTATTTTCTCTTACCTGACTGAGCGATCACGGTATGTTAAAATAAGCAACCGCGTCTCAAAAGTTATAACAGTGACCTCAGGAGTTCCTCAAGGCTCATTTAGGTCCTATTCGTTTTATTCGATTTATTAACGATTTTTAATCTTATATCCAATACTGTAAATTCTTATTATTTGCGGATGACATAAAAATCTTCAAACTTAATTCTACTGCAGCTGATCATGCAACAGGATATCGTCTTGTAGTGGTGCATAGCAGATAACTTGTAGTTCAACGTCGCCAAATGAAATATACTAACATATTTAAAACACGAGACCCATCAGACATTGTGTATTTACTAAACAATAAATCTTTAGAGCAAGTGAACGATATAAGAGATTTAGGTATCTTATTTTATAGCGACCCTAATTTTATTGCTCACAACACAATTGTCAGTAACTTCTTACGTATGTTATGTTTCATAAAAAAGTAGCCTGTCCGTTTTAAGAGTTTACATGTCATCAAAGTCCTGTTCAATTCTCTAGTAAGGTGTCAGTTAGTCTACGCTATAGCTATATGGTCTTCAACCCAACAAAATTTAATTAACAGACTGAAGAATGTACAAATAAAATTTTGTAATTGTGTACTTTATAAATCTGGTATCCATTGTAGTACTGTACCGAGAAGTAAACAGTTATCCACACTTAATTTGAAACCTCTCCATGATAGAACATAGTCAAATTTTCGACGTATGTCTGCTCCACAAAATTTTGAATGATACCTCTGACGTCCTTGATTTCTTCGTTAGAGTTGAACTGAAAGTTGCACTATAGTCAACAAGGAACGTGGATTTATTCCACCTGCCTAGACGCTGAACATGTTACGGATTCAACTACAGCCTAGATAGACTATATAGGGTAGTCAGCGAATCACTGCAGTTGCGTCACTGTAAACGTCACATGTTTTTGTGACGTCATATTTAGTACGTTCACATTAATCCATTTAACGAATGTAATATTCGTACGCTATCAATTATATCGAAATGATATGAAAATATAAGAATAAGAACAGAGTAGAAACAAATAAACTATTTTAATAGGCAAAATAGTCCAAAAAAGGACTAATGTGATCCATAAATATGATCAAAGAAAAGAAAATAGAAGTACGTTGAATTTAACCTAAAAAGCTATGCACTATATACAAGATCAAATGGATATCTTTAAGATATATATAAGAAAATATAGAACTAATCACAAAAGTACTAAATACACAACAAACTATATAAAAAGGTTTTCAGAAATTACTATAAGTAAGATATATGTGAACACAAATATCAAATCACATCAGAACGTATTATAAAATGTTAAATCTAAACATTGTTTTATTTAGCGATACCAATGCAAATGTCCCTATATTAATTAAACACTTTCAAAATTTGTAAATATTCAAAATGACTGTCGAACACAAACTAAATATGACCTCAAAATGTATGATTTAGTAAAATAAAAGGATGAAGAGCAATATTAGTATATAATTCACATGCAAAAAAAAAATCGATTTAGTTATTTATTCGCCACTAAGTTTGTCATTGCAGTTATGACGCAAAATGACTAACTGCGTTGATTGAACGACTGCCCTATACTTACTTTTTAATGATCTAGACTCAGATTTGATACCATGTGGTATCCTACATTGGTGTAAAAAATAATTTAAACCGTTTATTATAATAACATATTTATTATGTATTTTTTTATAATTATTTAAATATTTATGTCTAATTTAGGTAATTTATAATGTGTCGGCAGCGGCGGCTGAGACAGGGCGGCGCTCAGACAGTGACTACCTAAAATGTTTAATAAAAAAAAAAAAAACTGAATTTATAATCTCATTTATACTCTAAAATTGCATTAAATTAGCTAGATATATCAGCATATATTTATTTTTGTTATTTCTAATTCAAAGAATATTCATATAAGTGTGATTTTAATTTAGTTCTATAAAACGATGCACAGGTGGACACTACTCGTAGTGTCCCGATACACAGTGTTGTCACATGCGTTTTCTTACGTATTTATCTACGCAAGTAATAAAAATGAACCGGAAAAGGCAACAGCGGCGAGGTTTATTGTGTATGTGTTTGTGAATTTAGGCCGGCGTCCGTAGCTTAGTTCGTTTGTTTGATTTGTGATAAATACTCAGAGGTAAAACTGGATACAGTGCGTTATATTAAAACTAACGTGCTTAACTATGAAACTATATTATTAATAAAAAATATTGGTCCTCATTGGCCAAAATCTAATATTTCACAATCGAACAAAAATGGAAATAAAACATTAACAGAGAGTTCAGTGAAAAACATTGGTAATAATTTAGAATGGGACACCTAAAGCTACATTTTTTTTTAACGACCGAAGATTGAGCTACATCTAGGAGCTTAATAAAAAATATTTAATTTTCAACTTGTATTTGGAAGAATAATTTGAAAGCGAAATATTTTTAATTATTTTTATTTTTATTATGGTCAACTTAGGTCATCAAATTTTTTACAAACATCACGTTTTTAAGAAAAATCCTGTTACGTCTACCTTGATACATTATGTATATGAATTCTAAATATGTTTTACGGGCCAGATTGAGTTGGATTGGGGGTCAGATATGAATTATTGGATTGAAATTCACAGAGGACGAGTGGGAGAAATTCCGAAAATCATTTGAGAACGTGGGGAAGAACTTCTGAAAATCAACTAAGGGCGGGAGGAGGGTGATTCCAAAAAGACAAGGGGCAGACATTTCATGCGAGCAGTTTGAAACTTATTGTTGGGCCAAATTCGGCTCGCGGGCCAAATGCTGAACACCATTGCAGTATTTGGATCAAAAAGTCCCCCCAAATATTTTACCTACCAGCCGCTAATGTGTATAGGTACACTTATTAAGTGAATAAATAAATATGTGATACCTGTAATAATACTCAAAACCCCAATGTAATAATACTTGTCATAAATTGAATATCAGCTGTCAGTTTGCATAATTGAAACTATTCACTATATAGTACCACCAAAACCACAAATTCCAGTTTAAATCTGACACTGTTCAATTTTACATTACCGCAACTTCAATTGAATAAAACAAACAATCCAAAACACTCAGAGAGATTTAACTTTAAAACCGCGTTCAATCCTCTTCATTCATATTCATTCTGTTCTACATTACTAAATTTTCTTTTTATGAAATCCCGAGATCAAATTTACATATATCTCGCCTAATGCAATTGCATCTTGCATACAGATGTTACGAAGAGCGGTGAAGCACTACTTGCATTCAACGTTAACGAAATATACTCGTAATTTATATGATCATATGAACAGCTAGTGCACATGTGTCTCTATATACGCTTTAGGTAATAACAACACTTTGTTTGTTGTAAAGTTAGACATGTAAATTAAACAAATTTACCCTTGAAGTTAATATTTGCGAGGATTTAATGTTTAATTTGACTTCATGGTTCAGGTAAGTTAACTAACTATACTTTTAATTTTGAAAATGAGGAGAGCCAAAACGGCGGCTATTATTATAAATAAATCTGTGAAATATAACAAAATTGTATCATTTAACAACTTTCTGTCCATGAGTTTGACAAAGGTAAATTATCGACAATTTATAATGGTAACCGATGAGTTTCTCGAAAACAAGTTCTTCAGAAACGAGTTCTTCGAAAACCACTTCTTCGAAAACAAGTTCTTTGAAAACGAGTTCTTCGAAAACTAATTCTTCAAAAACGAATTCTTCGAACGATCAATTCTTCGAATGACCAATTCTTCGAAAAATATTTTTTACTGACAATTACTTATGTCATGAAAGTTTGAGGGTTATACTGGCCAGCTAAATTTTTCACTTTTATTAAAAAGTTTCTTGTCGTTTGTTGGGGAGTAGATCAAACACCAATGGAATGGATCTATTGTCTTCCAACCCATGAATTGTGTAAAGTTGTTCGAACAAGGGTGGAACGGTTCTAAAAGTACCATATTCATGCTAGTGATTAGAATGTCGTAAAATATCCAAAATTGCTCGATTGAAAAAAATTAATATTTGGTTATCTTCAGCTCCGGAATCATAAACAAGAAAAATTTAGTTTTTTTCTGTTTTGGTATATTCATCAGAAAATATAATGTCACGCCTTGATATTGGCTTCGCTGGCCCATTATTTTCCTTTCTTCTAATACTTCGCACAGTTCTAATAAAATTCGCGAAAATAAAAAGGGGCTAGCATATGCAATGTGTCCGCGGGCCCGTATAAATTTTGGGTTGTTCTACACACACACGCACGCACGCACAAACTTTACAATATGTAAGTAGTTGTCAGTAAAAAAATATTTTTCGAAGAATTGGTTATTCGAAGAATTGATCGTTCGAAGAACTCGTTTTCGAAGAATTAGTTTTCGAAGAATAAATTTTCGAAGAACTCGATTTTGAAGAACTCGTTTTCGAAGAACTGGTTTTTGAAGAACTTGACGGAAATATTTTATAATTGTAGTTTGTTCCCAAACTACGTCAACTTTTGTTAACTGATTTTATTGTTATTGTCTTTTTTTAAGGAAAAACCAACATCATAGTAGCCAATATATATTACCACTATTTACTGTCAACACACAAAACATATTCCAGGTGTGGCCTGACTAGAGCATTAAATAAGATTTTGAACAAGTTTTGGGTCTTAAAATGCTTTGAAGTACTTATTTGTCAGTAAGCCAATATTTTTAGTTATATAATCGATATGATCATTGAAGGATAATCCACTATAAAGTATTACACCAAGACCCCGCACTTTGTTTTCTTCTCTAGTAACTCTCAATTTATCGACGAATAATGGAATATAACAAAATTGGGATTTTGTTTTGAAAAACTTATACAGCCACATTTATTAATATTTAAACTTAAATAATTTCAAGGGTGACAATATGTCTAGCAATTTTCAAATCATCGACAAATAGGTAAAATGTACTATTTTGAATATATCTAGTTATGTCGTCATCTATTGAACAAAATTGGTCCTAGGTGACTTCCTTGCGGTACTTCATTCTCCATTATTTCATATTTTTTTCCATTTTTTCATATTTGTTGCAATTACTTGAGACTTATTTTTAATATATGAAATAATCCATCTTAGTCACTTTCATGAAAACCTAGCTCCAATAATTTTTTAAATATTGCTTGACTAACACGGTCAATTAAAAAAAGTGTAAATTACATCTATTTGTTTCCGGTTATCCATATTTTTAGTTAAACATTGAATGAGAGGTACTATATTTGTTAAAACTGATTTACTTTTACAGAAAACCTGTGAAGTAAATGTGGTTTCTATATATGGTTCAGTAGTCTTTACTAAAGGTGTCTCAACAGTTTTGCAAAAGTAACGACCCATAGACGAGTCTAGGGTTTCGAGGTATAATCAAGAAATCCTAGAAACTCCAAGGACCTTTGACTGATATAACTGATCTGCCACCTAATTTTGGTCCTAATTTTGCACAGTTGCTCTTTCGGGCCCTGCACAAGTAATGGTATATAGAAATGTCTAGGGTTTCATAAATATAAATAAGAAACTCTAGACACTTCTAGGCCCTTCAGAGGTGTCTAAGGTTTCATAGATTTAACCAAAAAACGCTAGACAATCCTTTAACCGATTTGGAATAAATTTTACACTGATACTCTTTAGGACCCTGTAAAAGTAATAGCACATAGAAGTGTCTACGTTTTTGCAGGTATAACCAAGAAACCCTAGATACTTCTAGCGCTTCTTCGACAGTTACTCTTTATGACCCTGCGCAAGTAATATTCGTAAAAAATTATATTTTATGAAAATTTTGATTTTAATTATATTGGCACATCTAACTAATTCTGAAAAATTTAACGAGAAGATAGTAATTTCCTTTGAATAGTTGACTGGATGGTTGTATTAACACCGTTCAACACTATAATTTTTCGTTCCTGGCGGGAGCTGAATCCAGAACCCCACGTAATCCTAAACAGTGACAGCAGCAAATCACATCTAAACAATCACTCGTGCAATGTCGAGGAAATCAGCTAGTTTTAAATAAAACATTTGTACTCTAAAATAATAATTTATTTATTATCTCAAAAAAAGGCTCGTGTTGATTGGTGTAAGGGGGGTAAAAAGATTCAACCTAGGTACTGCAAAATCCATATACATTACAGGTAATGAAACTTGGATTTATTCATATGAACTGGAAACTAAGCAACAATTGACTGTTTGGGTCTTCCAAGATGAACCGAAACCCACAAATCAGTTAAGAAGATCGGAGAACAGTTAATACTGCATGGTATTCAACAATTTGTTTGCCAGAAGTCATCGACAAAATAGGAAAAACAACCAAAAACGTCGCATCATTCTTCATCATGACAATGCAAGCTCCCACACAGCATGTCAAACAATTGATTATTTGGAGGAGAAAAACTTCGAATTAATATCTCATTGACCGTACTCATTTGATTTATCCCCTAACGACTTTTTTTTTGTTCCCGAATGTCAAACAAAAAATGCGTGGACAGCGATCACCTCAAGAAGCTGTTTTCGAGAATTGTATAAATCTTAAATGCGAATATTTTGAAAAGAATTAAAACAGTTTGTTCAAAAAAAAATTTTTTTCTTTCTTAGTTTTTGTAAAAACTTAAAAGGTAGCCCTCGTATAGGCTATTGAGAGGTGACATTACCGATGGCGGCGATGTGATCGAAGTAAATATGACTGCCGACAGTAATATGTAGATTTCAAAAATTCAAAATATAGGTCCCTATATTTTATAGTTCTTACGTTAGGATTTTTTAAAATTGCAAAACAAAAATCGAAATAAAACAATTTCACAAAAATATTTATTGTTCGGAGGTTGTTTTACAATATATCCTAAGGCCTTTTAGAAACTTTTAACATCTTCCAAAAATTAAAAAATTTATAGGTCATTTGTTTGGTTTAGGCGGAACTAAATGGGGATTCCCTATTTTTAAGTTGTCACGAAAACAGAGTTTGGTTAGGTTATTTCATTTTTCATGTTGGCATTTATTATTTATTAACTAACATTTATAAGAAAGTACCAGAGTTCAACCTTAGGACCATTAACAAAGTTACTTTGATAAAGGTCATAAGGCCGAAACGTATGCCAGTAAATAAATAATTTCTGTGGAGTATAATACGTGTTTTATTTGTAATATCATAATATCATATTAAATAACTCTTATATAGCTGGTTTAAAATACCAATCACATAAATTTAACATTTTGTTTTACCTATTTCATCACGCGGAGTTATTTTTAAAAGCATGCAGCGCACATATATAATAAATAACCGATATTTTCTATAAACATTGTATCTACTGTATATTATTTCAGTATACAAACTTCTATAGAAACAAACTACCGGACAAAATGAATTCGTATTTCAATAATACCTACTGTGTTCGCATTTTAGTAAAAATGTGATCACGTACAGTCTTTTGAATATCGAAGTACTGGCTATCGTCACAATGACCTAATAGCAAATTGCACTGAAACTGTTCATTGCATAATGAATATGAACCATATCTGTAATTCACGGAAAATGCTCGAACGAAAATGATGAAAAACGTTGAATAGTTTTTTGAATTAATGTGGCAGATAATGGAACACGTACATACATTTTTCTCTTTTATATAAAACTACAACAAAAATTGTAAGCAATGAGTTGGAACAATTAACAAATTATGATTTTTCATATTATTTTATGTCATTTATTGGATTTGAATTCCTTGTTTCTAGTTCTTACGATTCTCAAACCTTACAAATGAAATGTAAAATTATCAAATAATGTGGTATTGATTTTTTTTTTTTTTTTGAAAAAAACAATTTGCATATAACTATTTCCTCAAAAAGAAATAAAAGCGTATCAAATACACGTCTACACATTGTACTGCGCAGTGTTCTACGTTCGCCCATCCAGACTCAGTCTACATACGACTACACACATAGATGTACGTGTTGTTGCGGAAGGGGCCCTCGGAAGAGGTCCCAACCTCACACAGACCACGGACTAGCTCAGGAGCGGGGTCGTGATGCCTGATCTCGGCTTGAAGAGCCGCGACGTAACTAAAGCGTCTCTGAAAATGAAAGTGGTGAAGAGAGATGATGATGATGATTGACAAACACATAAATATGGTTTTATGGATTTATTTAACAAAGAATAGAATTGGGAGCAATAACAAATAACAACATGTAACATAACGATGAAACATAAAGAAAGACTATATAATAAAACATATGACATAAATATAAGTAAGAGTAGTGCGATGCTTTCTCGTGAGGCGAGAAAGGCATCGGAATGGAGAGGATGTGGTAATTAACGAGGAGAAGGATTTGAGGAGACGACGGGCGTCGTACCTGGCGTCGGCGTCGTCATGGCGGCGAGCGTCGGCGTCGTTGAGTTACTCAGCATAGTGAGGAACGTTGGTTGGGACGCACTCGTTGAGCGGCGAGTGGTCGGTGATGGAAGCATTCACAGAAAGTGAATGCGTGAAAGTGAATGCACTGGTGCGACGAAACTGGAGGTTTCGCAATGGTTGAGTGGTTGGGAACCACTGGTGTAGAGAAGCGAGAGGTTCGCATTGGCTGAGTGGTTGAGAACCACTGTCGTAGAGAAGCGAGATGTTTCGCGACGGATGAGTGGTTGGGAACCATTGGCGAAACGCACAGCAGAAAGCGTGGGTTTCGCGATGCCGGCGCAGTTGAGAACCACCGACGAAACGCACAGCAGAAAGCGTGGGTTTCGTGGTGACGCGAAGGTTGAGAACCACCGACGAAACGCACAGCAGGAAGCGTGGGTTTCGTGGTGACGCGAAGGTTGAGAACCACCGACGAAACGCACAGCAGGAAGCGTGGGTTTCGCAGTGGAACTGACGGCTGAAAACCACCACAGCAAGCGTGATTTCAGTGTGATGCGATGATTGAAAAACACCCAACAGAAAGCGTGAGTTTTTCAATAGAGCGAACTAATATTTGGAGATTTGTTTTTTTTAACGTAGAGATGTTTTGAACTGCTAGAGATGATTTTGTTTCGAAGGGTGAATTTTAACTGAGCACGGTTGTAAAAAATGACCGTTTTTTATACAAAGTTTGGTGATGGAATGCGGTTTATGACTCTAAGGGTTGTTTGTGATTGGTTGGAATTGATTAAAATCTAAGAACATGAATTATTCTAATCGTATCGCGAATAATTTAGATTCGCGGTTATCACAAGATTGCTTAAGTCTCACGGAATCCGGCGATGCATAATATGAAATAAGAAACTCGTGAGTGACGCGCGAAGTGACTAAAAACTCGGAGGCTTGCATCGGCAACAGTGTGTTCCACATTATAAACTACACAGCCACCAGCCTGAGCTCTGTGCTCGATCCTCGTTCCGTTCCGTTCCATATCGAGTCACACTCGCCACTCGCTAGCATTGGTTCGTGAGTTCGCGTACTGAAGATTCGTTCGCTGCTTATTAAAAGATTCGGTCGTATCAATTCACTGCAACGATTCGTTCTTTTGGAACGAATCGTTCACGAACGACACACCTCTAGTAGGCAGGGTCGTTCCTAGGTGGCCGGGGCTCGATTCCCATTTGAAAACGTTACGTTATAATAGCGTATCTCTATAGATATCCATAGATATGGTAAAAAATTGATGTGAAGTATGATTTTCACACATTTCTGGATTTTGTAGGCATTTACTAAGTGTAAGAAACCAACAGAATGCTGGAAATTTTGTCTAAGTATATTTTTTGATAATCATTTTTGAGTATTAAGAATTTCTATTTATTTATTTTTTTAAACTTAATTTAAATAATTTGCGAAAATTCATCACAATAAAATTAAAATTAAAAAATACAAACAATTTCTTCTGCATTTGTTTCGTATCTAAGTTAGCATTAAATCAATAAGAAATATATTGATAAATGGCTTAATTTTCAATTTCAAAAACGCATTTCTCATTATTAACAATGTGTTATTTGTTTTTTGAGTATTTTATGTTTGATACCTTAAAAACAAAATACTAAACTAATTCAAACAATACGTTGAATCATGGCATACAACGGTACGCCGCCTATAGGCACATGATTCACACACATTGTTACGTAATTTATTTTACATAAATGTACGTTTAATATTTTTCTATTAATATCCAGTTGAAATATTAAATTAAATTTTATGTCTGTAGAAAGTCATCTGTCGACATAATTTAGAAATAATATTTTTGTAAAAATGTTGTAAACTTGCCTTTAATTATTCATTTAGAACGCAATCTGTTTTCGCGATTCCCTTGTTGTTTGACTGTTTGAGCTAAGTGGACGCGTGGAAATCTTTATCCGTCCTCATCCAGTGCAAATGTGGTAATTTCATTAAATTCACGTCAAATTAATAGACAAAAACCGTTGTGTAATGGTTCGATTACATTATTTTTGATAGTAAAAGGATATTCAAGCTAATATTTAAGTAAAAAAAAATGTCGTTGAATGAACGCATGTGACGAAATCTTGTATCGTATATTTTAGCCTCCTAGTTTTGGGTTGGAAACGTTTGACATACATCTGTATTATGGAAATCAGCTATTATTAACATTGTTACCTTGAATGTAACCGTTTTTGGAGATTTTGTGAAAATCGGTCGATCCTAACCTAAAACACATGTTGATGTTATGGAGCCTTGGAAGGATTTGAACGGGATACCTCTTATATCTGCTATTTAAGAACTCGATTCCGATCCTGTATTTAACAACCGAAGAGACCTAACCTCCATGTCCAGCTGTGTAGTTGTTTCGTAATACCTCGAGCTGGAAAGACATATCTTGTGTTGAGAATTGATTTGTCGATAACGTACTGTCAAGAGTATATTCGCATTGTTAACGTATGTACATGAGTATAGGATAAATTCTGTTACGGATGTTTATATTTTGGTTCGTTAAACGTTGGAATGTCATATTTGAGAAAGTAACGAATTTTACTTTCTTGTATACATGCGGAAACAATTCCATTTAGTATTGTAAACTTATTCTTTTGCATATTGAACTTAAGGTATTTTACTTTGTTTGACAGTCTGTTAACGCTGTATATTATATATATTGTTAACATTTGATATTGTCGGGTTACTGTTACGAGTATTACACACATGACACTTATTAAGAAATATTGTTTCTCTTGAATATGTAGACATTTGTAGATGTTGCTTCTTTGTTAAGCATTTTTGTATACGAATACTGCTGTCACGACTGGTTAAGTCTAGATTTTGTTTAATATTTTTTTTTAGTATATGACCGTTAGGTTTTAACTGTCGTACGTGATAACTTGTTTAAAACATTTTTGTTTGTGAACGACTTTTGAAGTCGATATTGCCTATTCGCTGATAGCGATTAGAGAGATTTCAGGATCTTTCCCATGGTTTAGGCCTTGAGGAGGATACGTCAAGTATTCCTCCATTTGAAAGACTTTTCGACGTACCAGTTTTACCTGATAAATAACCTCATTAATCAGTTAAGTCCACCTGGAGTTGGGTAGAGGCCCTTTCTTTCCTTTCTTCTTCTTCTTTTCAGTTCGAGGGCTTCTTCCCATATTTCGAATATTATATTATTCACGTGCCTGATCACGCTATGTTTGTATATAGAGTTATTGATAATGATATCGTGTTACGTAGACGTTATGTTAGATTATGATATTTAGATATAACGAGTTTATCAGAACATATAGTTTTCGTCAAGTTGTAAAATATTTTTGTTTTGTCGCTCTCTGTTTGAAGAGATATTATTAATATTTGTCTAGTTGTAATCAATCCTTTCGTGAGGGAATATAGGTGTCGTTAAGTTTTAAAATCAGTTTCGCCGCTCTCTGTATGGAGACATGTTATTAATATTAAATTCATTAGTTATAACAATTGATGTGTTTTATTGTAATATTAGATGAGTCAACATTCCTTCATTCTCTCCCCAGGAACCTATATGTGGGCCGAATCTTTGCGACCTTTTGGAAAATTGTTCAGGCTTACAGCTGAACAGATCGGTGCTAGCCTTAAGTCTGTGGCGCCGTATTATTACCCCTTTAGGATGTGTATCTCTCAGATGCATCCCCAGCCCCTAGAGATTAGATCTCATCCTCACTAGCTAGCCGATTTGTTCGCAGAAGTCGCACAGACGTTGTATTCGCTAAATCTGATAACTTTATTTAAACTCAGGAACACAGTCATTGTAGTTTATTATTATTATTTTTTTTTTAACCTTTATATTACAATTTGGTTTGCCAACAGTCAAAATTATTTATGTTACAATTTTGGCGCATTAATCCTAAAATTTATTTTTATCTTTATATATTATTATTATTATTATTATTATTTTGTAACAACATGAACTCGATTGTTCGCAGTTATTTATTTTTTTATTTTTTATTATATTTTAATTTCACAAGTAGACGTAAGCCATAAATACAAAACATCCATAACATTATTAGCCATAACTTTTGAAAAAAACGTGTTAAAATGTAATTTAAAGAAACTACTATCTGTTCCTTAATATACTTTTTATGAGCTTTTTTGAAACTACACCAAAAAAATATTTATTTTCCAAAAATAAAAAATTTGGTATTTTCTAAAAAACTAATCTGATCAAAAATATAGGGTGGGGAATAAAAGATTTTTGGTGAAAATCCCATAAAAAATTATTTTTCAAATGTTGAAATCAAAAATCTCTTGTTGATCCACTCATTAAGAGGTTTGCTAGATAAGCCATTCAAAATTTAAATAATATTTATTTATACATATTTGTTTTTATTTATCTCGGGATGTGTTTTTTATTGAACTCTCAGTATTTTTCCTATACGAGGGTCAAAAAGTTGTGAAAGCAGGCCAAATTTCAACTTTCTATGTTAAGCCGTTTGGCTACAGATAGACACATGAGCGATGTTATAAGGGTTTTTTGATGGTCATTCCTATCAAATCCTAAAAACGATTCCCGTTCAAAATATCAACTGAAAACAGAATTTTTAGAGCAGTTCAAAAGAAACTAAATAATAAGAAACAAGTCCAAATTTCAGTTCTAAATGATATTCGGCATGAACTGAAAAATTTAAATATTAATGTAAAAAATGTTTCTCTTGAACAACAGCGCGTAAACGATATTTTGGACGAGGGACTTGCAAAAAACAAAGAAATTGTTATACACTGAAATAGAAGTTTTAATATGATATAAATATTATATTTAGTAAATAACAAATAAATTAAATTATTTTTATAAAATTAATTGTATCCAAGAAAACGAATAAGTGTGAATTTGTAAAAAGGTTTTACAAAAATGACACAAAATTTCATAACTAGAAGCATAGCAATAACTATTCAGATAACGCAAATGAACCGGAATCGCTTTTTGTTGAGTTTTCGTTATGAATTTTTTGTTACCAAGCGATTGTGCTATATAACGAATGCAAACGGGAACCGCCCTTATTAATTAAATATTATTTAATGAAGAATTTGATATGTAATGTTTACTTTTATATCTGTAAATACAATGTTTTAAATATTAATCATGCAAAATAAATATTTTCTAATTTTTATTTTTATTAAAAAAATAAATAAAAATCCTTAAAAATAAACGGTTTTATTTAAGATGAATATTTTATTCCATATACAAAACTATTCATACACATCGAAGACAATGAGTAATAAATCTAGTGAAAGTGAAATAAACTATTCTAGACATATCCAATTTATCGCAAATATCTTTCTCTACTGACAATAATGCAATATCAGTAAGTTTTTCCTGTTATATCAAAGACCTGAAGTAATTTTTGATTAATTTTAATTAAGAAGAGTCCCTTTCCGCTGATGCTATAGTTACAGGCAGAGTAAAAATCCTTCCCGAAATATTTCCCTAAATCAATATTTCGTTAAATAATTGATGTCCTCATTTGTACTGCACTGGGTCTGCAAACTGTCGGCGAAAGCCTCAGTTTTGCCTTGTCGGTCATAAACCGTCCTAGTGACAATGACAATGGGAGGATAACGAGGGCCTTCCTGCCTATGACCCTGGTCATCCTCCATAGTGAACGGTTGTCCGCAGACAGTTGCTCAGAGTTCTAGACCACTGCTCATTCCGGTGGTCCACCAGAGCTTGGTGGACTTCCCGGTCATGTCGGTTCATTTCAGTCTTGTCATGCGGATCTCTGAAGCACGGCGACAATAAAAAAGTTTTATTAAGAATTTTTATTAAGAATGAGAAAATGTGTGAACAATAATGGTGGTTTGATCGAACATTTGTAATTTTTTTTTTTTTTTAAATAAATGTAATATTTAATAGTTTTTTTTTTTCTAAATAGTCAAATAGTTTATTTTAGAGATATTTTTTGTTTCTTTTTTTATTGTTTTCAAAGCTTGCTCTGTTAAACTTTGTAAAACTTATGTTGATTATTATTTTGTAAATAAATGGTCGCCATTTTGAAATGGTTAACATAAAAATATGACTTTTTGGTGTCATTATAAAGCTAATTTAATGTACTTTTAGGAAAAAAATATAAAATTATCGATTCCCTATGCTAGATCAAAAGTTGACATCATTTCCGGTAAAACCGGAAGTGCCTCAGAATTCTTATAATAACTTTTAGATGGGCTTTGTTGTCTAGTTTAACTTTTGTTCGGAAGATTTTTTGTATCTTTACAAATAAAGGAGATTTTCGGGGTGCCCCGTTTCAAACAAACATCTTGTATAAATTGTTACTAATTTTATTTCAGATTATTAGTTGTGTATAAGAAACTTATGATCTTTGGGGCTTATGCTTACCGTTAACAGAAAACTCTTTCCTGAATTCATTTATATTTGATCAAAAAAGAGGTATTGGATTGACAGAACATTCATAAATTGTCAATTTCTTGAATACTTTCAACTTTTTGAAGTTATCTATTTTCTTATTTTTATTTTTTCCTCTTATTGACATTTTTGATCACACTGTGAACTTCTGTCAAAAACTAAAAATATTATTTTTTCAATATCCATTTTTCATACACAAATTCACAAAAACAAATTAAAAATCAAATTGTACGGAGAACGCGTAGGTTGCTCGATGATAACAAACTCGTTTGAACTTCTAGCGATAACCAACTATTTCGTTTTGCGCGACTATTTCGTTTATACTGTAACCATCCATGTTTGCTTTTACATGCTTGATTCAGTCGACCGAATAACGTCGAATACGTACACTGAAGGCGAATACGCTTGCACTGTAACCGCAGCCTAATGCACTACGCAAAATATTTCGCTACAGCAAGTTCAATAACAAATTGAGTAACTGCAAAAATGCAACTATCTCAGCAAATAGTTGGAAATAAATTTAAATGTTAATATCAACAGCTTGGCTAATCCGATGAGCATTTTAGTGAAAATGATACTTGTATGATTTTTATTCATATGTTACAAAAATTGGTTCTCCGTATTTGCGTATAATTTCAGTATCAAGTTCATATACAAAAATGAATAAAATGTTTGCCTCATTGTGTAGAAACATACGCTATACATTTTTATGTTATCCATATTCTACCAGCATAAAAATTATTTTACATATTCAAAGCTGTTTACAAAAAAAAAAGACATAATGAAAACATGATAATCTGTATTCTACATATCCTTTGTATGCGGATACATATTTTATGCTATCTCATTGTTTCCATTCGTAACAGCGATTTGTCGCAACGTGACTCAACCCGAAGGCATATAAATAAATTTGAAATCATGCGTCGTAATATATCTTCTGCCTTTATCATGTGAGATTCTACACCATTTACTTTTACTCATCTCCTCCACAAGTACCAAATTAGACGAAAATACATTTTAAACATGTTAAGTGTCCAATTTCAATACGTCGTGAACACGTGAATGCAACTAATTTAGATAAATTCAATACGAAATAGAATTTAAAAACGTTCTGCAGGATATTATTTTGAGGGTCATGCTAAAATTATTGAAAATAAAACCTTCAAAATAATCATGAATTGCAGCAATAAACTCTTTCTTAGACGAAAACCTTTTAACCCGTAATTTTTAGGCCTAAAAACAAGCCTAAAAGTCGCACATTGTGAAATCAGGTGAGTATGGCGTGTATTATTATAACTAGCTGAGTACCCGTGCTTCGCTACGGTTTATTGACGGTTTGCCATTATCGTGCAATTATTATAAGTCATGGTTCTTTATAGATCACATTGCTGACTCTCTCCTCAGGTGTAGATTCACCCCCGTTAGAGGTTCATTAGTGTAAAATTCGTAGTTTATTTCTAAATATGTGCACGGGTAACTTTTATAAGCAAAAATCTAGTCGATATCTCATCTTTCCTAAGAGATACTGAGGAATCCGTGAAAAAAAATTTTTACTCTTTTTCACCTCATAGGGGTCGAAAAATCCTTTCTTAGTGGGTTCTTACGTCATATCGAGAAATGTACTATTGGAATTTCTTATTTCTAATAAAAAATTCTTTAGGAATGAAATTTAAAAAACTGTTAGAACACTATCGAAAGATTTTAAAAAGTCACCTATATGCCAGAAAGGAATGTTATAAAGGGTTCGATGCTTACGTTATGGAAGGAATATGAATTCCATGTAACTAATAAAAATAATCCTATTTACCCCTTTATAGATACTAAAAAAACGTTTGAAAGCCTTTATAAAGATTAGGAAAAAAAAATTATATACCAAAAAGGAATGTTATAACTCAACAAACAAATAAGTTACGAAACATTATATACGTCCTGATTTAATGTAGATTCGGTTAAGTGTTGACTGAAGCAAAATTCTAAATTACATTTTTATTCATGCGTACGGGTAACTATAGTAAGTAAAAAGCAAGTCGTTATTTCATTAAGAGATATTAAGAAATCCGTTTTCTCCGGGGTCGAATTTCGAGAAATCTCTGCTTAATGGTTGCTTACTTCATGGAAGATATATAGTCCCCGAATTTCAATTGTCTACTAAAAAATACCAATGTACCAATGAAAATTAGGGAAATATAAAAAATGCAATATAGGGGTGAAATATAAAAAAAAAAAACGGTCAAAATGAAATGATCTTGAAACTAATGATGTGCAGCTTTAGGTCTTTGTGCATAATGCGATGTAATGATGATCTATGCACATTTAAAGCACTTGCGCGCTTCCGAATTGAAAGGTTCGGGTCGTCACGAACAGACTGATTAACATTCTCCACGTTTTCTACCGTTCTTGATGACCTAGGTCGCCCGGATTTTGATTTATCCAGCGTTGTACCAGTCTCTTCAAACTTTTTAACCCAATGTCGAATGAGAGGAAGCTTGGCGCATCATTTAAGTGGCGAAAACCTCGAATACTGCAGAATTTTCTACGCGCTACAGTCGCCGAATCACCGTTTTTGTAAAACTTTCGCACGCGAACGCGCGGTCTGCTCCCGAGAAACGCTCCATAGCGACTGAATTCCCAAGAGCCAGGCTACCGATTGACATAACCCCCGCGCCCCTCGGATACGTTGCGTTCACGCAGTAAGCTAAATAAATATAAAATTTCTTTTGAGACACCTTGTATATTGAGGAATCCTTCAAATCACTTTTCACCCCTTAGGGCTCGAATTTCGAAAAATCTCTTCTTAGTGGGTGCTTACATCACGGAAGGAATATACTTCCTGAATTTTATGTCTCTATAGCCAAGGGAAGTTCTGTCGAATATAAATACCCATTTATACCCCCCCCCATTTACATTTAGAGGTGAAATTTTAAAAGACTGTCAAAACTATCTCGAGATATTTAAAAATGACACCGGTGTGCCAAAAATGAATGTTATAACTTAATAAACACCAGAAATACGACGGGTTATATAATTCACCCCGATTATAGATTTACTCCTTTAGGGGTTGATTAGGAAAGAATCCAGAAATAAAATTTTCGGCATTTGTATGGTTAATCTTCATAAGCAAACGCCAAGTCGATGTCTTATTGGTACAAAGAGATATTAAGGAATCCTTGACATCATATTTCAGCCCTTAGGGGTTGATTTTCGAAAAATACCGTCTTAGTGGGAACTTACGTCATGCAGGGAATATACTTTACGAATTTCATGTTTCTTGTCCAGAGGACGTTCTATCGAGTAAAAAATACCCATTTACCCCTTTAGGGGTGACATTTTTAGAAAGTGTCAAAACCATTTCGATATATTTTAAAAATACACCGATATGCCAAAAAAAGGATTGTTATAACTCAATAAACACAGGAAATACGAAGGGTTCTATAATTCATCCCGATAGTAGACGCCTATAGTGGTTGATTCGGACAACATCCTGAAATAAGTTTTTCGGCATTTGTATGGGTAATCTTTGTAAGCAAAATCTAAAACGATATCTTATTGGTCCTAAGAGGTATTGAGGAATCTTTGAAATCACATTTCACTTCTTAGGAGTGGAATTTCGAAAAATCCCGTCTTAGTGGCTGTTTACGTCATGGAGGGAACATACTGTCAAATAGGAATTTAATAACTAAACAAACACAGGATATACGTCGGGTTCTATAATTCTCCCTGATTGTAGATTCACCCTTTTAGGGGATGAATAGGACAAAATCCTGAAATAAGTTTTTCAACATTTATATGGATAATATTTATAAGCAAAAATTAAGGCGATATATTATTGGACCTGTGTGATATTGAGGAATTCGTGAAAACACATTTTACCCCATTTCACCCCTTAGGGGTTGAATTTCCAAAAATCATTTCTTAGGGGGTTGTTAAGTCATAAAAGGGATATACTCCCCGTATTTTATGTTTCTCTGTCTAGACGACATTCTATCGAATATAAAATACCAAGTTACCCCTTTAGGGGTGAAATTTAAAAAAAAGGTCAATACACTTTTTAATTATTTTAAAAAGACACCTATATGCCTAAAAGAAATGTTATAACACAATAAACACAGAAGATGCGAAGGGTTCCATAATTCACCCTGATTGTAGATTCACCCCTTTAGGGGTTGATTAGTACAAAATCATGAAAAATAAGTTTTTCAACATTTATGTGGGTAGTCTTTATAAGCAAAAGCAAGGCGATATATCTTTGACCTAAAAGATACTGAGGAATCCGTGAAAACACATTTCACCCCTTTTCACCCCTGGGCGGTCGAATTTCAAAAAATTATTTCTTAGGGGGTTCTTAAGTCATAAAAGGAATATACTCCCCGAATTTTGTTTCTTTGTCTAGACGAAATTCTATCGAATAAAAAATACCAATTTACCCCTTTAGGGGTGGAATTTAAAAAAACGGTCAAAACACTTTCTAAATATTTTAAAAAGACACCTATATGCCAAAAAGGAATGTTATAACACAATAACCATAGAAGATGCGAAGGGTTCTATAATTCACCCTGATTGTAGATTCACCCCTTTAGGGGTCGTTTAGAACAAAATCCTGAAATAAGTTTTTTAATATTTACATGAGTAATCTTTGTAAGCCAAAACCAAGTCGATATCTTATTGGACCTAAGAGATATTAAGGAAACCGTGAAGCCACATTTTACCCCTTTTTACCCCCTTTTCACCCACTTAGAGGATGAGTTTCGAAAAATCCGTTCTTAGTGGGTGCTTACGTCATAGAGGGAATATACTCGCCGAATTTCATGATTGTAGGTTCAGTGGTTTGGGCTGGGCATTGATTATGAGTAGGTAGCTTAGTTACGATTTTATATATATAGATTTCATATTTTTTCGTCAAAAACTGGAAAGTTGATGGTTCCCGATGCAAAATTGTATTATCATGATGTAACTTAATCTTTTTCTCTGGAGCTCTATTGAGCACTTCAAGCAATTATTTTTCAGTGTACCGCTTGACTGTGACTGTATTTTAGTCATCCAGCTTTATTGCATTTACCAGACCCATACTTCTAAACAGTACTGTATACATTACTTTCTTCATGGCTAGCTACTTTTTGGTTATTGCTGCAGTTTTCTATCTTCGTTAATACTTATACGACTTTCTTGCCATGTAAGTACGCCTAAAAAAGGAATGTGAAGTTCGTCACCTCTCACAATTTAAGAGTTTTAAAGTTGCATGACTGAAAACGGACTCACAGAATGATGTGTACTCAGTCCGCTACTGTTCTCACTGGTACTACATGACGCCATAAAATAAGTAAGACAAAATATTAAAGAATACTCTGTGGGCTACTAGAAAATAGAAAATGTGAAAGTAGCAGTACTTTGCTATGCAAATGACATGGTTATAATAGCAAGGATCCAAGACGAACTACAAAACAACTTGAACCAATACAATAAAAATATGAAAATTAGCACACAAAAGACAAAAACAATGGTAATGAGCAGGACAAAAATACAACACAAAATAAAAATAGATGACAAAATAATAGAACAGGTAGGAAATTCAAATAACTAGGCACAGCGGAAGATGGATGAAGAAATTATGGAAAGAGTAGGCGCAGCAGGAAGAATTTTCAACAGCATCAAAGAAACGTTCTTAACTAAAAAAGGGCCAACATCTTAACAACCAACATCAAGGTAGAGATCTTCAAAAAAGTGCCAGTACCAATTTTGACATACACCTCAGTATCCTGGATCACTACAGAGACGCACAGGTCCAAAATAAGAAGCTCCGAAATGAGATTTTTAAGGAAAATCGAAGGTAAAACAAAATTGGACAGAATAAGAAATAAAGTATTTAGAGAAAAACTAGGCACAAAACCCGTAGAGACTATAATAGAAGAAGGACAGCTAAGATGGCTGGGACAAATACGCAGAATGAGTGAAGACAAAATAGTAAAAAGATTTTTTGAAGCAAGTACTGTGAAGAAAGGTAGACCAGGAAGACCGAGAAAAACCTGGCACCAAGAAACAAAAGAAACTGCTACGAATGGAGGCGTAAAGTGCGAGGAGATAAGAAAATATACAAATGACAGAACACGATAGAAAGAAGTATGGAGAACAACACCAGAAAATAAGTAACTTGACTATAGCCTTACACCGCAATGTAGAAAGGCTTCAGGATTAAGTAAAGTTGATGACAAATTTATACACGCTAGTCTGTTTAGAAATTAAAAAGCTGATGTGGCACAAAACGACTGACAACTTTTTAAAATGCAGGTGATCGTGCATGATTCTGTTAATAGCTAAGTGTCTTTATATTCTTCTTCAGTTATCTTCTTAACAGCAATGATTTCTTCCTTGGCAGCTATAGAAGGACATCCTTCTGCTTTTTGTTGTTGAACAGAATTCCTACCTCGTTCAAATTATATATACCATCGCTAAATTAAAGCCAAAGAAGGCGCTAATTCACTAAAACTTAAATCTAAACTGTCTTTGCACTTATAAGCACTTCAACCTTTTTAAAATTATAATAAAACATGTTTTTAAAATGTTCTCTGGCTAGTTTCTTATTTTGACTCACAACAAAACTTTTAAATATTATTTAACTGACTTCAAACTAGCCTAACTTAGAACTTAGTTAGGTTATTTTGAACCTAAATTTTACAATTTAACTTCAAATGACAGGTTAATAACTACATAAAATGATAGTGCTACTAAGGGCCCCCAAGAAAAATGAATCTTTTTATATTTTTAAATGTTAACATTTTATTTTTAGATTCTTATTTTATTTTTAATTTAAACCTTGTTTATTTTTATACGCTCTGCTCAATTTAAATTCGCGCGATAGTTTACACCGCAGCGCACCCATTTTTCGGGCATTCAACTATTTTGCCCTAAGACACTGCCTACATTTATGTAAAGTCTCATTGCATCGTGCAGTAGAACGTCGCTATACTCCCCATTAGGACATTGCCCAAAGCTATGAAATTAGCTACACTATGACACGACAAGAGTTGTAACTATTGAATTGCGCCAATTATTAAAATGCGAATAACTTCACAGTATTTACATTTTTATTTTGCTATTATTGACACAATAAGAAGTGAATAATAACTAAATATGGATAAAAGTGATATAGTTTTATGTATTTTGAATACTAGAAGAGCTTTGACATTCGAAGAATAACTTTAATTCAAAAAAACAATGGTAGGCCATAACCTATAATGAATATTCCATCTATAAATAAAGTTTAAAATAAAGAAGTTAAAAGGTATTTTAATAAAAATATGCATGAAATAAATGAGTGGATTTGTGAAGAAAAATGCTTTCTTCTATTTCGCTTGTTTAATGATTAATGATATTGTTATCGATAAAGAATGGGTTGAAAAAGGTGTTGTTGATTTAAAACATTTACGCGAAAAGGCTAAAAACATAACTATACTTATTTCAGTGCATATTAAAAGCTATGTGAAATTTAATATTTTAGCAAAAACCGACATACGAAATCAGTTTGATTGGGCATTTAGAGCCTCGATTGTAAAGCATAATGAAATGGTCGATAAAAATCGATAGGTGAATTTGTAGACATTTTTTATGCACTACTTCAAAGGCTATTTGCGCTAACACAACCCAATAAATGTAACATAGTTGATTTGAACCATAGAGTAAACAAACTTAGTTTTTTACTCTGTGATCTGAACAATCTTCAATATAAAAACAAAACTGTGTAACTGGTAAGCTTTTATTTTACTATCGTTCAATCTTTGATTGCCCCTCCCCAGTTGCCCCCAGTGCTTAGTCCAGGAGCCGCCACTGGGTGCTACTATTTTATTTCACGGCCTACTAGATTTTCTTTTCCTCTATAATTTTTCCCGGACCTTCGTATAAGATGTAAATGAACCTTCCAATGTCTTGGAGAAGCAGATGGAAAATAAACTTACTTGGCCGAGATCCATCCCTGAAAAAATTTATAAAATCTATGTATTGTTTAAAAACTCTTTCTTCTATATATTTTTTTTTATTTTTTTAGGTAGAAGTGCTGTGGTCTATGATGTCTTTATTTTCTTTATTATAGTTTTCCAAAGGCTTCAATGTTCTGTATCTCTTCCTAATCTGGCCACCTAGTAGGACATTGACCATAAGATCTACTCATAAAATTTACCTTGCACAATTAATCTTTCTACGTTGTCACTGCTACTTGGTTGTACATAGCAAGAAAATGTAGCTATTCTGTTATTTACTATTGTTGATAGTCTTTTGGATTCTTTAATCTATTCGATAATTCAAGCATTATTTCTCCAGTTCTCCTGTATGGCTATGATACTCGTAGCAGCCTTCACTAGGACCATATTTCGAAGGAATTTATGTAGTTCATTTATTTCTTCTTTGTCACTTATATGTGGAAAATTAAATCAACCAATTACTTATTTGAACTGCATAAATTTTCATGCAAATAGAATTGAGTTTTATTTTTAGTGAGAAAATCATACAGATAGTCAAATAACATCGGTCCCGCAATATCGATATTAAAAATATCAACAATTCCTTAAGAAATATCGATGTCTTAAAATATCGAACCGATACTCGTTCCTGGATTGATTGTGTTTTAAAAAAATTGATGTGAAGTGTGAATTTTCACACATTTCTGGGTTTTGCAGGTATTTAGTAACTGAACGATGATTATTTGGGATGCCAAAACAAATTTTATGTCAAAATATTTTTTTATGAATTTTAATTCGAATGCGTAATACCATTATTTAAGTTTCTAAATATATGCAGTATTTGTTTTATATAGCAAAGTTCATTAAAATTTTGAAAATTGCACCTATGGCTTCCATTGGTTACATCATAAGTCCCGCAATTTGATTTCGTCAAACATAGAATTAAATTATAATTTCAACACTTTCCACTGGTTATTAAATTTACGCTTTTAAAAATTAAATGCAACATTTACCAAATATAACTAGAATTTTAACAAAATAATTTAAACAAAATAAAAATGCAAAAAAAAAAAACTAAAAATAAAATCAACAGGATTCGAACCCTAGTTTGCAAGTTAAGTTATATTATTAAGCGTACGACAAATCCAACCACGCCACGAGAGCTACTGATCTGGTATGTTACACAATGTATTAAATAGTTAACATATTTTAGTTAAAAACACAAAAAATGCGTTATTTTCCGAAAACATAATCTGATCAAAAATTCCTGTTGTACTATTTCGGTTCACACCAATGTACATTACTTAGAATTTTTTCATATTTTTAGTTTAAACCATCTGGGCTACAGGGTGTGGGACAAAATTTTTTTTGCACAATTTTGGCAAAAATTGCATCAAAATAATTTATTTTGCAAAAATAAAATTTTGATAGTTAATCCACGTAAGGGCTTTCATTTGATACCCTACTCAGAATTTAAAAAAATATTTTTTTTTTCGATGAGCACATATTTGTTTATATTTTTAGAGGGATATGTTTTTAAGATGTTTTAGTATTTTTCCTATGTGCGGGTCAAAGAGTTGTATAAGCATGACAAATTTCAACTCTCTAGGTTTAGCCGTTTGGCTACAATTTTTACCGAACAGACAGACAGACAGACAGACGACAAAATGACGGTATAAGGGTTTTTTGGTTATACCTACAAAACCCTAAAAAGAGAGTCATAAGGATGTTCTTATGAAAAGAGAATAAATTATGAATGCATGCACACATATCAGAGTCAACTAGTAAATGTTTGAATTGTTCCTTGAGAAGCTTTGGGCAGACATTGCATACTTCGAGTAAAATTATACTAAAAATTTTTCTTTAGGTATTTCATAAGAAATTAATTTGTCCATTACTGTGTGATATTCCATATTAACAAGATAAATAAAACATAAAATTGCTCCGCAAAATATCACTTTATTGTAAAATAACAGGACTATAGTTTCGCCATACAATGGCATTGTCAAGTGTTCAAAAATAAATGTAAAACAGTTGTTGTACTACCCTTACATACTAACAATTTAAAAAAACCTAATTAGCAAACACCTCTAACATAGGCGAATAAACTAAATCTCGTTGTTCATTGAGGACTGGTCCTGCCTCAGATGTTTAAATATTTCTAAAGATTCAAGAAGATTTAGTTTATAGCCCTTGTTTACAAAATGTAATGGTTTTAAACACTTAAGATTAACGGAATAACCGCTAGAAATGTGGTTACAGTTTTTCAGATGGTCACTAAAGGTCGAATGATAAATGTCGAGATTAGAATTAAAGGCTCTATTATGATCCTTTAATCTAATATTAAAATCCCTTCCTGTTTGACTGATATAAAGAGAATTGCACTCACAAGTCAACTTACAGACTCCAGACTTAAAAAGGGGTTAAATAGGGTCTTTAGCGTTAAAAAGACAATTATATATTTTTTAGAGGGGGGTTTAAAGGCAACCTTTAAATTGTGTTTTATGAGTAGACGAGCAATTTTATCGGATATAGTACCGTAATATGTAAGGGAAATATAAATATTATATTTAGGATTGGATACATGGGGATAAATGCTATTTTGCATTTTTTTTTTTTCCATTTGTAACAAATTTAATCTATTTGAACACTTGACAATGCCATTGTATGGCGAAACTATAGTCGTGTTATCTTTATATATAAAAATGGATATTTGTGGCTATGTCCGGAAATTCTAACCCACTTCCAGATACGCTACCGAGTTGAAATTTTGCATACAGGTAGCAAATGGCTTCATCATAACTAGAAAAATCGAAAATCTCAAAAAAGTCCCATCAGAAACGAGAAATTAATAATTTTGTTTTTAATTACATTCGACCATTGGTATATCTATCACATATGCAGTGACCGGATAGGAATTTTCATTCAATAGTTGACTGTCTAACTGTATGAACATCGTGAGTGTTCGCTAAATATCGGAAGTGTTCGGCCCGAGAATAAACTTTATCAGAAGGTAAACATTGTAGAAAATAAAACCGGTGTTTGGTTACAGCTGATAATAAATTGTTATTGTTATTTAGCAAAACTTATGATTCGTGTATGTAGAGCGAGACATAAGCTGAATATCTGTTTTCTGGATAATTATTTTTAACGGAGTTTTCTTAACTTATTTTTATTATAATTATTTTTTTTTTCTATCTTTTTTTTACGAATATTGATTTAAATGCGATTGATAGCCATATTTTTTCAGTGTGGGCTACTTGCTCATTCTTCTATTTTTGTTTAAAAACATCTATTTTCTGTATCTATAAAATAGAAAATATTCGGAAATTGTAACCCACATATGGTACTGAGTTTTTATGCAAATTTGATGAGTGTGGAAATTTGGTTTACAGGTAGAAAATGCCGTCTGTATAACGATAAAAAAAATCGCATTAGAAACGATATTCATGAATTTTGTTTTTATTTATATTTGGGCATTAACATAGTTTTGAGAAATATTTAGTTGGATGGCTTTAGTGCAGCTTCGGACATCGTGCATTTTCGTGCGTAATTGTTATAACCCGAAGCCTGAGGTTGCATTTAGTTTACAGTCAGTCTAACCTAAACAATATCCATACAACATCCTTAAGATTGAAATTAATAATATACACGATAATTATAGGTTAGTAATGAACAATTATAATCAAATTGACATTTTATTAAAAAATATGCTACCCATTAATAAATACACAGACTTAAAGAATATTATCGATAAAAATTATCAAAAATGGCATAATTCATATAAATTGAAACAATACAATAAATTTAATAACCTCACATTAGCTAATTTACCGATCAACAAAAATAACAATCAGAACGTAATATCTAGATGTACACACAATAGAATTGATAATGAGATTGTTGACAATGATCACATAAATATCAATAATTATAATAATAACAATAATACCATAACCAATAATAATTCAGTTAAAGAATTTGTTTTAAATTTAACTAACACTGAAATTCCCATCGAATCATTAAACCTACTTAGTTATGGACCTAAATTTGTAATCCCTCCAGACAAAAATGAAATTCCCATACCCCAAATAATTGGTGACGTAGAAAACATATTACACGCAATAGAGGACGACGAAGGTTCTAATATAGAAAACAATAGATGCAGAATAGTTAATATAATTACTAACCATATTCATAATACAAGAAATAATAATAATAATAATGATAATTTAGAATACAATCTTATTAAAACATTTAAAGATACCAAACGGTTTTTTAAAAATAATGAACAATTATTAATATTAAACTCAGACAAAACTAAACAAACAGTAATTATGCATAAAGATGACTATTTGAAAAAATGTAATGATTTACTTCAAGATCCTAAATATTATAAAATTATACCTAAAGATCCGACAGATAAATTACAAAATAAAAATAACAAATTAATTAAAGAACTAATAGACAATAAAATGATTCCAGAAAATATAGGAAAAAATTTAAAAACTTATAATTCAGTACCCCCTAAATTTTATGGATTAATTAAAACACATAAATTACATTTCCCTATCAGACCAGTTGTCTCTTGTATTAGAGCCCCAAGTTACAAATTATCCAAATTTCTTACTAAAATAATTAATAAAGTTAACTTACATAATAATTACAACATAAAAAACTCCTTTGAACTAAAAACCATCATAAATAATTTACCCACTTTACAGAATGATGACATTATGATCTCTTTGGATGTTATTTCTCTATTCACCAATATACATCAAGAATTGGTTATTGAAGTGATTAAAAAAAAATTGATGTGAAGTGTGAATATTCACACATTTCAGGGTTTCGCAGGTATATAATAAGTGAATGCGGTATGCTGAGTGTGTAGGACAAATTTTACTTTGTAGTAATCACGGCAAAATGAACGATATTTTTAAAATAATTTATCGTCTGTTAATCATATAATAAGACTGGTTATTAAATTTACGCTCATAAAAATTAAATACAACATTTGTCAAAATATAACTAGAATTTTGACAAAATAATTTCAACATAATAAAAATGCAAAAAAAAACAGAAAAAATAAAATTCACTCCGTACTCGAACTCGAAACCCTTCGTTTTCCAGTCAGTTTAAGAGCGCTTTAACGCATGTAGCTATCGCACGCTATGGATGTGAGTGTCTTACATTGGTATAACTTTTGTACTTTGTGAACCAAATACCACAAAAAATGCGTTATTTTCTAAAAACATAATCTGATCAAAAATTCCTGTTGTACTATTTCGGTTCACACCAATATACATTACTTAGAATTTTTTTAGATTTTTAGTTTAAACCATCTGGGCTACAGGGTGTGGGACAAAATTTTTTTTGCACATTTTTGGCAAAAATCGCATCAAAATAATTTATTTTGCAAAAATAAAAATTTGATCGTTAATCCACGTACTAAGGGCTTTCATTTGATACCCTACTCAGAATTAAAAAAAAATATTTTTGTTTTCGATGAGCACATATTTGTTTATATTTTTAGGGGGGTATGTTTTTTAGATGTTTTAGTATTTTTCCTATGTGCGGGTCAAAGAGTTGTATAAGCATGCCAAATTTCAACTCTCTAGGTTTAGCCGTTTGGCTACAATTTTTACCGAACAGACAGACAGACAGACAGACAGACAGACAGACAGACAGACAGACAGACAGACAGACGACAAAATGACGGTATAAGGGTTTTTTGGTCATACCTACAAAACCCTAAAAATGGGACCTATTTAAATTATACACAGACATTAACCTTGAAATGTTTATTAAATGCATTAAATTCATGTTTGAAAGTAGCTATTTTAAATTTAACAAAAACACATATTTACAAATCTTCGGGACGAGTATGGGTAACCCTAGTAGCCCAGCCCTTTCAGACTTAGTCATGAATGACCTATTAGATTGTAGTTTAAAAACACTAAATATTAAAATCACTTTAATTAAAAAATATGTAGATGATCTCATTTTAATAATACCTAAAGAATCAATTAATACAATAATAGATAATTTTAACAAATATGATAATAATATTCAATTCACATGTGAAAAGGAAAATAATAATCAAATTTCATTTCTTAATATGACACTAATTCGGATAAATAATAATATTAAAACTAAATGGTTCAAAAAAGATATTGCATCGGACAGATTCCTAAATTTTAATTCAACACATATCAATTCACAAAAAAATTAATACTGCTTATAATCTAAAAGAAACAGCCCTTAAACTTACAGATCCAATTTTTCAAGATGAAATTATAAATAACATAAAGATAATCCTTTCTAAAAATAACTTTCCAAAGATTCTCATTAATAATATTATTAATAATAATAGATTAAAAAAAAACAACATAGATATGAATATTAAATATTGCTCATTAACTTATATACCCCGGTTATCACAAAAAATAAAAAATATACTTAAAAATAATAAAATAAACATTAGCTTTAAATATAACAAAACTGTACAAACACTATTTTCTAAAATAAAAGAACAGGATCATATTACTAAACAGAACGATGTTATTTATCAATTACATTGTAACAATTGTGAGGCCACTTATACAGGGCAAACTTTACAGTATATCGGAAAAAGAATTAAACAGCATCAATTAGACATAATAAATAAAAAAACATTACCTATTCCATTACATTGCCGAGATAATAACCATACCTTCAATTTTGATAAGTTTAAAATATTAGATAAAGAGAGTAATTATTACAAAAGATTAATTAAAGAAATGACATATATAAAACATAATAACAATAATATAAACATTCAACAAGACACAGAGAATTTAAATAATTGCTATGATTATATTATCAATTGTATTAAAAACAATACCTGTGCGCATATTTAAATGTCATTTTGATTATAGTGGGGTATTATAGAATAGAGGGGGGGGACAGTCAGTCATTGCTTGGCACTATTCGGGATACATTCAACTGTGGATGTCCATCAAGAATTTTATTTATTTATTTTTTTAAAGTATTTTAACCATTTTAACTTTTGACGCTTATTTATCTGTGATACCACATGTCTCTTACAATGAATTTTATTTATTTTAAACACATTTACAAACTATTATTTACATTAGTAATTTGAGTAAGTTTTTATTTAATTTTTTTTTTTTTTTTTTTGATACACATGTTTATTTATTTGTTAATTTTCGTACTAATTTTTGTGAACATTATTGTAATATTAAATATTTTTCTTCTCAATTTTTCCTCAGAGATACTGAAGAAGACAATAAAATTGTCGAAACCGGTCTATTCAAATATATGAATATCTAAGTGTTTTACTTATTGACCTAATATCCCAAGAATTGACTACATAATTTAACTAACCTAAACAACTGTTGCGAACGGATGTATGTTTATTATCTATCTTATATATATAAAAGGCAGTGTCCTGACTGACTGACTGACTGACTCACTCATCACCGTCCAGCCCGAACCCCTGGGCCTAGAAACTTGAAATTCGGAGAGTATATTCCCTTCATGACGTAAGCACCCACTAAGAAGGGATTTTTGGAAATTCCACTCCTAAGGGATGAAAAGGGGTGAAATGTGATTTCACGAATTCCTTAATATCTCTTAGGGCCGATGGGATATCGACTTAGTTTTTGGTTACAAGTATTACCCATACAAATGCCGAAAAACCAATTTCGGGATTTTGCCCTAATCAACCCCTAAAGGGGTGAACCTACAATCGGGGTGAATTATACATCCCGTCGTAATTCCTGTGTTCGTTTAGTTGCTCATTACTTTTTGGCACATAGGTGTCTTTTTAAAATATCTCGAAATGGGTTTTACAGTTTTTTAAAATTCCATCCCTAAGGGTTGAAAAGGGGTGAATTGTGATTTCAAGGATTCCTTAATATCTTTTAGGATCAATAAGATATCGACTTACTGTTTGCTTGCAAAGATTATCTATACAATTACCGAAAAACTTATTTCAGGAATTTGTCCTAATCAACCCCTAAAGGGGTGGATCTACAATCGGGGTGAGTTATACATTCCGTCGTATTTCCTGTGTACTTTTAGTTGCAACATTACTTTTTAGCACATAGGTGTCTTTTTAAAATACCTCGAAAAGGTTTTGGTAGTTTTTTAAAATTTCACCCCTATAGGGTGAAAAGGGGTGAATTATGATTTCAAGTATTCCTTAATATCTCTTAGAACCAATAAGATATCGACTTGCTTTTTGGTTACAAAGATTACCCATACAAATACCGAAAAACATATTTCAGGTTTTTGTCCTAATCAACCCGTAAAGGGGTGGATCTACAATCGGGGTGAATTATACATCCCGTCGTATTTCCTGTGTTCATTAGTTGCAGCATTACTTTCTGGCACATAGGTGTCTTTTTAAAATATCTCGAAATGATTTCTTCCTTGGCAGCTATAGAAGGACATCCTTCTGCTTTTTGTTGTTGAACAGAATTCCTACCTCGTTCAAATTATATATACCATCGCTAAATTAAAGCCAAAGAAGGCGCTAATTCACTAAAACTTAAATCTAAACTGTCTTTGCACTTATAAGCACTTCAACCTTTTTAAAATTATAATAAAACATGTTTTTAAAATGTTCTCTGGCTAGTTTCTTATTTTGACTCACAACAAAACTTTTAAATATTATTTAACTGACTTCAAACTAGCCTAACTTAGAACTTAGTTAGGTTATTTTGAACCTAAATTTTACAATTTAACTTCAAATGACAGGTTAATAACTACATAAAATGATAGTGCTACTAAGGGCCCCCAAGAAAAATGAATCTTTTTATATTTTTAAATGTTAACATTTTATTTTTAGATTCTTATTTTATTTTTAATTTAAACCTTGTTTATTTTTATACGCTCTGCTCAATTTAAATTCGCGCGATAGTTTACACCGCAGCGCACCCATTTTTCGGGCATTCAACTATTTTGCCCTAAGACACTGCCTACATTTATGTAAAGTCTCATTGCATCGTGCAGTAGAACGTCGCTATACTCCCCATTAGGACATTGCCCAAAGCTATGAAATTAGCTACACTATGACACGACAAGAGTTGCAACTATTGAATTGCGCCAATTATTAAAATGCGAATAACTTCACAGTATTTACATTTTTATTTTGCTATTATTGACACAATAAGAAGTGAATAATAACTAAATATGGATAAAAGTGATATAGTTTTATGTATTTTGAATACTAGAAGAGCTTTGACATTCGAAGAATAACTTTAATTCAAAAAAACAATGGTAGGCCATAACCTATAATGAATATTCCATCTATAAATAAAGTTTAAAATAAAGAAGTTAAAAGGTATTTTAATAAAAATATGCATGAAATAAATGAGTGGATTTGTGAAGAAAAATGCTTTCTTCTATTTCGCTTGTTTAATGATTAATGATATTGTTATCGATAAAGAATGGGTTGAAAAAGGTGTTGTTGATTTAAAACATTTACGCGAAAAGGCTAAAAACATAACTATACTTATTTCAGTGCATATTAAAAGCTATGTGAAATTTAATATTTTAGCAAAAACCGACATACGAAATCAGTTTGATTGGGCATTTAGAGCCTCGATTGTAAAGCATAATGAAATGGTCGATAAAAATCGATAGGTGAATTTGTAGACATTTTTTATGCACTACTTCAAAGGCTATTTGCGCTAACACAACCCAATAAATGTAACATAGTTGATTTGAACCATAGAGTAAACAAACTTAGTTTTTTACTCTGTGATCTGAACAATCTTCAATATAAAAACAAAACTGTGTAACTGGTAAGCTTTTATTTTACTATCGTTCAATCTTTGATTGCCCCTCCCCAGTTGCCCCCAGTGCTTAGTCCAGGAGCCGCCACTGGGTGCTACTATTTTATTTCACGGCCTACTAGATTTTCTTTTCCTCTATAATTTTTCCCGGACCTTCGTATAAGATGTAAATGAACCTTCCAATGTCTTGGAGAAGCAGATGGAAAATAAACTTACTTGGCCGAGATCCATCCCTGAAAAAATTTATAAAATCTATGTATTGTTTAAAAACTCTTTCTTCTATATATTTTTTTTTATTTTTTTAGGTAGAAGTGCTGTGGTCTATGATGTCTTTATTTTCTTTATTATAGTTTTCCAAAGGCTTCAATGTTCTGTATCTCTTCCTAATCTGGCCACCTAGTAGGACATTGACCATAAGATCTACTCATAAAATTTACCTTGCACAATTAATCTTTCTACGTTGTCACTGCTACTTGGTTGTACATAGCAAGAAAATGTAGCTATTCTGTTATTTACTATTGTTGATAGTCTTTTGGATTCTTTAATCTATTCGATAATTCAAGCATTATTTCTCCAGTTCTCCTGTATGGCTATGATACTCGTAGCAGCCTTCACTAGGACCATATTTCGAAGGAATTTATGTAGTTCATTTATTTCTTCTTTGTCACTTATATGTGGAAAATTAAATCAACCAATTACTTATTTGAACTGCATAAATTTTCATGCAAATAGAATTGAGTTTTATTTTTAGTGAGAAAATCATACAGATAGTCAAATAACATCGGTCCCGCAATATCGATATTAAAAATATCAACAATTCCTTAAGAAATATCGATGTCTTAAAATATCGAACCGATACTCGTTCCTGGATTGATTGTGTTTTAAAAAAATTGATGTGAAGTGTGAATTTTCACACATTTCTGGGTTTTGCAGGTATTTAGTAACTGAACGATGATTATTTGGGATGCCAAAACAAATTTTATGTCAAAATATTTTTTTATGAATTTTAATTCGAATGCGTAATACCATTATTTAAGTTTCTAAATATATGCAGTATTTGTTTTATATAGCAAAGTTCATTAAAATTTTGAAAATTGCACCTATGGCTTCCATTGGTTACATCATAAGTCCCGCAATTTGATTTCGTCAAACATAGAATTAAATTATAATTTCAACACTTTCCACTGGTTATTAAATTTACGCTTTTAAAAATTAAATGCAACATTTACCAAATATAACTAGAATTTTAACAAAATAATTTAAACAAAATAAAAATGCAAAAAAAAAAAACTAAAAATAAAATCAACAGGATTCGAACCCTAGTTTGCAAGTTAAGTTATATTATTAAGCGTACGACAAATCCAACCACGCCACGAGAGCTACTGATCTGGTATGTTACACAATGTATTAAATAGTTAACATATTTTAGTTAAAAACACAAAAAATGCGTTATTTTCCGAAAACATAATCTGATCAAAAATTCCTGTTGTACTATTTCGGTTCACACCAATGTACATTACTTAGAATTTTTTCATATTTTTAGTTTAAACCATCTGGGCTACAGGGTGTGGGACAAAATTTTTTTTGCACAATTTTGGCAAAAATTGCATCAAAATAATTTATTTTGCAAAAATAAAATTTTGATAGTTAATCCACGTAAGGGCTTTCATTTGATACCCTACTCAGAATTTAAAAAAATATTTTTTTTTTTCGATGAGCACATATTTGTTTATATTTTTAGAGGGATATGTTTTTAAGATGTTTTAGTATTTTTCCTATGTGCGGGTCAAAGAGTTGTATAAGCATGACAAATTTCAACTCTCTAGGTTTAGCCGTTTGGCTACAATTTTTACCGAACAGACAGACAGACAGACAGACGACAAAATGACGGTATAAGGGTTTTTTGGTTATACCTACAAAACCCTAAAAAGAGAGTCATAAGGATGTTCTTATGAAAAGAGAATAAATTATGAATGCATGCACACATATCAGAGTCAACTAGTAAATGTTTGAATTGTTCCTTGAGAAGCTTTGGGCAGACATTGCATACTTCGAGTAAAATTATACTAAAAATTTTTCTTTAGGTATTTCATAAGAAATTAATTTGTCCATTACTGTGTGATATTCCATATTAACAAGATAAATAAAACATAAAATTGCTCCGCAAAATATCACTTTATTGTAAAATAACAGGACTATAGTTTCGCCATACAATGGCATTGTCAAGTGTTCAAAAATAAATGTAAAACAGTTGTTGTACTACCCTTACATACTAACAATTTAAAAAAACCTAATTAGCAAACACCTCTAACATAGGCGAATAAACTAAATCTCGTTGTTCATTGAGGACTGGTCCTGCCTCAGATGTTTAAATATTTCTAAAGATTCAAGAAGATTTAGTTTATAGCCCTTGTTTACAAAATGTAATGGTTTTAAACACTTAAGATTAACGGAATAACCGCTAGAAATGTGGTTACAGTTTTTCAGATGGTCACTAAAGGTCGAATGATAAATGTCGAGATTAGAATTAAAGGCTCTATTATGATCCTTTAATCTAATATTAAAATCCCTTCCTGTTTGACTGATATAAAGAGAATTGCACTCACAAGTCAACTTACAGACTCCAGACTTAAAAAGGGGTTAAATAGGGTCTTTAGCGTTAAAAAGACAATTATATATTTTTTAGAGGGGGGTTTAAAGGCAACCTTTAAATTGTGTTTTATGAGTAGACGAGCAATTTTATCGGATATAGTACCGTAATATGTAAGGGAAATATAAATATTATATTTAGGATTGGATACATGGGGATAAATGCTATTTTGCATTTTTTTTTTTTCCATTTGTAACAAATTTAATCTATTTGAACACTTGACAATGCCATTGTATGGCGAAACTATAGTCGTGTTATCTTTATATATAAAAATGGATATTTGTGGCTATGTCCGGAAATTCTAACCCACTTCCAGATACGCTACCGAGTTGAAATTTTGCATACAGGTAGCAAATGGCTTCATCATAACTAGAAAAATCGAAAATCTCAAAAAAGTCCCATCAGAAACGAGAAATTAATAATTTTGTTTTTAATTACATTCGACCATTGGTATATCTATCACATATGCAGTGACCGGATAGGAATTTTCATTCAATAGTTGACTGTCTAACTGTATGAACATCGTGAGTGTTCGCTAAATATCGGAAGTGTTCGGCCCGAGAATAAACTTTATCAGAAGGTAAACATTGTAGAAAATAAAACCGGTGTTTGGTTACAGCTGATAATAAATTGTTATTGTTATTTAGCAAAACTTATGATTCGTGTATGTAGAGCGAGACATAAGCTGAATATCTGTTTTCTGGATAATTATTTTTAACGGAGTTTTCTTAACTTATTTTTATTATAATTATTTTTTTTTTCTATCTTTTTTTTACGAATATTGATTTAAATGCGATTGATAGCCATATTTTTTCAGTGTGGGCTACTTGCTCATTCTTCTATTTTTGTTTAAAAACATCTATTTTCTGTATCTATAAAATAGAAAATATTCGGAAATTGTAACCCACATATGGTACTGAGTTTTTATGCAAATTTGATGAGTGTGGAAATTTGGTTTACAGGTAGAAAATGCCGTCTGTATAACGATAAAAAAAATCGCATTAGAAACGATATTCATGAATTTTGTTTTTATTTATATTTGGGCATTAACATAGTTTTGAGAAATATTTAGTTGGATGGCTTTAGTGCAGCTTCGGACATCGTGCATTTTCGTGCGTAATTGTTATAACCCGAAGCCTGAGGTTGCATTTAGTTTACAGTCAGTCTAACCTAAACAATATCCATACAACATCCTTAAGATTGAAATTAATAATATACACGATAATTATAGGTTAGTAATGAACAATTATAATCAAATTGACATTTTATTAAAAAATATGCTACCCATTAATAAATACACAGACTTAAAGAATATTATCGATAAAAATTATCAAAAATGGCATAATTCATATAAATTGAAACAATACAATAAATTTAATAACCTCACATTAGCTAATTTACCGATCAACAAAAATAACAATCAGAACGTAATATCTAGATGTACACACAATAGAATTGATAATGAGATTGTTGACAATGATCACATAAATATCAATAATTATAATAATAACAATAATACCATAACCAATAATAATTCAGTTAAAGAATTTGTTTTAAATTTAACTAACACTGAAATTCCCATCGAATCATTAAACCTACTTAGTTATGGACCTAAATTTGTAATCCCTCCAGACAAAAATGAAATTCCCATACCCCAAATAATTGGTGACGTAGAAAACATATTACACGCAATAGAGGACGACGAAGGTTCTAATATAGAAAACAATAGATGCAGAATAGTTAATATAATTACTAACCATATTCATAATACAAGAAATAATAATAATAATAATGATAATTTAGAATACAATCTTATTAAAACATTTAAAGATACCAAACGGTTTTTTAAAAATAATGAACAATTATTAATATTAAACTCAGACAAAACTAAACAAACAGTAATTATGCATAAAGATGACTATTTGAAAAAATGTAATGATTTACTTCAAGATCCTAAATATTATAAAATTATACCTAAAGATCCGACAGATAAATTACAAAATAAAAATAACAAATTAATTAAAGAACTAATAGACAATAAAATGATTCCAGAAAATATAGGAAAAAATTTAAAAACTTATAATTCAGTACCCCCTAAATTTTATGGATTAATTAAAACACATAAATTACATTTCCCTATCAGACCAGTTGTCTCTTGTATTAGAGCCCCAAGTTACAAATTATCCAAATTTCTTACTAAAATAATTAATAAAGTTAACTTACATAATAATTACAACATAAAAAACTCCTTTGAACTAAAAACCATCATAAATAATTTACCCACTTTACAGAATGATGACATTATGATCTCTTTGGATGTTATTTCTCTATTCACCAATATACATCAAGAATTGGTTATTGAAGTGATTAAAAAAAAATGGGACCTATTTAAATTATACACAGACATTAACCTTGAAATGTTTATTAAATGCATTAAATTCATGTTTGAAAGTAGCTATTTTAAATTTAACAAAAACACATATTTACAAATCTTCGGGACGAGTATGGGTAACCCTAGTAGCCCAGCCCTTTCAGACTTAGTCATGAATGACCTATTAGATTGTAGTTTAAAAACACTAAATATTAAAATCACTTTAATTAAAAAATATGTAGATGATCTCATTTTAATAATACCTAAAGAATCAATTAATACAATAATAGATAATTTTAACAAATATGATAATAATATTCAATTCACATGTGAAAAGGAAAATAATAATCAAATTTCATTTCTTAATATGACACTAATTCGGATAAATAATAATATTAAAACTAAATGGTTCAAAAAAGATATTGCATCGGACAGATTCCTAAATTTTAATTCAACACATATCAATTCACAAAAAAATTAATACTGCTTATAATCTAAAAGAAACAGCCCTTAAACTTACAGATCCAATTTTTCAAGATGAAATTATAAATAACATAAAGATAATCCTTTCTAAAAATAACTTTCCAAAGATTCTCATTAATAATATTATTAATAATAATAGATTAAAAAAAAACAACATAGATATGAATATTAAATATTGCTCATTAACTTATATACCCCGGTTATCACAAAAAATAAAAAATATACTTAAAAATAATAAAATAAACATTAGCTTTAAATATAACAAAACTGTACAAACACTATTTTCTAAAATAAAAGAACAGGATCATATTACTAAACAGAACGATGTTATTTATCAATTACATTGTAACAATTGTGAGGCCACTTATACAGGGCAAACTTTACAGTATATCGGAAAAAGAATTAAACAGCATCAATTAGACATAATAAATAAAAAAACATTACCTATTCCATTACATTGCCGAGATAATAACCATACCTTCAATTTTGATAAGTTTAAAATATTAGATAAAGAGAGTAATTATTACAAAAGATTAATTAAAGAAATGACATATATAAAACATAATAACAATAATATAAACATTCAACAAGACACAGAGAATTTAAATAATTGCTATGATTATATTATCAATTGTATTAAAAACAATACCTGTGCGCATATTTAAATGTCATTTTGATTATAGTGGGGTATTATAGAATAGAGGGGGGGGACAGTCAGTCATTGCTTGGCACTATTCGGGATACATTCAACTGTGGATGTCCATCAAGAATTTTATTTATTTATTTTTTTAAAGTATTTTAACCATTTTAACTTTTGACGCTTATTTATCTGTGATACCACATGTCTCTTACAATGAATTTTATTTATTTTAAACACATTTACAAACTATTATTTACATTAGTAATTTGAGTAAGTTTTTATTTAATTTTTTTTTTTTTTTTTTTGATACACATGTTTATTTATTTGTTAATTTTCGTACTAATTTTTGTGAACATTATTGTAATATTAAATATTTTTCTTCTCAATTTTTCCTCAGAGATACTGAAGAAGACAATAAAATTGTCGAAACCGGTCTATTCAAATATATGAATATCTAAGTGTTTTACTTATTGACCTAATATCCCAAGAATTGACTACATAATTTAACTAACCTAAACAACTGTTGCGAACGGATGTATGTTTATTATCTATCTTATATATATAAAAGGCAGTGTCCTGACTGACTGACTGACTGACTCACTCATCACCGTCCAGCCCGAACCCCTGGGCCTAGAAACTTGAAATTCGGAGAGTATATTCCCTTCATGACGTAAGCACCCACTAAGAAGGGATTTTTGGAAATTCCACTCCTAAGGGATGAAAAGGGGTGAAATGTGATTTCACGAATTCCTTAATATCTCTTAGGGCCGATGGGATATCGACTTAGTTTTTGGTTACAAGTATTACCCATACAAATGCCGAAAAACCAATTTCGGGATTTTGCCCTAATCAACCCCTAAAGGGGTGAACCTACAATCGGGGTGAATTATACATCCCGTCGTAATTCCTGTGTTCGTTTAGTTGCTCATTACTTTTTGGCACATAGGTGTCTTTTTAAAATATCTCGAAATGGGTTTTACAGTTTTTTAAAATTCCATCCCTAAGGGTTGAAAAGGGGTGAATTGTGATTTCAAGGATTCCTTAATATCTTTTAGGATCAATAAGATATCGACTTACTGTTTGCTTGCAAAGATTATCTATACAATTACCGAAAAACTTATTTCAGGAATTTGTCCTAATCAACCCCTAAAGGGGTGGATCTACAATCGGGGTGAGTTATACATTCCGTCGTATTTCCTGTGTACTTTTAGTTGCAACATTACTTTTTAGCACATAGGTGTCTTTTTAAAATACCTCGAAAAGGTTTTGGTAGTTTTTTAAAATTTCACCCCTATAGGGTGAAAAGGGGTGAATTATGATTTCAAGTATTCCTTAATATCTCTTAGAACCAATAAGATATCGACTTGCTTTTTGGTTACAAAGATTACCCATACAAATACCGAAAAACATATTTCAGGTTTTTGTCCTAATCAACCCGTAAAGGGGTGGATCTACAATCGGGGTGAATTATACATCCCGTCGTATTTCCTGTGTTCATTAGTTGCAGCATTACTTTCTGGCACATAGGTGTCTTTTTAAAATATCTCGAAATGGGTTTGACAGTTTTTAAAATTTCACCCCTAAGGGTTGAAAAGGGGTGAATTGTGATTTCAAGGATTCCTTAATATCTCTTAGGACCAATAAGATATGGACTTACTGTTTGCTTGAAAAGATTATCCATACAATTACCGAAAAACGTATTTCAGGAATTTCTACAATCGGGGTGAGTTATACATTCCGTCGTATTTCCTGTGTACGTTTAGTTGCAACATTACTTTTTAGCACATAGTTGTCTTTTTAAAATATCTCGAAATGGTTTTGATAGTTTTTAAAAATTTCACCCCTAAAGGGTGAAAAGGGGTGAATTGTGATTTCAAGGATTTCTTAAATCTCTTAGGGCCAATAAGATATTGCCTTGCTTTTTGCTGACAAAGATTACCTATACAAATACCGAAAAATATATTTCAGGATTTTGTCCTAATCAACCCCTAAAGGATGGATCTACAATCGGGGTGAATTATACATCCCGTCGTATTCCCTGTGTTTATTGAGATATAAGGTTTCTTTTTGGCACATAAGCGTCTTTTTAAAATATCTCGAAATGGTTTTGACAACTTTTTTAAATTTAACCCCTAAAGGGTGAAAGGGGGTGAAATGTGATTTCAAGGATTGTTTAATATTTTTTAACACCAATAAGATATCGACTTGGTTTCTGCTTACAAAAACTACCCTTGCAAATGCCGAAAAACCAATTTTTGGATTTTGTCCTAATCAACCCCTTAAGGGGTGGATCGACAATCGGGGTGAATTATATATCCCGCCGAATTTCCTGTGTTCGTTTAGTTGCAACATTACTTTTTGGCACATAGGTATCTTTTTAAAATATCTTGAAATAGTTTTGACACTTTTTTAAAATTCCCTTCTAAAGGGTGAAAAGGGATGAATTGTGATTTTAAGGATTCCTTAATATCTCTTAGGACCAATAAGATATCGACTTGCTTTTTGCTTACGAAGATTACCCATGCAAATACCGAAAAACTTATTTCAGGATTTGGTCCTAATCAACCCCTAAAGGGATGGATCTACAATCAAGGTGAATTATACATCCCGTCGTATTTCCTCTGTTTATTTAGTTGCAACATTAATTTTTGGCACATAGATGTATTTTTAAAATATCTCGAAATAGTATTGACAGTTGTTTTTAAATTTCACCCCTAAAGGGCGAAAAGGAGTGAATTGTGATTTCAAGGATTCCTTAATATCTCTTAGGACCAATAAGATATCGACTTGCTTTTTGCTTACGAAGATTACCCATATAAATACCGAAAAACTTATTTCAAATTTTGTCCTAATCAACCCCTAAAGGGGTGAACCTACAATCGGGGTGGATTATGCATCCCGTTGTATTTCCTTTGTTCGTTTAGTTGCAACATTAATTTTTGGCACATAGGTGTCGTTTTAAAATATCTCGAAATGGTATTGACAGTTTTTTTAAATTTCACCCCTAAAGGGTGAAAAGGGGTGAATTGTGATTTCAAGGATTATAAGATATCGACTTGCTTTTTGCTTACAAAGATTACCCATACAAATACGAAAAGAAAATATTTCAGGATTTTGTCCTAATCAACCCCTAAACGGTGGATCTACAACTGGGGGTGAATTATACATCCCATCGTATTCCCTGTGTTTGTTGAGTTATAAGGTTTCTTTTTGGCATATAGGCGTATTTTTAAAATATCTCGAAATGGTTTTGACATTTTTTTTAAATTTAACCCCTAAAGGGTAAAAAGGGGTAAAATGTGATTTCAAGGATTGTTTAACATTTTTTAGGACCAATAAGATATCGACTTGGTTTTTGCTTACAAAAACTACCCATGCAAATACCGAAAAAACAATTTTTGGATTTTGTCCTAATCAACCCCTTAAGGGTTGGATCAACAATCGGGATGAATTATACATCCCGTCGTATTTCCTGTGTTCGTTTAGTTGCAACATTACTTTTTGGCACATAGGTGTTTTTTTTTTAATATCTCGAAATGATTTTGCCTTTTTTTTTTAATTTCACCTCTTAAGTGTGAAAAGGGGTGAAATGTGATTTCAGTAATTCAAATGCCGAAAAACATATTTCAGGATTTCGTCCTAATCAACCCCTAAAGGGGTGATTCTACAAACGGGGTAGATTATACATCGCGTCGTATTTCCTGTGTTTGTTGAGTTATAACGTTTCTTTTTTGCTCATAGGTGTCTTTTTAAAATGTCTCGAAGTGGTTTTAACAGTTTTTTACCTTTAACAAATATCACCCCTAAAGGGTGAAAGGAGGGAATTGTGATTTCAAGGACGCCTTAATATCTTCTAGGATCAATAAGATATAGACTTGGTTTTTGCTTATAAAGATTACCCATACAAATGCCGAAAAATGAATTTCAGGATTTTATCTTAATCAACCCCTAAAGGGGTGAATCTACATTCGGGGTGAATTATAGAACCCTTTGTATTTCCAGCGGTTGTTGAGTTATAACATTCCATTTTGGCATATATGTGTTTTGACAGTTTTCTTTCACTCCTAAAGGGTAAATTAGTATTTTTTTGTTAGAAATGAAAAATTCGGAGAGTACATTTTTCAGTATGACGTAAGAACCCACTAAGAAAGGATTTTTTCAAGTTCGACCCCTATCTGGTGAAAAGGAGTAAAATGTTTTTTCACGGATTCTTCAATATCCCTTAGGACAGATGAGATATCGACTAAATTTTTTGTTGCAAAGGTTACCCATACACAAGTTTAAAAACAAACTGCAGATTTTATGCCAATGAGACCATCAATATACCGTAGCGAAGCACGGGTTTTCAGCTAGTTTTACAATAAAGTGATATTTTGCGTAGCAATTTTCTGGCTTATTTATATTGTTTAGGTATTTATTTGTGAAATCAATGAAAGTGAACTATTGTTGCTCTTGAAAATCCATGAAACTAGTCAATAACCATTTTGGACAAATCAAAGTTCACAGTGTCCCTTGTGTCGGTCGATTGAGGGCTCTCAATCTAAATAACGTCTATGAAATGTCACTTGTTATTTATTGACGGTGGCTTTGGAAGTTCACCGATATGATAAGATATTGAGGTGTCGTGCGAGGACCAGATATGACATTCCAGTCTTTCTTATTGGATTTTTTTCCTGTTAAATTTGTTATTTATGTCGCATGTCAGATATCAATTTATTGAAATATTACTTTCGACATAGAGATTTAAATATTGATATGGAAAATATGTGTTGAATGTCAGGCTCTTTTATATCACATTTTTATAAGCGTGGAAATTATTACAACTGGTCATGTTTTTTCCATTAATTGTGACTAAGGTTTATATATCCATTGTTTAATGTTGTATTTTAATTCAGAAAGAAGTTAAAGGAATTCCAATTTGACGCAGTTCAACTTAACCACTCTCCAAATGAAATATTTGACAAATAAACTGAATTGTTTCATCAAAAATTCATCTCCTTTTGTTATGGTGACCAATAACTTAAAATGTTACTTGAATTCTTCAATTACAGTTATTCACACCTACAGTTATTAACAAAAAAAAAAAAAAAATCAGAAATTTCCAAAATTTCCAAAAGTGAAGTTTAAATTTTCGCACATTTCAGGATTTCATGGGTATTTAGTGGAACCGTTAGTTAATATTTGGTGCATTACAATGATAAGTATTTGCACCCAACAAATTACATTCATATAACTAGAATATAATATATTCATATACGAAGAGTATATGAATAAAATAATGAATAGATAAATAAATTCCTATTAGTCTGGTGCCTACGTCGAAAGATACTGCACTTGATGATAATGGAATGCCATTTGGCACACGTGTTCCTTATAAAAATTAAATCATTTTGACCCGCAGCACCTATTTGTGAATCGAGGAAGATTCAAGATGGCGCCGAAAGTAGCGCGCCAATTACGATAACGATAACTAATTTTTATGATAGAGCGAAATAGCTAACTACATATTTGTACAATGGACCTTTAGCTACAATTTGTAGCGTCGTGCGCGAATATTCGTCACTTAGTTTACAAGATACCGCCCATAATTCATTCCCAGACGCAAAAAAGCGATTTCCGAAATGGCTAACGAATATTGTATAATATGGCTCGTTTTCTATTAATTTAATGCCGTAGATTACGAATCCATTATTGCCACATATAGAGAAACTATCAACACAATATAATGTTGTCCTGATAACTAGTAAAAATATCAGAGAAGATTTGAACCATTTTCGAAAGAATAGTTTTCGGCCACCATTAGAATCGTATTTAGTGAGTAGTAGTCTATATTATTTTGTCAGAAATGCTATATACATATTACTCTTTTGGGTGGGAAGGCACTTAACTGTCGTGTAATTAATCTCACTGTTATGTAAAGAATACATGTAATTATTTTTTTCGGGCAAAATACTATCTTATATGCAGCAAATCTTTAAATTAACTCCATTTTCGAAATCTACGACTTCTATATACCCGAAATTGATATACAACTCGACAAATTTGATGTAAATAGCAAAATTCAATTTTCGAACGATATTTCGAAAGCGGCTTCATTTGAGACCAGGTGCTGCGGAGAACCCTAAGCAAATAGATGCATTCCGTGTATGCATGGAGCATCTTACTTAAATTCCATCATTTACAGGCGTTCCGGCCGGATATGTCAGATTTTTTATTTTATTTCGGGCAAAACCCGAATAATAACTAGTCATATGCCTTTTTTTATTTCATTTTTGTAATTTACAGATCCAATTTGGTCTAGAGCGATATAAAAAGTGTCAAAACAATACGAGGTTGAGACTTTACACATTTCGGCCGTTATCTTATTTTCGGCGCCACTCAGAGAAAAATTCCGAACATATTCTTGTAGCCAAGGATATGCCCTACAGATTTAGGAAGAACTGAAACAAAATGTTAATATACACAGATTTGCAGTGATAGAGTACATCATCATGTCTCGAATTTGGGAAAAATATCTATCAAAATTTAAAATTTTCGGCATTTTGATAACAGATTCGTAATCTACGACATTAAATTAATAGAAAACGATCCAAATCATACGAAATTCGTTAGCCATTTCGGAAATCGCTTTTTTGCGTCTGAGAATGAATTATGGACGGTATCTTGTAAATTAAGTGACGGAATTTCGCGTACGACGCGGCAAATTGTAGCTAAAGGTCCATTCCACAAATATGTATTTAGCTATTTTGCTCTATCATAAAAATTAGTTATCGTTATCGTAATTGGCGCGCTATTATCGCCGCCATCTTGAATGTGCCTCACTTCACAAATAGGTGCTGCGGGTCAAAATGATTTAATTTTTATAAAGAAAACGTGTGCCAAACGGCATTCCATTATCATCAAGTGCAGTATCAACGTAAAATATGGTGCGTAGGCACTAGACTATATACAATAAGTACACAATTAAATAAGTATTGCACGGAGTGACTTTGATAAGAGATGGGGCTCAGATAGCAAGTTTGATATTTTTTCAGAAATTTACATTCCTTTTAGAAGTTTGTGTTTATTTACTACAATGGAAATAAGTGAATTCCATGTGTAGATAAAGCATTCCTTTTTGTGTGAAAAATAATTAAGGAAACAAAAGCAAACCTAAAAAACTGTTATGGGAACTCGCTCCATCGCAAGAAATAATTCACCAGTGGTCCACTGAATTACGTTGTAGTCGGACGGGAACGAATGATGCTAAGCGTCCGGTACGTCCGAATGAGGTCACAACTGAATAGATGGAAAATCTCGAGGACCGTCGAGTGAAGATACGCGAGATAGTCAAGATGGCAAACATCTCAGACGAACGTGTGTTTCACATCATGCACGAAAATTTGGGCATGAAAAAGCTATGGGAAAGATGGGCAAGCTAACGGCACCCATCTTGCCGTTAGCTTTAACTGCCGCATCTGCTGACAGTGGACCAAAAACTAAATCGAGTGATCATTTTGGAGCAATATTCGTATATGTTCAAGCGCAATCCAAGTTAGTTTTTGCGGTATTTCATGAAAAAAGGATAAACGAGCACAGCACAAAATAATGCATCATTATAAGATCGCAATTACAACCTGCATTGATGAAACAGTGGTTAAATTAAGCGAAGAAAAAAGTTCCGTTGCACCATGACAATGCATCAAGTCACTCGTCTGTAATTGCAACAGCCAAATTGGTGAAATTGCGCTGTGAGCTTCTCCATAATCCATCCTATCCTCCAGATTAGGCTCTCTGCGATTCATCATAGGAGAAGCCTAATCTCTCTCTGAACTCAAACTGTACGTACTGAGTTAAAATCTACAACACAGACAACCCTCTGTTACATGTCTGACAAATAAGGAGCTTTTCATCTTTGTATGAAGACATGTGATGGTGCTTTCTCTTGCAAGTAGAATTTAACTGTGGTACGTTCAAATCGTACCTACTTGAAGTACTTGAAGTACTTCCAACGCGAACCGTTTTAATTAGTTGTCAAAATAAGTATAATTTATTTTATTTATGTTAAAAGGTATATTTTAATGAATATAAATGTCATATATTTATGAATATATCTTGCAAAATTGAGCATTTTTACCGACCGCCAACATATATAAAAGGGAGGTATTGTGATCATACCGCTTTTGACATTTCGAGATTTCGATGGATCTCCACGAATTGAGGTCCCTACATAACGTTTTGACTATTTTTAGCATGATGTCTGTCGGTCTGTCTGTCCGTCCGTCCGTCTATCCGTCTGTCCGTCCGTCCGTCTGTCTGTCTGTTTGTGTACACGTGCAGAGCAAATTCGGCCAAAAGGATTTTTATGAATCTGCATATTTAAGCTTTTGACATCAATGGCACGAGTTGATCAACTTTTGGTAATAATCGGTGGACTATAAATGCGAGTTTACTCGTGTCGATTTTAATATTTAGCAACAGAAAAATATTTAGAAAAAAATTATTTGACAAAAGTTGCTATAAATGCAATTACTAATAACTTTTATTTGAGAAATTTGTTGATAAAACGAAATTTTTAAGTGTCTATTTTTTCATACTTATACAGTACCTAGACAAAATATTATAACCACTTATGATTGTTTAAAAATTCATTGTTTTACACAAAATCAACAAAATAGTAATACACCAATTTTATTTTTATTTTGTATTTTATCATTTCATATTATTTAAGTACATTTATAAAATGTTTTTAATATTTGGTGTTTCCCCCCTTTTCTTTTATTACTGCCGCAATTCTTTGAGGCATACTCTCAATACATGCCCTAATACAATTTTCAATTTCTGGAGAGCCATGCCATACTTTCTTAATATTGTCTATTAAAACTTGTTTATTAGTATTATTTAAATCATAAACAAGTCTTTTCAGGAGGTTCCAAACATTTTCGATAGGATTGATATCCGGCGAATTACCTGGCCAGGACAAAATCGGTACTCTTTGTTCTTGCAAATCAGTCTCAGAATAAAAATATAGAGTTGAAGATGTTTAAATTAGCTTATCTTTTAATAAATACACGATATGTTAAAGAAATAAATATAGTAGCATATGATTATATGTCGGCATTTTTAATAAACAGTTGTTTTTGTAAGTGGTTATAATATTTTGTCTAGGTACTGTATGTACCGTTTCCATGGTCATAAATAATATCTCCGTTAGAAAATATTAGTCCAAGTTATTTCTACTCTGCTGCTACAATGTATTTTCTACAAGTACTTTGTGACGGCGGTCGGTCCTGTGGTGGCCACAGCTGATTTTTCTTTTATAATTTCATGATTCGATCTTATATGACTTCGCGGCCCCGGTTGAGAAACGCTGTTATTTTGTACAAGAATTTTTAAATGATAATATTGATAGCTGCAATTTTGTGAGAGTAGCTTATTTTTTGTATATTTGTGTATTTTGACTTGATTTTACATAAATTTTTTGTATATGGCAAATTAAATAAAGTATATTATTATTATTATTATATTATTATAAAATTCTTTAAATTCTGATTCGTATTTAAATCGTATACTCGGTTTACCACTGAAAAAATATATATTGTCTCATAATATCAAGAAATTGTGTCAAATATAAACCGAAACGTTGGATTTTGTGTTACCCGGGCACACAAATATCATTATATCTTTGGAACTACTTGACAGAGTTTAAAAATTCTTTCAATTCTGCAAAGTATAGATCGTATACCAACCTTGCAGCTGACGAAACTATGTTGTCGCTAACAAGCTTAGAAATTACTGAACCGATTTTAAAAACACAGCCGAAAATCTGACCAGGTGATGTAGCTACAGATAGAAATAAAAGCGAATTGAAAATTGGATCAGCAGCTCTTAAGTGCAAAGCAGGAAAGGCAGGCAGGCAGGGTGACAGATCGGCAGACCGACAGACAGACATCCTGCTAAAAATAGTTAGTTAGTTAGTTAAAATTTTTGGCGCACAGCAACAAAGGCTATTTGCGCCCTGCTAAAAATAGATAATGTTTTGACTATTTTTAGGGACCTCAATTCGTAGAGATCCATTGAAATCTCGAAATGTCAAAATCGTTATGGTCATAATACCTCCCTTATATATGTTGGTGGTCGGTAAAAATACCGATAGTCAAATAACATCGCTCCCGCAATATCGATAGTAAAAATATCAACAGTTCCTTAAGAAATATCGATGTCTAAAAATATCGAACCGATACTCGATCCTGGATTGATTGTGTTTTAAAAAAGAGAGTCATAAGAATGTTCTTATGAAAAGAGAATATTACGTGAATAAATTATGAATGCATGCACACATATCAGATTCAACTAGTAAATGTTTGAATTATTCCTTGAGAAGCTTTGGGCAGACAATGCATTCTTCGAGTAAAATCAAACTAAAATTTTTTCTTTAGGTATCTATTTGTGAAATCAAAGATAGTGAATTAGATATAGAAAGACAGACAGACAGACGTTGCCTTTTAAATATGTAGATATCTAGAACCTCTTTTTCAACCATATTTAGTTACTTTTCTACTTATCGACAGTTTTATTCTTTGTAACGTACTAAAATATACACCTAAATTGCATGTGCATGAAAATGTTTGAGTCACGTAACTTGAGAAGTTATGATTTGACGTTGGTAGGTAACTAACATCTAATTTCCGGTAGCTTTTGACAAGTTCCTGAATCCGAGTGTAATGGTAGTACTTGATATCATGTTACTATGTAGTTATCATCAGTACTCCTACATTAGCTCAGAACTTAGGAATCTAGATCTAAATTATATTAAATAGTTTTAAAATAAAAATGGATTATATTAATTAAGAAATAAAGCATTTATTAAGTAAATATTTTGTACGTATAAATTCAACATTATAAATTAAGGTTTACATAATACTATCATCATTGGCCCGACAGCCCGAAGTGAGCCTAGGCTTCCTGTTTCCAGTTTTCATGACCATGTTTTCAATCTATGTACATTCAGGAGTAATATGGTCAGTATTACGTCCATTTTTTAGCGTAATAAAATTGATTCAAATCTTTATATATAAAAGACAATATTTGTGGCTATGTCCGGAAATTCTAACCCACTTCCAGATATGCTACCGAGTTGAAATTTTGCATACAGGTAGGGAATGCTTTCATCATAACTAGAAAAATCGAAAATTTCAAAAAAGTCCCATCAGAAACCAGAAATTAATAATTTTGTTTTTAATTATATTGGACCATCGAAGTATGTATGATGCGTTCAGCGAGATCGCGGGAATTTCGTTTCAATGGTTGTTTGGACAACTATAGTAAGTTCGTGAAACATCGTTCAATGTCGTTCGGCGCGATTCATCATTACTCTGCTCTAGCTGATAAGATTTATATATTGTTATTTAGTAAAAATTTTGATTAGTTTATGCAGAGCGAGACTAAAGTGGAGCACCTGTTTTCTGGTTTTTTATTTTAGGGCATTTTTATGAACTTTGTTATTTTTATTTATTTTTTTTTTTTCTATTCTTTTATTTAAATGTTTAAATATAATAGTAAAATCTTTTATATATATAAAACAGAAAATCTGTGTGTACCGAGTTGGAATTTGGTATATAGGTAGGAAATGCAGTCAATATAAGGAGGCGAATTGAAAATCAGAAGAAAAAAAATGGTATCACTTAAGACGTAGACTTGACAGAAAAATTGCTTATACAGTGAAACCTCTATCTATCGTTTTTGAAGGGACCTATTGAAATAAACTATGGATGCGGGAAAACAATGAAAAACACATTAATACATATTTAAATGTTTAATATGTACGTACATATATATTCTAAAAATGATACATGTTTCAGGTATAAATCAATTTTTTTAAATAAAAAATATCGTAGCCAAATAAAAAAGGAAGCTCCATGCCGACAAAAAAAATTATACTTTGTATTGTATATAATCTTTCATCGTCATTTACTTTTTGGCTTTTTATATTGCCGTAAGAAATCAATATTCTTTCGGTGTTACAAATTAAATTTTTTTCGGCATCAGTTATCGAATGCGCATAAAAAAAGTTTTCAATTTGAAAAAACGCGAAATTTGCTGCGTAATTTAAACGATGAATGCGGTAAAATGATACAGAGAGAAATGATCGATGCGATCTATTTTTGCGTGTTTTGTATGAAATTAATTCGAAACCGCAAGAAATAACGATATATACGGGAAAATTATTATTCGAGAAACGATAGATAGAGGTTTCACTGTAATAAGAAAACAAATATTTTTTTTTAATGATTTTTTTTTTATTGGCTTGATTTACGGGAGTAACGAAGGGACAACCTAAAACTAAACTTTTGAAATATCTCATTTACTCTTGACTTAACAGCAAAAACGCACATGAGAAAAGCTGTTTAAAATAAAAATACAAATACATGTTATCCTATACATTTTTCAATTGGTTAAGAAGCAGGGGAAGGGAGATGGGGGAGGTGCTAAAACTAAAATACTGGAAATATCTCGCTTATTATTTACTTTACATCAACAATTTATAAAGATAATTTATAAAGACTTTGATTGAAGAACGATTATTTTCTGTTTAGTGTAGCTTCTGAATATTTAGGGGGACAGAAGGAGCGCTACTTATAAACTTGAAATATCTCTTAATATTGACTTAACAATAAACATGTGTATAACAGATGTTGTTACAATATCAATAATATAAATAAATAAATAAACAAATCTTTTCTGTTTAATCTTCTTCTGTATATAGGTATATCATTTATAAAATTTTCTTATATATGTATATAAATACATGACCTGACTGACTCATCAACGTTCAGCCCAAATCACTAGACCTAGAAACATGAAATTCGAGAAGTATATTTCCTCCATGTCGTAAGCGATCACTAAGGGGCTGTTAAGTGATTTCAGGGATTCCTCAATATCTCTTAGGCCCAATGAGATATTGACTTAGTTTTTGCTTACAAAGGTTACACATACAAATGTTAAGAACTAAATTCAGGATTTTGTTCTAATCAACCCTTAAAGGGATAAATTTATTATGTATTCGGAGTGAATTATAGAACCCTTCGTATTTCCTATGTATGTTGAGTTATAACATTGTGTTTTGGCATATAGATGTCTTTTTAAAATCTTAGAAACTTTTTGACAGTTTTCTTTTAAATTTTCACGCCTAAAAGGGTAAATTGGTATTTTTTATTCAATAGAACGCCCCCTGGACATAGAAACATGAAATTCGTGGAGGAAGGAATGTTCCTTCCATGATGTGAGCACCTATTAAGAAAGATTTTTTTAAAATTCGACCCCTAATGTGGTGAAATGTTTCTTTCACGGATTCCTCAATATCTCGACTTGGTTTTTGGTTACAAAGATTACCCATACACATGTACAAAAATGAGGTTCAGTATTTTGCTCTGATCAACCCATACAAGGCAAATCTAGATTCAAGGATATTCATAAAATCCTTCAAGTGACCTGTTTCATTTCTTTTTGGCACATAGGCGTCTGTTTAAAATCGGTATATGTATTAAAACTAAAAAACGGATAAACCGATTTTAGTGCTATTTGCAACAGCGTATTCCAAATTTGTCTGGAAAGATTTTAAGCTATATATCATCGCGGTAAGACACCAGGTTTCCGATCAATTAAGAAATATTTAAACTATAAAAGATACACATATTCAAAATGTACCTATATTAACGAATTTTGGGTTTAATATTGCAACAAAAATGTTCCCGAGGATATATATCACAATTTTCTTTATTTTCATTTTAGACGACAATTGTAACGTTAAATTCGCTATTGAACATTATTGTAACCCCCTAAAGCAATACGAAGAAAACTTACTTCGGTGGCAAGAATATTTACTAACGAAAAAAAGTGCTCTGATCTATATAGGTACGATTTATAAATCAGGAATAATCACGGAGTAATTATAATAAACTAGCAGTGTACCCGCTGCTTCGCTACCGAAATAAAGTAGTCGTAGCCCGCTTAGATCTGGCCCATTTCGAAATCGGTTCAAGACTGGTTGCTACGAATCGTTTTACATTCAAATATATTTATTTGTTTTAATCTACAATTGTATTAATATGTGCTTCTTATACAAATAATTTAAGTACGAATTTCTTTGTAAACATTGGTAGTACAGACATTTAGTATCAACACGTATAAGTATCCCGATGTGCTAACCTAGGAAAATGCCCATGTGAGAATCATTGCCAAAGGCAGCACCGGTCACGTAAAGCATTTTATCTTGCACCTTACGAAATTATTTATTATAATTTTTATGATATTTATTATAATTACTCCGTGATTATTCCTGATTTATAAATCGTACCTATATAGATCAGAGCACTTTTTTTCGTTAGTAAATATTCTTGCCACCGAAGTAAGTTTTCTTCGTATTGCTTTAGGGGGTTACAATAATGTTCAATAGCGAATTTAACGTTACAATTGTCGTCTAAAATGAAAATAAAGAAAATTGTGATATATATCCTCGGGAACATTTTTGTTGCAATATTAAACCCAAAATTCGTTAATATAGGTACATTTTGAATATGTGTATCTTTTATAGTTTAAATATTTCTTAATTGATCGGAAACCTGGTGTCTTACCGCGATGATATATAGCTTAAAATCTTTCCAGACAAATTTGGAATACGCTGTTGCAAATAGCACTAAAATCGGTTTATCCGTTTTTTAGTTTTAATACATATACCGATTTTAAACAGACGCCTATGTGCCAAAAAGAAATGAAACAGGTCACTTGAAGGGTTTTATGAATATCCTTGAATCTAGATTTGCCTTGTATGGGTTGATCAGAGCAAAATACTGAACCTCATTTTTGTACATGTGTATGGGTAATCTTTGTAACCAAAAACCAAGTCGAGATATTGAGGAATCCGTGAAAGAAACATTTCACCACATTAGGGGTCGAATTTTAAAAAAATCTTTCTTAATAGGTGCTCACATCATGGAAGGAACATTCCTTCCTCCACGAATTTCATGTTTCTATGTCCAGGGGGCGTTCTATTGAATAAAAAATACCAATTTACCCTTTTAGGCGTGAAAATTTAAAAGAAAACTGTCAAAAAGTTTCTAAGATTTTAAAAAGACATCTATATGCCAAAACACAATGTTATAACTCAACATACATAGGAAATACGAAGGGTTCTATAATTCACTCCGAATACATAATAAATTTATCCCTTTAAGGGTTGATTAGAACAAAATCCTGAATTTAGTTCTTAACATTTGTATGTGTAACCTTTGTAAGCAAAAACTAAGTCAATATCTCATTGGGCCTAAGAGATATTGAGGAATCCCTGAAATCACTTAACAGCCCCTTAGTGATCGCTTACGACATGGAGGAAATATACTTCTCGAATTTCATGTTTCTAGGTCTAGTGATTTGGGCTGAACGTTGATGAGTCAGTCAGGTCATGTATTTATATACATATATAAGAAAATTTTATAAATGATATACCTATATACAGAAGAAGATTAAACAGAAAAGATTTGTTTATTTATTTATTTATATTATTGATATTGTAACAACTTCTGTTATACACATGTTTATTGTTAAGTCAATATTAAGAGATATTTCAAGTTTATAAGTAGCGCTCCTTCTGTCCCCCTAAATATTCAGAAACTACACTAAACAGAAAATAATCGTTCTTCAATGAAAGTCTTTATAAATTATCTTTATAAATTGTTGATGTAAAGTAAATAATAAGCGAGATATTTCCAGTATTTTAGTTTTAGCACCTCCCCCATCTCCCTTCCCCTGCTTCTTAACCAATTGAAAAATGTATAGGATAACATGTATTTGTATTTTTATTTTAAACAGCTTTTCTCATGTGCGTTTTTGCTGTTAAGTCAAGAGTAAATGAGATATTTCAAAAGTTTAGTTTTAGGTTGTCCCTTCGTTACTCCCGTAAATCAATCCAATAAAAAAAAAATCATTAAAAAAAATATTTGTTTTCTTATTACAGTGAAACCTCTATCTATCGTTTCTCGAATAATAATTTTCCCGTATATATCGTTATTTCTTGCGGTTTCGAATTAATTTCATACAAAACACGCAAAAATAGATCGCATCGATCATTTCTCTCTGTATCATTTTACCGCATTCATCGTTTAAATTACGCAGCAAATTTCGTGTTTTTTCAAATTGAAAACTTTTTTTATGCGCATTCGATAACTGATGCCGAAAAAAATTTAATTTGTAACACCGAAAGAATATTGATTTCTTACGGCAATATAAAAAGCCAAAAAGTAAATGACGATGAAAGATTATATACAATACAAAGTATAATTTTTTTTGTCGGCATGCAGCTTCCTTTTTTATTTGGCTACGATATTTTTTATTTAAAAAAATTGATTTATACCTGAAACATGTATCATTTTTAGAATATATATGTACGTACATATTAAACATTTAAATATGTATTAATGTGTTTTTCATTGTTTTCCCGCATCCATAGTTTATTTCAATAGGTCCCTTCAAAAACGATAGATAGAGGTTTCACTGTATAAGCAATTTTTCTGTCAAGTCTACGTCTTAAGTGATACCATTTTTTTTCTTCTGATTTTCAATTCGCCTCCTTATATTGACTGCATTTTCTACCTATATACCAAATTCCAACTCGGTACACACAGATTTTCTGTTTTATATATATAAAAGATTTTACTATTATATTTAAACATTTAAATAAAAGAATAGAAAAAAAAAATAAATAAAAATAACAAAGTTCATAAAAATGCCCTAAAATAAAAAACCAGAAAACAGGTGCTCCACTTTAGTCTCGCTCTGCATAAACTAATCAAAATTTTTACTAAATAACAATATATAAATCTTATCAGCTAGAGCAGAGTAATGATGAATCGCGCCGAACGACATTGAACGATGTTTCACGAACTTACTATAGTTGTCCAAACAACCATTGAAACGAAATTCCCGCGATCTCGCTGAACGCATCATACATACTTCGATGGTCCAATATAATTAAAAACAAAATTATTAATTTCTGGTTTCTGATGGGACTTTTTTGAAATTTTCGATTTTTCTAGTTATGATGAAAGCATTCCCTACCTGTATGCAAAATTTCAACTCGGTAGCATATCTGGAAGTGGGTTAGAATTTCCGGACATAGCCACAAATATTGTCTTTTATATATAAAGATATCATAAAAATTATAATAAATAATTTCGTAAGGTGCAAGATAAAATGCTTTACGTGACCGGCGCTGCCTTTGGCAATGATTCTCACATGGGCATTTTCCTAGGTTAGCACATCGGGATACTTATACGTGTTGATACTAAATGTCTGTACTACCAATGTTTACAAAGAAATTCGTACTTAAATTATTTGTATAAGAAGCACATATTAATACAATTGTAGATTAAAACAAATAAATATATTTGAATGTAAAACGATTCGTAGCAACCAGTCTTGAACCGATTTCGAAATGGGCCAGATCTAAGCGGGCTACGACTACTTTATTTCGGTAGCGAAGCAGCGGGTACACTGCTAGTATATATATATATAATATTGCGCAAATTATTTAAATTTAACTTTTAAAAATTAAATGCAAAGTCTATTGGCCGATTTCATAAAGCAAACTTGCTAAATTTTAGCAATGCTGTTAAGTTTTAATTTCGTTGCTAAGTACAGTTTTGCGTTCCATAAAGCAATGTTAGATTTAGCAAAGAACTAAACCCTAAATAGAAAATGTAGGTCATAATACATATTTTTACATATAAAATTTCATATAATTTTAACGGTCATTTCTATTCAATATAATTTTAGCGGTCAGGATTTGAAACGGTCATCTGTAATTAAAGATCTAGGAGTGCTTTTAGACTCAAAACTTTCCTATGAACTGCATGTCGAATATATATGCGGCAAAGCCCTAAAAATGCTAGGTTTTATAATTCGCACTACTAAAAGTTTTAATTGTATATACGCTTTTAAAAATCTTTACTTTGCGTACGTCTCTAGTATCTTAAACTATTCATCCGTTATCTGGAATAGTTCGTATGACAAATACATTTTAAAAATTGAAAAAATTCAGAAAAAAGCCATAAAAGATTTCTGCTTTAAACGTAATGTCCAATACGATAACTACTACGATTCCTGTCTCGAAATAAATATTCTACCGTTTCAAAAACGTCGTATTTTATCTGACATGTTGATGCTTTACCGAATAGTTAATAACATAACTTCTTCTAGCGAACTCCTACATCTTATCGAGTTTCGAATCCCTACATACAATACCAGAAGTACTAACCTATTCCATCAAACCAGTTCAAACATAAATTCATTCACTAACTCGCCCATCATTAGACTTTCCACTACGTATAATCTTTTTTTTCTCATATAGATATTTTCAATTGTTCCAAACAAAAATTCCGGAAATTATGTATTAATAAATTGCATACTATAAGTGATCCTCAATTTTCTTCTATTTAATCTAATAAAAAAAATATATAATTTTGTAATAACATTGTAACTACATCGTAACTTTGTAAACACTGTAAATTGTAAATGTGTGCACTTTACTGGGTCAGTCCCGTCTGTGCTCCGATCATAATAAAATAAAATAAAATAAAAAAAAATATATTGGAAGACGTGTGTTTAAGTTTTATTAATATTTAATAATATCATAGATTATAACATCTTTAAATTGTTTTTCTTTACCAGCAAATTATTTGCAGAGTCATCAGATGAATTTTTAGACATTGCACCTGATTCCTTGTCCGCGTATATTAAATGGCTCTCCTTCAATTTGTTGGGCGATTACGGATAACCCTGTAGTTGGTTTTTAACTTTTTTTACTCAATCTATACACTAACCCTGAATAGAACTACAACGCAGCACAGACATTGATAAGAAATACCATAGAAAGATCGTTCCAAGTCTTAAAAAGACGATTTCCATGTTTGTCTATGGGATTAAGATTAAAAATTAACACAAGACTTGCAGTTATAATTGCATGCTGTGTTTTACATAATATGACAATGTTATTTAAAAACGAAACTCCGCCTATTGTAGAAGAAATTCAAATACTTGGAGACGCTTCCGAAGCAGTTCCGCTTGGACCAAACAGAAATTTACTAAACAATACGGCGACAAGAACTGCAATTATTAACACCGTTTTCACTACGTTATAAGAGAAAAATAGTTTTTTTTTTTTGTAATATCTATTTTTTATTACATGCTATATATAAAGAAATAGAGTATATTTTAAATTATTTTCCTTATACAATCATATTACTTAGGCATTTACCTAGACAGAAAACTAAAATTTGATGTACATGTTGAAAAAATAGTCAAGTCATCTTTAAAAACCCTGGGGTTTATAATAAGAATTACTAAAGATTTCGCGCAACCTGCTAGCTTGTTACAGTTGTATAAATCATTGGTATGCAGTAGACTAGAGTATGCATCTGTCATATGGAATCCTAACTATCACATCTATATTGATAGAATTGAATCTCTGCAAAGACGATTCACTAAACACCTTGATTACAAATTTTTTAATAATAATGTTCTACATTACCCTGAATAATTAACCCGTTATAACCTAACAAACTTAGCTACTAGACGTATGTTTAGTGACATGCATGTAATATTCAAAATTACTAACAATTTGATAGATTGCCCTCATATTTTAGGGCTTATTAATTTCAATGCACCTTCAAGAAACACTAGGCAAATCAATACATTTTATTTTAATAACAGAACGACAAATATAGGCATGAACTCACCAATTAATAGATGTACTATCACTTATGATAAATACTTTGATACTTGCGATATTTTCTTTTTAAATTTCTCTCAGTTCAAAGCTGTAATTAAAACTTTGTTCTCAAACAGTTATTTTTCTCTTTGATGTAATTGTATTCATAATATGTATAATCTAGTTCTCTTGTAATTTTGAAAACTGTTTTTTGAATTTTATATATACTTTGTACTATTTCTTTATTTTTTTGTATGAATGTATGTGAAAATCGCTAGGGGATGATCTCCCTGTTCATTTTCCAATTTAAATAAAAATAAAAAATAAAAATAAATATGTCTTTTTCCTACATTAAAAAATGTTACGAAATAATATAAACATGGATTTTTTATTGAAAAATAATACATGCCAGTTAAATAATTCAAAGGGTTACTAAGGTTATAATAAGTCTGTTTGACGTTTAAAACAACTGTGAAAATGATATTCATACCAATCTACCTAATAAAAACCCTAAACTGAACACAGCCCTGAAATTACTTAACATGAAGTTAAAACCGATGCTATTTCTTTATGAAACGTAGTTAAATTTTAACAGCGTGTTATTTTAGCATCGTGTTAGCTAACACAGTATTTAACATTCCTTTATTAAACTGGGCATTAGTACACAAATTAACAAATAAAAGTGATTATAAAATAAATATTGATTTGGATGCTCTTTTGGCTTCATACGAGTATACTTATTAAATATCTACAAAATCCGAAAATTAACACTTCACATCAAATTTTTTAGTTGCTTCTTCTTCTCTTCTCGCCCCTTGTTATCCACAAAGTTATAATTTTCGAACATCTATTGTCTTTTGTTCTCATCAGATGTCCAGCCCATCTTCATTTTCGCTGTTAAGATCCCTCAACACAGTCAACAGTGATAGATTTTTTAAATTTGTGTGCACATTATTCAAAAATAAATACCAAGTCCTTCGTACTGAAATCTAAAAATATATCTCGATGCTATTTTAAACTTTAATGAAGTTAACTTTCGAATAAAGGTTTTACATGTACTTAGAGAGTTAAGTAAAACTTTCCAAGTTTTGCAATTACCGTTGGTTTGATCAGTTTCTTAGGGCGTCAAGAGATGACTAATTTGTCAGTTGTACTGTGTCTTATTATAGCTAATAGGTATTATAATATAAAGCTGCAAATATCGATTTTATTGCATGTTTTACAACTTCTATATAAATAATAAACGTTCTTTTATTTTCTCATCCTCATACTTTGTTACATGTTTCGGGTGATTGTTGATTGACGATGTCCTCTAGAACAGTGTTTCTCAACTTTTTCTGACATGGGACCTCGAAATAACTAGTTTCTTAGAAAATCAATTTTAAATTTTGAAGAGCAATAAAGAGCAATGGACTTATTTTTTTTTTTTACTGGATTTTTATACTTAAGAAATATAGCAGCACTTTTTTAGATTTATCATTTACAAAGATAATAAATAATTGGATAAGTAGGTGTAAATAGCTCAAAATACCCAAAATTCTAGTTACCCAGTTGTAGCGAGGGTTACCTTTTATGTTTTTACAAACGATATTGAAATGTGGCATTACTATATTCGTAAAAATTGACATTTATTATTGTAAAATTAGTGGCAGCTAATAAATTGACCGAGTAGTTTGTTGACAGTCAGCGTTTAAAAAAGACAAGTATGTGATAAAATGGACATTACTCGTGAAGTTTTCGTTGGATGATTTTTTACGATTTTAGGAAAGGCCTAACTCAACAGTAATGCATAGATTCGCTTCGTTCAACTTTTGGTAATGAAGCACCATCAGAAACGACTGTTTAAAATAGGTTTGCATAATTGATGAATCTCGTGAAGGTCGACCAAAATGGGTTGTGATACAAAAAAACATCGATGCTGTGCGCAAAATGATTGAAGAAGATCGGCATGTGGCTTACCGTGAGATTGTGCTGTATACGCAATTTGCCATTCAATGCCTTAGAGGCCCGATTTTGCGTCAGCAAAGCTGCTGCACCGTATACTGTACAGTCGCAGAGACTACTCTGAGGAGAAATTTGCTCGTCAATAAGTTCATTTAGTTGTGTGAGGTCATCAGCACGAACTTTGAACGTATTGTGTCCAAGTTCAGAATGAGGCGCGAGAAGGGCCAAAAAATCCTCTCGAAGATTTTTTCCGGAGAAGAGGGTACGAATCCATTTACTGGTGAAGAACCAGTGGGTGTTTGTCCACGAGACGTTAGTGGGCTTGCAGGTGTCGATGGCTGTGCAGGTATTTGTGACAGCCTTCTTGACTCTCTTCGTCTCGATCGCCTCATCCTGCGTCGCAGACGTGCTACTTCGTCGCGCAGATATTATTGCGTCATGAAGTTCAGTTCAGGGTGAGTTTTACACCATTGTGACTCTGACCACGTAACCTCTGCGCTTGGATGACATTGCTTTGTAAACCTGAAGCAGGTCTTCCTGCTTCTCGGGTGTCCATCTGTGGTGGGCCTGGCTAGCGGGATTGTAGCTTCGCCCAAATGTTTGTGGGTCCCCATCCGAGAAGGTCCCATTGTGGGAAGCTGTATGGTTTCCTCTTGTTTTTGGAACCATTTGTACGTTTCATAGGATGAAACGATGGCAGTTTCATCGACTAGATGGTAGGGTCGACGTTACGCCCGATTGGTTTCTGTCGTTGTAACTTTGTTGTAGCGATCCGGAGGGAAAGGGCGCTAAACCTTTTCGGTCAAAAGACAGCCGTACCCGATTATTATTATTATTACCCTCTATCTTGTTACACCCTTTATAAAAAATTATTTTGGAACGAGCAAACGATTATTTTTCATTCAATGCATATTTTAATATGAGGAATATTTTCGAGCTATGGAATAGTGATGTGCTATCAAAACTTTTCCAGTTCTAAAAAAGAAAATGAAAAGATTTTAGGTCAATCTGCATTTGTGACCAGTGTGTTTCAAAGTGGTCCGCGGATTGTGCCGGTCCTCAATCGCTCAATTGTCGGGTCAAAGTAGCCGAGCTGTCAGAAAATTCGTATGTAACATATCGTACTCAAGATTAACTATTTTAAATATCACATACAGTGAGTGAATTGAAGTAATAAACATATATATTTCGCTAATACTTCGCAAAGATGTGTGCATTACCTGGTTGAAGATTCGTTGGACTCATTCTTTTAAAATTTCAGCAACTGGCACGTCAATTTTCAACAATATATCAACCGAATCATTCGAGCCGAACTCATAACACCACTGGCTATGGCGGACGCTACTTGAAATATCTTACTTATTACTTACGTTAAGACAAAAATGTATATAATTAAAAACGTACGAAGTACGGGGACGTTTTTTTAATTTTCAATAGAATACGGCGCTGAATGATTGCATTAGGAACTGTTGGAAGTTAGTGAATTGGAAATATGTTTGCATAGAACATTTGAAGATTTATAAGCAAAAATCGCTTTGAATTTATTTTTATTTCATCATTTTATTTGCACTTGAATTTTTATTGAATTTGATGAAATAAAGTAAATTCTATTTTTCTTTTTTATATTTAATGAAATGAGTTCAAAAACAATTTTTCCATTAGAAAAAGTAAGTTAATTAAAAATTTTAAACATTTGGTTTATGAAATTAACTTTAACATATTTGAATATGTGATTTTAACATATTTTTAAATATGTTTTAAATACAAAAAGAGATGCTACGGGAATATATTCCCAGTTATATTACAGTAAAAAACATCCCTTTAACCGATCTAGACTATAAATAGAATATATTCGTTTGATGTAAATCTACTCCAGAATAATATACTCGTAGTTCCCGGAATATTGTCAAAAGCTTTACGAATTTTTTTTTTTTTTTTCAAGTAATACTCCCACTATTAGTATACGTTATTAAGTAGGGCAGTATAGTAAACAATAATGAACCAAATCGTGTTTACTTGAAACTAATCAGTGTAGTAGAGTATTGAAGTAATTCGCGTGCGTTTTGCCTGCTTTTAATTTACCCTTAAAAAAATAAAAGTAAATTATTATTATTATTATTTAAGTAATCAATTACCTGCATCTAAACCTGAAAATTTGGCAGAAAGCACAGTAAAGATGAATTTGAATTAGAAAATAAGGATCATTTTGTGTGGAAATAGCTACTAGTTGAGTTCCTCAGGGAAGCATCATTGGTCCAATTTTATTCATCATTTTTATCATCGACCTCATAGACCTTATTTCATCTGAAAAGCAAATGTACGCCGATGACCTAAAAATTAACAACACATCACTAAATCATTCCCTCCTTCAAAGTGATCTGGATAAAATTGTAAAATAGTGTGCAGACTGGTTACGGCCACTAAATTCAGCAAAATGTTCTTCACCTTGGAAATAAGAACCCCAAGTTTCACTACTTCATACAAGGTACGGCCTTAGGATGTGTCTGCTCAGTTGATCTGGTGGTAGCTTTTACCTCGAATCTCGAATGGTCCTCGCACACTCTTCAAATAGACAAAAAATAAATAAAACTATATATTTATTACAAAGGTCATTTCCGCATTTAACTCCCTCTCTTTTCCGTACAGTGTATCTCTCCTACATTCGCCCACTCCTTGAATTTGCAGTCGTTGTCTAGGAGCCATATCTCCAAAGTGACATCCAGCTATTAGAATCTGTCCTAAGACGAGACACAAAAATACCGAAAGGTCTACAGCAACTAATGTACGAGGAGAGACTTCAAGCTCTCAATATCCCCAAGCTAGTTACAAGAAGAGCACGCGGAGACCTGATACAATTATATCGCTTGACCACCGGAAAATTTTCAACCGACATGTCTGCGGTGTACCAGTTTAATTCTGATGAGCGTCTCCGTGGTCACCAACTGAAGCTTTTACACGAAATTTTCCATCGGCCTCAACGTCAGCTCTTTTTAACAAACAGAGCATTTAGCACCTGGAGCTCACTCCCGGAGGAAGCAATCCTAGCTTCAAATATCAACAGCTTCAAGAATTGAATCTCCCATCTATTTCAATAGTAATGTTAATCTGTATCTTAAATGTACCATGTAGTTTAAATAGTTTAGTATTGTTTGTAAATTTCTACTGTATTAGAGCTGTACTGAGCAGAAGCCAAATGGCTTCTGATCTCTCACCAGGTAATAATAATAATAATAAAACTACATGGAACTAATCTAATAGAAGAAAATGAAGACTACCGACAAATACAACTATGACTTAGATTTCTGCATTGCTAGCTGCGATTATTTAACTGTCTGTCGTTTCTAACCTAATCTATTCTAACCGAAATAATGATTATGCTTCGTGGATTAGACCAGAGGGGGACGTGGACGAGAAGTCAGTGAGGCCCGTCACGACAGGACTTTGGTAACCATTATTAGATGAGGCCATGTGGGGATTCAACAATAGAGTTGTGTATGTTATTTAATGAATATGATATCCTACTTCGACAATTCTGAATTAAGCTAAATTAATCATTTTACAACACCATCAATTCAATTTTGTAGTAAACTACAACATGCAAATAACAAGCAAATTCATGACTACGAGAGCTACCTTCTAAGTTTTTACAAAAACTAAGAAAGCAATTTTTTTTAAAAACTGTTTTATTGCTTTTCAAAATATTCGCCTTTAAGATTTATACAATTTTGCATGCGTTCAAAGCAATTTTCGAAACATTTTTTCCACTCTGAAGTTGGTATCTCAAAAACATGGTTTTCGAAGGCTTCAACAGCTTCTTGAGGTGATGAAAATCGCTGTCCACGCATTTTTTGTTTGGCAGTGGGGAAAAAATTAAACATTAATTCGATGGTTTTCTCCTTCAAATAATCAATTGTTTGACGTGCTGTGTGGTAGCTTGCATTATCATGATGAAGAATGATGCGACGTTTATGGTTGTTTTTCCTTATTTTGACTTCTGGCAAACAAATTGTTGCATACCATTTAGCATTAACTGTTCTCCGATCCTCTAAAGCAGGCCTGGGCAAATGGCGGCCCTGGGAAAATGGTGAAATTTTATCCGGCCCGCGAAGCATTTTATAAATTATTGTGTCCTGCAAAAATATAACTGCCTCTCCAATATTCTTTCAAATATTCATTCTTTCCAAGTTTCTTTTCAATTTGTTCCTTTAAATTGCATAATAAATGCATAATAAATAAAGTTTTGGTTTAAAAATATTGCTTTTAAAATTTATAAAATAACGAAGCAATATTAACATTAGAAAAAAAAATTTTTTTTTGGCCGTCGGTCAAATTTTCATCCGCATTTTGGCCCGCGGTCAAATTTTCATCAGCAATGTGGCCCGACAGCCAAAAGATTTGCCCTCCCCTGCTCTAAAAGAATGGTTGCGACATGTCCAGTACAACCGAAGAAACAAGCGATCATTTTCTTGGAAGTGCTTCGTGAACGAACAACTTTTGTAGGTTTTGGTTCATCTTGAAAGACCCAAACAGTTGATTGTTGCTTAGTTTCCGTTTCATATGAATAAATCCAAGTTTCGGCACCTGTAACGATGTTGTATACGGATTTTGCAGTGCCTAGGTTGAATTTTTTTAGCATTCGCTTACACCAATCAACACGAGCCTTTTCTTGATCTTCAGACAAATTATGCGGAATCCATCGGGAACAGATCTTTTTCTCAGCTAAATGTTCATGCAAAATCGAATGTATTGCAGTCTGCGTATGCCAAAGGATACCTCTTTCTTACGGTAAGTCACATGCCGATCTTCTTCAATCATTTTGCGTACAAAATCGGTGTTTTTTTTTAATCACAACCGATTTTGGTCGACCTTCACCAGATTCATCACTGACGGACGCACGACCACGATGAAATCCTGCAACCAATTGTAAACAGTCTTTTCTGATGGTGCTTCATTACCAAAAGATGAACGAAGCGAATCTATTCATTACTGTTGAGTTAGGCCTTTACTAAAATCGTAAAAAATCATCCAAAACCTTGACGAGTAATATCTATTTTTTCACAAACTTGTTTTTTTAACGCTCACTGTCTACAAACTACTCAGTCAATTTATAAGCTACCCCTGATTTCACAATAAACATTGCCAAATTTTACGAATATAGTAATGACACATTTCAATATTGCCATCTAGTGGTCGTTTCTAAAAACATAAAAGGTTACCCTCGTATTGCTTTTCATGTATAGTTTATTACTAATTTTATTTCAGGTTATCAGTTTTATATCATACATAGAAGAAACTTATAATCTGTAGAAGTTATAATAACTATTAAATGAAATTTTACACAATAGTTTTATGTATTATACTTTTAATAAAGTAGTTACCGCAGAGAATGAATACATCAAATTTTTTATAACGTATTGATTTCAATTTTTCCGATGTCAAATGTTAATAACAGTATATTAAATTGTTTAGATAAATATTTTTATTTCAAAAATACATTCTTTTTGAAAACAATATATTTGATTTTTTATTTACATATTATTCTAATGAAATATTCAGAGAGCCATGTTTTATATTTATTTTATGAAATATAAATTTTTAATTACACGATCTCGTATGCATATTTTACAAGCTTCTGCTATGAAAATTATAAACATCTAAATATTTCATGATTTTTATTTTAAATAAATTATGGGCATTTCAAAACACTTGTCTGTGATTTTCATATTTTTATATTTAAAATTTTGTCTATAGGCGTACTCTCTGATGTATAGTGTGAATTTTCACATGTAGGTATAAATACCTGCAAGTGAAAGAGGCCAACCAAGCGCACACGTGCTCAATGTAAATTGATCAAATTAAATTAGCATTTCCACCAAAAAAATTAATGGCCTGAAGCTAATATAATCAAAAAAAGTTTGCTCAAATTCAGCCTACGGGGTGTGTAAATTAAGTAACAGGACTGATTTTTTAAATATTTGTTATTCGAATAGAATTACAATTCAATATTGTCTCCCTCAAAGACCCAAACAAGTATACAAAATAACTTCCTTGGGAAGCCACACAGCGCTGCAGACGCTTCTTCCAATCCTCATAGCAGTGCTGGAACTCGGATACTGGAATAGTTTTCAGCTGGTCGGTTACGTACGTTTGAATGTTTTCGAGTGTCCCAAAATGACGTCACTTGAGGTGATTTTTCAATCTTGGGAAGAGGAAAAGTCACAAGGACTCAAGTCAGGCGAATAAGAAGGCTGAGGAGCCACAGGAATGTTTTTACTGGCCAAAAACTCGTTTATTGAAATTGCTGTGTGACAAAGCGCATCCCAAATTCATTGGTCCTTGACAAAACTGGGTCCTTGACAAAACTCTGTCTCCGTAGGCCTGCTGCAGTGTTGCCAAAGTTTCCGTTGCACTGTTCCCGAGTTTGAAGCAAAACCTGATAGCACACCGTTGCTCGAAATGAATGTCACTCATTTTTAGAACGCACTAGAAAACACTGTTTTACGAAAAAAATCGCTACGGCCAACAAAATTACTCTAGCGAGTTCAAACTCGTACTGAAGGCGTATCACATATTCACTTGCCGCCCCTCCAAGTCACGCATCCCAAATGTTGCCAGATCAAACGCTATGTTGCCAGTCCGGTAACTTAATTTACACACCTCGTAAATTACTTACCATATATTTTCTAATAGTAACTCCCTGTGTCTATTTATCAAACTGGCAGGTTGACCCGGCGTGAATTAGAAACTGGCGTCTGTTAAGACTGGCGTTTATTTTATAAAAAATGAGTTGGTTCAAATTTTTGGTTCACAGCAACAGTGGCTATTTGTTTTTAACCTAACACAGCACATATTGATCCGTCAGTAAAAATGACAATATCTTTGAATCTATGGACCAATTTCCTTTTTAATTTTATTTATTGAATATTTAAAATATAAATAATAAAATTTAAATATAATATTTTGACATTATAAGAGCCTCCTATGTTTTAATATACAAATACTAACTAAAACAATTATATAAATAAATGACAAAATAAATGTCAGTGTGTATAATATTAATAAAGATTTATATAATGTGTTTCTTCATCAAATAAATAATAACTGATAATATTTAACAGGTTATGGTCCCAGTCCTCCTGTTGAATCAAAGGTTGAAATAAAATATAAAAATGTTCAACAAAAATATTGCGTGTAGGCAATAATAATTAAAAAAAGGTGAGTTGCAAAAGTTTAAATTTGCGAGTAGGCAATTTTGAGTCAACTTAAAAAAAAAGGCAATAGCTGTTATATAAAACATGGAGAATTATTTAAGGATAACAAAACTAAATAATTCAAATTATCAGTTATGGAGTCACCAAATAAGATTACTAATAAAAGCAAAAAAGGCGGGGAGTGCAATCGAATACATTAAACCCAATAAAGCAAATGATGACGCATCCCATGAGAATATTAAACCAAAAAGAAATTGATGATTATGAAGAAATGGATGCTATTGCAGCATCAATTTTACTTTCTTCATTAGAAGCTGGACAAGCAGAGCAAGTAGTAAACTTTGATGAAGCCAGAGACATTTGGTTTAAATTTAAACAAATTCATCAAAAGACATCATCTAGAAGAGTAGACTTAAGGTTAGAATTAAGCACAATTAAAAAGAGAGATAATGAAAATACAGAAAATTGAAAAGTACTTAGCAAGAGGACAATTTATCAGAGATCAGTTAGCCCAATGTGGAGCAACTATTGAAAACGAAGAGTATTTTGGACTCATGTTAAATGGCTTACCTAGGTGATTTAACGTAATAAGATTGCAGATGAAGGCAACAGGTTCAGAAAAACTTCTTACTGAAGAATTTATCTCAGGCTTAAAAGCACAAGAGGAAGAACTTGAAATAGATTAAACAGAGTCAAAGATGGAAGCTGCATGCGTGATTAAAGATTCAAGACCATCAGACAGAAAGAAGAGCAATAAGAAATGTTATGTTTGTGGAAGATTTAACCATTTTGCACGTGAATGTTATTATAGAAAGGATGTTCTTAATAATAAAAATCGACAAGAAGTGGAAGACGAAATAAGTACTATAGACCAAATTTTTTAACTCAAAAAATACCATACAGAGAGAACAAGCTAAGATAATAAGAACTTTAGACGCTAAAGCAAAATCTATCAGAAACAACAAGAAATACGAGCAGGAATTGAGTTTGCGAGCACAGGTATGTAATACATTAAATATTACAAAAAATCCATCTAATTGGTTTATTGACTCTGGAGCAACTAGTCACATGACGTACAATAAATATAGTTTTATAAATTTTGATCAAATTAAACCAAATTTTGTAAAATTACCAGACAGAAAATATATAGAAATATGCGGTAAAGGTACTGTACGACTAGAAATATTAAATGAGAACTGCAAATATAAAATTATTAATTTAACAGATGTTTTATGGTTACCTAAAATAACAGAAACTCTATTATCAATAAGTACTATCGAAAAGAAAGGTTGCGAAATACTATTTAAAAATGGAAAATGTGAAATAATAGACAGACATGGATCTCTAATAATTACGGGTACAAGAAATAATGGCCTTTATGAGATGGACGTTGTCACGGAACTGAATGAAGTTGAAATTGTGCAAGAAGATATTTTTATTGAACTACCAATTACAAATACAGAAGATGGGAATGAACAAGAACACCATTCAAAAATAGAAAATAAAACAATGATACAGAATAATGAAATTTCTAATGAAAATACCTCAGATATGTTTGAAAATACTGAAAATATAGATGTGAGAGAAATAGATATGATTAATGTAAACAATAATCAACTTAGAAGATCAGAAAGAATAAAAGATAAATATAGAAATCAGGCAAATGTGGTAAAAATAATAAAATGTCCTGACACATATCAAGAAGCAATACAGTCACCTGAAAAGTTTGAATGGACACAAGCAATTAATGATGAAGTAGAATCACACGTTAGAAATGGAACATGGGAAATAGTTAAGACATCTACAAACAAGACAGTAATAGATTCAAAATGGATTTTCAAGCTAAAAGAAAATGCAGATGGCAAGATAGATATAATGCAAGGTTTGTGGCTCGAGGTTTTAACCAAAAACCTATAGATTATAATGAAACCTTTTCACCAGTAATCCGTTTAAATACACTACGGATTGTACTAGCCTTAGCAGTAGGAGAAAATTTAGAACTTAATCAATACGACTTCACAACAGCCTATTTAAATGGGAAATTAAAAGAAGAAAATTACATGGAAATTCCTGAAGGCATACAAGAAGACAAAATAAATAAGGTATGTAAACTTCAAAAAGGTATTTATGGTCTTAAAGAGAGTGCGGCAACTTGGTTTGCAACACTGAAAGAAGAAATGGTCAATTTAGGTTCAATGAATTCATTTAGAACCTTGTGTTTTTATTTATAAAGAAAATAATGATTATTTAATCATTTGTGTATATGTAGATGATATACTAACAGCGTCAACCTCAGTTGATTTAAACAATGAAATTATGAATAAAATAAAATCTTAGTTTGACATAAAACATTTAGGCCAAGCGAATCACCTATTGAGAATAAAAATTGAAAGAGAACTGGAAACAGGAACAATGCGTTTATCACAAACAAAATACATTAACAAAATATTAAAAAGATTTGGTATGAGTGAATGTAGAAGCGTATCTACACCAATGGAAATAAAGTTAAACACAAAAACAAATGATACACAAAACACAGAAAATCTACCTTACCAAGAATTAATAGGAAGTCTTTTATATTTATCTCAAGCAACTAGACCTGATATTAGTAGTTATGTTGTTACTTATCTCAGTAAATTTTGTTCCAATTTTACTCAAGAACATTGGCAACAAGCTAAACATGTGCTAAGATATTTGCAGGGAACAAAAAATTTAGGGATAACTTATAAAGCAACCAAGAAAAATATAACTGCGTACAGTGATGCAAGTTGGAACAATAATATAGATGGTAAAGGATATTCTGGATACATATTTATAATAGCAAATGGAGCTGTCAGCTGGTTCTGCAAGAAACAGGAAACAGTAGCACTGAGTACGTGCGAAAGCGAGTTTTGGCTATAACAGAAGCTGTAAAAGAAATAATATGGTTCAAGAAACTCTTAGAAGAATTGAGTTTTGAGCAACATTTAAAGCCTAATATTTGGTTAAATGTAGACAATCAAGCAGCAATACAACTTAGTAATAATAACGTGTACCATGCACGAACTAAATATATTCAGAAAAAGTATTTCTTTTTGAGAGATGAAATTGAGAGGAACAATATAGAACTAAAATATATCGAATCAAAGAAAATGTTGGCTGATTTTTTAACAAAACCAGTATCCAAGAAAATTTTATAAAATTGCCTTGACAACGCAGGTTTTACAGAAGAAGAAAACAATTGATTTGTATTAATGTATTTCGATAATTTATTAAAATTGTAATTATCTTATAACGTCAATATGGGGAGACTTTTGAATATTTAAAATATAAATAATAAAATTTAAATATAATATTTTGACATTATAAGAGCCTCATATGTTTTAATATAAAAATACTAACTAAAACAATTATATAAATAAATGACAAAATAAATGTCATAATATTTAATAATATAAGTGTGTATAATATTAATAAAGATTTATATAATGTGTTTCTTCATAAAATAAATAATAACTGATAATATTTAACAGTATTCGATAAGCAGTGTAATATCTTTATCAAACTTAATTAATGTGAGATACAGAAGTGGCTGCAGTTATGAAAAATGAGAAATCCGAGTAAATAACAGATAAAAATAGACACTCACGATATAGCAAATGTAGGTACATTACCTTACCGTTCATTAAGCCTAGTCATCATCGTCGTACAAGTCGGATGTGACGATACTGTGTGAAGGAGGCAAAAGCGGCGTGCGAAGTATTAGAACCCGGTGGCAATTGCAGATTTTTATAAATTTTACGTTCGTTCACATTTAGAAAAATTTTGGCATACTTTTTAACCTCGTAAGTCGGATTTTTCATAGTTTTCAGATTTTTATCCTAGTGCCACCTCTTGGTAAAAGTTTTAAGTTTTAGAGTCATTTGGAAGCTGTTCAGATAAGACGTACTAGGATACTTTTTGGATCTGACCATATTTATTATGAGGAACGTCTACGTTGTTTATATTTGCCTACACTACAAGACCGCCAAAATTGAGGTGACTTTATTCAGACCTGGAAAATTCTTCACAATAGCTTCTCGATGGATATAAAAGACATATTCCATATAAATACGTAGTTATCAATATAATCTGGAGAGAGATATTTCGATGCAGAACTCGTGTAAATTCATCTTAAGTTAGTAAAATTTGTGAGAACTTTACTCCTTTATTTTCAACAATAAAAATAGTCTGCTGACTTTAAACGTTGTTTTCCCAGCCTTGAAGTTGATCGACGTACAGGACAGTAAAAAAGTTCATTTTCAGAAAAAAATGTTGAGCAATTGCATCATAATATTATGGATGATCTATGAATAAAAGAGTGCGAAATAATGGAGGCCACAGGCATAAGGAACGACAATAACATTTTATAAACCAAAATGGAAAAATTCTTTTTTCTAGTATCATACTGATTAAATTTAGAATTGGATAACCTGTCATATGAATATATATATATAACAGATCAATTGCCAGCTCTTTGGTCTGCAGACTGCAAAAAGCATTTTTGCTTGGTTCCTTACGCACTTTGAAGACGCACGGCGTAGTGTACTAGCCGCTGCCGCACATCTCCAGGGTCTGGGATGCGGCAGTGTGTATTTTCCCCGTAAGGTATTCGCGTATGACGTGCTACCAGACCTAAACCAATACCACCCATATATATATATATATATATATATATATATATATATATATATATATATATATATATAGTGAAATAAAACATTATTTATTTTTATTTATTATATATATATATATATAATTTTTTATGATCTGTACCAACGAATTTTTTGTGATTTTTTGCTATGATATTTACTTTAATGTTTAATATAATTTTATTAGTTTAACCAATTTATACATCAGAGGAGACTCTTAGATTTTACTTCCCTTGAAAAAGGTCTAAAAATTTAGACCGAAATATCGGGTATGAGTAAATATTGAGTTTACTTTTCTCCACCGCTACTCCCAATAACTTTTACTACTATAATATTGGAACCGAATATTAGAAATACAAATATATATATATATATATATATATATATATATATATATATATATATATATATATATATATATATATATATATATATATATATATATATATATATATATATATATAAGCATTTAACACATGCTTATTGTTAAACCAAGTCCCATTCAGTCAATTTATTATAGTTATAGGAAGTTTTTGGACATTTTTCCTTAGTAAAAATTAAATTATCATATAATTTATTACATATAATATTTATGTATCTACGTTCATACAGCCATTCGCATTCAATAAGTTATTCCATAAACGAATTCAGTTTATTTATAATATTGCGATATTTATCGATGCCGATCACCAAACTATTATTTCTGACAAAAACTGTGCAAATGTCATGTTCCGAAAGTTTAGGGGTATGCCAAATTTGGACTTTAATATAATGATCATTAGAGATTATTGGATCCACTAAAATTTGCCTTGTTGCAGTTACTCCTGTGTAGTCAATTTCTAACTGTTTCTTGTCAGACTCAGCCACTATCCTTTAAAACTTTTATGCGGTAAAATTTCTCACTTTTCCAGTGCCTATTAAAATTTTCCACTAGTATCACACAGTTTTTTTGATATATTATTTTCTCACTAAATTCAATATACCTACTACTGAAGAAACTCTGATAAATCGAACTAGGTGACCTATTGTGATTGTAGTTAACTGTATGAAATAACAGAAATGCAAATTGAAAGAACAATTTTATTACAAAGAAGTTACAGTTTGTTGGAAGTGTTTATGAAGTTATTATGTATAATAAATTTAATTATATAATTCCTATTTTATATCTATATATATATTTAAAAAAAAAAAAATCAAGAAAAATAAAGTATGTTTCATTTTATAATATTAAATTATATATTACATAATAAAATTACATAAATAGGTAAAAAGAAATATATACTAATTCTTAACGACAAAAGAATAAATTTTAAATGTAATTTATTATTATTTATTTAATGCTCCTCGTTAAAACAGGAGACACCAAATTGCTTAATACGCTGTACACATATTTTGGAGTTATATCTTTCAAAAATGTTAAGGATTAATAAAAACATCAAAGAACACTCATACAGAGTCAAACTTTTTAATTAGTCAATAAAATGAATTTAAACGTTTGGCTAATAATTACGAAATGTAGCTAAACAGTCTAAAGGTTAAAGAAGGTACAAGAAAGAAAACGTGGAGTGTGATTAAGGTCAAGGTTGGAAATGGATGAAGGTCTTGGAAAAAAGAAATGATTTGAGTTGAAGATAGCAAATTTAGAATATGCTATACATAAATAAAATTTAATATAAAGAATTAAACTGAAAGGTATAAATAAAAGCACTATTTATTTATTTATTTAAAATAACCATTAATATACTTTGTTGATGATCGGTTAGTTACTCACATTATTATTCCTATTTTGCAGGTTGATGAAGGCATAGAAGCAATGCTCTGCTGCTGGCTGCAGCAATTGCAGGAGTTTGGTGGTCCGGAAGTAGATAAACCGGATCTGCTCAAGGGCTCTATGGGTTCGCTCAAAGGTCATAGTGCTACTACTGGCAAAGCCGGAGGTAGCAGCAACAGTATTGCTGCTAGAGCGCTGCTAGTCGATCCCCGCGTCAGGTATAATGTAAGTAACATTTCTGTATATAATACAATGTAGGTAATTCTTATATTATAAGTAAAATGTATGTATGCATATCTAGCAATCTATAGCTCTTAGAAGCCGTTCGCTAACAAATGATTTAATGGCCATACTTCAGAACCACAGCGTAGATGTCAGCCGCTCGTGTGCAAACTTACAAAAATATCAGGATCGGTTTTGCTCCTTAAGTAATTTTTGGGATCCCCAAATATCTTTTCACGATAAAATAGGAGTATAAATAAAATAAGTAAACAAATTGTATTTCAATACATTTTAAATTGAAGTCACTCTCGGTCAATTGGTAAGCGGGAGCAGAAATTTACTCCTAAATAGTTGGTGACCGGACGCAGATAATCCATAAAAACGTATTAGGATACTGCTCAAGGCTGTGACATTAGCTACATTATGACACAATGTTGCATCTTGCCGAGAATGCACCAATTATTAAAATATGAATAATTTCAGTATTTACATTTATGTTTAATTAGTTCAGATTGCTATTATTGTAACACAATAATAAGAGAAAATCTAAATATGGATAAAAGCGAAGATATAGCTTTACATATTTTAGGTAATATAAGTAAAACCCAAAAAATTGAACTTGTATACAAATTTTTAACTTATTTGATCTTAATCTAATTCAAAGATATAATATGTTTGCTTTACTTTGGAAAACTTACAATTGTTACAAAGTGTGGTGTATAATTAAAAAGTTCACGTGACTGCTAGTTCTAATTTTATCATTACAACCAATTTCGATCACATAATTTTAAACTTAACGAAATTTTTAACGCACTGCTTTAAAGTTTATTTGCACCTACACAGCCCAATAAATATCTCATGGTTGATCTTAACAATCTCCAACATGAAAACAAAACTATATAACTGATAAGTAGAGCAATGCGCGGATACATTTTTCTGTATCCGCATCCGATCCGCACTCGCAGCTTTTGTAAATGAAAAATCCGCATGCACACAATCCGCACAACATGATTTGCTGTCAGTTTGAAATGTCTTGCCTTATTTTGCATATCGCTGCTAGTGAAGTATTTTGGATTTTGTCATAGTACATATTACTGGGCCCAGAAAACTATTTTCTATCTAATGACGTACTAAGATTATATATATTAAAAATTTAGGATGTTAATTACAATTATTCGACTCTCTCTTAAACCAAGTTTGAACCATGAGTTCAAAAAAAAAATACATAAGGGTTGGCTGTGGAAAAATAAAATAATGTCTATTGCAAGCTTTATATAACGTTGACTAACGTTTCAATTGAATTTTCAATAGAAACTTATTACAACAATAGTGATGACAGTTAATTAATTGACAGTTAAAGCCTGCAGTACACATTATTTTATTTTTCCACAGCCAACCCTTATGTAATTTCTTTTTGAACACATGTATAAAATGTAAAACTTTAAACAGCAATATGTCAGAAATTTAGTTTTTTATGATATTTCGCTATTATTTTAGAGCAGCGATATTTAGAAATAAATAAACAGATTAATTTATCACATTTATAACCAATCAGTAAAATGGAAAGAACTAGAAGATCAGCAAATGTTAAGAACTAAATTCTTAAAATCATCTTATTATAAGATCAGTTAAGGAAGTTAAATGACAATTTCAAAAAATTAAAAATCTTTTTATTTTTCAATATATAATGATCTTCATAAGATTTTAAATATGGCAAATTACCATGGTTAATTATTACCAATATTTCCAAAAATGCCAAATAAGGCGAAACATTCATAAAATAGCAATAATTCCAAAGAAATTGCTTTTTCTACGACTGTTATATAAAGTATAAAGTATAATATATTTAACTATTTAAGTAAGCATAAAGTAGGTCTTAAGAGTCTAAAGACCTAAAGAGAAAAAAAAAAAATGCCGTAACGCGTCTTTATTTCACTCTTACCGTAAGCACAATCCAAATACCAGCGATTAATTTTTAGGGTTCTAAACGCCTCTTCCGTGGAAAAAAGCATCCGAACCGAAGTTTTTATATTCACGCTGATATTGCAGATATGAATGAAAATAGACTCACATCCGCAGAAAAATGCGAGTACCCGCGGATTATCCGCGGGTACTCGCTGATTTTCAGGGGTCTACTGATAAGCTTTTGTATTTTTTTTAATTTAAACTTTGATTGCCTCTCCATTTGCTTAATCCTAGAGGCGCCACTGATACCACGCAATGAATATAAAATTCTGGCTACAGTAGTGTTCAGCATAACTGGTGATGCTTAGTAGGTGTTCATCTATTATTAAACATACCATCATCATCAACAACAAGAGTGTTATTTAATCAAATATTAGACATCTACCCCCCACCCTAGATTGTTCCATTGATGTCGGAAATTGCTTATTCTGATCCACTGCTTTCCTGAAACGTTTGCTACATTGTCACTCCATCTGATGGCAAGTCGCCCGGGATCATATTTGCTAGCTCCAACCACATTGTGTAGTGCCTTTTGTTCATCATCGACATCAGTCTCTATTGAATGATTATACAGGGTGTTTCAGGTTTATGTGCACTAATTTAAAATGTGAATTCTGGACGCCAAAACAAGTAAAATTGTACCTTTGAGTATAACTATACCCGCTTCGTTTGGGAGATATTAGGGTCGTAATTTTTTTTTTTTTTTTTTTTTAAGTGAGTTTATGAATTTACGATAGAAGAATCGATGACACTACAGCGAAGAATTGTCCAGGAATGCGAACAAATAACATAGGAACAATGCCAAATCGACTTTCGTTTGTCAACATTTCATTATTTATTTGTCAGTATATCAATTTTATACTAATTATTATGTTAACTTATTTACCTAAGCATAAATATTAAAGCCCTTGGTATCGTGTATAAAATCACCGAAACTCAAATTATCAAATTTTTTTGCTCACATTATTAATTAAACCAGGATGAGGTTTTAAAAAAGAACTATGTAATTTATATACAGATATTCACCAAGACATGCCAGAGAGGAACAGAAAGCAAGATGATACGCTTGGGGGGGAGATGAGAAAGGAGTATTACTGGAGATGCGGAGTAGATGCGACAGAGGTGGAAAAGAAATGAATGGATAAGCTTGATTGATGAGGTGTGGAGGAGGGATAAGGAAGTGGGGGGGTCAGAACTATAGGGGGTACCAAGCTACTTGAAGGGAGAAAGAGGAAGGTCAGGAAGGAGTGTTAGGAGGATTGCGAGGCTAAGGTGCGGGAATGAAGAAAGAGGAAATAGAGATTGGAAGAAACAGGAGGATAGCATGAGGATTGAGTATGGGGAAGGATAACAGAAAGGGAAGAGGCCTGGTAGGAAGCAGAAGTGGGGAAAAGGAAGGAAGTAAGGGCTGAGGTTACCTGGGAATGGGGAAGAAGGAAAGGACATAGGAGGAGGGGTGATGTAATGATTGGAAGGGAATAGAACGGAATAAAATAAATAGTAATGTAATGAAATGTATGGTAAATATGACGTCGGGATGTTGATAGGAGATATGATATGTTTTGTAAATGTAGTAAATACCCTAAACACCGAAAGGTCCAGGGGAAATAAAGGATTATATATATATATATATATATATACATCTATATATATAAAAGGCAGTGTCCTGACTGACTGACTGACTCACTCATCACCGCCCAGCCCAAACCCCTGGGCCTAGAAACTTGAAATTCGGAGAGTATATTCCCTTCATGACGTAAGCACCCACTAAGAAGGGATTTTTCGAAATTCCACTCCTAAGGGATAAAAAGGGGTGAAATGTGATTTCACGAATTACTTAATATCTCTTAGGGCCGATGGGATATCGACTTAGTTTTTGCTTACAAGTATTACCCATACAAATGCCGAAATACCCATTTCGGGATTTTGCCCTAATCAACCCCTAAAGGGGTGAACCTACAATCGGGGTGGATTATACATCCCGTTGTATTTCCTGTGTTCGTTTAGCTGCAAGATTACTTTTTGGTACATAGGTGTCTTTTTAAAATATTTCGAAATGGTATTGACAGTTTTTTGAAATTTCACCCCTAAAGGGTTGAAAAGGGGTGAATTGTGATTTCCAGGATTCCTTAATATCTCTTAGGATCAATAAGATATCGATTTACTGTTTGCTTGCAAAGATTATCCATACAAATACCGAATCACCAATTTCAGGATTTTGTCCTAATCAACCCCTAAAGGGGTGGATCTACAATCGGGGTGAGTTATACATTCCGTCGTATTTTCTGTCTTTGTTTAGTTGCAATATTACTTTTTAGCACATAGGAGTCTTTTTAAAATATCTCGAAAAGGTTTTGATAGTTTTTTAAAATTTCATCCCTAAAGGGTGAAAAGGGGTGAATTGTGATTTCAAGGTTTCCTTAAATATCTTAGGGCCAATAAGATATTGACTTGCTTTTTGATTACAAAGATTACCCATACAAATACCGAAACATATATTTCAGGATTTTGTCCTAATCAACCCCTAAAGGATGGATCTACAATCGGGGTGAATTATACATCCCGTCGTATTCCCTGTGTTTATTGAGATATAAGGTTTCTTTTTGGCACATAGGCGTCTTTTTAAAATATCTCGAAATGGTTTGAGAACTTTTTTAAATTTAACCCCTAAAGGGCGAAAAGGGGTGAAATGTGATTTCAAGGATTGTTTAATATTTTTTAACACTAATAAGACATCGACTTTTTGCTTACAAAAACTACCCTTCCAAATGCCGAAAAACCAATTTTTCAATTTGTCCTAATCAACCCCTTAAGGGGTGGATCTGCAATCAGGGTGAATTATACATCCCGCCGTATTTCCTGTGTTCGTTTAGTTGCAACATTACTTTTTGGCACATAGGTATCTTTTTAAAATATCTCGAAATAGTTTTGACATTTTTTTAAAATTACCCCCTAAAGGGTGAAAAGGGATGAATTGTGATTTCAAGGATTCCTTAATATCTCTTAGGACCAATAAGATATCGACTTGCTTTTTGCTTACGAAGATTACCCATTCAAATACCGAAAAACTCATTTCAGGATTTGGTCCTAATCAACCCCAAAAGGGATGGATCTACAATCAAGGTGAATTATACATCCCGTCGTATTTCCTCTGTTCGTTTAGTTGCAACATTAATTTTTAGCACATAGATGTCTTTTTAAAATATCTCGAAGTAGTATTGACAGTTTTTTTTTAATTTCACCCCTAAAGGGTGAAAAGGGGTGAATTGTGATTTCAAGGATTCCTTAATATCTCTTAGGACCAATAAGATATCGACTTGCTTTTTGCTTACAAATATTACCCATACAAATACGGAAAAATATATTTCAGGATTTTTGTCCTAATCAACCCCTAAACGGTGGATCTACAATTGGGGTGAATTATACATCCCGTCGTATTCCCTGTGTTTGTTGAGTTATAAGGGTTTTTTTTGGCACATAGGCGTATTTTCAAAATATCTCGAAATGTTTTAACAATTTTTTTAAATTTAACCCCTAAAGGGTAAAAAGAGGTAAAATGTGATTTCAAGGATTGTTTAACATTTTTTAGGACCAATAAGATATCTACTTGGTTTTTGCTTACAAAAACTACCCATGCAAATACCGAAAAACCAATTTTTGGGTTTTGTCCTAATCAACCCCTTAAGGGGTGGATCTACAATCGGGATGAATTATACATCCCGTCGCATTTCCTGTGTTCGTTTAGTTGCAACATTACTTTTTGGCACATAGGTGTTTTTTTTTTTTATTATCTCGAAATGATTTTGACATTTTTTTTTAATTTCACCCCTTAAGGGTGAAAAGGGGTTAAATGTGATTTCAGTAATTCCTTAATTCTTTTAGGACCAATAAGATATCGACTTGGTGTTTGCTTACAAAAATTATCCATACAAATGCCGAAAAACTTATTTCAGGATTACGTCCTAATCAACCCCTAAAGGGGTGATTCTACAAACGGGGTAGATTATACATCGCGTCGTATTTCCTGTGTTTGTTGTGTTATAACGTTTCATTTTGGCACATACGAGTCTTTTTAAAATGTCTCGAAATGGTTTTAACAGTTTTGTACCTTTAACAAATATCTCCCTTAAAGGGTGAAAAGATAATCCATACAAATGCCGAAAAATATATTGCAGGATTTTTGACAGTTTTCTTTCACTCCTAAAAGGTAAATTAGTATGTTTTTGTTAGAAGTAAAAAATTCGGAGAGTATATTTTTCAGTATGACGTAAGAACCCACTAAGAAAGAATTATTTCAAGTTCGACCCCTATCTGGTGAAAAGGAGTAAAATGTTTTTTCACGAATTCTTCAATATCTCTTAGGACAGATGAGATATCAACTAGATTTTTTGTTACAAAGCTTACCCATAAACAAGTTTAAAAACAAACTACGGATTTTATGCCAAGGAGACCATCAATATACCGTAGCGAAGCACGGGTTTTCAGCTAGTATATATATAAAAGGCAGTGTACTGACTGACTGACTGACTGACTCATCCCGAACCCCTTGGCCTAGAAACCTGAAATTTGGAGAGTTATTCCCTCCATGACGTAAGCACCCACTAAGCAGGGATTTTTTGAAATTCAACCCCTAAGGGGCGAAAAGGGGTGAAATATGATTTCACGGATTCTTTAATATCTCTTCGGGTCGATTGGATATCGACTTAGTTTTTGCTTACAAAGATTACCCATACAAATTCCGAAAAACTTATTTCAGGATATTGTCCTAATCAACTCCTAAAGGGGTGAATCTACAATCGGGGTGAATTATACATCCCGTCGTATTTCCTGTGTTTGTAGAGCTATAAAATTTATTTTTTGCACATAGGTGTCTTTTTAAAATATCTCGAAATGTTATTGACAGTTTTTTAAAATTACATCCCTAAAGGGTGAAAAGGGATGAAATGTTCAGTCAAGGATTCCTTAATATATCTTAGGACCAATAATATACCGACTTGGTTTTTGCTTACAAAGATTACTCATACAAATGCCGAAAAACTTATTTCAGGATTTTGTCCTAATTAACCCCTAAAGGCGTGAATCTACAAACGGGGTGAATTATACATCCCGTCGTATTTCATGTGTTTGTAAAGCTATAAAATTTATTTTTTACGCATAGGTGTTTTTTAAAATATTTCGAAATGGTATTAACAGTTTTTTAAAATTACATCCCTAAAGGGTGAAAAGGGATAAAATGTTCAGTCAAGGATTCCTTAATATCTCTTAGGACCAATAATATACCGACTTGGTTTTTGCTTACAAAGATTACTCATACAAATGCCGAAAAACTTATTTCAGGATTTTGTCCTAATTAACCCCTAAAGGCGTGAATCTACAAACGGGGTGAATTATACATCCCGTCGTATTTCATGTGTTTGTAAAGCTATAAAATTTATTTTTTACGCATAGGTGTTTTTTAAAATATTTCGAAATGGTATTAACAGTTTTTTAAAATTACATCCCTAAAGGGTGAAAAGGGATAAAATGTTCAGTCAAGGATTCCTTAATATCTCTTAGGACCAATAATATACCGACTTGGTTTTTGCTTACAAAGATTACTCATACAAATGCCGAAAAACTTATTTCAGGATTTTGTCCTAATTAACCCCTAAAGGCGTGAATCTACAAACGGGGTGAATTATACATCCCGTCGTATTTCATGTGTTTGTAAAGCTATAAAATTTATTTTTTACGCATAGGTGTTTTTTAAAATATTTCGAAATGGTATTAACAGTTTTTTAAAATTACATCCCTAAAGGGTGAAAAGGGATAAAATGTTCAGTCAAGGATTCCTTAATATCTCTTAGGACCAATAATATACCGACTTGGTTTTTGCTTACAAAGATTACTCATACAAATGCCGAAAAACTTATTTCAGGATTTTGTCCTAATTAACCCCTAAAGGCGTGAATCTACAAACGGGGTGAATTATACATCCCGTCGTATTTCATGTGTTTGTAAAGCTATAAAATTTATTTTTTACGCATAGGTGTTTTTTAAAATATTTCGAAATGGTATTAACAGTTTTTTAAAATTACATCCCTAAAGGGTGAAAAGGGATAAAATGTTCAGTCAAGGATTCCTTAATATCTCTTAGGACCAATAATATACCGACTTGGTTTTTGCTTACAAAGATTACTCATACAAATGCCGAAAAACTTATTTCAGGATTTTGTCCTAATTAACCCCTAAAGGCGTGAATCTACAAACGGGGTGAATTATACATCCCGTCGTATTTCATGTGTTTGTAAAGCTATAAAATTTATTTTTTACGCATAGGTGTTTTTTAAAATATTTCGAAATGGTATTAACAGTTTTTTAAAATTACATCCCTAAAGGGTGAAAAGGGATAAAATGTTCAGTCAAGGATTCCTTAATATCTCTTAGGACCAATAATATACCGACTTGGTTTTTGCTTACAAAGATTACTCATACAAATGCCGAAAAACTTATTTCAGGATTTTGTCCTAATTAACCCCTAAAGGCGTGAATCTACAAACGGGGTGAATTATACATCCCGTCGTATTTCATGTGTTTGTAAAGCTATAAAATTTATTTTTTACGCATAGGTGTTTTTTAAAATATTTCGAAATGGTATTAACAGTTTTTTAAAATTACATCCCTAAAGGGTGAAAAGGGATAAAATGTCCAGTCAAGGATTCCTTAATATCTCTTAGGACCAATAATATACCGACTTGGTTTTTGCTTACAAAGATTACTCATACAAATGCCGAAAAACTTATTTCAGGATTTTGTCCTAATCAACCCCTAAAGGGGTGAATCTACAAACGGGGTGAATTATACATTCCGTCGTATTTCCTGTGTTTGTTGAGCTATACAATTTCTTTTTGGCACAATTTTTTTTTTTTTTAATATCTCGAAATAGTATTGATAGTTTTTTAAAATTACGTCCCTAAAGGGTGAAAAGGGGTGAAATGTGAATTCAAGGATTCTTTAATATCTCTTAGGACCAATTTTTGCTTACAAAGATTACTCATACAAATGCCGTAAAATTTATTTCAGATTTTTGTCCTAATCAACCCGTAAAGGGGTGAATATACAATCGGGGTGAATTAAACATGCCATCGTATTTCCTGATTTTGTTGGCACATAGGTGTCTTTTTAATATATCTCGAAATAATATTGACAGTGTTTTAAAATTGCATCCCTTAAGGGTGAAAAGGGGTGAAATGTGAATTCAAGGATTTTTTAATATCTCTTAGGACCAATAAAATATCGACTTGCTTTTTGCTTACAAAGATTACCCATACAAATATAGGAAAAAAAATCAGGATTTCGTCCTAATCAACCCCTAAAGGGGTGAATCTACAATCGGGGTGAATTAAACATGCAGCCGTATTTTCTGTGTTTGTTGACTTATACCATACCTTTTTGGTACATAGGTGTCTTTTTTAAATATCTCGAAATATTTTTGACAGTTCTTTTAATTTCCCCCTAAAGGGTCAAAAGGGGTGAAATGTGATTTCAATGATACTCTGATATCTCTGAGGACCAATAAAATATCGATTTGGTTTTTGCTTATTAAGATTACCAATACAAAGGCCAAAATATCTATTTCAGGATTTTGTCCTAATCAACCCCTAAAAGGGTGAATCTACATTCGGACTTAGCTATACATCCCATCGTATTCCTGTATTTCTTGAGTCATTACATTTATTTTTGGCTGATTTGTCTTTTTTAAAAATCTCGAAATGATTTTGACAATTTTTTAAAATTGCATCCCTAAAGGGTGAAATGTGATTTCAAGGATTCTTTAATATTTCTTAGGATCAATAAGTTATGAGCGATTTGATTTTTGCTTATAAAGATTACCCATACAAATGCGAGAAACTTATTTCAGTATTTTATCGTAATCAACCTTTAAAGGGGTGAATCTACATTCGGGGTGAATTATACATCCCGTCGTATTTCCTGTGTTTGTTGAGTCATAACATTCGTTTTTGGCACATAGATATCTTTTTAAAATACCTCGAAACAATTTTGTCAGTTTTTTTAAAATTCACCCTTAAAGGGGTAAATGGGTATTTTTTATTCGATAGAAAGTTTTTTGGACATAGATAGATGAAATTCGCAAAATATATGGGTAAAAAGGGGTGAAATATGATTTCAGGAATTCCTCAATTTCTCTTAGAACCAATCAGATATCGACTTGGTTTTTGCTTACAAAGGAACGTAAAACTTAACCCCTAAAGGGATGAATCTACATTCGGGGTGAGTTATAGAAAACTTACATAGGTTTATATTAAATAGAAACCTACATAGCTTTCTATTTAAAATATTTAGTAAGCGTTTTGACAGTTTTTTAAATTTTCATCCCTAACGGGGTTAATTGGTACGTTTTATTCGATAGAACGTCCCTTGACATGAAATTTGGGAAATATATTCCCTCCATGACGTAAGCACCCACTTATACGGAACTTTTCAAAATTCGGTCCCTAAGGAGGTGAAAAGGGCTGAAATGTGATTTCAGCCCTTTCATTTTCATTTTCATTTTGATATCGAGGAATCGATATCTCTTAGGACTATTGAGATATTGACTTGGTTTTTGCTTACAAAAGTTACCCATACTTAGTTAAACTTAAACTTATTTTAAAATTTTACCCTAACCAACCCCTAAAAGGGTGAGTCTGCATTCAGGGTTTAGAACCCTTCGTATTTCCTTCGTTTGTTGAGTTATAACATTCCTTTTTGGCATATATGTCTTTTTGAAATATTTAAAAACTTTGAAAGTTTTTTTTTTACTCAGTTTGACGTAAGAACCCACTAAGAAAGGATTTTTTGAAGTTCGACCTCTATGTGGTGGAAAAGAGTAAAATGTTTTTTCACAGATTCCTCAATATCTCTTAGGACAAATGAGATATCGACTAGGTTTTTGCTTACAAAAAATCCTCTCTTAGTGGGTTTTTACGTCAAATGCTTACAAAGGTTACCCATACACATGTTTAAAAACAAACTGAGTATTTTACACTAAGGACACTAATGAGATCGTCAATGTACCGTAGTGAAGCACAGGTGCTCAGCTAGCACCCGTGCTATATATATAATCAATGTCAATGTCAATGTTAATCAATGTCAATGTCAATCAGCGTCAATGTACCGTAGCTATATATATAATATAGAATATACATATATATATATATATCTAATAAAAATAGAATATACGCCTATGTGTACATGTCCTCGGAAATCAGTTTGATAACTAAAAGTATTGCATAAGGGTCGAGATTTGATGATCGCTCTGTATAAATTGATTTATGGGACAAGTATGGGTAGTCACAGTAGTCCAGCTCTTGCTAAAACCTAAAATATCCTGTATAATGCAAAGGGATTCAATCATTACTATATCTAGAGAACGGATTTTAAGTTTCTGATTTTTTTTTTCATTTTTAAAAGCAGCAACAGTGTTTATTAATATATGCACTAATGTGAATCATTTAATATCAAGTTTTTTATGTTTGTTTTTGTTTGTTTTTTTACAATTTTAAGCATTTTTTTACTTTTTGTGTTAATTAGAGCTTTTTTATATTTACCGAGATTAATTTTTATTGTACAAGCAATAAATGAAAATAGTTTACAAAATTAAGATGTGAAGTAAAATTTAAAGGCGTTGAATCACTATGATTAAACGCATTTCTACGATAATATTATGTTCTCGGGTGTTTCCCGATTTCGCTGGTTTGAACTCGCAGCGAATATTGTACACTGCAAGTGTGTCTCTGTTAGTTTTGCTATTGCCTTTCTAAGTCTTGTACAGTGTTTTATTAAATACTATTTTAGTGTAAAGTTATTTATTGTTCTAAAATGCTCAAACAAAAACATTATTTTGTCAAGCCTGCGTAAAAATGGACTGTCGAAAAAAGCTTTTCTACATATATGAATATTTTATGAAAATGATTACTATGGTTACTTATGAGATTTTTATAATATGACCGTAGTTGACCATTTACTTAAAGCTTACTAAGCTTTCAGAAATTGGCCCTTAGTGGTTAATTGTTTTCAACAGGAGAGGTTTTACCTCTAGTTTTGTTAGATTTTTAATTTAAATGTATTGTGTTTTTTTTCTTGTACTATTTAAATAAATTTCGTTATTTTGGAAACGCTGTTTTTTTTTTTACTTTGTTTATGCTTTTTGTTGTCTATTCCATGCTTGTTTGGCACATTTTTGTGCTTCTTTGAAACTTTTTTGCCATGTTTTTCGTGTTTTTTTGCCAAGTTTATGTGATTCTTTTGCCATATTTCTGTGCTTTTTTAATTATTTTTTGTGCTTATTTATCGATAGCATGAATGCGGGCATAACTGATGTTAATATCAAATTCGTAACAAAAATAAATACTGTTAACCATATTTGGCGAAAAATAGCAAAAATACTAATGATTGATCATTAGAAAATTAGGGTGCCTACCTGATGGCTGCTTGGTGCAATTGTTGGTGTATTGGTACTGTCGTATATATTGTCGTAAATGTAAAGTAAGCGTCTAAAGTTCGGGTTATGTTTGCAATTAAAGTGTTGAATATTTAAAAAATATTTATATTTTCAAACATGAATAGTAGTTCTGTAAACTTTCGTATATAACAAATACGTTTTCCAAGATGAATGAAATGAATATCTGTTTGCAAAGTAAGATTCTGACGCTTTTTGATGTAAGGGACTGAGCGCGCTCATTAAAAGAAAACTACAGTTCTGGGCCGAATCCCTTGAGAGTCGCAGCCTTGGAATTTTGTTTTCCACTTATGAAAGTTTTACAAGAAGAACTTCAATCGGAGTTACCATAGGGCGTAGTGGATTACATTCGAGAGCACCTACGATGTCTGAGCGCTCCTTTGAAAAATGTTTGAAACAATAATGTTGATTGCTGGTACTAGTTGTCCATTATCGTTAAGAGTACGCTAGAACGTTTTTAGCGTTCGTCCAAACTACCCTAATCCGTGGCTATACGTGCCAGCAATATGACCACACTTCCAGTCGTCGCGATAAACAGCCTATCTGCGCAACTTTTAGACAGAATAAACATGATGTTGACAACTATCCCAATACTCCAATTTGCTTTAATTGTAAATATACACATATCTCCACATCACGTCACTTCCCAACGTATCTAAAAGAAAAGGAAATTCAGACCATTCAAATACGCGATAGGCTTACGTATGAAGACACCAAGAAAAACTTAGGGAAATAGCGCCAGCTTTATTTTTGAGATCGTTTGCACAAGTTGAAACGAAACAAAATATTAATGTGTGTTATGTTTTATGTATTTTATTAAATTCTAATACATGTAAGAAGATATGGAATAAATATGAGAAGTACAAGTTATACTCTGCATGCAAAAGTAACAACAAGTCTTTTTATGATATCCCAAATCATCACAAGGTGTAGCCAGTAAAATCAGACTGAGGTTATTCCTTGTCAACCATCTATACAAGCAGTTAAGATGCTCTTAGAGATACGGGAAATGGGACATCATAACCTGGGGATTCAGGTTCAAAACAGAAACCACAAATAGAACGAACCTACATGAGTTCTTCTAAGAAAAGAAAGGAAGAGAGAGAACCTAGCAACTTTCCTCAAATTAACGGCAACCACCCTCAGGTTTTCATCTCACCGATATCTATATCAACAATGGAACCGGCGGCTAATACAAAATTAGTTGTTTCTCACTGAATAGCAGTGGCAAACAAACCATCAAAAAAGAGAATAGTGAAAACACAAAATCAACTAGACAAACCAACAAGACACAGGTCGATAAAATGACAGTTGATCTGCAAACTAAGAACAAGCCCAGGATAATAAGATCGCGTCCAACTTTACCTAAACAAAAATTATCATTGATTCTAGGAAATGTAACGATTTCATCGCTATGCAGAATTGCAATTGCTACTCTCAGATTTTACGCATTCATGTGTCTGTCCGCAGAAAACTGATTTCACTCTGTGTTACAAATTACTTGATTGGCGAAAGTGCTTGTAACGGCGTAGCAATTTTCGTTAAGGGTTTTGTACCACGAACCTGTAGACATCGACACTGAAATATAGGTGTAATAACCTTTGTTATCATTGTTTATACACTTTTGTGTAATTATAATTTTTTTTTTATTTATTTATGGATTTATTTTTGTGGCCTTTGCTGCTTCGGAAAATTATAATTTATTAATTATTTATTTAAATGTCACTTATTTATTAAAAAAAACACAACTGTTGTCATGGCAGGTCCATGACAACAGTCAACAACCAATATTTTACAATTTTTCCATTGTTAACACCATGACAATAGATTATTAGAGTTCGTGTTAAACTTCATATCATTAGATGACTTATATCTGATTCATCTCTACGTAAAAGAAAATATCGTTTCAACATGTTTTGTCGATCTCCAACAGAGGTCCAAACGATAGCTTTTCAGAGAACTAAAGCACAAGATGAGTGGATTGTAATATATAGTAAGCACTCCACCATCAAAAGTTAGACTTTTGGTAAACGGCAACATAGTTATATCTAAAATCGAGATTTGTAATACCTTTGCAGCAAACCTTGTATTAAACTCCAGTTCTTTCCAAAACTTTCCACCTGAGTTTATAATAATAATGAAAAAAACTCTTAAATTCCTTTACGAAATTGGGAGGTAATTTGCTGTTTACTCGCGATGCGTTGGAGTTTGCGATATCAAGGTTTGGACCTTGAGAGTAATCTTTGGAGATAACTCTTTTGGGGGCCGATCGTTCCCGGACATTACCATTACCCTCCAAAACTAAACAACCGCAGTCCTTTTACAAGTTTAATTAATTAGAACCTTATAACTTATTATTATTTTTTATGTTATATTTTATCATTATAATAAAACGTTCTTGTTCAAGTATGTGTTTTTTTACAAGTTACATACGAGTACATGCCTATAAACAAATCTATTAAAAGTGAAATATGTCAGGGACTCTTTCTAGAACAGGACTCCGTGGGACAAAAAGTTTAGAAAAGCCTGGTTTAACCCTGTAGAGGACTGTTTTCCCTGTAGAAATCTGGACTTTCATGTGATCAACTCTTCTTCAACTCTTATGATGGTACTGCTGACACTGATAACATGATTTCTTATTATAACTGAGGATGTTTTACTATAAACATAATAATTTTTGGATTTGGAAAATTCTGACGTCGTATGGAAAAAAATGCTTAAATTAGCTTAAATCGATATTTAAATCTCAAACAACAGAAAAAAAACTCTGTTTCGCAGGTCTGTCTAATGTGATTAGTTTAACGGTTCGTGCAGTTTGGAGAAAATTAATAAGCAACTCAAGTCTTTAATTTGCAAGCATAATACTAGCATAAAATGTCACTCTTTGTCGGGGAAGTATTAAATCTATAATAATTAATGATTTTTATAACACTATGCTATTCGGAATTTGTTGCATTTCCCTATGGAGCCAGCTGCGTTAATTAATATTTTGTATGGCATTCAATATTGTAAAAAAACATAAATTAACCTCAGTTATACGTAAAACAATGTATATAAATGAATTGTTTTATTGTATAAACCAGAAATTAATGTGAAATATGATATTTTTCAAACAATACGTTCATCATGCAAAGATTCTCTCGTAATATTTCTCTCCAAACGTGTTTTGTTTTTCAAAATTATAATATTGTTAAACCCAAAAGAGATATTTTGTATGTAAAAATAGTAAGGCTTAACAACATTGACGATTTTTTTATAGGATGAACAGCTTTAGCATCGTAATAAAAATGATTATTTACTATTATTATTATTTATCATACATTTATGTACGGTGCATCGCCGATAGTTTCAATATCGTTTGCACTTGTATCGAGTGTATATGTTATGATTAATTTGATAAATTGTAGATTATTAATAATCACCATATTAATCAAATTAACAGCAATATATATAGTTCTAGGCACTATGCTGTAGTCTTGCGTTTTATGTCGTCAGAGCACAGTAGTTCAATCTTTTTTTGACGGACTCGCTAAGTAATCTGAACGGTATCCAAGATCCAGATCCAGTACATCCTTTTGTAGTAAAGATTCGGCTGCTACATCATAATCTAAATTTTCTCAATGTGAGGGTAGAATTACTTGGGATACATTGACATACTGGTATATAAAAGCACCGAAGAATCTGTGTCCAAAATCTGTTAGCGAGTTTCGTAATTCCAGATTATGTAAAAAGTTAACTGGAACAACTGGTGTTGGCTAAATGGCAGAATGCGTAGAATACCATTCATTTTAGTTGTAGTAGATGTTAATGTTAATATCTCCTTTACATTAACCGCAGGGTCCTTCCTACACGACCTACGGTGGAGAAGCAACCGCTATTATTACGCCTCAGTATTTGTATGAAAAAAGTGTCACGTTTAGCTGGTTTATTTGAATACTTTCCTCAACCTCAAGACCTCCCATAAAATGAGTTCATAATCCTTGAGCGATGTCGGATATGAATTCTACATGTTCGCTAGCTGGTTGCATTGATTCTTAGGATGAATATTAGGGTTATTCAAATTAAAATCAATACTTTAACGAAACTACTTTAATTGCGATTACGGGTTTAAAATTTACTTTATTATATATTTTAGACTTACAATTATTTTGTAAGCAGCTTATCTATTTTAGAGAGACATATTCATAGCACGCAAAACATATGACAGGCCTTTTACACTCTAGCAATAATTTGTGGAATGGACCCAAAGACTCTTTCTTATAGATTTTTGAATATTATGTCTCCATGTCTTAAGCTGCACACTTCAGGGTAGACGTATATATAGAATTACTTGTTATCAATACTTGATTCGAGTGAACACTGTAAAGGTTTTTAACTCATCTTGGACAAAACCTGGCTTTTGAACTTGTGTTAAGCTCATGACTGTTACCATTGAACTTCCCTCGCAACGTGCCAGTACTCAACTGAAAAAATTCCGTATAACTAGAACATCTGGTCTATTTCAACACTTATATGATAATTTATCGGTAATAATTTAGATAGATATGTCAATAATTTAGATATAAAACTAACTAAAATTATTGTTTATATTTTCAAGACGAGGATCGTTTTCCACATCTGGTCCAAATAGGTTTAATGTAATATTTGACACTTTTGTAAGATAATCTAGAATTTAAGACACCCTTTCCATGTTCTTGTTCATATTATAGTTTTAAATTATACAAATAAACATATCTGCACTTATATTAAAACCCCTTTTTAATAAACAGATTATTTTTATCTTTTAATTCTTCTTGTTTGGGCACTGTCAGTTGGTTTGACTTTTGGCCTCACTCACATGTCCTCCATCTTAATCTGTTAATTATCAGGTCTTTCCATGCATCCTGTATACTAATACTAATAAGATCTTCGGTTAGCTGATCTCTCCACCTCTTGCACGGTCTTCCCGCAGGTCGATGGGATTAAATGTATCTACTATTTGATTATTGCAATAGAGCTGCCCATTAGCTTACGATTAAATATATGCGACTAAAGAATAATAGGGTCAAAAGTCGTAATTTTTAAGGAAGAAAGTTGGTCATTATTATTTTGTAAAGACACCCTGTATATCTTACCGCGCGGCCTCTATAGAACTCGAGAATAATTCCAGACGTTTCCTGTATGTCTCGATTCCTCGGTACGACACCTTGCCATATAAGGTCGCAACATGTTATACTTGACAACAATCTTGCTGTATAATAGCGAAAGCGCAACAGAGCTTCATTGTAATGCAGGCTGGCACATTGGTTTCTCAGACCTACTACAAGGTTCATTTAAATTAAAAACGCAAGCTTTTACGTGGCCAGCATACTGATTGGGTTTTTTTTTTTTTTTTTAATATAAAGGCACAAGAAATATAACTTTTTGTGAAATTGTATATTTTGCCTATTGTAGATTAGTGATGGTTCGTGAGAATTTCTAATGGAGAGGCTGCAACCAGAAGCATAACCAAGTTTTACTTTTGCGGGGAATGTTATTAAGACGGGCGTCGAAAAATATAATTATTTTTATCCATTTTAAACTTTTAAAATCTAAAAATGGATAACCCAGAAATAATATAAAAAATATGCAAAAATACAGAGTGAGCCATAAGTTTTTGCACTTTTATTATTCCTCCTTTGGGCGAGAGACAGTCACGCGGTGGGCCGCACGCGAGTGCTCGTTTTTTGGAAATTTAGTCGCAATGGGCCGCTTCACAGAGGACCAACGCACGTTCTGTGTGAAACATTTTTACAAAAATAACAATTTCTACGTAATTGTTCGGCGCCTGTTTCGAGCTCATTTCCGATTACAAAATTCTAAGCAGTGTACCAGTATAAGTTCAATTAAATCGTGGATCAAGTAATTCGAGAGAAAGACCGGTTCAACCCTAAATGAAAAAAAAAAAAAACAGACGGCCACGGAGATGGAAGAGCAAAGAGAGCATCCAGGCTTGTTGATGCGCAAGCGTTCGGCTGCTTTGACGATAAACTACATTCACAATAAACGTGAGATGACGTCACACTTGGTTTATTTAAGTACCAACGTTATGATATGTTTTAATCAACATCAATCCATAACTCAGTTAGTACATTTATTTATTTTATGTTGGTAATTTTATACAATGTTGTCGGTTTTAAATTGGATAGTTCAATCGTTATTTTGACGTCAGGTTGACGTTTAGTGAGAAATTAAGTGAGGTTATATTTTATACTTTTTAAATATATTTGTAATTTAAAAGTAAAAATGCCCAAAGCTCTTAGTAGCCGTGCTCAAAGGATGGTTTTGTCTCTTATTAATTATTTTGAAAGAGAGCGAGACAATGGTGGACCTTTAATGGATGTGAAATGTGTCAGAGATGTGAGTAAATATAAAATTTAGTTTATATCTATGGTCTTTTCACTTGAATATATTTCTACAAATAATTGTTAATTAACTTTTTAGAGTTGCGGCTGCTTTATATGTCAGTATTTCTAAAGTAAATAAGATGGTATTACAACAAGTGAGAAATGAAACTGTCAGTAGCCCGAAAAAGAATCGAACACATACTAAATCTGTTGTAGAATTAGACAATTTTACAACAGTTGGGATACGTAATGTAATTTATGAGATGTACCGTAATAGTAAGGATACAACATCTCTACGTGAGGCCTCTTAATAAATTAATTTGATTTTAGGGGAGCATGTTACTGTCGACACTATTAATATAAAATTACATGAAAGGAGACTGTATGATGGTGGAAAGACTTCCCTTTGGAAGATTTTAAGAAATATAGGTTTTAAATATAAAAAGGACGATCCAAGACGTGGTCTAATGGAACCTTCCCAAATCGTTCAATCAATATCAAATTTTAGCTTGATTGTAGCAACAGTTTTCGAGATATTGGTCGAGTTAAATTTTTAAAATTGCAATGGTACCTTAGTAAACTACCATTTCTAACAGAGCGATTGAAACCAAAATTTAAGTGTTTTTTAAAACTCATAAAAGAGTTGTAGATATCAAATTTTAGCTTAATCGTACCAACAGTTTTCAAGATATTGGTCGAGTAAATTTTTAAAAATTGCAGTGGTACCTTAGTAAACTACCATTTCTAACAGAGCGATTGAAACCAAAATTTAAGTGTTTTTTAAAACTCATAAAAGAGTTGTAGATATCAAATTTTAGCTTAATCGTACCAACAGTTTTCAAGATATTGGTCGAGTAAATTTTTAAAAATTGCAATGGTACCTTAGTAAACTACCATTTCTAACAGAGCGATTAAAACCAAAATTTAAGTGTTTTTAAAACTCATAAAAGAGTTGTAGATATCAAATTTTAGCTTAATCGTACCAACAGTTTTCAAGATATTGGTCGAGTAAATTTTTAAAAATTGCAGTGGTACCTTAGTAAACTACCATTTCTAACAGAGCGATTGAAACCAAAATTTAAGTGTTTTTTAAAACTCATAAAAGAGTTGTAGATATCAAATTTTAGCTTAATCGTACCAACAGTTTTCAAGATATTGGTCGAGTAAATTTTTAAAAATTGCAATGGTACCTTAGTAAACTACCATTTCTAACAGAGCGATTGAAACCAAAATTTAAGTGTTTTTAAAACTCATAAAAGAGTTGTAGATATCAAATTTTAGCTTAATCGTACCAACAGTTTTCAAGATATTGGTCGAGTAAATTTTTAAAAATTGCAATGGTACCTTAGTAAACTACCATTTCTAACAGAGCGATTAAAACCAAAATTTAAGTGTTTTTAAAACTCATAAAAGAGTTGTAGATATCAAATTTTAGCTTAATCGTACCAACAGTTTTCAAGATATTGGTCGAGTAAATTTTTAAAAATTGCAGTGGTACCTTAGTAAACTACCATTTCTAACAGAGCGATTGAAACCAAAATTTAAGTGTTTTTTAAAACTCATAAAAGAGTTGTAGATATCAAATTTTAGCTTAATCGTACCAACAGTTTTCAAGATATTGGTCGAGTAAATTTTTAAAAATTGCAATGGTACCTTAGTAAACTACCATTTCTAACAGAGCGATTAAAACCAAAATTTAAGTGTTTTTAAAACTCATAAAAGAGTTGTAGATATCAAATTTTAGCTTAATCGTACCAACAGTTTTCAAGATATTGGTCGAGTAAATTTTTAAAAATTGCAGTGGTACCTTAGTAAACTACCATTTCTAACAGAGCGATTGAAACCAAAATTTAAGTGTTTTTTAAAACTCATAAAAGAGTTGTAGATATCAAATTTTAGCTTGATTGTAGCAATGGTTTTTGAGATATTGGTAGAATAAATTTTTAAAAATTGCAATGGTACCTTAGTAAACTACCATTTCTAACAGAGCGTTTGAGTCCAAAATTTAAGGGTTTTTTAAAACTCATAAAAGAGTATTAGATATCAAATATGATGGGTGATATTTCTATTACGTACTTTTATCTGTATATTGTGTTTGTATATTTTAAAAGGTTTTATAATTTGTAATGTAAGTGAACAAAAACAATATTTAATTTTGTATCTTGGTCGGTACACTAATATTATATATGATTAATAAAATATATTCTATTTACATTTGTTACGTTCTTTTTTTTTGTAATTTTAACCTACAGGTCTGTTACGTAGAACGGTTTATTATCATCGAAAAATAATTTTAGCATACTCATGAAATTTACACTTGCAGCTAGTGGCAATAAACTGTTCGACTGGAAATAATATTTGAATATTCATTATTCGAAACAAAATTGTATCTAACATCTGAAATTCAAAAATTTCTATCCGAATAATAAAAAATTTGACTCTTTATCATTGCTTTCCGATATCATTTAGTGAGTGTAGAAAGTAAGCTCGGAGCGTTCGAGAAAAGGTCTAAACACGTTTATTTGAGCGGTCTGGAGTTAAAAAGTGTGACTCGTAACACTCCGCGTTTGCTTCCCGAACCCGCTGTGTCAATGTGACACCAGGCGAAAAAATAAAGTAAATTGTATTAAAAGAACACGACACATTTCTAAAAACAAATATTTCTGATGATTCTTATACACTGAAATTTATTATTTTTTTTTTAAATACTACATTACACACTTAATATAATATAAACCATAAATTTCGCGACAAATCGGTTAGAAAGAACTGCTGTGCGTCATAATTTACATTAATTCTTTTCCTCCATAGGAAATATTGGTTTTCAATATATTTTTACAAATTGTTCTATATAACCTAACTTTTTTTGACACTTTACGAATTGGCAACAAGATGAGTTTTTCAACTGTGACGTCATTTCAGAGTTACGGTAAATGGAGTTTACCCAGATCAACTGCGTCGAATGTTGAAATTTGATTTAAAATTACATCCATACAAAATCCAGTTGGTGCTGGATTTAAAACCCAATGATTTGATTTTATGAAAAACATTCGTTGACACAATTCTAGAACGGTTTACCATCTTTAACAACGTTTTATTTTTGGACGAGGCTCATTTTCAACTAAACGGGCATGTTAATAAATAAAATTGCAGGTTCTGGAGCAGAGAAAATTCTCTCCGACTCTCCATTTTCCAAAAGTGACGGTTTGTGTGGCTATGTCATCAAAGGGCATTATCGGTCCTTACTTCGGCATACGTGGCAATTCTGTCACTGTTACTGTTAGATGTTAAGAGAATATCTCCAACCGCAGTTGCAGCAATTCCCCGGGTGCAACAAGAGGACTTGAATGCAGCAAGATGGATTGACTGCTATACATCCAATATGACTATACCGGTGGTGAAGGAAATGTTCCCTAATAAACTGATATTGCACAGAGGCGACATAACATGCTCCTCTACCCTCGTTTCCCAGTCTTGACACCCTCTAATTTTTTATGGTGTTATCTGAAAAGTCGAGTTTTCTTGAATATACCAGCCACAATACCCAAACTTGAAACGAATATTCGTCGAATATTTTAAACGAATATATATAGAGATAGACGACATCCCGCGCGCTTTGTGTCAAAGAGTTTTTCAAAATCTTGGTGCTAGATTCTAGGAATGCCAGCAGCAAGTTGGTGGACATTTAGTCGACACAATTTTTAAGAAATGATTTTCCAGTTTGTTTTCTTTTAATTAACTAAACATTCATTTCCACACGTTTTGTAGTTTTTTTAAATTTTTTTATTTAGTTATTAAAAATGCAAAATCTTATAGCTCATCTGTAAGTTATTCATCAATTGCAAACTCGTAAATATTAATATATATATATATGTTTAGAGAATATAAAATAAAAACATATATACACGATTTAATGCCTGCATTTATTTAGTTTTGGAGAGGCTGTAGACCATATGAACTAGCCGCCCCTGCTTTAGATTATTTTTAACTAATTATTATTGCTACTAACTCTAACTGCCAACTTATTGAAATAATCTTTATTGAAAACAAATGCGTTCCCTAGAATCCCAAAAGGAGATTCGACATCATTCCGTGAACTTCTTGGATTATTTGCTTTTGTTGGAATTCAGGAACGGTTCTTGTTGACTTTGTTTTCGGATCCAATCAACCCACTTTTTTGCTTCATAACTGCCCGTTAATCATGAAAACTAAAAAATTACATCTACCATGGTTTTATATTTCAAATCCTACCGACTGCGTCAAATTAGAGAATGATGTACGGACCTGCGTTCAAAAATTATTTTAAACGGATTTATATTAAAAAACGCAAATGACATGGATATAAGTCATGGTTTAGCGTATGAAAGCATCCTCAACCAACTTGACTTTGGTAAAGTCTGTACAAGTTGGGTGCCTACAAAACTAACGGAATTGCGCAAACAGTAATATTGCTAAGCTAATGAAGATAACGGTTTCTTCGAGAAAAACTGGATCACAATCCCACCACCAAGAATTAGTAAGGAGTTAATCAGTAAGGCATGAAATGGAAACATTCTTAACGACAGAAAAAAGTTAAAACCCAACAGTGGGAAAAGGGATGCTAACTGTGTTTTGCTATTCCAAGGGCCCATACTGACCCAAAACAAAGAAAGAGGCACAACGGGAGTCAATATTCGTTATCTACCCTCGTAAAACCAGTTCGAAAATTTTCTAGTAAGCTATCAAAAAGCGATTATTTTTAATTAGTGATTTTCTATCTACTTACAAAAAAATTAAATACCAACAAACAATGTGACTAGCATGTTAGTCAAGATACGAGCATCCTATGTTTAATAATAAGCATCCCTCTTATTTTTTCGCTAGCGAGTTGTCGCAAAATATTGCCAGTTATAATGCCTAAAATTTTTGAGGACTGCTCGTTTCTCTGAGACGCATAACGAACTAAAACCATTCAAGCAAAACGCCGAGGACTGTTATCAAGAGTGATTGTGTTGCAGCAAGACAATAGCCGCCCACATTCTGCTGCGAAAACTGTTAAACCTCTTCAGGAATTGAATTTTGAGATATTACAACATCTCCCATATAGTCCCGACATCGCATCTATGGAGTCTCATTTCTTGGATAAACTAAACTTACGAAGCCGACGATTTTCCTCAGACCAAGATTTGAAAGAACCTCAGCAAAGTATGGCTCATCACCACTTAATCAAAAACATTTTATTCAGCGGACATAACGAAGCTTGTGCATTGATGGACCATGTGGCAATTTATAAGCAAGAGGACTATGTTGAAAGATGTTGTAATTTTAAATCTCTATCAGTGCTTTAATAAATTTTATACACATAATTTGGAGAATTAAAGCCGCCAGGGTATGTATGAAAGTTTTTTTTGGCTTGACTTTTTTTACCTTTCGTCTTATTTATAAATATTGTTCATCAACATGTACTTCAATCTTACGCATCAACCAAATAAGCGATGCAAACAAAAAATATCGTATTATCACCAATAGTAATACTAATCCTAAGAATCATTGCAACGAGCTAGCGAACATGGAGAGTTGATAGCTGATATCGCTCGGGAATTATAAATTCGTATGTGGAAGCGCTTGAGTTTTGAGGAATGTATTCATATAAATTAATCAAATGTGACATTTCCTTCACGTTTAAACAGCTTTTTAATATTTTTGTTTGTATTGTTTACTTTATTAACGAGCGCTCAAAATATTTTAAGAATAAAACAATTTTTCCAGTTTTTGCAATCTAATAGTATACAAATATAACTCAAAAATATATGCTACAAAATTGTAGCGTTATTCCTGATGTAAGTCAGGAAAAACTACTCTTAGAATGTGGACTGTACGCTGGCTGCGGTCGTTCGGGTAAACAGGTGTAAAAGGGGAGTAACAAAATGGCGCAACGGAACTTAATTCTCAGTGATGTTTTAATGAGTCGAAGGAGCCCTTTATGTCATCTACTACTGCACCAACTGGCTGTGGGAGGTTTTGATACAAGAACAACTCACACAACACAGCTGAGCCTTATAAGCATTCCCGCTCTCGTAGTTCGAAAATTACAAAAAGGGTGAGACGAAAAACTGACCGAAGTCAGCGGTCGTGGCTGTAATAACATAGGAAGTACAAAAAAACTAGAGTGGTAGCGTTAACTGTCTATAACGAGAGACAATTGACCATTCTTACAAATAAAACATGGTTTCTCCTACCAAAAATCCCCTCCTAAACTTAATGAAATAAAGATGAAGATTTAAATGCGGTGGAGCGAATACAAATAATAACATTTGTTGAACAGGCTGCCATTTGAAAAAAATATTTTTACTCCATCCTCTGTGGTAGGAATTGAATGAATCTAATATTTTATAAGAGCAATACATCAATTACTTTAGCTTATAATTAAAGTCTATTAAGATCAAAAGTAGTATATTTTAAAATAAGATAGTTATGGGTCATTTATGAGTCAGATCTTTTATAGAAACAATATATAAAATGAATCCCTTCCCATTATATGGAAATTGATACAATTTTAGAATAGCTTCATTAGTTTAATATCTATGATAATTCTTTAACAGACTTAAGTTAAATTGGAGAGTATTTCAAATTTGATGATGATGGTATTATATAGTTGACAGGTTTCATAGTTGAATAGTTTATACATTACTTGCCTTCCTAACATCTCCACTAACTTATCTATTCATCTTTCTCTCACACATCTTCAAACAAACAAACATGAAACTTACATTATATCTCACGTGAGGGTCAACGAGAACGTTGCTTCTCGCAACTATATTCACTGTTATGTTGTCTTGATCCCTTTACAATCTTCACGGATGAAATGGGGCATAAACTGTGATGCAGTGTTTCTTAACTACTGTGCTAGGATGGAGTGTACGATGGAGAGTTGTACAGAATATATCATTCTCTGTTTATTATTTATGGAAATTAAGGAAATATTGTTAAATAATGAGTGTCTTACTTAAAATATTATGTACTTAAGCAAGTTAGGAATTTTAATTAGATTTTACGTCTATTTCTAAAAGTTCAATAAAAACCTTAACCGTAAAAATAAAGACAAATTTTTTAATTTTATTCATCCTTTGGCATCTTCTAACCAAAATTCGTAAGAACTTGATCAATAGTCACGCATCTGTTCTGAATAACTATGCCACAGACACGTTTAATCTTGTCACGGCTAGTCAATATGCATGGAAATTTTTGAATTTGTCAATCTATTTGTAAAAAAGCACTAATTCCATACTAGACTGCAAGGCTTCGATGGTTCACAATGACGTGGAGTGGCTATATTAATTTCATGAAAACTTACAACCGGAGGCAGCTATCAAGTTGAAACTAGATAAACATATAACGGATTATTAATTACTTACCCTCGTAGGTATTTTCATTTAGAGAATTTTTAAACATATGCTCATTAAAACATCTATTGTGCAATAGGGAAATTTTGATAACAGAAGAAGGCATCTACAATGGTGTCTACATTGTGCAAATTTACTCTTGTATTGTAGGTTGCCTGATTTAAATATAAATTTAATTTAATAAATTTAAATCGACATAAACAAATTTGTTATTTTGTTTTTATTACTTCTCAACACAGGGGTGACTAAATATAATTATACTATAACTGAAAACCAGTAAAATAAAAAAAAAATATGCTCAAAAAGCAAATAAAACAAGACAGCCAACAACATTTTCTTTTCCTGCAAAAGAGCAAGCCATATTACAATTGTCGACTCCAAAAATATACAATTCGCATCTAAAATATTTAATAATCGAATCTGTCTTTATTTACCCAGCAAAGAAATCGTCAATACACTAATAGAAAATCATAAAACTATTGAAATTAATAACCACAACAAAGAAATAGACAACTAATAACACCATTTAAAAAAAAGTGTTATCGAACTGTCCATCCATTCCAAATACATCTATCCTCTTTCTTAAGTTTTCAACCCATAGGTTGATTTGCAGCATTTCTTCATGTTTCCCTGTTCTCAGTCTTCCATTATCTATTTCATGTACTCTAGCTTTGGTCTGCCCCTACTGTTTTTTCCCTAGACTGTTCCTTCCAGTATCGTTTTCACCAGGCCTTCGTGTCTTATAATATGTTCAATCCAAACATCCCTTCTCTTCTGCAACATCTTCCACATACGTGGTTCCTCTTCAATTTGCCTCAATACTTCTTCCTTTGTTACTCTATCTACCCATAGTATTTACAACATTCTTCGATAGCACTACATTTCGAACGCTTTTATCCTTTTTTTTTTGTCGCTCCTATTGTCCAAGTTTCACTTCCGTACAGCAAGATGCTCCAAACTAAGGTTTTTAACAGGTTTTTTCTCAGTATTTTATTTATGTTGTTAGATGTGATTATTTTTTATTAAATGCTACTTTTGCTTGAATTATTCGGCATTGTATTAGGTATTACTACAACATGGCATAAAACACATATGTGCTATGCATTTTCAGAGGGCTGGCTTGCAAGAGGATTTTTCTACTCTCATATATGAAGTTTCAGAAGACAAATATATACATCACCTGGAAGTAAAATAATACAAGACAGTATTTTATTTACATATGAAGAAACTGAGTACTGGATCTTTTAAGCGGCAACAAAATAAGACATATACCTTAAAAATGCGAATTCTATCTACAAAAACAAACCAAAATACTGCAAAATCTGAAAAAGTACAAACAAAAATCAGCGTCCATAAACTTGGAACCAGGGATGGGGACTCGGCAGAAAAACTACCGACTCCGACTCCCAACTCTGACTTCGACTCCGACTTCGACTCCGACTCCGACTCCGACTCCCGACTCCTCTCACTCTAAAATCGTAAAGTCTATTCCAAATGTTTAAGAGGGCCTAAATGATTATTTTATTTTCTTGTTATCACTTAAGCTCACTTTTCAACGATCGAAGTGGACTTTTGTTAGACAAAATGATAAAATGCTTAATTCAATCGTTAAGTTAGTAAATTTCAATATCTAGTTCCGCTAAAACTAAAGAAACAGACCATACTTACATAAAATATCTTGGGTTGGGGTGAGCTGCTTTTAGTCATTTTCATTTGATCTTGACTTTTTGTGTCATTTTTAATAAAAATTTTCGAATAATGTTTTCATAAGCTTTTATTGTAATTTATATATTTTATTTTTCGTAACACGTCACTTTTTCCTTTTGACATTTAGATTTTGGCTGCCAACATGAAACATGAAATAATCACGGAGCTCGTTACAACTAAAAGTCCAGTTTAGTTCCGCTTAAACATAATAAACAGAGTATACAGAAAAAGATAAATTGGACATGAGTAAAAACAAATATTTTAACTGCATCGTATTAATCTGTTAATACGAGCAGTACGAATATTAATCAAATTTTAAACTGTAAAGCATAAAGGAAACTAGGTAAAACCGGTATTGAATATTTTTAATTTCAGTTTTGTTCTTGAATAGTGAACAAAATAGTACCTGTTTCTGTTCTTTGAAAAAATCTGGTAATATGTGTATTTTTATTTCGTTTTCGGTTTGTTCTCATCCTTGATCAAAATTGAATTAAAGAGTCGGGAGTCGATAGCTTTTTCTGACTTCCGACTCCGACTCCTTCAAAAAGCTTCGACTCCTCGACTCCCGACTCCGACTCCCCATCCCTGCTTGAAACCAGATAAAAATCCCATCGAAACAACCAGTACCAATGACAGCAATAATAGTATAGTAGAAAAGGACACAGGAAACAATATAGAACCAAACATAAATTTAAACAAAAAAAATAAAATAAAAATGTACTAATAATGCAATAACTACAGCTCAGATAGACAATGCAGTTAAACAGCACAGTAAAAAACAAAAAAATCAAATATAGAAAACAGATCAAGATCCCGAAGCCCTGTTAGTCAAACAAAAATCGATAAACCACTAGCTTCTGTGTATGAAGAAATAGCAAGAGAAAAATTGATACTGCAATGGAAAGCGATACCGTCAAATAAGCTCCGAACAATTCAGGACAAAATTGCAAAATGGCATATCTTCTAGATACTGAACTGAGAAATAAAATATGGTCGTATTAATATTATGGGTACCGGAAAGTTTTTTCGTTTATTCAGTATTATTAAAATAGAAACAAATTGAAAGAAAAAAATTTTTTATTGAGTAAAATAGTTTCCACCGTGATCTGTAACACTCTGACATCTATCAGGAAGAGAAAATATTCCCGAGATATAAAATTCCCGATTTTTTTAAGGAAAAAAATATTTAATGGTCATATCTCTGTAGGTCTTGTTTGTAAGTGTCCTGTTTCTTACAAAGTGTTCCAGTGACCGAAATAAGTGATATTTGGAGGATACAATGTCTGGTGAGTAGGGTGGGTGTGTTAGAACCTCTCAACCAAGCTCGGAAATTTTTTCACTTGTCTTTTTTAATGAATGAGGTCGGTCATTGTCGCATTGAAAAATAATTTCTCTTCTATTCACAATTTCTGGCCGTTTTCTGGTCAAGTTCGGATACAATCGATCCAGTTGTTCACAGTAGAGATTAGAATTAACTTTGCCCCAATTTTAACATCTCATAATAAATTATTTCTTTATAGTACTTGCCAGAACGAAGTTCATCATCCAATTATAAATTTCCTGATTTCAATTTTTTAAACCACTGTTACACTTAGTTTATCACCATAAACAGTGTAAATGTTTTTTGTAACAATTGTAGCAGATTTTTTTTAAAAGTACTCGTACAACATTAAACAGCGTAAAAAATGTTTTGATGAAAATTCTTCCGCCATTTTAAAATGAAACGAAAAAAATAATTAGGTACTCAAGATAGCAGAGTTGAACCAAAACGCAAAAGACGTCTTTCAAGTTCGCATACTGTATTAATAATAAAATGGAAAGAATTTTCCGATACCCCTAGTCAAGGGCGGACTTTGGCCTAGGCAAACTAGGCAACTGCCTAGGGCCCGTATTTTTTTGGGGCCCGCAAGACTGTTTTATTATACATTTTTCTCTTATTTTATAATTTTTTTAACTAGTAAGGCCTGCAATGAGAACCTAGCCTAGGGCCCCGATTTTCCTTAGTCCGTCATTGCCCCTAATATGTTATTATATATTTATATCTGTCACTGATATATGATCTATAAAGCACTAACACCTTAATAATGTGAAGCACGTTAAATTCAAATTAAAATATATATATATATTTGCTCTTAAACATCTAGCACTCATCCACAGTACAATATGCAGTCAACTTAAATAAATTAATATATTTGATTTTAAAAGCAGAGTAGCTGTATATCCAACATTGAACTCAGATTTTAAACTAACTTAATTTTAAAATAATTAAAATGGACCAATTAATATTATAACATCATATGATTATCCTCAGGGAATATCTAAATTAAATTAAAACTTTATTTTTAGAACATAAAATAAAAATTGCAAAGCAACAGTTTTAAAACAAAGTATTTATTAAATGTGCTGTGACGGCGATAATATACGCAGGAGGCCGGGATATAAAAGTTTTTTACGGAAATTTAGCGGTGGATGGTGGTTCTGGATATTTCGTCACGGTTGCCTAACAACTCGTTATTTAAACGTTAAATAAAATTGGGGTACTAGTGTAATTTTGAAGTTTATTTTAATAGAAATATTTATACTAAATATAAATACATTTTTGTATGGAAAACAACACCAGTTTTGGTCTTAAATATATATTTCTACAGCTATTAGGAAACAAGCCTACTTATATAACTCATTTGGGTTTGGTAATGAAATTCATTTACACCTAGTGAGGTAAGGGATATAATTACACATTCATATTTTCCAGGCAACAACAAAGTCATTACAGAGGCAGTGCACTATTTTTGGAGGCGAATTAACTAAATTGGGGGCCCTAGCTGCAAAATGATTTGATGTACCTCTCCGCAAAAATTCAATAAATAATTCGAGAAAAAAAAACAATAAAAAGGAGTCAAAGGGTAAAATGTAATAAAATGTAAAAATGTAATTAAAGAAATAAATATGAAAAAAATATTCCAGCAAAACTTCTCCCTTTTGTAACAAATTTATCAATAATAGGTATGTTCATAATACTATGATTCAAGTAGATAATTTACTAAATAGTGATCTATGTACAATTATGTTTTTCTAATAAAGTACGACTTTATTAGACTACTACGACTATATTATTATTGTAAAAATACAATTTGAAAATATATTTACAGTTCTTGTGTTTTGGAGGTCCTTGGTTACAAGGAAGCATAGTAAAACTGTCTATGGGTATCAGTCGATACCGGTTGATCATGTTGAACCATACATGTTGACACAGTATCATCAAAATAAGCGTGAAATTCAAAATAAAACTGACATTCTTATTATTATTGAATACTTTTTATTGTAAATTAATGAAGAGAATAGAAAGCTTGAAGAAATTAGGTATACGTATTATCTTCTTCCATTTTTATTTTTGTGAATCAGAAGGTCTCTAGGAAGCAGGGTTCTAGGCTTGCGCTTTCCGCGCTTTATGGGTAAACCCCTATCCCCCAACTCCAATCCCCCCATCTGTGGACTTTTTGAATAGATTTTAAAAATTCTTTTGAAGTAATCTCTCCATTACGATGCTATTAAGTTTATTTAGTTTACTTAATAACAATTAACTTTTTTTGAATTGTTGGGTGCATCTTTTCCTTGATCATCCGGGGGCGTCGTCTTTTTCGTGGTTTGTATTGACAATATATTTTTAGCAGTCTATAATTGAATCTATTGTATCGGCATGTCCCTTAAATGTGGATTGCCATTCTTTGATTTTACATTTTGTTTCAGGCGTAAAATTTTACCTAACTGACATTTAAATTTAATAATGTTTAGTTCTTCTCTAATGTATGTGTTCCTTTTTCGGTCTTTTATGCCTGGTTGCATAAAACTCTTAAACCTAGATGTAAGCTAAAACTCGATGTAAAACATAAAATTGCCTAGCAACGCGATGCGTTTTAATGAGTGTTTAATTAGTTTTAGCTTACATCTAGTTTTAAGAATTTTATGCCATCGAGCATTAGAGTATAATTCAGCTGTACGTAAAAATCACATATCGGAAGTATGTATTTAATGAATGCAAGTATACTTTACTGTTTAGTGTTTTTGTAATTGTGCAATTGTATAGTAGTTGAATTTGTCTATATTTTCGTGCGGTGGTAGTTCGATTCTCCGTCGGTGATATTATTCGAGCGAGAATAATATGTTTACATTTTTGTCCTTTTTGTCCATTTCTTACATATCTATATGAAACTGGGCATCTGAGCATCAATTAAAAATTGTTTACTTGTTCTATTTTTTCTGTGAACTTTTCTTCATTGTACTATTTTATAACTTGTAGCTTATATGTTTCTTTCCGTAGTATTTCTTCGGAGCTAGCAATTATTACTTAGTCTGCAAATTAGAAATTAGATACATATTTGTCCTGGTTCCGATGAAGCGTACAGTCGACAGTAAGATCTGTTCATTCTCTAATGGATTCGTTTGTGTATAAATTTTTGTATAGTTAACATCAGTGAGAGACTACAGCCTTGGTTCGTTTTCATGTATTTTTTATTTTTATTTTTCGTTTTTTTTTAACATTTATGCATATACTAGAATCAAGGTAGATATTTCTTTATGACCTGTATTAGTTTTGTAGGTATTCCTCGTGTATTCATTACATCCTAAAGCTTTACTCTAAGTACTTTATTATATTGTATTTCCTTGTTATACCTGCGGTGTTTTTATTTTTTATTATTTGTTTTCATATGCCAGCAATAAGACTTTACCTGTGGTGAATTGACCTTTTCTAAAACACGTTTGTTCTGGTCTTGAAATATTATATATCTTTCCCAGTTTGTTTGTTGTGGTTTTGTTTATATTTTATAGAGACCTTTTTGTAAATTGGATTGATCATAGCAATTTTTCATTTTTTAGGTTATGATATCACTCTCTCACAACATAAATTTAATAACTTTAAAAGTCTTACTTTTATGTATCCTAACGCATTTAATCACTAATTTCGGCAGTTTTACAACTTATTTTTTGCCATCTAAGGTTTCTCCATTCCTCCATCCTTAGACAAACGGATTCTCTTCTAAAAGAAGTCCATTATCCGTTTTCTTAGTAGTGGTTGTTGATAGTTTTATAATATTGTAGCCAGTTGTGTACTTGTATTATATTGAAGTTGACTATATCTTTTTCTTTGCTATTGAGATGTTTCATTATTTTATACGCAACTTGCTGTCTTCCGTGTAAATGTTATTTAATTCTTGATATAAAATTGTCCTAATATTCATTTTCGACTACTAGCTGATGTATGTATACTTCGTACAGTTTTTGTTGATAAATGATAATTTGTGTTTAATTAATTGTAATAATTAATTTTATTTAATTGAGTTATTTGAAGTGTATATGTAACGCTGCCTAAAATATTAATTTTATTAAAAATTACATTGAACAGAAAAGATTAGTTTCTTCATTCTAAATCAATTTTCTTGTATATATTTTGCTGTTAAGTAAATAATAAGTGAGATATAAAACGCTTTTTTTATTAAAAACTATATTGAACATATTTTCTTAGAGAGATATTTCCTATTATGTAAACGGTAAGTGAAAAACTTCATAGGTTACACTCCCCCTAGCCCCCTAAATAATGTTCTTATTAAAAACTGAATTGAACTGAAAAAAATTTTTCTTCATCCTAAACAAATCCTCTTATATACATATTTTTGATACATATTAAATAATAAGTGAAATTTTTATGATTTTAGTTTAAGGATGTGCCCCTGTAATTATCTCAATACTCGTCCAATTGCACAGAACAAAAAAGAATTGTTTTATTATTATAAAAAAAATTGTTATATACATTTTTGTTCAATATTTTAGTCAATAATAAGAGACATATTGAAGGTTTTAGTGAGGGTTCCAACTTCGTCCATGTCCCCCTAGGGGGCGTTATGGGGGTAAACCATAATTTTTTTGATTACGTAGGCTAAACCTGAAGAGATATATCGATATAATGTAGACAAAAAATGTAGATTTTAACTAGACCTAAAAAAAAATCCGGAAGAGTATATACCTATCATGCACTGCTATCGTGTATTGGGCAATTTTCTGTTAATAAACGTATTAGTTTTTGTAGTATAAAGTTTGTGGGTGCATAACATCGGAGTTTTATAATCATGTATCTATTATTTTAGAAAAACAAAGTAGAGCATTTTACGTAGAATCATAATGTATTGAACACTATACATCAAAGATTAAAAATAACGGAATTATCATGGTGTAAAGTGTACGCATGCACAGAAAATTTTAAAGATGTACAGGTATGTCGCTATTTGGTGCGGAACTTACCAATAGATGTCTGTGCTGGAGATATCTGTATTTCCCATCGTCTAATATCAGGTCGGTTGTCTGATTAAAAAACTATTTGTCAGCAACTAACGTATGTTGCCTGATTACGAAATACATACGCCGCATTTCCGTATGTGGAACTATTTGTCATGACGAATGAATATTGGAACTGGGTCAACCATCAGTACATATACTTGGACGTCGCACAGTATCGAGGCACAGGAACCTATCCAACTCCTCTACAAGTACCAGTCCACACGGTGACGACCAAGACACCGACGCCAGATACTTGTATAGTTGGTGATCCAAGCAAGCAGTCACCATGTGTGTAAAGGCTTCTCCAGGCTCCTCGACTCCCAGATGGGTAGCCCCCGCCTTGGATATAGGTCCAAACCGATCCTAGCTAACACGGGGTGGACCGTGGACTTCCCCAACTCTATGGAGAGATTCATACAATTACACTGACAACAGTAAAATATTGTAAATATGATATATATATATATATATATATTTAATAAATTGTATTGTTGAAACTAGGAGTTGCTTTTCAATTAAACCACCCACGTAACCATATTGTCAACTTTAACAGCTTATTATTTGACATTGGCTTAATATTTTACCGTTCTGTTTTTTTTTTTTTTTTTTTTTTGTTGGAAAGTTACACATCTCTCCTGTTTAAAGAAATCTTTGTATACTCTAAAACATAGCAAAAACTTTTTTTTTAGATAAATTTTGTTGAAAATGGGACGGTCGGAAATCCGCACTATTATGAAGTATAAGTTCTTACATGGAACTACGGCATCGCAGACCATGCGAAACATTAATAGTGTATTTGGCTCTAGTGTTACTACGCAGCAAACAATATTAAATTGGTTCGCCAAATTTCGTACAGTTTAACATAAAAACAAAAAAAAAAAAAAAAACTGGCTCATCGATCACAACAGAAATATACTGAAACCAACTGGACGAAATGATGCAAAAACTTAAAGAAAAACAGCCTAGATTAGTCAATAGATCGACTCCTATCTTATTGCATGATATCGCTAGACCACACACTGCACAAATGACTGGGGCAAAACTACAGGTATTGCAGTTGGAACTTATTCATTATACTCCATACTCACCAGACCTAGCCCCTGACTGACTACCACTTCTTTCGCAATTTGGACAACTTTTTAATAGGAAAACAGTTTAATTCCGACAATGCTGTAAAACTAGCCTTCCACGAATTCATTGACTCTACTCCGCCAGGGTTTTATACCACCGGCCTGAACAACCTGCCGCTTAAATGGCAAAAATGTATAGACAATATGGGTGCGTACTTTGATGAATAAAATAATTCCTTATATGTATTTGCAAGTTACCATCCAACTTTGCCTTTTTTTCTACAAATTTCATCTTTGACGACCTAATAGTTAATGGCAAATTATATTATCGTTTTATATATTTAACGTTAATGTTGTGAGCGTTATGTTCTACTTTTTTTTCCTTTTAGCTGGCGATTGGGTTTATTCCGAAATACGTTAAAATTAACGTCACGTTAAAATTTTTATTTTGAAACCGTGTATAACCTTTTTCGAAAAATGCTATTCTCTACGACCATTGTTTAAGGTACGCGTTAATATTATATATGTTCATCTATATATGTTCTATATTTATATATGTTCATACATCTCGACAACTTAGAAAGTTGTTTTTAAAACCTCGCAAATACTAAAGCCAAATTTAGCGTATTAATTATTAACTCATATTTTCTCATCTGCAACCATATTATCTTTTATTAAATTATTAGATAACTTTATCCAATCTTCTGAGAGAATTCTAGTATCACATATAATGTTAAAAGGGTTAGTTGTTAATGTAAAAATATCGCCATTCATCAATTTTAGTTTCTTGCTGTTGATAGAGACAATACCCAATGCTTTGCCATTTTTAATCTTCTTAATCTCCGATCGTTCTTCATCCATTGTTATTGTCCATTTACTGAATTTTTAATTATTATATATATATTTTTCAAATTTAATAGGGCTCATTAAATTAAAGCTCCTAGGGTATAAATTAAGGAACCAGAATAAGTTAATAAAACCCATCTAATATGACACTTTTTTTGCTAAAACTATTTTAACCAAGAAATGTTGTTCCCGATTCGATTACCCAAAGTTGTTGTATTAAAATTCGGAAGAAAATAAATTGTAGGCACAAGCTGGGATATTTTATGCCATATGTTTTTCGAAAGATATTGTTATTGACGCATTTTTCAAAATAAAAATATAATATAAGATATATATATATATATATATATATACTTAATTTAGTTGGGATAAAGAAGATAGTGTTGTGAATAACCCACATTTATTTCATAAGGCCTATATTTCGCCAACAGTTCGTTAGCTTTATTCAAGGTATCTATAACAACAATGTGCAAATTAGTTAATGGAATTATAACAACAGTTAATTTTTACTCACTGAAATAATTAAGAGGAACACATAGATGTTATCAAAAAACGAACTAAGTCGTTATAAATCCCAAACCAATCAGACACCATAACATTTTTACAATAAAAAACTTTAAATTAATAACATTCTATACATTTTTTACAAAACAATCGTGAAGCGGTCATTTTGTTAATAAGGGAAGAAGAACAGGTGTTGAGGGGTGGAGATAAGGAAAATTGTTCTAGAATGTTCTATTATTCGATTAATAAGTAAGAAGAAGTATTCTTTATCCCATGATTCAATGTGATGACCTTGGGTACTGTTTGAATTTAAGCGGGCATGTGTATGACTTTAGAATTATAATAAATTGACAAAAATTGTAACATGGGTATTAGAATCATTATTATCACACAATAACTTCTCGAGGATCATTTATCTTCCTTATTTTTTTAAAAGTAAGAAGGAATGAGTAAATAGAATGTAAATTTTCAATATCCTTTCTCGAATTTAGTGTGTGATCAAAATGATTAATATAACACATCTCTTTAAACATCCTATTAGAAAAGTGGGAGACGGTCCAAAACCTCTATTGAAATCTACTTTATGCTTTGTGTAATGAATATGTTGTCCCAAAGCGCATTTTTAGGACTTATTCTAGCATCAGAACGATGTATTTTTCTATTACTGAGTTTTTGTACCGTACTGCCTACGTAGACTTTGTTACATTCGCATTTCAATTTGTGTTCATTTCAATTTGTGCAAAAATGCGCTTTGGGACAACAGATTCATTACACAAAGCATAAAGTAGATTTCAATAATCCTGAGGTTTTGTACTGTTTCTCCCACTTTTCTAATAGGATGTTTAAAGAGATGTGTTATATTAATCATTTTGATCACACACTAAATTCGAGAAAGGATATTGAGAATTTACATTCTATTTATTCATTCCTTCTTACTTTTAAAAAAATAAGGAAGAAAAATGATCCTCGAGAAGTTATTGTGTGATAATAATGATTCTAATACCCATGGTACAATTTTTGTCAATTTATTATAATTCTAAAGACATACACATGCCCGCTTAAATTCAAACAGTATCCAAGGTCATCACATTGAATCATGGGATAAAGAATACTTCTTCTTACTTATTAATCGAATAATAGAACATTCTAGAACAATTTTCCTTATCTCCACCCCTCAACACCTGTTCTTCTTCCCTTATTAACAAAATGACCGCTTCACGATTGTTTTGTAAAAAATGTATAGAATGTTATTAATTTAAAGTTTTTTATTGTAAAAATGTTATGGTGTCTGATTGGTTTGGGATTTATAACGACTTAGTTCGTTTTTTGATAACATCTATGTGTTTCTCTTAATTATTTCAGTGAGTAAAAATTAACTGTTGTTATAATTCCATTAACTAATTTGCACATTGTTGTTATAGATACCTTGAATAACGCTAACGAACTGTTGGCGAAATATAGGCCTTATGAAATAAATGTGGGTTATTCACAACACTATCTTCTTTATCCCAACTAAATTAAGTATATTTAATTTCAACAGAAGAAAGAAATTCTCCGGTGTATATATATATATATATATATATATATATATATATATATATACTTTATTCTTGACTTTTGGCTTTGAATGGAGTACAGTAATTACACTAATTTCCAAACTTAACTATATAAATAATAATATATCTTATAATCTAATAATTAATATACTAATATAAAAACATCTAAAAACAAAAAGAACAACGTACATATAAGTTTCAGAAAAAAAGTAGTGTTTTATGTTTCTTTTTCCAGTTCCTTTTCTCTTTTTTTCTGGAAAACCTTTTTCATCCATGTCGTCCCGGCACCCGACTCGTCCAGAAATTCTTGTATTGTCCTTGTCTATCTTCCTATCTCTGTACAGTTTTTTAGATGGTCTATTGTTTATTGCATTTCACCGCATGTTCTGCACAATCTCCCATGTTCTTCCTTCCAGTACTTACTAGCCTCTTTCTCGTTTCCGCACCTGAATCTTGCTATAGATTTTTGGTGCTTGTTGTTTTTTGCAGATATTGCCGCACCTATTAATTTTGTATGCGCCCATATTCTTTAAAGTACCTGGCCTGGTCGATCTGATTCTGCAAGTTCTGTAGCTGTATCTCTGAGAAGTTTTTTTATGCTATTACAATGGAAAATGTTATTGCGTGCTAAGTTAATACCTACGGAATCCAAAATTGTGTGAAAGTTCACACTTCATACCAATGTATTTTTTTCTTTATTTATTTTTTTTTCTATATTGAACTCTGTTAGCAATTTTAATATATTTCTCTCTTTCTCTCTCTCTCTCTCTGAACTCTCACGCGCGCACTATAATCCAGCATGCGTCTTGGCACCAACCAAAAGCCTCCTCCACCGGTTTCTGCTCCTTGTCACTTCTCGCAAGTTGTCGTCACCTATTTGTTATAGATCGCATTGAATGTTGACAATCCATTTGAAACGTAGCCTACACTTCGTTTTCCCATAGATGTTCTGAACCAGACTGTTCCTTTCTTGTATTGTTCAGATTTTGATAACTTTTACTTTATATCCTCTATAAAAACTAACTTCTATAAGACCAACTCCTGAAATATGTAGCACAATCCTACTCTACTTACATGCAATAAATAGAAATTTGTAATTCATAATGCAGCTAAGTATTGGCGGAATGGGAAACCCATGCCGAGAAACTTAGAAAGAGAAGAAGAAGTCAATAATCTTCTTGAAATAGGTCATATTGTTCGTTATTATTTTTCATTCTCTACACATCACCTTCCTTCACTCCACCAAGGATCCGTCGAAGAATTCGCCTTTCAGAATTTCAAATTAATTTCTGTTTATTTTTAGAATGAACTGTCTATTTGAAAAATAAATAGACATTTTATTTTTCATTATTTTTTTAGAAGAAATGTTTCACTAAGTTGTTTTTCTTTACGTAAAATGTTTGTGTTTATCTTGTTTAAATATTTATAATTTTTTTGCTAAAGAAGAGGTCTCCAGAGTTCAATTTACAATTTTCTCATGGCCTTCTCAATGTTTGTATTCGTGTAGGAGCGAGACTACAACTCGTTGAATATCAAATTGAATTCTATTTTTTGCCAAAATTAAATTCCGTCGACATCTATTAAGCATCTGCATTTTATTGATTCATCGTGAATCTAATGTCAATATTGGTAGGTGAAAATTTACATTTTAAATTTCTTCAATATATCAATTTATAACGAAATTATAGGAAATTATTTAAAAAGTAATATAAGAAGGTAACATCAAAACGTGAGTGTGTTTATTTGATTCGTATGTATAAAATAAAATCATTAAATTAATCTAAATCGTGTTTCGCACCATCAAAATACGCAAACAAGAACAAAAAAAAGATACCAAAATATTACCCTAGGCTAATGGAAGGTCACTAATGCTAAATTTTCATTCAAATTTTACCTAAAGTGTAACTTATTACCTATATCTGGGCAGATAGTACCCACAGGGTTTATATATGCCAAAAGGTTTATATAGGTAAAATAAGAACAAGACTTCTTTTATTTTTTGGTGTATTTATTATTCAAGAATTATAATCTGTGTTCTGTAGAGTGGTGTAGTGAGGCGGGAGTGAAAAGAGTTGGCGCTCCTGCACTTTTTATTTGAGGCAGAGCGCCCCTGAGTTTTTACTTCAGGTATTTAAAAAATCGAACAGCTGAAATCACTCGAAATAGATATCACTCGTCTAAAACCACTCTTCCTTTAATTACTTCTTAAATTGAAATGCGCAATTCGCGCATATTACTGATATCACGTGAAACGCACTGGTTCTGTAAAATGTTTAAAATTTTGATTTAAATTTATAACATAAGGCGAACATCCGTAATGCGTCAACTCTTACACTCAACCCATTGTTTTTAGCCAAAACATGTGTAATTTGGATCAATCGGCGTTTGTAAGTTTGAGCAAAAAAGTTTTGACAAACCAGATCTAGTTATTTTGGTTACTTTTATAGGGTATTACTGACTATAAATGTCATTTAAAAAATTTCATTGCGCTGTAAATCAGATTTCAAATTTGTTTCAAAGGTGCTAACTATTGAAATCAAAATTTCCTCTTAGTTTGTATTTACAAAAGTGAACAGCATATACAAATAACTTTTTACAAATGTATGTTTTTTTTTTTAATATATCCGTCTCAATTTGTAATACGAAACTAGATCTGGTTACTTTTGTGACTGTTGTGGTGTACACAGACTTTGGCGTATCCGTGTGAACCAATACTATCATAAAATTATAAATGTATTGTCAATATACAACATAAAAAATTAACTTTCCCTGTTAGTTACGTATTACAAAATGAGACAGATAATATATCCTCCAACTCAGACGTCAAATTTCCGTTGTCAGTTAAATGATATTGGAGAGCAATGACAGCTTGTACATAATCAATGCGCAACTGCAGATCCCCTTCCGAAAAAAAGGATAAATGTGAAAAAAAATCTACCCAAATATTAAATAAATACAATACGGTTATGGCCTATATTTAGATGATAATTTAATAGCTAAAAACCGGGAGTTTATCATTTAACGGCGTACTCTATTTATACTATGGACGATGGGTACCCGAACCGCTAACATTGTACGCGGTTCCGATTTTAATTACCCGCTACCAGTTATCTACCCATTACCCATTAACTGCTAACGAGTAATTGTGAGGTATTTTGAGTATTTCTGTTTATCTATGAGTATTTTGTTGTGTTATGAATATCAATGTTTGGCTATTGTCCCCTAGAATCGCTGAAATTTGCTTGCACTCATCATGGAACTGTGTTTTGTAATGTGCTAATTCTGTTTAAGAATTTTATTAAACAATTTTTTTTTTTTATTCCTGGTGTACAAATAAGTGGTGAGTATTTTTGGCTACAAATTATCTTATTGTTTTAAGTTAATTAATACCTACTTATTTATTCACAATAGAGAAAAGATTAAAGCATTACCGGCACTGTAAAATATATTAAGAAAATTATATTTTCTCAATTATCCCTACATGAAGTAGAAAGAAAAAGTAAGAGCCGGCCTACTCCTATTATTATAACTGAGGAAGTTTTTTGTTTATTTATTCGGTATCTCTACCTAAAAATGTCACCAGCCGTCACTGCTGGAGAGTAATATTGCCACTCTAATTTAAAAATAAATAAATTTCATTATCTAGACGACTTTTTTCGATCATATTGCATTATATATTAGCGTCAAAGAGTTCTCGGAATTGACTCCCACTCTTTTAATTTCTATGAGGAAATTCACAAACATAATTAGTGCAGTCTTACGTTTATATTTTATCCAGTTCTGCAAAATAACTGTATACACTCTGTGTGTTATTAAAGTGTACAAAAGTTCTTGCTGTTTGACTTCGCTAAAAGAATGGTATCATGTCAGCGGAGTCGTAGAGGGCATTTGGCCAACATCATATTTCATAAATAATTGCCAAGTCTGTACTTTACGCTAATAACAATAAAATTCCGATTTTTCCAATGAGTTATGTTTTATTACAAAAACAAATCCTAGAGTCCAAATTGGATCACTCTTTATATAGGTACAAGCAATAGGTATGTAAAGGTAACAGAAGAAATAAAAAGATTGTATAGGTAATACAAAATTTCCAAATTATGTTTACAAGTTTAGAGTTAATCCTATGTGCGGCGAGTTGTGTAGGTCGGTAACTTCATTAATAATATTGGTTTCGGACATATGTTTCTTAATTTCATGGGCTTCTAGTAAATTTAGCTTAAGACGTTTCCTGTTGTTATGCAGTATTTTTGGTTCAAATGTGGTTGCATGATTTTCATTTATGAGATGTTCTGCGAAGGTTGAATTCGTATTTTGTTTGGTGAATGACTTCTTATATTCCGATATTCTGGTTTTGAAGGATCTCTCTGTTTGGCCTATGTAAGCAGATCCACATGAAGTGCAAGATTAGTGCAAATTAGAGATATTACGTTTATGAGGTATAGTTGCTCATAAAAATTCCCTTAACTGAAGTTTTAGATTTGAAATTGATGTATTAAATGGTTCTATTTCTGTGGCTAAATTATTGGGGGAGATAACCATACGGTTAATTTGCAGAATTTCTGGTTGTGTTAGTTCTGCATGGAGGCTGATGGAGCAGATTATTATTGCGGAAAGAAAATGGTTCACGTTGAAACTAATATGTGCCAGCAATTCTCTATTATCAGCCATATCTGATCAAAATTTTGTTAGCAGAGTTATGAACGAGATCAGCCTCCTATCATAAACACCTAGGGCTGGTTTCTGAAAGCTTAGTCGAGCTTAAACTTTTGGTTACACTATGGGAGGGTTGATGGGATGAGGTTAAACCATTTTCTAACTATTTGGTTATAGTTAATCAAGCTTTCAGAAACCGGCCCTTAAAATATTAAAATAAAAATATTTGCAAAAATAGCTGATATGGGACATAGGTGATTTTTAATAAGGTCAAATTAATTTTTAATTCTTTAACTACGGGTATATTTCTAAAAAGCTAGTCTGTGGAACGCAAAAAAATTGAACTCAATATATTTTTTTTTTATAAAACAATAAAAAAAAATAAACAATAAAAACAAACAAAAACAAACAAAAAATAAATAAATAAATAAATAAATTTAAATATATATATTTTTTTTAATAATTTTTTTATAAATAAACAATCATAAATTACGTGTTTATATGCTTACTGCGGTTCTAAATGACATTCCACGTTCATATCTTATAATAACAAGTAACATCGTCAATAGGCGACAATCGTTCCCAGTTTAATTTATTAGATCGCTAATTGACGATACCCATACCTCAATAAAGTTTTGTTGCGTCGTCTATTGACGATACCCGTAGTTAAAGGGTTAAATAAGTGATAAAGAAAATTCTTCTGTATATTCATATGAGTGGCGTATTGCGGGTTCCATATTATACTACAATAGTTCAATCGACTCATGAAGAGCAATGTACAATTTTATGAGCGTATTAGGTGACTTGAATTTACTGCATGATCTTAATATGAAACCCAACATACTATAGCATGTAGTCGATATAAAGTCTACATGTTTATTAAAAATAAGGTTATAGTAAAAAATTACTCCTAAATCTTTGATTTCCTCAACTACTTGTAAAACCTTTGAATCTATAAAATAATTGTTTTGAGTTATTAAAATTTTAATAATAAGATATTAAAATTTCTTGTGAAATATCTTATTATTATTTCAATATAGTTGCAATCTATTTAGGTCGGTATAGTAATAGATTAAATACGTTTGATCGAATAATTTGTTCGCAGACTTAAAATATTTAAGTCTGCGAACAAAGTATTCCAAACAATCAGTTATATCATTAATGAATATTAAGAATAAAATTGGCCCTAAATGGGATCCTTGGACTAAATCAGATGGCGTATGAAAGTATTTAGACTGAAACCCGTTTACTTATACTGTTTGTAAACGATTTGTCATAAAAGAACTTAACCATCTAAGAAGATCACAATGAATACCCAGCTTTTGAATTTTTTCATTATTATATTGTAATTATATTAAAGGCTTTTTTGAAAATTGTGTTTATTCTGTCTACTTGTATATGTGAGACCATCGCGTCTGAGATATAATGCGTATAATTTATATTTGAAAAATCCTTGCTGTTATGGATTAATTAAATTTGGAACGAAATGATACAAATAATCATAAATTATTTTTGTAAAAAGTTTAGATGTGCTTGGTAATATAGAAATTATCATGTATCTATGATCTGGATCCATGGACGTGTTTGATTAAGATTGTATAATCCGTCTCAATTTGTAATACGAAACTAGATCTGGTTACTTTGATGACTGTTGTAGTGTAAACAGACTTTGGCGTATCCATGTGAACCAATACTATGATACTATTGTATAGTCTATATCGTAATAATGTATTGTCAATATACAACATAAAAAATTGATGTGAAGTGTGAATTTTCACACATTTCAGGGTTTTGCAGGTATTTAATATCTGAATGATGATTATTTGGGATGCCAAAACAAATTTTATGTTAAAATATTTTTTTATGAATTTTAATTCGAATGCCTAATACCATTATTTAAGTTTCTAAATATGTGCAGTATTTTTTTTACATAGCAAGGTTCATTAAGATTTTGAAAATTGCGCCTATGGTTTCTATTGGTTGCTTAAATCATTAGCCCCGCCCTCTGATTTCGTATACATCAAACAGAATTAAATTATAATTTCAACACTTCCCACTGGATATTAAATTTACGCTCTTAAAAATTAAATGCAACATTTACCAAAATATAACTAGAATTTTGACAAAATAATTTAAACAAAAGAAAACTGCAAAAAAAACAAAAAAATTAAAATTGACAGGATTCGAACTCTAGTTTGCAAGTTACCTGCTTGACAAATTAGAAAACCAATGACTAAACGCACATCGCTATGAGCGCTGACGTATCAACTTGGTTACATAGCGAATTAAATATTTAACATATTTTGGTTAAAAACACAAAAAATGCATTATTTTCCGAAAACATAATCTGTTTGTAATTCCTGTCGTACTATTCCGGTTCACATCAATATACATTACTTTCAGATTTTTTCAGATTTTTAGTTTAAACCATCTGGGCTACAGGATGTGGGACAAAAATTTTTATGCACAATTTTGGCAAAAATCGCATCAAAATAATTTATTTTGCAAAAATTAAATTTTTATCGTTAGTCCACGTACTAAGGGCTTTCATTTGATACCCTACTCAGAATTTTAAAAAAATATTTTATTTTTCGTTGAGCACATATTTGTTTATATTTTTAGGGGGATATGTTTTTTAGATGTTTTAGTATGTTTCCTATGTGCGGGTCAAAAAGTTGTATAAGCATGCCAAATTTCAACTCTCTAGGTTTAGCCGTTTGGCTACAATTTTTACCGAACAGACAGACAGACGACAAAATGACGGTATAAGGGTTTTTTGGTCATACCTACAAAACCCTAAAAATGAACTTTCCCTGTTAGTTACGTATTACAAAATAAGACAGATAATACATAATCAATTTTCCGTCGCCGGTAAATATTTTCCACAAAAGAAATCTTTCTTACGTTGCCTGCCAAACAAGGAAATGCATGTATTGAGCCGCCTGACAATACTTTGTTCGGAGAGGTCATGTTGTACCTACTTTTCAAGCTTCTGAATACAGATGGGAGCATTAAAACCTATACAGGTATAATCCCTTAGTTCTTATGGAACTTGACATTTGTTACAAATTAACATGACTAAATAATGAACATCTGGTTTGGTATCATTTTCCAAATGGATGATTAATTAAAATATTTATAGTAGTGTCCCTGAAACACCCCTTAAAATAAAAATTCTGATATGCCATATATACGGCGACCATGAGTCCTTTATAATAAAGGACAATTCTTTAATTTAAATCGTTGTCCTCTAAAACACACTTTTGTCTATTATTATTTGTTTAGTTGTTTAAACTGCATAAATTTGGTTTTCGAATCATTGAGCCATCGAGACATTACGAATTCGAATAGGATCCTACTGCGAGATATTTCGTTTTGGACGATTATTGAATAAAACTTTACTTTTATTTTAAATGGAAAAAATTTGAATATTGATTTTGGTTAATTATGGTTAATTATTTAATTAAATTTGCCTTATTCAAAATAATATTTCTAATGATAAGCTGGATGAATGGCGACAAAATGATGAAATATTGATGAAAAAAATGATAAAAAAAATAATACTTTCCCAACGCCTACATAGGCGTATAAGGGGCAGAGAAGGTAAGTTCTCCTTTTCTAGACCACCGGTCATGGATATGAAAGCCACGTGGTCATTGTTACATATTATCCCTGAATGAACTGGTACTCATTTATATGTATTAAATACTTGAGGCTGAATCGACCCCAGAGCTGTCTGCACAATATCGAAAGATAAAAATCCGAAGGAGGTGGGAGATATTGAACCAGCGTCCCTGTGATGCGTAGGCAACCGTCTTACCACGGAGCCACGGCAACTCTGTAATGAATGAAATAATAAATGGAAGTATTTTATGGATAAAAAGATATCTTCTGAACATATTTTTATTGAATTTGAAACAGCGAATAAATTCAATAATAAACAATATGTGGACCAGCGAAAAACAACTAAAAATGGAAACAATAGACTATCAATGCCATTAGTTATAACAAAAAGTAGCATACTTATTACCAATGCAATGTAAGCAGTAAATACTATTAATAAAGAATGACACAATAAAGTTTAATAGTAATTTACTCTAAAACTAGTGTACAACTTCATTAATTTAGTTACTACAATTAGGTCACGGTCAAACTAGGGAACTAAGACTAAACCAAAAGCTTGTTATCACGAAAAGCTTGTTATCAAGAATTTAGTTGCGTGCTTAGCCTACAGGAATACCGTGCTGGCTTCAAAAATAAAACAAATAACTTCTTAAACTTGTTAGTTAACATTGCTATAACTAGAGAAGAGCCGCACGTAAACCACTATATGTGCATCATTATGTACACATAAAAATAAAGGTGTCTAGAAATGTTGAGAATTTTGTCATAAAGTCTTTATTCGTCATCTTTTATCTAACAAATTTTTAATATATGATCATTTTAAATGTATGAACTTATTCAACCTATAAATCAACTTCTTAATACCAGATTCGAAGAATTGACAAGGAGATACCCGAATCAATTTTTGGATTGTTGTTTGCATCTAATTCAGTGAATTAAACTGCCGTCCCGAAGCGTTTTTTAAATTTAAATTTGGAAATAAACGATGATCACAGAGCTAAATGGTATAAGGTGGATAAGGCAGTAATTCCCAGTTCAGTTCATCGATAGCAACCTTGGTCTGGCGAACCATATGATATTTCGCATTGTCCTTTTGCAGAAGCGGTTTCTTCTGCTGCTTTTCGGTGTGCTTACGGTCAAGCGCTTGGTACAAAGGTCCTTTAAGAAGATTGGAATAATCTACGGCATTTATTGTTTGAACCTATGATAAGTAATTTATCCAAAATGATTGCAATGACGCCATTATTTCTCTTACCGTGTTATATGTAGTGCAGTTTTGACGAAAAAATATCCTTTATGGACCTAAATTCTCCAACTGGGGCCATAAAAAGTTTGTCAACATGTTGAGATTTCGTTCGCCATTGACAGTAACAGTTTCTCCATCTATTGTTTTTAAAAATACAACACACTGTATCAGCAGATAGTTTCCTGACGCATTCAGCAGCATGTCCTTAAATTTAATATCCTAAGAAATACAAAATTTCAAAAAAAATTTGCAGTCCTCAAATAGTTCAAAGTACTCTTTTACCATTCAGTTTATTTTTTACAATCTTGTTTATTATTTATGGGCAGTTTCTTTGGTTTAACCGGAACTAGATTTTGAAATCTAGTAACTACTCCTATATAATACTACATTATATACTACAAAGTAAATAAATAAATATTCTTCTTATAGTTGTTGAGATCCATTACCTAAGTCAGAGTTTCCCAAACTTTTTGAGCCGCGGAGCACTTATCCCGAGAATAATTCGTCGCGGAGCACTATCGTAGCTGTATACAGTGGCGTACGCAGAAAAACATCGAAATTTATACGTATTGAGAATGCGAGCAATCTTGAAATGGGGTAGTTATAATTTTAGTTCTTTTCGAATTTTCGGGGGGAGGGGATTTATCCCCCTAATTCCCCCTATGGGTACACCACTGGCTATATCTTTATATATATTTTAGTGGATCTTGACGTGTGATATGTTCTCGAAATAAATTTCTCAGTTGATACAGGATAATTGTTTTATGCCGATCTTGAAAAGTTATCTGGTACGGATTATAAACTGAGCAAAATGTAAGAATGCTTAGTTAGTTAAAAGCAAAAATATTAATAAAAAACAGCTGTGACCACCACAAGACCGAACGCCATCACAAAATAGGTACTTAAATAAAGTACTGTGTAACACAAAAATTATTTACCATAACCGTGGAAACATTACTTATACGTATTACAAAATAAATACTTAATAAGTATTCTTAAGTATTATTACTATTACTATTATTACTAAAAATAAAGTAAAAATTACGTAAAATTATTTTTTTTTAATCAGCTTTAGCCACCGCAGGACTGACCGCCAAAAATCTTCCATTTCTAGATGACATGATGATTTAGTCATGTTAATTTTTACCAAAAGTTGATTAACTGATGCCATTGGTGTTAATCAACGCTTAAAAATGAAGTTTCATAAAAATACGTTTAGCCAAATTCGCTTTACACGTGCCCAAGGACCGACAGACAGACATACAGACAGACCGACAGACATCATGCTAAAAATAGTAAAAATATTATGTAGGAACCTCAATCCGTGGAGATTCATCGAAGTTTAAAAATGTCAAAATCGCTACGATCAAAATATCGCCCTTATATGTATGTAGCGGTTGGTAAAAACATAATCCATAAATCTTAAGCGTAAGAAAAAACTGTTGAAATATTATCTTTATAATATTTGAACACACTTGTCGCCTACTGGACGTTCTGAGACGGAGAATTCTACAGCTTTTTTTTAACAATCCGTACTTTAGCCAGCGATCCATCGAAAAATAATCGCAGCAAAAACAAATAAATAACATTGCACCACTATGACTTACTAACTTCCTGTCTGAATTATAAGAGATATTAATAATATAAGTAATTCATATTCTCATTCCATGAAACGTCACAACATCCATTATTTATCTGACAAATTTTAAGGAATTTGTACTGTATTATATGCCGCTCTTGTAATATATCGCAATCCCTGTAATAGAACAGTATATTTGCATAATTTGCTATTTTTTGTATTTCATAATGGTTAAAAGTTTTTCAATGACCAATTGAACTATTGAGATTTGAGTGTCTTTATTAACATTTATTGGGGCAATAAAATATTATTGTATGTTATCTTCAATAGCGTATCATTTCTGAGTGAAACATTCGTTTTGAAAAAATAAAAACATACTATTTTCACATCTGCTCACATTTATTTCATTTACTTTTCTGTCTAATCTGCTCGCGGATCACAGTTTGCGAAACCCTGACCTAAGTCATAAAAAATAAAAATAAATTTCGAAGACAAAAAAAAAAACAGAACTTATCAGTAAACACTAAACAAGCCAACAGATAACCGTAAGTTTTCCCTGTAAACAAAAGAAAATTTTGATTCTCGAAAGTGGTCCCTACTACTATCGCATAAAGCCATCGTAAGATCAAAACATCGTGGGGCGAATCATCATAACTCGAGGCAGTATCATATTGCTAAACCATTATAGAAGCCAGACGCTGAGAAGTGAATCTCAGCAAAGCACTTCATGACTATATTTTTATATTAATTTTTATTTCTTTTTTCAGGGTGATTTAGTACAAATGAAACCATTAGCCTCATCAAGTGGAGGTGGCTTCGAGCTGAAGACAAAGGCTCTAGAATCTCTCCTGACGATCCATGGTCTGCGACATGAAAACTTGAACCCAATCATTGGGTGCCTCACAGAGCCAACTCGTCCTGCTCTTGTATGGGAGTGGTGCACTAGAGGCTCCCTTGAAGATGTGTTAGTTATGGATGAAATTAAACTGGACTGGAGTTTCCGGTTATCTCTTCTTACTGATTTAGTTCGGGTAAGTCGATTAATTATTTATATCTAGTGATGGATAGACAATGAAGTTCCTAACTATCCTTTTAATTGTAGCACAAGATTGTTAGTGTTTATTTGTAACTGTATTGTGGAGTGTCAAGACCAGGTCGACTTACATACCATGGTCGTGTGACAGTGTCACGCGACAATACAAGCATCGATCTAGTCTCTCTATGGTTAAGGTCGCATAACAGGTCAATTTCGCGAGATCCGTCACAAAATTGTTTTGATAAAGATGTCAAAAGATACAGCAACAGCACGAAAAAACCTAGTAGATAAAGGCTATTTTGATTTCGTGTCTCGCTCAGAAGTAAAGATAAGTATTTTTATTTTATTTTTAATTTTATTTTTAGAATTTGACTACACAACAGGACATAGTTCATAAAGAATCTGTCCTAATAACAGTGTCGCACTGCTATACACATTATTTTATGTCAGTAACTAAGAATAAAAATGATCAACTTAAAACTAAACTCAAATTCAAACTACAAAAACCAAATATAACAAGAGTAATTCAATCAAAGAGTGTTTAAACTTTGTAAAATTGGTCGAAAAAATATGGGGGTATCAGTAGAATTGGAAATGCTATTAAATTCTAAACACATTCTATTAATAGGGGAATTTTTGGCAAAATTAGTTCTATTATAAGGTAACAAAAACGGCTCCTTCACTCTTGAGTTATAAACAGGTATACGAAATGATAACGAATTTATCAATTTAGGGCAATCTACTTGAGAGTGAATTATTTTATGCAAAAATATTAAATCTAGAAGTATAGGTCTATTCTCTAATGATACAAATTTTCTATTATTATTAGGAAATTTAAAGTTCAAATATTTGATAAATTTAATTTGTATTATTTCTATTCGATTAATATAATTCAAATATTGAGGTGACCAACACGTAGTTTCGAACTCTAACTGACTCCTGACTAGTGTATAACACAATGATAATAGCGACATATTTCTAAAAGGCACAGTCATTCGCCTTACAAAACCCAACATACGATAAGCCTTTTTAATTGTCTCATTAACAAGTTTTTACGTGAGTATAATCTGACAAAATGTAGTTATTTACTTTGTAATTGTATTTTAAAACATTTCTATTTATAGTGAAAGATTTTTGCGAACATTTTGATAAATTCAGTATTAATTTATTATCACAACAGTAATCATACAGTCTGCGTAAGTCACCCTGCATATTTAAACATTCCTGCATATTTGTAACTTTAGAAAACAATTTAAGGTCATCTGCAAACATTAGAAATTTAAAATTCACAAAACAATTAGTAATATCATGTACAAATATATTGAACAACAATGGACCTAAATGAGAGCCCTGTGGCACACCTGATTTAATAATAACACATCTAGAATTAAATCCATTCATGACCACACACTGTTCACGATGAGACAAATATGATTTGAACCAATTCAAAAGGTTTCCATGTATACCAACTGTAGCTAATTTATTTAATAATAAATTGTAATCAATTTTAGTAAAGCATTCGATTTACTAAAATCAGTGTATTTGGAATCAACCTAAACCCGTTCATCCATATCTTTCAGAATATAATCATTGTACAATGTCAAATTAGTGTTCACAGATCTTTACGGGAAAAATCCATGTTGCTCAACAGGAATAATAATTTTAACAAAGTTAAATAAATGAGAGTAAATTATTTTTTCAAAAATCTTTTCTAAAATACAAAGCTTTGATACTGGTCTATAATTCCCGACCTGACTCCTATCACAGGTTTTTAAACTGGAACTATTAGGGCTCTTTTCCATAACGAAGGAAATATTCCCTCATTCAAAGATTTATTGAAAACTATAGACAGTGGAACAGTTAGGCTTTCCACACAACTTAAAATATAAATTCCTGGTAATTCATCAGTATCAGTGCCTGATGTGATCAGTGATCTGATGACGGACCTTTTACATGATGTTATGTAACTCATTTCTCAGCTTAGCACGGAACTAGATAGTAATTTCTTTATTTATTTATTATTTATTATAATTACAGCAAATGACCTAAAGTTAAAACAATCGGTCTCAAAATTAAATCATTAAAGTAGACTCAAAATTAAAAATCCTAGTTCTGTTTGTCTATGCAAGATTTCTTTTATTGAGTATGCGTAATTTTATTGATTTTATTTATTTATTTATTGTTTAATTTATTTTAATTGTTTTTAATATGTGATGTAGTTATTTAGATGGGCTGCGTTAGACGCAAATAGCATTTGTTGCTGAGCGTCAAAGATTTTACTAACTAACTCAAAAACCTAGTTCTGCACGAAGCTATATTTCTTTGCTTCGTTTGGGATTTATTTATTTGGAATATCGTGATAACGTCTAATTCAAAAAGAAAATCTGAATACTTGGTTCCGTTTCTGAAGGACTATCTATCGTAGGTCTATTAATTTATTGTAGTTATTTGTACTAGTTATTTCTTGTAGCTTCCCATGAGAAGTTTTAAAAAAAGTTGAATTTATTCAGAATAATTCCTTTTTGTCTATTCTTATTTTCGTTTTTCTTTCCATGCTTCTCCGTATCAGTTCTATATCTGATTATCTCACTATTATCATTATCGATTTGACTAAATTACTCTCAGTTTCTGTCCATCGAATATGGCTACCTAAATATCAATATCCCATCACAATAGAATACGGACATGAATAGTTATGGATAGTTAATTAACTATCCATAACTATTATCCACTATTGATTATATTATTATAATACAGGAATACTCACCCTTTTGTAAACCGCAGTTAATTTTAAAATTTGGTGCACGTTGCGGGCCATACAACAAACAAGTCTTATTTACCGCTTTTAGACACATTTAGACCCATTCAGTAGCAACGTCTAAAGAAAATTTTGCTCAATAACGACAGTTAAAGCCAATTGCCGTGTTATTCCATGCACTTTATTATAATTTGAAATAGTCATTATAACAAATTAATGTCTAGACTTGCAAGAATTGTTCCTTAATTTGACTTCTTGTAATAACTTTGTTTTGTAAGCCAAGGGTCGTTTAAAAGAACGAGATCAACTGCATTTATAAGAAAATTACAATATAATAACATTTGTTATTGAGAAAACATTAGAATGGAGACGCGACATCCACACTTTGAATTTCGCGTTTAAATTATTTAAGAATAAATTAGATGCCCCAGAACTTCTTCAAAATTTAAATATTCGAGTCCCTGACATAAGATTGAGAATTAAAAATTAATGTGAAGTGTGAATATTCACACATTTCAGGGTTTGGCAGGTATATAATAAGTGAAGGCGGTATGCTGAGTGTGTAGGACAAATTTTACTTTGTAGTAATCACGGCAAAATGAACGATATTTTTAAAATAATTTATCGTCTGTTAATCATATAATAAGACTGGTTATTAAATTTACGCTCATAAAAATTAAATACAACATTTGTCAAAATATAACTAGAATTTTGACAAAATAATTTCAACATAATAAAAATGCAAAAAAAAAACAGAAAAAATAAAATTCACTCCGTACTCGAACTCGAAACCCTTCGTTTTCCAGCCAGTTTAAGAGCGCTCTAACGCATGTAGCCATCGAACGCTATGCATGTGAGTGTCTTACATTGGTATAACTTTTGTACTTTGTGAACCAAAAAAACCACAAAAAATGCGTTATTTTCCAAAAACATAATCTGATCAAAAATTCCTGTTGTACTATTTCGGTTCACACCAATATACATTACTTAGAATTTTTTTAGATTTTTAGTTTAAACCATCTGGGCTACAGGGTGTGGGACAAAATTTTTTTTGCACATTTTTGGCAAAAATCGCATCAAAATACTTTATTTTGCAAAAATAAAAATTTGATCGTTGATCCACGTACTAAGGGCTTTCATTTGATATCCTACTCAGAATTTAAAAAAAATATTTTTGTGTTCGATGAGCACATATTTGTTTATATTTTTAGGGGGGTATGTTTTTTAGATGTTTTAGTATTTTTCCTATGTGCGGGTCAAAGAGTTGTATAAGCATGCCAAATTTCAACTCTCTAGGTTTAGCCGTTTGGCTACAATTTTTACCGAACAGACAGACAGACAGACAGACAGACAGACAGACAGACGACAAAATGACGGTATAAGGGTTTTTTGGTCATACCTACAAAACCCTAAAAATGATCACTTTTTCAAAATTTCAGAATCTATGTCACCATTGAACAAAATGCTCAGTCTAGTAAACAAGCTAGTTTCTGATAGAGATGTGGATATCTTTTACGACAACCACAGAAAGTTTGTTACTATAAAAATAAATTAGACTAGTTATATTGTATCTTATTGTTTAATTCTTTACTTTATTCATTATAAGTATTTCTATATTATTGTTATGATAATTGTATTATATATTTTTTTTTCCACAGTGCTATGTAACTGGACTTGTGCACTACTGTACAAATCTGTATAGTCACTGGTTAAATAAATAAATAAATAAATTAGTGAATAGAAACCAATATTCCAGATAACCAACACTAATTCTTGTCCTTATTTTTGACTGAGTTTTTCATTCTGGAAACTATCTGTTCATTTCCGAAGGATAAGATTCTTGAAGAATGCATTGTTTTGGAATTTCGTGTTCGCGTGCTACAAGTGTCCCGCGGGACTTTGAGTTAGGTTGAGCACGCCTAATCTAATTTCATTAGTATTCGCTTATCTAATGCCTTATACCATGTAATCAATATTGATAGACCGTGACGTAGAGATGATTTTACTGTATTTAGTATAAAATATTATTCCAGGAAACGATTTTTGTGTGAAATTTCGCTTCTACGCATGCGCAAACAACATATGTTTACGAAGAAATGCATGGGACACTTGGGTCTATTCGTCTCGACCTTGTTTCACTTGGTTTATTGAAAAATTTATTGATTATCAAACCGATTGTGGACCGTTTTCATAACATGTAATTTTTCTTAACACATAAAATAATAATAGGCATTTTCAGCATGTTTTGTAACAATTTTGTATCTATTATTCAAATATTATTTGTACTCTTTTGTAATACCTATGGCCAGTTGCTAAAGAAAGAATTAAGTGTTATAAAAAAATAGCAATTAATGTTGTAATATTTATTGTTGTGTAACTAAAATGCCTAAAATTTGGAAATAATGAGTCCTAAAAATTTAATTTTAATTCATATTATTTCCAGATATATTTCTTTAAAAGTCTCAATTTAAAATTTCCGTATTTCAATTAAAGTATAAACATCGATGATACATAATGTATGTACAACGTATGTTTATGGATTTTATCTAGTTCACCATGACCGGTAAGCTACCAAATAATATTACAACGGAACGGCCAAAAGTATTGGCTCGAAACAATCAATATTGCTCGCCTGGTATTAGGCTTTACATTTTTTACTATCTTTTGAGTTCGCAAAGAGCCACTTTCAGGGGGTCGACAAAAGCCAAGTCGAGTATCTATGTATATATAGATAACAGAATAGGTCAAAACGTCACACTGGCCAAGTAACTAGTAGTCAGTTCAAGGCTCAACCTCAAAGCAAAAAGGTACGACTCGATAAAAAATGATGGAGGTTCATGGTGAACACGGTTGACATATCAAAAATCGTGCTATAAAACCAAAACTTAGAGCAGCGATGGCGAACCTTTATTTCCAGACGGGTCAAAAAGAATTTGAAATGTTGTAAATTGAAATCACGGGTCAAATTTTTAATGCGTAAATAAATATCTGCCACTTTAGGGCGTAAATATTTGTGTGGATTCTCCTACTAATCTCGTTAACTCTACCTGAGCTAGTAGCCTTGTATTTGAATGTATAATTTAGGTAGAACTTTATTAGAACTTTATTATTCTTGCCCTAAGGCTTCGAATTTTACATAGTATTTTACAAAATTTAAAAAAAATTAGTTATGTATGTTTTACATTTTTTTAACAAAAAATTATATTGTTGCCATACCCTTTAAAAAATAATAATAAAAATAAATAAATACATACATATACATATACATACATACATATATACATACATATACATACACATGCATATATATACACACATACACACACATACACCCATACATATATACATTCAATCTTCTTTCTTTTATCATTGGATCTTCATTCTTTTTAATATATTTCTCATTATTTCTTCTCCTGATCCCAGGTCATCTAATAATTCTGCCATACTTCTGCTCCATTTTCGCATTCATAGAACAAATGCCACATTGTTTCTTCTTTTTCTTCGCATATTCTGCATTTTTTTTTTTCCTCAGCTCTTTTCCATATTTTATTTTCCGTGCTTTCATTACCGCATCTAAATCTGGCAATTATTCTTATTCTTTCTGCTTTGGAGTTCAGTAGATATCTTGGCTTATCAAGAGTGACAATGTGATGGTACATTGGGAAGTAAGTAGAGTTTCTTATTCTGTCATGCTGTACTTGACTCTGTACATCTCTATCTCTATTCTCTATTTCGCTGATCACATTTTCACCTGTTTCTCGCATCATCTCTATATAGATCGTGGAATACCCATTTCTTTCACAATATTTTCTTCTAATTATCTCCCACCTGGATTTGTTTTGTAAATTCCTTTCTCTCTGTCTCATTTCCCGCCAACATTCTCTTAAAACTGTGTCTTCCTGAATGTTTCTTAACCGCTCTTCATATCTCATTGCTATCTTGCCACTCTCTATTCTCATCTTGTCCCTTTTTGTTTCCTCCAAGAGTATATATGTTGGTGTGTTTCTGTCTACTCCTAAAATCCATCTCAGATATTTTTGATGTAATCTTTCCATTTTAAGTTGCTCCGTCCAACCCCAGATTTCCGCACCGTACATCATAATGGGTTTTACCATTCTGTCGAACATAGTGAGTAACATAGTGGAAGTATTTATAATTTTTTACTCGTTCTATTTCTTTATCCTGCCATTTCCATATTTCTTCTTTTACTCTTCCGCCGCCTTTTTTAAAAATCATAATCTTTGACTTTTCAATATTTAAACTCAGTTTCTTAGGTCTGGGGTACGTTTCCATTCTGAGGCACGTATAATTTAGGTATATAACAGGTAATAGCTGAAGTCCATTTCGCTTTTAGTATCATATTTGTCGATTTACCTACCCTGTTTCGTGAATGACATCGCTTAGACCCAGCCATAGTTATCTTAGAATTCTCTTTAGAAACTCCAGAACCACAAAGATCTTCTTTTGTACAGACCATTTGAAATCGTCCTATAGGTCACTATGTGATCTGCAGGTCATATGTTCGCCATCACTGACCTAGAGTATATTTATTTAGACCACCAAACATCCAACGAACGAAAGTATATGAAGCAAACCAAATAACGAATTTTTAAAACATAAAACATCGCTTAAAATTAGGGCGGTCGAAAAATAGAGAACTACCTTTCTCCACTGTGTGTGCCACATAGGCCCTGGAAACTTAGTTATTATTAAAAATACTGAATTATAATTAAAGCAATAAGTTTTGTTGGAATAAAGTGAAAAGTGAAAATGGTTCCTTCATTTATTTAATTTTATGTTGACGACTGCCTTGTAACGACTGGCATCGTAACCATTATTTTTCTTAAACATGTGTGTGCAACACAACCACCTCTATTTTTACAACTCGTGCTTTTCAGTACACAAGCCATTAACTGCTCGTTGAAAACACATTTTGAAGTACTTTAAACTTTATTGACACTTACAAGTATATTACGACATTCTGTGACTGAAAAAATATTGCTTTAGAAATAATAAACGAAATATCAGATTTACTAAAGTAGTAATACTTGGTTAATAAAAACTGAATAAGTGTTAATACTGTATTGTCATAAACAGTTTTATATTTTTATACATAAAAATAATACATCTGGATATAGCAGAAAATGCTGAAATAATTTCTTGAAGGAACTAGTCTCGACGTCATGATTATTCACGAAATATTGAGTTGGTGCATATGAAATTGCTACTTCTTCAGGTTTGACTCGGCAACTCCGGGTTTTGAAGGTTTGTGTTCCCGGTTTGACAACTGTTTCTCCGGATCGCGTAAAATATAAAACATGTAATATATTTGTATGTAATACTGTTAGTATTTTATTCAAATGGCTTTCTGAATACCTTCACCTTGCTTTTCAAGTGATTTTCTGAATTTTTGTTCTCCGGTCTTTGAACGATTTTCTAAATTTTTGCCCCCTGCTCTATTAGTAATCTTTCAAAATTTTTGCTGCCCGATTGTAAAGTTTTTTTGAAAATAAAATGCGTTGACTGCCAAACCATACATTGGATATTGAAGTTTTACTTGAAGTTACAGAAGTTAGCGAAATGTAATGTATACAAAACTACTCGAGAATTTTCGCAAAAACTTAGTTATGCAACTCAGAACAAATAATGCACAAAAATGGAAGGAAATCAATTGAAAAAGTGTGATCCACTTTCACGATAATGCTCAACCTCATTTTAAAACTGCATGACTAAAATATAAATTTTATCCCATCTAGCACATCGCTTTTCTCCAATAGATTTTCATATGTTTTGAAGTTCGGATTACTTTCTAAAATGTCGTTAATTTGGTAACGTTGAAGCTGTAAAAGCTCATTTCATTTACAAATATATTCATATTTTAAGTCATGTGTAATGTCATAGAGTGGTTGTTTCACAAACCGAAAATTAGGGCAAGTTCCAAAATGATTGACTAATCAACTGCATCGAAAATCTATTAAGCCGTTTATTAATTCATTGATTTTATTAATCGATGCGTTTCTAAATTCACTGATTTAAAATCCGGTTAGTAATCGGTTCCATCGGCTGAAAATACCGATTAATTGACTAAAGCAAGACCAACTCTATCAAAAGGTATAGTTGACAATAATCGAAGTGTAACTTACTTACATTTTTAAATAAAATTTATGCCGTCATTTATTAATGATGAACGAGTAATCCTAAAATGTTTCTGGAAATCACCTTTGCAATATTCATTCACTATTGTTTTGTCACGTGTTAAAAATAATTTTCCTCTGAATCACCTAATTTATCGGAATCAGCCTCCATCGTCTTCGTATGTATCATTTTGCACTTATTTTGAAAATAAGAACAGCGCCATGATGTTAAAGCAAAAAAGTAAATATTACACGAATAAATGACTCAAACGAAACTTTCCAAATTTCGATGCTAATCATTTCGCGTCGGATCCATCGGTTACCTCATTGATTGTATGAATCGATTAATTTGCTGATGGTTTATGGAACGCCTTTATCTTTTGAGAACATGTACAAAAACGGAATTATTGACATATGAAAGTGAGGTTATATTTATATAAAACAAATTAAAATTATATTTTTTATATATTATAATGTGATTATTAGAGGGGTGCAAGACCCAATATTCACGTTGCGGCAATTAAGCGAGAAAGCAATAAAACAAATAACCAAATCCACCTATGCTTCATAGACTTGGAGAAAGCTTTCGACCGAGTGAACAGAGAAGACGTCTGGTCGACACCTAAAAACAGAGGCATTCATGAAAACACCATCAGAAATATTAAAAGTCTGTATAACGATAGTAAGAATTATGTCAGAACAAGAAATGAAGTATCGAGATCTTTTATAACTGAAAATGGACTCAGACAAGGATGCATACTCAGTCCGCTACTGTTCTCACTGGTACTAGACGACGTCATAGAAGAAGTAAGACAAAATATTAAAGAATATTCTGTGGGTTACTGGAAAATGGAAAATGTAAAAGTAGCAGAACTTTGCTATGCGGATGATATGGTTATAATAGCAAGGAACGAAGACGAACTACAAAATAACATGAACCAATACAATAAAGAATTGAAGAAAATAAATATGAAAATTAGCACACAAGAGACAAAAACAATGGTAATAATCAGGACAAAAATTCAACACAAAATAAAAATAGATGACAAAATAATAGAACTGGTAGGAAAATTCAAATACCTAGGCAAAGTTTTGGCAGAAGATGGCAAAATGGATGAAGAAATTATGGAAAGAGCTTTAAAGCATCGTTCTTAACTAAAAAAGAAATACTAACTAACATCAAGGTAGTGATCTTCAAAAAAGTGACAGTAACAATTTTGACATACGCCTCAGAATCCTGGACCACTATAGAGACTATAATAGAAGAAGAACAGCTAAGATGGCTGGGACATATACACAGAATGAGTGAAGACAAAATCTAAGTAATGTGACTATTATAGATTTTTTCAAATAAAATCTAACCTATACTGTTAAAATTATAAACAAAATTCGTGTAATAGACATATACGCGAAATGTTGTGTTCAACATAACTGTTATGTTACTCCAAAAGAGATATGTGACACAATCTATTCGAACCATTTTATAAGTTTACAGTGTACCCAATGTACTGACAAGACAATTAAGATGGGCGTCAAAAATACAATTTCATTATTACGGTGTATTTTATTTTTGTTTGATTTCTAATGTGTTGTGTCCGAGCGTGCATTATGTTATCGGCATGTACCGGTGGTGATCCACAGAAAAACGCAGAATCCGGTTCATAACGTAATGCTACCGGAAAGCATGAGCGAGCGGGTCGTGTAGCTGACTGTCCGTGTTGGGTATAACGCAGATAGTGATTTTTGAGTCAACTGATTACTGGCGCAAGAAACTGAGTACGTTGTATGATGAGTATTTTACTTACCACAGCGGCCGTCTGCCATGTTGGTGTATACGAGGTCTGTTCAAAAAGTATCGCGAATTTTGTGTTTTTTCAAAAATGATTTATTTATTCATGAATATCTATTTTGTCCCCTTCAGAGTAATCCCCACCAGATATTATACACTTGTGGCAACGTTTTTTCCAATCCTCGAAGCACTTGAAAAAAACAATTTTTGTGCTCTTGTTCAGCTCCTTCTTCGATGCCGTCTTTATCTCCTCACTTGTAGCGTAGCGTCGTCCTTTCATGGGCCTCTTCAGTTTCGGGAACCAGAAAAAGTCACAGGGGGCCAGATCTGGGGAATATTTATGCTCCTTAGCAATGTTAATGCAACGCTGTTTTTGTCTAAATTGAACAATTTTGGCACGAATTTCACACAAAATTAGATACAGATTCTTTGATCCATTTTTTGGTATAGGCAAAAATAGAAGACGAGCCAAAACACGTGCAAAATAGCTGCAGTGAGAACAACGAGTAACAGAAAAACGAAGGAACGGCTAATGGCGTTTCTGATATAATAATGTGTAAATATGTTGATTATGTATTTATCTTTGTTGTACAATATTATGTAATTCAGCTGTATTTAATAACATTTTGCTGTATTTAGTAACATCTTGCTCACATACCTATACTTTTAAAGGCCTAACTTCATTTAATTCTGGACAGGCTGTTGCCCTTATGAACCAATAACCACTGTAATGGACCGCAACATGTAAATATGTTAAGTGATTTATTAACCCTAGTCATATTCAACACAAAGACTACATTCAAAATCAAGCATTATACAAACAAACAAAAATCAGTTGAAATACCAACTGGAGTTAGAGCTATAATTAGTTCAGTTAATCTCAAAAAAATTAACAAAACAGTCGCGTGATCCATTAACTCCTCCCAGAATCAGTGGTCATTGTGAACGCTACATTTGTAGGTTGTAGTAAAACGTAAATCACCAGTAAACATGCAAAAAGGCCGAAACCTTTTTGTCACTGCTGTCGGCAGACAGTTTTAAACGACAGGCAGTACTTAAGAATGGATGTCCGGTAAATAGAGCGATTTATCACTTCACCGCATTGCATTTACAATACAGGAATTTGAATGCTTTCCAAAATAGCGAGTATTTACGGAAAATCTGCGAAATTCTTTGTGACAGTGGCTGATTTTATTCTGCTGAAAAAAATAGTATTTCACCGTCGAAAAAATATAATAATATCGCATGATTTATCAGATAATAATTTTACAAATAATTTTTACTAGAACCTAATTTTTTCCAAGAATTTTACAACAAAAACCTCAAAATATATGCTCATTATAATAAATGCTCTGTCTATATTAAAGAATAAAAGGAAATCAAGTTTAAGCCTCAGTTGATCATTATGAAAATTTGATTATTTCACCTCAAATAGGTTGACGGCATTGTATTTTTACTGACCTTATCTGATCTAGATCTATCGTATTCTACGAAGTAGATCTGCCTTTGGCAGGATATAGCTATGCACTACCCACAACGATCTTGAACAGACAAAATCTGTGTATTTTGCTATACTTGCACTATGAATATGTCTCAGGCCTCTGGCGTTGAAAACCAATCGTTTAGTGCTATAATAATGGCATAATGTTTCAGAGGGTGTATGTGAAGAAACAAATACTGCCTTTACTGTATTTACAATGCTCTCTCCAGATTCGTGCTCGCCCTGTGCTGATTAATGGCTCTTCGTTTTGTCCAGCATTTTGTTTTCTTTCTATTAACATCTAAATCTTATATCCTTTTACATATTTTCTTTGCAAATGTAATATTTTAAGTTAAGTCGAAATTTTTGTCACTGAGGGGTCAAAAACTCGTATAGTCTCCGATTTCTAAGTTTTGTCTGCCGAAGTGTTGATGAATAGCGTAATTTTTGCCTCAGATGTTTACATGTGTTGCCACCGTTTCCAACTCAAGGTCGCGATAAGTCGCATTATAACGCTTACATCTTTAATTCTGGTCCGGACAATTCATCGCAGAAAATTCATCGTGGAAAATTCATCGTGGAAAATTCATCGCAAGAAACTTCATCGCGGGGAACAATCATCGCAGGGAAAGTCCATCGCGAGAAAATTCATCGCAAGAAAATTCATCGCAGGCAATTTTTATCAATCTGAAAAGAAAGCAAAGTAAATTTTTTTCAAGCAGTATTTCCCACTATATTTACAAATGACACAGAAACTAAAGCAAAAACAAAGAAAACTAAACTTATAATAGGAACCACATAAATAAAAGACGAGCAATTGAAAGAGAGACTGAAGAACCAGCAAGCAAATCGATTCGTGAAGCCCGCAATTCAAGGTGTAGTCAAATGGACTGAGCGAAGAAAGAAAGAATGGGACGAAAATGTAGGAGACGTTTGAAGAAGGTAGACTGGCATGTATTTGTAAAAATTGGCGACCTACTGGGGGCACTAAGCTAGTTCTCCTTAACTACTGTATAAAGGAAAACAAGAAAAAGTATTTAAACTTAATGTTCAAGCAAAGTGATCAAACTTACGTACATCTGCTTGAAGTAGTAATCGAAAAGAGAATAGAAATTACTTATCAAAATAAAACTTTTCCTTGCTTAGCTAGTAGGCTATTAGGCTCAGATCTATTGTTTTAGGTAAGCTAATCATCCGAAAACACAAACCTCACAACCATAGGCTTTCATTGTCTTCTACACATAGTCCAGTATCAATAACAGCTTTAATCTCACACGCCGAAAAGTCAAACTGTGTGCTAGAAACCAAATTTTTATAACAATACGGTAATCTGGGTCCAGTATCTTGAATACTACTTAGGGCACTCATCGAGTGTCAAGATAACGTATGTTTCATAAAAATTAACAGTTTAAATGTCATTAAAAATTTAATTTTCTTAAGAAGTGGTCAGTCAATCCCCACTTTATCCTCATCCCTTTATCCCCCAGTTTATCCCCACGCATCTACCATAGTTCTTTATTTGACATTATTTACGGCCAGGATATGTGACAGATTCTACGCAAATATGTAAAAACGAATATCTGCCAAGTTTGGCATGCATATAGGACACCATAATTTACTTTATATCTAAACAAACATATGCTTGTTTTCCTGCTCAAATAATGAGAGGTTCATCTTTTATAGCAAAGCTTGGCTGATTTTTATTAATCTACTGTCCACATCTTCCTGAGAGTCACCGTCAGTAATAAAAAAGAGTCTAGATAATACATTTATCTACATCCTTATTGCTTCTTCACTTATTTGGAGCTGTCTGATGTTATTTTTGTTTTTCCATGGGCAGTACTAAATTTTATGAATACATCTACAGAAAAACCACAATCCAAATAATTCTGAATAAACTCACAAACCGTGTTAATATAAAGCAAGACGTAATACAAGGTGACCAAAACTCTTTACAGCTAGATTTTCATGACAAAGGCATCAAAATTGACCGTGAATTTTTGAGCCCTCTAAGGTTTACAGATAGTATTGCAATAATTGCAAACAGCTTCGAGAAACTACAAATTTTGCTGTGTAGAAAATCTGAAGAAATCGGTCTAATAATAAATCTAACCAAGACCAAGTTTATGATAAATGGTCGCCAATGACATCAAAAACAAAACAAGATAATTCTAAATGGTGCTGTTATAGAAAGAATAGTCTCATGTTTCTTGTCTTCGACAGATAATACGTATCTCTAATTGTAGTCTTAAAGTAGACATAAAACGATGTATGTGACTGGGTTGTGTTGCATTTAATAAAATGAAACTTATTTTGTAATTGCCTAAAATCTTAAAGGTTTAAACCTTTGAACAGTGCATACTGCCAGTGACTCCATACGGTACTAAGAATAAATAAAAGAACTAGATTGAAAATATATATATATATATATATATACAGCATGCAAAGAGAAACAGTGAAATGTTTGCTTGATGTTAACCTGATACACAAAGGGACTAACGACTCTATACACAGTACAACAAAAGTATAGATGATGTGATAATGATTTGCTATCTCACTTGGAGCTTGACAGGGCATGTATATAGAAGTAGTGATAGCCACTGGGATTGAAAACTGTTGGTTTGCAGACCACGACCACATGAACGCCCAGTCGGAAGACTTCAAACTAGATGGGCGGACTATATTAAAAGATAACCAGAACACGACGGGAAGTTAAGAGCTACAAATAGAGAAGAGAGCTACGGGACACTGATTTATGTTAATACATATTGTTTTCGTCTTGGATACATTATCCTTAATACTTTCAGCAGTATTGAAGATCAATGAAACAACTTTCAACACGGTTACAGTAGCTTAGTGGTCAACTCATTCGCTTTGTAAGTGTAGGATCGTGAGATCAATCCCCAGTGTGAGAAAAATTAAAAATCTCAGTTGTGTTTATTGATTTAACAGCAGCCTAGGATACAGCGTGGAGAAAAAGACTTATTTACAATCTTCTCCAAGTTATCCCATGTAAACTGATCACTAGACTCATCAATAACATCAATATTATTCTCTCGAACGGCCTTCCACAAGGATCAGTATTAGCTCCGCTGTTTTTCAATTTATTTATCCATGACATACCGGAAACTTTATCTAGGAAATTTACTTATGCGGATGATATTGCTCTTGTTACCCAAGCACATAGTATAACATTGACTGAAAAGATTCTAACTAAAGACTTCTAAGTCAATATTTTGAAAATTAGAGGCTTTGCCCAAGTTTGGTACAAACGGAAGTATCGTGTTTTCATTTAAATAAATTTAAATTTAAAAAAATTTAAATGGCAAACACTACTCTGTCAATTAAATTAAACAACCGCGAGCTCCGTCATACGGCACATCCAAAATACCTGGGAGTAACGTTGGACAGATCACTCACTTATTGTCAACACCTGTCTAACGTATCAGCTAAATTGAAAACCCGGAACAAACTACAACAAAAACTTGCTGGCTCTACTTGGGGAGCGTCAACCGCGGTACTGCGCACAGCTGTTCCTGCTCTAGTTTTCTCAATGGCCGAGTATTGCGCCTCAGTATGGCTTAACAGCACCCTTGCTAGCAAGATCGACGTGCAATTAAACAGAGACTTATTTCGGGAACAATAAAATCTACGCCAACCTACTGGTTACCGACGTTGTTTATTCAATATTGCCCCCCCTCAGTTCCAAAGCCAGGCTGCATGTGCTCGAGAGTACAGGTAAATTTTCACAGACGTAAACCTGCCTATTCACGCAGATCTCCAACCGTTTCGCCCTAGGCTTAAATCCCGACTTCCATCAGTGACGAGTAATAGCCTATAGTTAGGATTACATTCGGATACATTAATTAAGTGGATGGACTCCTGGCTAAAAAATGCACCATTAGAATGGCAGGCGTTGATGCCTTCTAAATGTGAACCACCTTGGTTCAACCTACCACGACATCTTTGATCCACCATTAACCGCATTCGTACCAACCACGGTAGATGTGCTGCTACTTTCACGAAATGGGACATCACTTCTTCGCCAAACTGTGAATGCGGCGCTCCAAACTAAACAGTGCAGCAAATTGCATTCGAATGTCCTCTTCGAGATTATCCTGGCAAAAAATAGGACTTCATTACCATCCCACATGAAGTTCTGACCTGGCTAGTTACCTAAGACGTCCAAATATGACAAATCTTCGTGCAACAGATGTTTTATTATTATTTTGTATTTTTGTTTACTATATGTTTCTTTTATTTTTGTTTATTTAATTTATTTTTGTTAATGTATTTATATACATGTACTAATGTATCCATACGCTAAATAAACAAAGTACGAGCAAAAGATTTTTCAAAAAATTCATAGTCGTTGCAACCATCAGCTTCCCTTAAATGAGTATCTGTATTTCTGAATTAAAATCGGGAACATGGGGTGGGCTTCAGAAAGCACGTAAAGCGGGCGGTCTCGACTACTGTAAAAAGTATTCGTTAGGTTATGCCAGTGAGCCCTAGTCATGATCTGTAAATCTCTTATAACTAGACATTATGCCATATGAAATAATAAAATAAAAATTCTTTCAGCAACTCGTTAATCGTTTTTATTTTCAGTCATTAAAAACGATACCTACATCGCTGTTTCATAGTAAATCACATAACCAAGACTAGTTTGATATAAATTCAATTGTATCAAAATAGTTAAAAGCTAACGTGTAAATCATCCGTAAACTTAAGTTTTATACCACTTGGTCAGTACTGTCGGACATTTTATCGTGTGTAAGTTGTAGATAGAAATGGATGTCCGGTAAATGGTAGATTTATCAGAATGACCGCACTGCATTCGCTCGTGTAGGAATGTGAATGAGCATGTGGGCGATCCGGGGATTTGATCGCATACCGACTGTGGTGACAAACTGGGAACAATTTACATTGCCCAACATGGACTCTGAAATGTGATGTTCAGCTTACACTTGCAATGTAATTATTATCTCACATGTTACGTTTATGGACTCTAAAATGATTTTCAGAAACACAAATAATTTACAATACACGTTTGTTTGTACCATTTATCCTTGTTTCTCAGTAAATGGAGGAGGATTTTATGTTGCATAATATCAAAAGAAAGTTGAAATGTTCTATTCAGAACTGTAACAAGTAGCAAATACATATAATATAACTGTCCAAATGTTCTGAATCTAATTAAGACTAAAAATAATAAGCAGAACATGTTAATATAGACCAGGGCTGCCCAACCAATCGATCGCGATCTACCGGTCGATCGCGGCGTGGTTTTAAGTAGATCTTTAGTTTCTCTTGCTTCCATTTACTTAAAAATACATTTTATAAGAAGTTAAACTTAAATCAAGCTTCTCGCTAGCCTATGTTCAAATGTCGTACTGAAATATTTAATAAATGTTGTATGTAAACGTTATATAATAGGTTCTTATTTTTTCAATAAATTCAGGACCACTTTAACACATTCATTGCCATGGGGGTGACCGGCAAAGAAATTTAAATCAAAACTACTGACGAAAAAAGGTGCGAAAATTAACTGTCCGCAAAATCGCTCACGTTTGCTTGAGTGGGATAAGTGACTGGCAAGATGATAGCCTGGCGCAATGTAATGTATAATTTTCCTAAATTTTCCGTAATGAAGATCGGTGATCGTACATCAAAAAACCACTAATTTATAGTATGCTATATCTAATTTATATTTATGGTTAGTGGCGCACCTAGGAATTTTGTTGGGGGGGGGGGGCGGAAGACAAAATTATTTCAAATGTGATGATTTAAAAAAAAAATGGTCCTCGCTTCGGAAATACAAAGTGACGACCTAAAAAAGAAAGGTCCTCACCTCTATTTTTAAAATTTTCTAGTGTGTTTGTGTGTTTTTATTTTTATTTTTTTCCTTCTTAGGGAAAAAGGGGGGGGGCATTAAACCGGGTTAAAAGTGCAGCTTTGGCAGACCTATGAAGAATCTTCATAAATATTTTTTTGTAAATTTCGTTTTGCGTATTAGGTTATTCTTACGTGAAAAACAGCTTTAAAATGGCAATATTTAATGAATTTTTTCAAAATCTACTTCCCGAGGGACGACCCCCCCCCTCGGAAGGGCACTATATGACCCCTCCCCTCAGTGGCCGGCTAAGCATTCTGGTCGATCGTGGTAACAATATATATAAAAAAGTAGATCCCAAATACAAAAAGGTTGAACAGGCCTGATATAGACTGAAAGAAAAATGCTGATTATAAAAAGTGTCAAATACATCTTGGGAATATGCTGTGTAAAAAGGTGGTGTCTTATTATGTGGAGTCAGCGGGAATTGTTGAGGTATGTATATACGTATGTGTACAGGCTGACAACTTTTACCCCGAAACATACGAGAATAACATTGAATGCTACTGCTGCTCCCAATATTAACTTAAAGCCCCGTAATGGTATCAATCGAAAGAGAATTTTTACCCGCTTCTAATAATACCGAAAACTTTTGCAATTGATTTTGATATTTCCAGTTTTTTATTTTATTTTTTACAACGAATGTGGGAAAATTGAAAATGAATTTATTTTTTAAATAATCATGGATCGCCATGTTTTTGACAGGTAAACAAAACAATGTAATTTTACCTATCAATCGAAAACTGTATCGGACATACCTGCAACTCTTAGATTTATTAAACAAAATTATTTTATTAAATTTAAACAATAAAACGGTTTATAATTAAACTTTAAAATAAATTAATTGTTACTTATTTTTATTACACTAAGAGTTCAAATAAGCCACTGTTCTGTAACAAACAATATCCCATTCTGTTTGAAAAATAATTACGTAAAGGCTATTCTAAACGTTTAAGCGGAACTAACTGGAATTTTAATTTTTTAAATTGTCATGAGGTTTCCTTTTAAGGTTTGAAGTGGACTTTTGCTAAACAAAATGATTAAAAACTTCACTTAAACTGTAAAAATTATTAGAATTTAAAATCTAGTTCCGCTTAAACCAAGGAAACAGGCAATACATTGGCTAGTTGCCTATCAGTTATAGAGGCGCATATTGTGAAAATTATATTCCTCTAAGGATTAATACACACACCGGCAAATTTAAAGGAACAGACATAAATATCTAATTAGTTTCCCTGTAGTGTACATATTGTTGATATCTCTCAAGTAATCTTCTAGTACGATGTTTTATGGAATAATGTTCAATCGGGTTGAGGTCAAGGAAGCACGCTGGCCCACCCATGTTGTTACACCCACTTGATTTAAAAAGTCTGTTACACAGTGGGCGACGTGTGGGCGCGCATTATTCTGCATTAGAGTGCAATTTTCTCCGATATATGGGGCAAGAGGTACAACATGGTCTTGAAGAATATCTCTGATGTACCTATCTTCAGTTAACGCTCCGCCATCAATCACCACCAACTCTGTGCAAGCTCCCAAACATATTCCACCCCATACTATAATTGAACCTGCACCAAAAGATAAAGTAGTAGCAAAATTAAATGGTGCATTTTGTTCTCCTTGGCTTCGATACAATCTTCGTTCATTGTTTAGTAGAGCATTCAACGCTATCTAGATATAGGCTACAAAATAATAAAATTTAAAAAACATAGTTTTCAATCTGTTACTTTAAATTTGCCGGTGTGTGTATTTGGGTGAAAGGTTTTATAAATTTTGTTTTAAATGTGACCCTACTAAAAGAAATTACACGGTATTACATCGAAAAATAGAAGTGGTAACACTGGCTATACATTTCAACAATATGTTAATACTATCTCAAAAGCCTTCGGTTCCGCGACCTTAACACTTTGAGGACGGTCGGGCTAATTCGATATCGCTGTACGAACAGAGAGTCCGACCCCTCAGTCTCTTGAACGCACTACGATGAGAGCAATCGGGATTTGTTTCGTGACATAAAAGAATATTTTTGACAACCCTACCTCCAAAACCGTAATACTCAAATTTATATCAATCATGCAATAATTAATTTAGATAATATAACGGGTGTTTTTTTTAGAGGTATAGAACTTTAAATTGCAATAAAACAACGATTAATTATTCGATTGACATGAATTTTTTTTTATTCGAAAGATAATCTTGTGGCATTACATTAAATCATACCAACAAGACGGCGCAACATGTCACACAGCTCGTGCCACAATCGATTTATTGAAAGACACGTTTGGTGACCGCCTAATTTCACGTTTTGGCCCTGTGAATTGGCCTCCAAGATCTTGTGATTTAACACCGCTGGACTACTTTCTGTGGGGCTATGTAAAGTCATTGGTCTATGCGGATAAGCCACAAACGCTTGACCATTTGGAAGACAACATTCGCCGTGTTATTGCCGATATACGGCCACAAATGTTGGAAAAAGTCATCGAAAATTGGACGTCCAGATTGGACTACATCCGAGCCAGCCGTGGCGGTCATATGCCAGAAATCATATTTAAAATGTAATGCGACAAGATTATCTTTCGAATAAAAAAAAATTCATGTCAATCGAATAATCCATCGTTGTTTTATTGCAATTTAAAGTTCTATACCTCTAAAAAAAACACCCATTAGAAATATAAAAAATTAGAAAATCAACATCTTCCTTGATAGTGTGGCTGAAAACCCGAATACTTGAAGTAAATTCTGTGCACAGAAATTAAACTTTTTTGGTAAGTTTTGAGAAGCATCATGGAGAAAGTCTTGTATTTATTCACATGTGATATTTAATTTTGGCAAAAACTACGTTGTACGACAATAAGATGTTCGATAAAGTTGTTGACAAATTGCTGATCCTATTATCTGACGAAAATCATAATGACTGATAAGGCATATTTATACATCAGTAGCTACATGAACATGCAAAAAAACGGATACATTAACAGTCATTACTTCGACGTGACTGTGACTGCTTAGTGCTTTGTAGACTGGAGTTGTTGTCGGTCAGTATTTTCAAAAAAGTCGTTGAAAATTCTATTGTCTATGGTGAGCGGTACCGCCATGTGATTAGTTATGTTAGCGAAAACAAATTGAAGAATTTGGTCCTGGATATGGTTCCAACAAGACGGCGCTTCCTATAATACGGCGCTTGTTACAAAGGTTCTTTTACGAGTTAATAATTTATCGTCCCAATATTTGTATATCATCTGCATATTCAAGTTACTGTATTGGTCTGGTTAAAATGATACCTCTGGTACCAGTACCCAATTCTTTTACTACTATCTCTTCAGGTCCTAAAACAGCTTGTGACGGTTGGGGAATTTATGTACTGGCCATTTTATTCGTCGTGCCCTACGTTGTGTTTTTTTAGGATTATTAAGTCGATTCGTTCTTGGAGCGGGAAGCTATGTTTACAAAGAAACGCTGGGACAAATTTCATTTAAATGGTTTATTAACGGTCTAGTCATTCAGAAATAGTACAAACATGTTTATTAATGCGTCTGATTGTGATAGCTGTAAGGAAAATTCAGATTAACACATTCATAGTGATAACGTAAGTTTCTACTCAAATACTAATATCAAATCTACACTACCAAACTAAGCATGCGGTCCATATCATTCCATATCATTGTTAAGATCACTAGTGCTGTCTCGGATCGTATACCGAATTATTTGCAACCACTAATGTGTTGCTAGATCACCTAACCGCTGCTTCATGCGCATAACAATGTCTTCGGTGACATTCGACGGACGGGTCTGCTACCCGCAAATACAGTTTTGTAGGGTCTGTCAACCTTAGGTGTGTGTATGTACGGGATTCTACGGTTGTGAATCGTAGAGAACCGATCAAGCGTCGCGGGCCCCTAAAGTTGTGAGGCGCAGGGCCCCGGATAACCTCCCATGGCGGAGTTAATCATAATCACCCAGTCAAGTGTCGAAAAAGTAGCGCACGGGCGACGTGACTACACGAAACGTGGTGGCCGTCCGCCTAGAAACCTCATTGTGTCTGAGAACAGGCTACGCTAAGCCAGCGTTATTCCGCCTCTATTCCACAGAGAAATTCCTCGCGTTGGCGGGATGATCACGTGCGGCGTGAATACGCGGAACGTAGTGGCCGTCCACGTAGAAATCTCACTGTGTCGAAGAACAAGCGTCGCTAAGCGAGCATTGTTCCGCCGCTATTCCACAGAGAGATTCTTCGCGTTGGCGTGAATACGCGAAAGTGGTAAGAATTTTACCTACCAGCAGTCAGTATCTGAAACCAACTGCCTCCTCGCTTTAACGGTATCTCTCTTCCTTCCTGAGTTGGAATCTCAGTCTTATATAACGCTTCGATTGTAGACGGAGAACTTTTCTTCTCTCTCTCTCTCTCTTTTTCCAGTTCTCATAAACATGTACAAAATCCAAATCATACACATGGTTAATAATTTCTCATGACACAGACCCATTAATGATCATTTGATACATTTGGGTTGTAACCCTCACAAAAAATAGTTTCTTAGAATTTTAAGTTAAACACTAGACATATTTAAAATAAACATAATATATCAATCGGTGAACAGATGTAAAATGTCACCACTTGCGGTCACTTTTTATGACGCCTACTAATATAAATTTTGTGTGTATACCACTTGAGAACCTCGAACCTCTTGTAACATCGCATATCTGGTCGCAGGTATCGGAAACGCCCTTACGTTAATCTGTTTCTCTTAATACTTTGGAATGCGTAATAAATGATGAAAATGAAAAATGAAAATTAAATGGAGTACCAGTGGCTGTAGCATCACAAGCTACTAATCGTCCTGTTTAGAGAAAGTTGACCTCTGAAGCAATAAATATCTTTGTGAAGAAAAGGATCGAACGTGCAGATATCGCTAGAGAAAGAAGAAAACAACGTGCTCAAAGAATATCGGACACAGTAGCTGACCATTTTTGTTGTATATGCGGAAGAGTTTTCACTTCATTTAGAAGTGATATTCACCGGTAATTATTATTGAAAAGCTGGTTATATTTCTTATGTATGGGACTTAACATAAATTAATAGTGTTATAACTTCAGGAATATTCCTATTGCTACTGTATTCAAATAAGTAATCAATAATAAATAAATAAATCTTAGATTAAGTATTGGTTAGTTATAACCAGTAGTTAGGTTAATTTTTTTGTTGTGAATTAATATGGTTAACCTGTTGTTAACTATTCAACCCTTAACGATACGTTGAAAAGACCGGGCTTTAATCGTATAAAGATATAATTGGATACAAAGTAACTGAAAATGTATTCATTTCCTCTTACTTTTTAATTGTTTTTATTTAATTATCAATAAATATTTAAATTACATATGAATTATAAGTTATTAACATGACAGCAAGGATAATAAATGTTCATTTACCTGTTTTTGTCTGTCATCTTAAATGTTGTAGGTTTACATAAAAATGACAATGATTGATCGCACTGGTGCGATTGACAAGAGACAATTTTTAGGTCATAACCTCATTTCAGGTCAAATTTAATGTCAATGCACCGTTTACAGATAAAACAATGAAACTGAATGCCTTTATCGCAATACTACAACAGATATTGCTTCAATAATTTCCACATGAGAAAATTGAATTTTTAAAAAGATATTCACCGCGTAACCAATATGAGAAATATTTTATAACTCTCTAAGGTTACTTATTCCGTACATGTTGCTATTATAGATATTGAATTATGCTGATCGCAGCTGAGACCTAAAAAACAAATACAAGTATTGCAGCATCGGAATTTTCATCTTCCGATACTGTGCAGTCAGCTCAATGATCTATTTAGCCTGAAGTATTTAACACATAAAAATATTACCTGTTTATTTCTTCTTTCTGTAGCTCTACAACCCTATATGGATCTTGGCTTGCTTGATCATTTTTCTACGACGTGCTATTTCTAATAAGCTTTTTTGAGGTTTTCATCTCATCCCTCCATTTTTTCCTCGGTCTTTTCCTACCTCGTGTGGTTCAAGGAGTCCAATTAAGGGATTTCGTTGGCAATCTATATTTTGGCATACAAGCGTGTGACCAATATTTTGGGCATACGCATTACATGGCCGAACCAATGCAGTCTCCTGGTCTTAATAAAATGTACAATGATGTATCTCTTCATCAATTGTTCCAATTCGCAATTCATTTTTGTTCTCCACATTTCACATATTTCACATGGGTTGTGTCCAAGATTTTCCTCAGAATCCTTTGCTCAAAGACTGGTAGTCTTATTGTATCTTTTTAGTTTAATGTCCACGTGTCACACGCATACGTCGCTATTATCCTATAATCGTTTTATAAATTTTAAGCTTTGAAGCTTGTGAGATTATTTTTTTCTTTATAAGCAAAGCTAGCTCTATGATCTGCAGCTATTCTAGCTTTTATCTTCTCACTCATTAGGTTATGCATGTTTAAACGTAAGCCGAGATAATCAAAATTATGTGCACTAGCGAAGTGTTTGTTCAGCACTATTTCGTTTATATTATCTACTGGGGGTCGTGGAATTGTGCATATATATTGTTTTTAGTACTTGTTTATACAGGCATAATAGGACACTGCCCTTAATAGTTATTAAAAATGTGTACTTTCAGCAGGATGAATCCCCAGCTCACAACGAGCAGTGGCTGCATATCACAATGAATTTTTTCGAACCAATGAACTGTTAGTGTACAACACTGTACATCCATATGTACAACATTTAAAAATTTATCAACGGAAGAATATTAAGACAAGTTAGAAATAATTTATTTGAAAGTGTGTAATTATGTATAAAACAGAATGGGGTCAAATTTAAACTATATTTATTAGTTCGAATATTCTATTCTAATAAAATTATTATACATTTAAATGCGGTTTTTCTCATTGTTTTAAGGCTATAACTTTAAATTGTTGACTTCAAAATGAAATACTCCATCAGATAAGCAAATTTTGTGTTTCCATTTAAATTTAAGACAGTTCCACACAATGCCGCAACAAGGGTAGTGCGACCGGTGCCGCCGCACAGGCGCCGGATTAATAGGGGCGCCAAGTTTCATTTTTTTATTATTATTATTTTTTATAATAATAACTATAATCAACACAAAATTGATTACATAAAAGAAAAATATTTAAATTATTTTTTTTTTTTCGAATTTTTTATTTAAGAAAAGTAAATTTAAACTATATTATTTCGAATTACAGTGCATCATTAGTGCACGCCTATGTAAACATAAAACTTGTATATTGGTTCGTATGGCGACCTGACCTTCACCTTTTATTAAGTAAATTGCTGTGTTTTAAAATTTAATAAATAAAATGTAAACACAAAGATGCGCTATTCCCATTATTTAAAATCCAAAAATATTTGTTGATACAATTTTCCAAAAATTTATTTCGGGTTAAATTTATCATAAAACAAAACATAAACTTTCTTGATATATTTAAATCAACGCCAAATAATTTTACGCACCCGGCGCCACTTTATGTTGTTGCGGCACTGGTTCCATAACGTATTTTGTGAACCATTGTTCGAAAAAAAATTCTTTGCTAATTGACATTCTCGTATAAACAGAAAATTTTTCTTATTTTACCAACGTCATAGATATTGTTTCTAGAGATAGCAATAGTGGACAAACACCACAATATGTATAAGAAAGATAAATGAGAAAGTTATGGACCTGTTTAGAGAAATTAGTATAGTAGAAATAACAAAACTAGAAAAAAAAAGATAGAGTGGCTAAAAAGATATTCAAAAGAGGAGAAATAAAAGGAAAAGAATGCGCTTAAAATAAAGAGGGATCGAAGCAGTAAAGAAAGACTTGTAAGCTGAAATATTCTTCCTCAACCTGTATTCACCCACTGTTAGACATAGGTATCCCTCATTCTATTGCGCCAATGAACAATGACACATGCGCCAATGAACTATCTTGTTTATCTACTGTGTTGAATCCATTGTTGCTATGTGTTCTGCCCAGCTCCATTTTAGCTTTGAATTGCGGTGTATAAAGTCTGTAATTTTACTACATTTACCAATTTCAATATTCCATTTTTTCCTTTAAATTTGCGCTGAACATGACACGCTTCGTTGCCCTTTGTGTACCTTAATCCATCAACGCATTTGATTGTGAATGTCATCGTTTCCAGACCATATGTCACAACAAGCAGAATGCATGAATAATAAACTTTGGCTTTCATATTAAAGTTTTTAAATGTGTCCCAATTTCCCAAAAAAAAGTAACCCAGCTCAGTCTTATTCGCCGGAATATTCCTGCTTTTTTAGGTATTTTTTCCAAGTGTAATAAGATGACCTAGGTATATATATATATATATATAGACGAATAGGTTAACTGACGAATAAAAGAGAACCTGCGTTTTATTTTATATAAATATATATATATATATATATATATATATATATATATATATATATATATATATATATATATATATATATATTGATTTATAACTTGTTTTCAACGGTCATTTGTCTGCTCTCTTAACTAGTTAGTTTTGTTTTGTCAATTTACCTAAAGACTAGTACATGTTGATGCTTCGTTGAGTTCTCCTAGTATAATATTTAGCTCTATAATGTAGCTGGTGATAATTTATTTATTTATCTATTAAAGAATTTGCATTTACAGGTTTAAACCTAAATAATATATAATAAGACAAATTTACACATAATAATTTTACAAGAAAAATACAAAATGAGATATAATACAGTTAATAAATTAAATTATTTCATCTTGAATAAGGGCGTTATATATACTTTTTTTGAACCCGATTAGTGTTGAGCAAAAAATATCAGAGTTATTTACTCTGACCTGTTGGATGCGATCTTTTAGGTACGAGCTTAACCACAATAGTAAGGACGACTGAATGCCGTACGCTTTCAATTTGGCCAATTCAGAATATGTAGTGATTGATGCGATCAAACTCTTTCCAAAAATGCGTGTAGATGGCATGCACTTCGCTCCCACTCTCTAAGGAGTACATGATGTAGTCCTTGAAAGATACTAAATTGGTCACAGTAGAATAATGATTACGTCTTTAACGTAACGAAAATAATTCAAACATAATCCATTAATGGCTATAGCCATTTTACTCCAGTCCATGCTTTTAAAGGTATCCTCCAAAACGACGGTAATCAACTTGAGATATCTGATTATGATGTGATATATGATGTTATATGAAACCAAAATAGACTCAATATCCAATAGACAATCGTTCATATAGATACCTGATAAGATGGAAATTCCTGGTCTCTAGGAAGGATTCGTTGGGTAGGGAAGCCATCGTGGATAAAAAGACACAAGGTTTTAAAATCTATCTGCTGGAAAGAACAGTTTCATTGTAATCCCTACGAAGTTATAGTAAATAAAACTATAAGTCTGTTCTAACTGTGACATTATTATTAGAGCGCGCTGCAAGAAGATACACAACAAGAGTTGGAAACAGTTGCCTACTTGCGCTTTGTTAAGCGCATACTCTTAGGGCATCTGCCGTTACATCTCTCATAGTCCTCGTCCTTTTGTTACATCAAAGGAAGTAACGTCTTAACGCAGATTAATGTTAACTTGATTACCTTCATTTGTGAACTATTAAATAAATGTGTATGATATACATGCAACCAGTATTGGTTACTTTCTATATTTTATGCGATTATTTTTCTTAACAGCTTCGATAAGTTACTATATGATATATCTTTTTTATAAGTTAATTACATTTTCAATATGTTGAGTTAGTTATTTAAAAATTTTAGCCCACAGTAACAACGGCTATTTTTGCCTAACACATCCCAATAAAATAACTAGATATATAACTATATAATATATATAACTTAAAATATATAAAACAATATATAAATAAATACATGCCGATAAACTTATCCAATAAAATAAACTTTGCGCGAATAAACACAAATAAATTAGCACAATATTATGCTGCATTCGTAATGTCAAAATTATAAATTAAAATTAACGTGGAATTAGTACTTGTAAATTTCTATCGATTTCACTTTATCGAACGATATTTAACAGATGTTTATATTTGATAATGAGGTTTTCAGTGTTTCATAGTTTTGGAAAAAATGCGAGGAGAAATTTATCTCTATGGTCATAGAAAACAGAAAGCTATGGATAGAAACAGAAGAGTATGTTCATAGAATTTTTTAGGTTAGACAGATGCTTACTGCACATGTGTCAATTAGAAATGAAACGTTTAAGTTTAGAGTTTGCAATCTACTAGTTTCAATTTATATTTTTGACATGTTGGTTAAAAACGTAAAAGTGAACAGAAGACACGAGATAAGAAGCGACCATTATTTCTTAAAAATGAAAATAAACATAGATTCGAAGTATAATGGAAATAATACAAAAGAGAAAATATCGATAGTAATAAAAGATAAAATAAAAAGTCACGAACTGAAAAACGAGGAGTTGGAAATAGATTATCAAAAACGGCTAGAAAATAAGTTAAATGGAAAGAAATGACATAAAAGATTAGAAGAAAAATGGAAACATCTAAAGATATGCATATTAGAAGCCGTTAAGGAAACTTGTGGAGTAGAAAAAATTGGAAATAATAACATGAAGAAAAAGCAATGTAATACCGGAAATAAAAAGTAAAGTGACAGAAGAGAAGGAGAAATGGAAAAAGTATTTGGATACCAGACAGAAAGAAGTTTATGAAGAATATAAACAAAGTAGAATAACAGTTAAAAACATGATATCACAAGCAAAACAAGAATCATAGATCGAATTTGGAAACAAACTTAGAGAAGCCAGCACAGAAAATCAGAAACTATTCTACGGAGCGCTAAAACAAATGAGACAAAAAAGACAAGAACACCATTGAATATAAAGGATGAGAAAGAAAATATACTCAGAAATGAAGAGAATATAATGGAAAGATAGAAACATTATTTTGAAACTCTTTTGGATCAAACAAAGAATAAAACAGGATACCACAACAGCAGGAAATAAAAAGACGGGAAGAAATAGAACCGGTAAGAAACATAGAGGAAAAACGCATCACCGTATAAGAGTTGGAAAAGGCAACATATGGACTAAAAATCGAAAAAGCACCGGGGCACGATAATATCACACCGGAAATAATCAAATACGCGGGAGAATTCGGACGAGAAAAACTAAGAGAAGTAATGAACGAAGCCATTAAAGAGAGAAAATCACCGGAATTCTGACAAGTAGGAGTTATTACACCGATATACAAAAATGATGATAGTAAATATTGTAAAATCTATAGAAGTATACCACTACTTAGTGGTAACGTATACAACTACGTAGTGGAAACAAGAATCAGAGAAAAAATGGAAGAAACGATGGAGGATACCCAGTGTGGATTCATAACCAACAGAGGGACCCAGGACCACATATTCACAATACGGCAAATGTGCGAAAAAGCAAGTCAACGAGGGAAACAAATACACGCCTGTTTCGTAGATAAAGAAAACCTTTGACCGGATTAATAGAGAGGATGTCTGGAGGTCTCTAAGAAATAGAGGTATAGAGACAAACGCAATCAGTCACGTGAAGAGCTTGTACCAAAGTAGCAAACTACGTACTATCTCACCTATATAATAAAAAAGAATCTTGTATTGCCCACTGATAAAATACTTTAGTACACTGTTTTCACACCATCAATACTAATATAAACTGAAAGATTGGGCATTCACATATGGGACAAATAGACCGTTTTAAAGTTATCCAACATACATATCTAAATTTAATTCTCTGAGACAATGGAGGCCAACTAAAAATTCGAACTACGTCACTCTTGTTTTGATTGGACGACATTTAAAAGTGATTCAAATTTCATTTCAAATTCATGGCGATGCGTGATTATTTAAAAAACAAATTTATTATAAATTTTCCCACATTTCGTCGTGAAGAAATTAAAAAAATACAGCCTTGTTCATATGTATGGAGCACCCTTGGAACATCTAATAAATAAATGCAATTTATGCGAATTTTATATAGGAAATCAAATTAAAAATTTTACACATTGTTTTTGATTATATTTCATAGAAAAATGTTTCGTTTGCAGCTTTGAACATGTTCGTAACCTTTTAAATATTGCAGTTTGCAAGTTAATATTCGTTTATAAGCGTTAGGTACATAAATGTTTTAGATTAGAATGAGACATGGGCAAGAAGAGAGTGATTTTTTTTTTGGAGTAAATTGCTCCAGGAAAACGGTCCAAAATGCTATAAAATGGTTCGCTACGACTAGTTCTCATAAAGATAGCCCAAAATCTGGAAAAAATCGTAAGACATCAGATAGAGAAGATAGAAACTTAAATCGACTAACACTGAAAAATAGAAAGAGAATGTCGTCTGAATTGGCTACAGAGTTTAATACTGTTGCGACTATGAAAATTTTGGCACCAACCGTTAAAAGAAGACTGCTAGAACATGGTTTGAGAGGCCGCAAAGCGCGGAAAACCCCTGGCTTTCAGAAAAAATAAAAAAAGAAGGCTTCATTGGGCGAAAATTCACAAAAACTGGAAACCTGATGATTAGGCAAAGGTACTTTGGTCAGATGAGACAAATATTCAGGTAATTTTGAAGCATATTTATTGCTGCTTAATGAAAAAATTTAAATCATAAAAAAATGTTATTGTGAAAAAAAAATCATCAGTTAATACTGAGACTTAAATTGAGATTATGGTTTATAGCTTTTTAGCACCCCTGGGGTGGTTTATGTAAGACGAAGGACCGGAGAAGAGTTTCACCCTGACTGTGTGGTCCCTACAGTTAAATTTGGTGTAGTGCAATAATATGGGGCTGCATGGCAGCGTCAGGCGGGGAAAAGTGTTTGTGTGTGAGGGAAGGATGAATTATTCTACTTATATCAAAATGTTATCGACTGTTTTAAGACCTTCTGTACATAAAATTTTCACGAACGATGACCAATCAACATATTTATTCCAACAAGATACCGCACCATGCTATGCAGCTGCCACTTCTCGAGAATGGTTTCAAAGACAACAAATTTCCGTTTTGGATTGGCCGGCACAGTCTCCCGACTTAAATCCAATTGAGCATTTATGGCCAATTTTGAAGAAAAATGTTGCTCAACACAAGGTTTAATCAAAACTGGAACTAGTTAAGAAAATAAAAGAGGAATGGGGTAAAATTTCTGCAAATACATGCAAAAAATTAGTTGCCAATATGCCACAAAGGTTAGCTGCTGTTATAATTGCAAGGGGGGGAGTGACAAAATATTAAATATATCAATGTTCATAATTATTTTGAATAATAAAATAGTTTTCATTATTTAATTTTCTTATTCTTCCAAAAAAATCACAAATATTTAGGGTGCTCCATACATATGAACAAGGTTGTATATATCAAAATCGATTGCAAAAGTTTTCAGTATAATTAGAAGAGGGTACAAATTCTCTTTCGGTTGATATCATAATAGCGTGTCTAATTTAACATGGGGGGCAGCAGTGGCAAAAAATATAGATTACAATGTTATTCTCTTATGTTTCCAGGTATAAGTTGTCACCCGGTATAATATAGTATTTATATTAAAAAAAAAAAAAAAAATTAATTTACAACGAAAAAACATATAAATACTAGGAGGTGTCAAATTCTATCCAAAAGGGGTCCTCATATTCTACAAGTGCTGGCCTATATCATTGCAGATTTTTTTTTTTTTGCCTATATTTTAATTCACAAAGAAATATTTTTAAAACAAATTTTACAAATTTCATTATTTCTTTAGTCCTTTTTTATTATTTTTAATCCACTTCTATAAAGGTCAAATTGTATTCAGTGGAGACCTGATCAAATCATCTCATTTTCTCCAGTGCTGCATTTCAATATTTTAATCAATGTAATAGCGACCCAGATAACTGACGAGCTGCTCCAGCTGCAGCTGTACGAGTGCAATGTGCATCGTCGATAATTGAATAAAATAGTATTTTTATCGATGTTAAATTAGCGTTGTTTGCGATAATACCGGAAGATTAAAAGGATTTTTAGTTTTCATTTTATAATTCAATAAATGACGGAAATTATATATTGATAGTGCATTTGCAAAGAATTTTAACCTTGAAGCCATTTAACCGTATAAATACTGAAATTTCATTATTCAAGTTTTTTTTTAAATACGTTAATACGAGCTAAATGTTAATAAACACTTATCAAATAATTACTTATATTTCAGAATGAATACTTATCAAATACTTATACTTATTTACATTTCAGTTTTAAATAAAAATTTTGGAAAAGATACGGCTAAATCATAAATTTTATTTTGGTACCCGCTCCTAGCCTTAGTAGGGTTAGGAGGCTAGACTGTCACACAAATAGTCTTCGCGGCGGAGACTACGAAGGACCACCAGCAGAAGGCTGGAATATAGAAAAATATAGTGATGTGATACGGTTACGCATTGAGTTAAGCTACCTGGGGAAGACACGGACGACCTTGAGGAAATGGGAGGGAATATATACTCTTCTGCTCCTAGGGGCTGCTCTGGGAGACTAACACAAGGAAATAGTAACCCCTAGCTGGGGTGTAGATGGGTAAATCCAGGTCCACAAGTAATGGCTTTGGAGAATCCAAACCTATAAAATCCCACGACGTATCTGAAACCCTTAGCCAAGCGAAAACAATGTGGTAGACGTTGCTCAACTCGAAGTGAGTATCACATAAAGTAAATACAGTACCACAAAAAAATATAATATAAAAAACTGATTATTGATAACAAATTATTATAATAAACACAAATACAGGATGATTAAATTAAATTCAAATATAAAAATTACACACATGATCAATAGACCAGCGTCTACGAATCAAATTCTGCAAGTTATGGCGCTGATGCGATAACTTGCAGATTGAAATATATTTAAAAAATCAGCTGTGGCCACCACAGGACCAACCGCCATCGTAAAGTACTTATATAAAATACATTCTAGCAGCAGAGTAGAAATAACTTAATATTTTCTAACAGAGATATTATTTATCATGACCATAGAAACTTACATATAATTATGAAAAAATAGAGACTAGGAAAAAATTTCGAAAAATTTTACAGAAATTATTCGAAATTTTTCGTTTTATCAAAAAACGTCTCAAATAAAAGTTATTCGTTATTGCTTTTATAGCAACTTTTGTTCAATAAATCACAAAAATCTTCAAATCGACACGAGTAAACTCCCATTTTTAGTCAACCGATTTACATACAAGTACATACGTTAAACATACGTTACATACAAGTATGAAAAAATTGAGAAAAATTTTACAAAAATTATTCTAAATTTTTTGTTTTATCAAAAAACGTCTCATATAAAAGTTATTAATTATTGCTTTTATAGCAACTTTTGTCCAATAATTTTTTTCGAAATATTTTTCTGTTGTGAAATATTCACAAAAATCTTAAAATCGACAAGAGTAAACTCCCATTTTTAGTCAACCGATTTTTACCAAAAGTTGACCAACTCGTGCTATTGATGGCAGAAGCTTAAATATGAAGTTTCATAAATATACTTCTAGCCGAATTTGCTCTGCACGTGTACACAGACAGACAGACAGACGGATGGACGAACGGACGGACAGACAGACAGACAGACAGACAGACAGACGGACGGACAGACAGACAGACAGACCGACAGACATCATGCTAAAAATAGTCAAAACGTTATGTAGGGACCTCAATTCGTGGAGATCCATCGAAATCTCGAAACGTCAAAATTGGTATGATCACAATACCTCCCTTATATATGTTGGCGGTCGGTAAAAAACAATAAAAATGAATTAATGTAAAATTGGAATGGATTTACAGTGTGTTTTCCGTCATAAATATACCTATACATAATACAAGGTGTCTCAAAAGAAATTTTATATTTAGTGGATCGATTAAAAAAAAAGTAAGCCGTATATAGAAAAAATGTTTATTAATTATTAAAATACACTTTTTGGGGATTTATTTATTAAAAATAATATCGTCTAAATGTAGACCCTCGCGTTCTCGGCACTCATTTAATCGAACAGTAAAATTACTTATGACGTCTCGGCAGGTGAACTCAGGGATGGCTGCCATTTCGTGACGGATATTTTCTTTCAAATGCGCCAGTGAAGTCGGTTTATTGGCGTAAACTTTAGATTTAAGATAATCCCATAGGAAAAAGTCCATAGGGGTTAAATCTGGACTGCGTGGAGGCCAATTTATGTCACCTCTCCGGGAGATCAATTTGCCTGAGAAAATTTCACGAACACGTGGCAGAGACATATTGGACGTGTGTGAAGTTGCTCCGTCCTGTTGAACGTACCAAGAAGTTGTCTAACATCTCCACATAACGCTCTGAATTCACTGTAACTGCACGCCCCCTTTCGTCTTCAAAAAAGTAAGGGCCGATAATTCCTCGCGCCGACATCGCAGCCCATACGGTCACTTTAGGCGAATGTAGGGGTTTCTAATGTTTGCGTTTCGGATTCGTTGCACTCCAGTAGCGGCAGTTCTGCTTATTTACGTGGCCATTAAGATGAAAATCGCTCAATCACCTGATTTACGAAATTAAGCCTCTGACTGGCATCTTGGGGCTTTAATTCTTGCACCAATTGAATTTTGTAGGGGTGCAGCTTTAGGTATTTGTGCATAATGCGATGTAATGATGATCTATGCACATTTAAAGCACTTGCGCGCTTCCGAATTAAAAGGTTCGGGTCGTCACGAACAGACTGATTAACATTCTCCACGTTTTCTACCGTTCTTGATGACCTAGGTCGCGCGGATTTTGATTTATCCAGCGTTGTACCAGTCTCTTCAAACTTTTTAACCCAATGTCGAATGAGAGGAATGCTTGGCGCATCATTTAAGTGGCGAAAACCTCGAATACTGCAGAATTTTCTACGCGCTACAGTCGCCGAATCACCGTTTTTGTAAACCTCTCGCACGCATAACGCGCGGTCTGCTCCCGAGAAACGCTCCATAGCGACTAAATTCCCAAGAGCCAGGCTACCGATTGACATAACCCCCGCGCCCCTCGGATACGTTGCGTTCAGTAAGCTAAATAAATATAAAATTTCTTTTGAGACACCTTGTATTTATCCCTTATCCCCAACTTTACATTACTTGGTACTGGTGTCCCAAAGAACAGATTCCTGTATCCTCAAATGGTTTTTTCAACTAGTTATTGACGCATAAAAACTAAATGGCGATAAAAACACGTAATTTAACTTTGAAAAATCGACAGGCGAACTGTGCACTGAACAGGTCAGTTATAGAATGTATTAGGTGCGAAAAATGTCCAAACACGCTAGGGCGCTTTCCAACATTTTTCGCAAGTGACAAAAAGTTGTAATTAATTTAATAAAATAAATAAATAATATTGATCGCTCCTTGCGGGCGCGACAGTTATGTTTTGAGAGAAAGAGGTAACGCTTCACCCAGGCCAAATCTCATTCTCACTAGCTTGTGTTTTTCTCTAGCTAGCTGCTTGTGGTAGTACCATACAGAACATTGGCCATAATTGGCCGATATCTTATTAAAAAAGTTTTATGACGCTAATCCTCGAATTTGATCCAACCTCGCATATATCTATCTTATGATTAGTCATAGATTGTCAGTCTAGGCCTGTCTAAGATTACTTTTTAAATATATTATAATTCTAAGAGGATCGATTAAAGACTATCTAATACTCCCTCTGTCCGAAAATATGGTATACATTACTTTAAAAAATGTGAGATTAACGAAAGTAATATTATCTTGATCTTTGTTTGATTTTAATTCTAAATAAGTGATTGCTAGTTTTGGTTATGTCAAAAGCAATTCACAGAAAAACACCGCGGATGTTAGACAAATTATAATGACACTTAAAATTGTGTTGAATTGCAAGGAAGAAGTTCCAAATCGACTTAAATCACAGCCGCCAAATAGCCCACATTATAATGTATTGGATCTTGGCTTTCACATTAAACATAGAAACCGTTGATAATATTTTTCGAACATTGCAAACTTGTCTAGAAGAAACCATGTTAGCGAAGGAGGGAATTCCTATAACATTCCGCACATTAATAAGGCAATACTTCATCGTAAGGGACGATTACAAACAACATTACCATGTTCCATAAAAGCTATGGCGACAGCCATGTCCTTGTTAAAACTTTTTGTATTATTATTTGTTTTACTAGATATTTGTAACTATTTCATAAATAAATCATTCTAGTTAATTAAAATTGTAAATGTATATCATATTTTCCGACAAGAAAAAAATCAAAATGTTTACCATATTTTTGGACGGACGGAGTACATGTTTATCCCTGATGACCATTCCGAACTACCCTGAGATTGAACGACCCTCTTGTCTCAAAGTACAATGACAATGTTACAAATTACATTTATGTTCTCATAATTTAGATTTCATTATCTCATAATAAAATAACTAAAAATATAATGTTTGTATTTAATACAGAAATTAATTGGTTGTATTGAAAACTTATATAGAATTTACGATCTCTTTTACCTTATCATAATATTGAGGTTTCACTGTGCTCCCTCAAACGCGGTTGAAAATTTAAATTTTTTTGCACTGGTATACTGATAAGTAAGCTTTGCACTTTTATACTGATAAGTAACCTCTTATCAGTATAAAAAGTATACATATTAAAAAAGTTTAGTAAAAACTTTTCTACCCTATTTTAAACAGTTTTCCTTGGCTCCATTTACTAAGTTGTACTTTACGCGCTATTTACGTGGAACCAACTACTCGCGCAAATGAAAGGATTACTGCATTTATAGCTACAGGCCAAATGCTAGTAATAAAGATTAGAGATGGGAATTTCGGCTCAGTTTGCGGAACCGGATCAGTGGACGTCGTTCAGTTTGCTGAACCGACTCATTGATCCGGCTCATTGATCCGGATCACTGAGCCGGCTCAGTTATCCGGCGTGTCCCCGAGGAACAGGTCGGTCAGTTGTCAGTTCTCCCACCGTTTTAATTATTTGGACGAGTAAAATAAATGCGATAAAAACGTCTGAGTATTTGCCGCTTTATTACCTTTATTCTTGTTAATATTCTTAGTATGAATTCAAGACGTAAATTATGACTTATTGACAAATTCTTCTCTCTCTCTCTCTGTGTCTTCCTCATTATCTTGTTATAAAAAAATAATGAAGTTAAATGAATAAAAATCTATAGAAGTGAATTATCTAACATTTTTGCCGGGTTAATAGTAAACAAACAATTCACTTTATGTAGCTACTGTATTTTAAACCAGATGTGTTAAGTTTATGGTGATATTTATTGCCCTTATAAATAGGACATCTGGGATTTGGGCAATATTTTTAATATTTTTATATAGTATGGTTGTAAGAAAGTACAGACTAAGCCTATTAGTGTCAAATAGATTGCCCTAAATATTGATGACAAAATTCACTTTAAGATAATACATTACAAGCCGAGTTCTCGCGAAGTTCAACATGACATCGATCCAGATCCGGATCACTTCGGTCACTGCTCACAATCACCCGATCAATCGTATCCTTGAAACTTGAAACTATGCAGTGAGCAGTGAGCCGGCTCATTTCAATTTGGTGTCACTTCGGTCAGTGTACTGAGCCGGCTCAGTGAGCCGGTTTGTTCGACCCATCTCTAATAAAGATGTCTGCATTTATCTTGAGAGGATTTATAAAAAATAGACAGTTTTTATTAATTTATAAATTTTAATTTGAAATATTATATTCAAATTGAATATGAAATTTTATTTTTGAAACAATATCCGACTCATTTCCCGAACGTGTCTTCCAAATCTTATATTTTATTCTGATGTCTTTCATCCTCATTACATGTCCAGTCTACTACGGTAAAATCGTCTTATTTCTTGTGTAGTATTCGGTTTCAAATATAGGGCTAGAGTATTTAACAAGGCAACATTTCTAACTGTATTTACTAAGTCTGTGATGTATTGTCAGTCTCACTTTCTCAAAGCCCATGTTTCGGAGTTTGAATATGGCACATACTGTAGTTTAGTATAGCCTCATACTACAGAAAAATATCGTTTTAAATAGAGAATCGAGTGCAAAATAAAGAATATTAACTAATTCTGTTACTATTCCTTTTTGAATTAGATTTACCTAATTTATCAGAGTACTCAAATATATGAAGGCACAAATATTTTCTAAAATTGTAACTAAAGCTTCATTCTACAAATGTATTTCTAGTTTTTTAGTTATATTGTGAAAATGATATAGTTCTTATACTTGGTGGTTTATTTTTGCCATTATCTTAAATGTGCTAGGGTTCAAAAATATGTGTTGTGGGTAGATATGATTTAAGTTTTGTATAGAATACGTGTATCCAGTGCATTCCTTTATAATCAAGTATAGTATTTTTGACGTAGGTTCTAAACAGATAATCATGTCGGAAAAAATGTTTGAACATTTCTGCACAAAACTATCAAAATATTAGTTTTTTGAAATCCACGATTATATTTAAAAAATTACAGAAATTTATCGTTTGGGCTGATACCTATTATTAAGTTATTGAGCGATATTATACAACATTTTTTCTACAACTAAACAAATTCTATTAGGTCAGTATTTTTCAACCTTTTTGGACTAAACGCCACCTTGTCAGGTCCGCTTCTGAATTCGCCCACTTTAATTTTTAACAGCTTAAACTTGCATGATAATCCCTAAAATAGAGTAGGCTAGCTTTCGGTTACGCGTTAGAAAGACATAAACAAAGAAATTTGAAAGGAAAAAAGTAATATATATTCATTTTATTTGTTGGCTTTAGCAGCTTTGGCTATTAGTCAGATATAAATAGATACATTACAGGTTTTTAAAATTACATTTATAATTTGATATTTTCTGCTTTAATATAGTTATAAATAATTTCACAAATATCTAGAGAGTTAGTAGCAAGAAGCATCTGAATATTGGTAGGTAAGGATATTTTTTGGAAAACTTAATTTTGTATCAATAAGTGACGATTGCCAAAATGAATTGGGCATTCGAACAATAAATGGTTCGAATCGCTGACAGACATATTATTACACGGACAGAAAGGAGATGAAATGATTTTAATTCTATGCAGATGATATGGGGAGAAGGTGTGATTAAATCTAAGGCGGATAAAAGTGGATATAAAAGATCTGCTTTGTTGAGAAGAAAACCAACGCTTTCTAGGAAGAAGAGGTTGAATTTGACCATAGTATGATCCTTTGAACTGTAGAGAATCTATGTATTCTTATTGCCATTGGTTGTAGATGGAAGATTTAAATATTGACATAATCTCATTACTATTTAGAGGAAGCCATTTACAGCTGCTTCTTTGGCTAGAAGATCGACTTCGATGTTGAACTCAAAATCTGAGTGGCCTTTAATCCAGCATATTTTAATATTTTTACCGCTGATCGTGAGATCGTTTAGACCTTTAATAATATCATAAATTAGTGAATAATTCTTTTTCACAAATCCATGGCAACTCAATTTTTGGACGACGCTTTTACAATCAGAAAAAAATACAAATTCATTATGAAAGTGATTCTTTAAGTATCCTAAACTCAACTTTAAGGCCACCATTTCCGCATTGTAAATAAACATATTATCTGGGAATTTAAATTTTACGGCGGAACCTACGCCATAGATTGATTTGGATCCGTCAGAACCTTCAATAATAAAGTTCAATAATATTTGGTTCTAATTTTAAAAGATATAATCTTAAGTCACCTTGTCCGCAAATTTTTAGGCGACTTCTTTGCATAGTCAGCATTTGGGAAACTTAATACCACTTTCAACTAAATATAAAGTTGTACGCCATACTTAAAACTAATTTCCATACACATCTCCGCAGATGGGTATACAAAACGCATTCGCACACGCAAATTGACCATCGTCCCCCAAAAGCGGATAGTCAAATAATCGCCAACTTTAAGATGTCGATCGCCCACCATGGAGTAATATCGCACACGTTGAGAAGCAATGGATTAGATAGATAAATATTCACTGCAAAATTTTAAGTATATATTGTTACTAATTATATTTCAGGCTGTAAGTTTTTTGTAAGAAGCCTGTAATCTGTGTCAGGTCAACTCTACACGTACAATCAAAGCTAGTCACCTACAAGTTAGTTATTCTTGCGGAACATCCATTAAAATTATGTAATTATAGTCTTTAAAAAAAATAAATAAATAAATAAATAATACTAACACTAATACTTTTACTAACCACCCACCACCAGAATTTTTCTTCATACATATTTCAAATTAAGAAAAAAAGGTGCGAAATCAAGAGAAATTCTCTTCTCCTTTGAGTAAAATATGATCATCTCGACCATAATATACTTCAAAACATATTACCAACATTCACCTTGACAGGTATAGTTTCAGAGCAAGTGGCGCAAATAATTTGAATAATTAACAACGGCAAAAGTTAAATTATTAATGCAATCAAATATTAAAATGTGGCACTTCTAGAGTTACAATTGAAGACAGCACTTCTCGAGCGCTCAAAATTGCATTATCTCTATCAAGATGTAATTATATATCAAGAACTTTTTTCTACATTTTAAAAATATTACTTTTTTTATTGTTTATTGCCGGTTAAACGAATTACATTTGTTATTCACAGCTGTGATCTACTTACAAAAAGTAAATAACAGTTACTATTTACAGGTTAACATAACTACCCTAAATTTACTTAATTATCTATTTATATATACATCTATTTTTAATTTTTGCTTGCACTAACAATGCTAATCGGTATGTTCATCCGATACGTAAATGTCTTGGGGTAATGGTCTTTTGAGTCTGTTATGGATGCCTTTTTTTTCCTATGTAGTAAATAGCTGCACTTTCACAATTATTTATGTTTCTTATGAATTTTTGGGTAATTTTTTTAATAAAATTGTTTATGTACGGCACTAATATAGTTCGTTGTGTATCTGTTCGTTTCGAATGAACCAGGGATGGCAATTCTAAGAACTTTATTTTGGAAAGTTTGAATTTTTTTTAAGTTGGTTGGTGACGTGTTTCCCCCTACTTCACATGCGTACATCACAAGAGGTCTAAATAGGAATTTGTAGAGCAATGTGACGCATTTAACTTTGAATTTTGATTTTTTGTTTATTAAGGGACATAATTGCTGTAATCTCGCGTAAGCTAATTGCAGTTTTTTATTTATGTGTTGGCTCCAGGTTAGACGAGTATCGAAATGGATTCCTAAATATTTAACCGTCTCAGTTTTTGCAAAACGGCATAGTTACGTTTCGTTTATCCAACGGGTTCCAATGTATGCCTTACACGATAGTTTACAGTACCAGAGATGTGACATTATGATAATCCTTCCACGGAATATTTTCTAGATCTCTACGACTCATAATCGTAGACATGTCTCACAGAGCTTATCTGGGTATCTCAACCGTTGAAACCCATCAACACATCGAAGGGTTAACAGACCCAGCAAAATTATATAGACGGGTAGCAGACCCGTTCGTTGAATCTCACTAAAGACTTCGTTATGCACATAAAGCAGCGGTTAGGTGTTCAAACTATATCCACGGGTAGCAAACCCGGCTTAAATAAAAAAGCATCAAGCTGAGTGATTGCAAATAATGAGTTCTAATATTCTAGTCAGCGTTAGTGACACAATTATGGCATGATGTGGACCATATGTTTAGTTGGAAGTATATCAAATCTACACTTCCAACTAAACATGCTATTTGCATAGAAAGATATGTAGTTGAGTTAAGATCTATTTGATTTACAGCGTTTCTTTGTAGACATAGCTCCCCGGACCAAAAACGAACCGAATTTATAATCTCAAAAACACAATGTAAGACAAGACGGGTAAAAAGGCTAGTACATATAAAACTACAACCCTCACAGGCGTAATGTAATAATATGTATTTTGTGAAAAAAGTATAAAGTTGTCCATACGTTATTGCAACGTGACAACCGTGAGATCAAGTAGCAAATAACATCCTTCAAAAGATCCAATATCAAATCACAGACACAAACAGATGAAAGAGAATTTTATCATCACTCCAAAAATCTAAAACCTTAACCAACTAAAATCCAAATTGACGTGACTTCAGTTTTCGCTTCTCAGATTTAATTTACTCATGACCTCCGTGTTTCTAGCGACCAATTTATCTTCAATAAGTGTTTCATTAAGAGAGTGTGTTCAGCCAAAGAATGTTCGGAGCACCTATAAAAGTTTAATTAGAATCTTCTAACCATTCTCCATTCTGTTTGTAGGACAGTTACATGGCGCCTTACTAACGCGTCTCTTATTTCGCACTTCTCGCTGTTTTAATTATTACAATCTGTTTTAGTGTTATTTCGGTGTGGAAAGAAATGCAGAGCTCTGATGAAATTTTAATTTAAAGGTTAATTTATAGAGTTTTTTAATGTAATTAACAAAGTTAGAAGCTTATGAGTTATGTTCTTGTACTAATTGAAATAATGAATTATGTGATATCAATTTTAGTTTTTTAGAAATAACAGTTTTGTGGTTGGTGTTAGTTAGTAACTAGGAACAAAAAAATATCAACTTAGTTAACACATTGTGCCAGTTAGCATCGCGTTTTAATTCATGTTATTTATGTTCAGATACCAATATCAACCAGAATTTATTTTCTCCACGACCACTATAGAATTTATCAATTCTAAAACCAATTTGGCTTCAGAAAGTTAATATTCTAATACAAGAGTTGGAATGTTATTCTAAAGCATTTATCTTCTTATGCATTTTGCGTGTATTTCATTCCATCACTTGTTATGGAATAATCATTACATGCTTGTTATCATTTGTTTTTGTAGGGTTACATTAAAATATATGCAATGTTTACATTAAATAAATGCAACATATCTTCCTAAAAAGTAATAAAACAGTGGGCCGATGTGCGGCAAATTAAATTAAAATTAAACAAATAATAAATAAAAAAATAAGTTTAATTAATTGATTAATTTGTTATGTAATATAAATTATTTGTTATGATAAAATGTTTGTTAATATAATTATTTGTTATTTTTTTTTCTATTTTCTGGTGGTCGTGAAGAAAGTGGGGTCTGTGGCTCGGTTGGAAGAGAAAATTCGATGCTCGTGGTTCCTCACGCTCGCTTGCGTCTCGCGTTCGGAATGTTCCACTCAAATCGAATTTTCTCATTCCAACCTTGTTACAGAATATACTATTCCATTTCGATTTTGTAAAACCATTTGTACATTATTACCGTGACACACCGGGATCGAAAAATTCCGTACATTTCAGTTCGAAACGAAGTTGAAAAACACCGTTTTCATACTTTACGTTTTTGCTTTACGTTTTCGCCTATTAATATTCATCTGAAACTGGTTTGAACAAAAATAAAAACTGATTTAAACAAGTTTTACTATAAAATATTATTAATAATTAAAAATAAAACTGTGTATATTATTTATTAATTAATATGTAATTGAATTTTCTAATAAAATTGTGATGGAACGAAACGACAGAGACTGACTTTTTTCACGCCGTTGGTCGTTTGTCTTTACTGGTCAGGTTTTGTTTATTTACCACGGGATGAACTTATAGGCATTTACTTTTATTCAATCCACAAGATTGCTCAGATTGATCTGGTAACGTCACAAGATTAGTCAGATTGCTCGGATTTTGTTAACATTTTCGTAAGCAATATTTGTCTGAAGTTAAGTAGTGACGCTTGGTGACGGTGGCGCTAACTGTAACTACCAATTTTTGTCGTTGATTATAACCGCTACCGCATTTTGTTTTATAAATATGAGTTTATTACTAATAATAAAATTCTATCACAAATGACACTTATTTTGTATATTTTGTTAAGTTATGTTTTCAACACATTCCAATTAGCTGTAAGATTCAATTTACCCGCGTTAACCGCCACCATCGGTAATCCATTAATCTTGCAATCTTGCCAGGTCATCGGATTGCTCCGGTCGATCAATCGGATTAACTAAAAATAAGCTAATGTGTACGTTCCGACTGACTTTACGAACGGATCGGGAGACTCGGATCGCTCGGAATAATCTTACTAAACGTAGACTAAACGTCTTATTATTCGTGACTTTGATTCTTGTAATCTTTGGGTGTGGTTCCCCTCAGAGATGGTGTCTAGGTTGGACGACCAGGCCGTTGTTCTTGGTAATGACGGTTGATATGGTATCCATAGTGAAGTGGAGGCAGGCAGTACATTTCAAGATACTGGTGTGACTTCATAATGGATGGACTGTTGGGCCCTGATGTCGGTATTGGTGACAAGAACTCTAAGTTGACGATAAGTGGACGCCATATGACGATGTATGGCCAAATAGCTATGTTTTCTCATAGCTTGCGTCATATCTGCCACCCGCCTCAGACCGGCACCTAGTTCGAAACTAGGTATCTGATAGAGATTGCGAGCTTTCCGCCACATGCTTTCAACGTCGCACTCTGAGTAACGCTGACACTATAAGACCCCTCGTTGTTAGCATTATCTGCCCCACAAGAACACGTGTGCAATTGAGTATGTACCTCCAGACACCACTGTCGTCAAATTATTGGCTCTCGATCTCTCGCATTGATTGGTCTCCGGCTCGTCCGGAACCGATGATTGCCAGTCTCTGTGGTATCTTCATGCCAGGCGATGTTGCCTCTGGATCTCCATTGTAATTGCACTGCCAGCCCACTCCACCGTAGAAAAAGCCCAGAGTTTCCTCCTTCCAATGTTGACTTATTGACTCCCAAGAGCAATCGCATGCCATCTATATTAAGTTTTATGATATGTAGCTGCGATTCAAGGACAACGCGGTACCCTAAAACGGGGTGAACCTGACCAGTTTTTAGGTTCCAATTATCATATCTTTGTGAACGTTAATAATTGTTTTATTTTTTTCATACTAGAACATAGGTATTGAAATCCTCGATAACTATAATTTTTTTTTTTTTTTTGACGTTAGGAATTTAATTTAGAAATGGACCATGCGTAATTTGATCGAATATTCTATTTTGCTTACGAAACAACTCTTACGCATAAAAAGTGAACTTGCCCACAGAAAAACATTTTAATAACATCTACAAGTTTAGAAAAAATTAAACATTATTCATACAAAATAAGTCTAAATATGCAAAAATATATTTATTTTGAATTTTTCACAATGCTCACTGCAAAAACTACGATTTTAAACACTATTAAACAAAATTAAATGACTCATATTGAAATTTAATGCTACAAGTATCTTGGCAATATCTTCTCGCTTAATAACATCTGCTTCTTCTTTTTCAGGCCAGGTAAATTTATTTGTTTCCCATCTTTTCGTATATTTTATTTCTATAATATCTTCGTCTAAAACTCTTGTTATTTGACTAATGAAATGTTTGATTGTTTTGTTTTCTTTTTCCTGCAAACTTCAATACAATCCACCTGCCCAGTTTTATTTCAACCGTTTTGTCATCATCAGGAGTTTCTTCTTGCTCAATGTGTTCTTGTTCATCTTGTCTATTGTTATCCTCGGAATTAAAATCTTCGTCTGCGTTGGAGTAGAAACTAGGAACTACAACTTCCGAAACAGACGAAGACTCCGAATCTGATTGGAGCACTTGTCTTCTTACACCACTGGTAGATGTGTTGACAAGTTCGGATATGATTCACAGCGACTCTACCTATTATAAGTGCTCATGTGTCGGTCAAGTTCACCCTCATTTTCAGGAATTTTGCATAATTTCATATATAATAATGAATAAAATATAAATTATTAACGTAAAGAAACATTAACTATGAGAACGTCATATTGATATATTTCGCCACTGAAATTTACCTGTCAAGATTAAATACTATTTATAATGTAGAATATATTGACAGATTTTTTAAGGTATTGTGTAAGCATACAAATCGGAGAGTAGTTAAATAAATATTTTTTCGTAACATTTTGTGTAACATTTTAAAATAAGCAACCGAACTGTATTGTATTGTAAGGTGACACATAGACGATATTAAAAAATATATATAATTGTTCATGTGACAAGATAGTTAACCTGTAATTACTCTAAATTTTTTTTGACTTGTTATATTTTTTATGTATATGAATGATTGTATATTTGATCCTGAAGGTTAAACTTAAGTTCTTTTTCAAGAGCTTAGGCGACGGTTCGGGCAGCGGAACGCTGTCTGTACTGTACGAAAAACTAAAGAGTGCCCGAGCAGAAAGGGGAAGTTTATAACGGCAACGGAAAAAATCATAGGATATACAAGAATATAATAGTATGTATATCAAAATAAAATGTACAATATAATATAAAAAGTATAATATTGTAATATACTGTAGTTTATCCTGAACAGTTTATACGTCTAGCTACAGTGAATCACAAAAATATTGTTTCCTACGTTCTAATTATTAGGTCGTCAAGGATGAAATTTGTAGGAAAAAAGGCAAAGTTGGTTGATAACTTACAAATATAAGGAATTATTTTATTCATCAAAGTATGCACCCATGTTGTCTGTACACTTTTGCCATTTAAGCGGCAGGTTGTTCAGGCCGGTGGTGTTAAACCCTGGCGAACGAGAGTCAATGAATTCCTGGAAGGCTAGTTTTACAACATTGTCGGAATTAAACTGTTTTCCTATTAAAAAGTTGTCCAAATTGCGGAATAAGTGGTAGTCAGTGAGGGCTAAGTCTGGTGAGTATGGAAGATGATGAAGAAGTTCCAACTCCAATTCCTGTAGTTTTGCCACAGTCATTTGTGTAGTGTGTGGTTTAGCGCTATCATGCAATAAGATAGGAGTCGATCTGTTGACCAATCTAGGCTGTTTTTCTTTAAGCTTTTGCATCATTTCGTCCAGTTGGTTGCAGTATATTTCTGCTGTGATCGATGAGCCAGGTTTTTTTTTTTTTGTTTGGTTTTTAAGCTACCTGTACAAAATTTGGCGAATCAATTTGATATTGTCTGCTGCGTAGTAACACTAGAGCCAAATATACTATTAATGTTTCGCGCGGTCTGCGATGCCGTAGTTTCACGTAAGAACTCATAGTTCATAATAGTGCGAATTTCCGACCGTTCCATTTTCAACTAAATTAATTTTAAAAAAAGGTTTTTAATATTTTTTAGAGCATACAATGATTTCTTTAAACAGGCAAGATGTGTAACATCAACAAAAAAAAAAAACAAAACGGTAAAATGTTAAGCCAATGTCAAATAATAAGCTGTTAAAGTTCGCAATATTATTAACTACAAATTTCATCCTTGACGGCTTGTTTTATTGTATATATTACAATTTGCAAGTTTTACGACGCATAGAAGGAAACAATACAACAAACGAATTATTTTTATTTGACTCTGTTCAAATAGTTATTTGAATTGCATTCCTGAGCTGGCCATTCTTTAGATTCCTTAACAGTAGAGTGCTGAGTTCTATAGACGAACCTTCGGCCTGTGTCAGAATCAAGACGCTTAAGAGTTATCTTGGTAACAAGATAATAATGAAATTTTAACAAGAACACCATAAAATTACGACGGAAATTTTCTGTTTGTGCAATAACAATAATGTTAAAACTGTTTCTTGAATATATATGACAGTTAATGTTTTTTTTTGTAAATTTAAAATACTAGTAACTAACGGTAATAATAGTAGTAAAATTTTATTTTTCTTTTCGTATTAAAATCTACATAAAATTATTTCATAATTTAAATACATACCATATGTATAACATTTTACAAACAATAAATAACAAATTATTAATTATAAAATGTAACATATAACCGCTAATTATTACCAAAACATCTTATTTTTAATTTAATATAGAAGAGCAAACTGTTTAATGGTTAATTTAAATCATAAGTATTATATGAAAATTCGCAACCTAATTTTGAAAACTTAATCATTCACAAATTTAATTGTAATTCAGAAAACTGCACTTGCAAAACAAAAATCATTAAAAAAAAAGTCATTCAACATATCTGGGAGTCATTTTCGACGACCATATTAAATGGAACCTACATATAGATTCTGTTTGTAACAAAATTTGGAAAACTTTTTATATATATTTAAACAAATGAGAGATTTTTCAAATAAATTATCTAAAAACTTTTTAGTATGGATTGGTACAAACGATCATACAATATGGAATATTAAGTTGGGGGGGGTGATGCCACAACTCACTTAAATAAACTTATATTACAAAAATGATTCTAAAATTAATAACGTTTAAATCATTGTCGTCTTCGTCGGAAATAATATTTCAGGACGTGCAGGTATTTTCTACTGAACAAGTTTATATTTACGCTATTGCAAAATATTTTACAAAACATTCAAATTCCGTGCAATTAATAAATCATAATTATGTAACCCGAGGAACTACACAACAATTAGCTATTCCAGAAAAAAATAATAAAGAAAAATCAAATACGTTTTATAAAAAATATAGTAACAAAATAAACAATACTTTTCACAAATATTTAAATAATTCACAGAGAATATTAACTGGTAATAATTACAAAAAACTCATTAAAACTTGGATATCAAAACTTAATTTTAAAGGAGTAAGAGATTTGTTGACTTAAAATATGTTACTTACATATACATATATTATATTATTATAGCATACATTATTCAAATAACCTAAAACAATATTTAACGACAAATTTAATTTGTATTAGTACGAAATAACAAATCCTGTAACACATCGGAACACATTGCCCACATTGACAACTTATTAATTTTCAAATATTTCCACACACAGAAATTATTATTGCTAGGTGGTGTAACCATGTTATTTATTATGTTTTTTGGCTGTTTATTTATTATGTTTAAGAGATGAAAATTATATTCATATACATTCATGTATTTATAATAAATGAAAAATTGAAAATTGAAAATAATAAATTTATTTTTTTCGAAAACATATAATAAAGGAATCTTAATTTCACAATTGTGTTTTCATTTAGTATTGCCAAATAAAATAATAAAATGGGTAATAAAAATTAATTCATCATCGTATTAATCTATTAATCAGACTGTGAACTATAGAATATTAAGTTAGACCGGTTTAAACAGGTATACGGGTTCAAATCCTGGACTCCAGTTCGGAACTTTTCGAAACACTGTTACAAAGGACAAACTTCTTTACCTCGTTGGTCACATTCAGTAGCTTCTTTTCTGTTACAGTTTTATTCTTTCCGATCTTAGGTTCTGCTGAAGAACTTATATACGCCGGTTAATCCATATTTATGTCGGCATAAGTACGCTTAGTGTGTAAGAAACCTAAAGCGGTGCGTCAGTAATGTGTTGACTACGCTGAATAAGAAAAGTAAATGAAATATTTTCTAACTGGCGGTACAAATCAAATCACTCGTAGCGCCAGTATCGAGCTGTACAGACCTGTACTGTATCTTACAAAATCCGCAGTAACCATAATAATATTTTGTGAATAACGGCATCCTATTACAATTTAATTAAGTTCATTACACCATTCACCTTTGAGCTAAAAGTAATTTAAAAAGCAAGATTTAAAAATACGATGAAAATTGTAACATGAAATTTAATGAAATCCAAATATTCTTATCTAAAAACAAACTGACTAATGCTACACAAGTTATGGTACATATTTAATACTATACTAATTTAATACTTTAATATTACTAATAATATTAAAGGGATACATGAGGGTGTATTAATGAAAGGTATATTTTATTAAGCAATAAGAATATTTATTGTATACTTTCTATGATATTTAGGGGAGCAGTCGGGTACACATATTTTTAATATTTAGTCAAGCTTCTTTTGACGGTTTGAATTCATCTTGGCATACAATAAATGTTGGATATTAGATTATCATCGTTTCGGTCAAGTAAATACGTCAGAAACAAATTTCTACCTTCAATAGAACAAAATTTCTTAACGTATTTCAATTGATTTGAACAATAATTGATAAGCAGTATTGTAATGCTAGTGCAGTGAATGTAAACAAATTAAGGAGAGTCTAATAATAAGGACTGCATAGGCCAAGGACTGTATAATCTACAAGGGGTGTTTGAGAAGCCAGTGACGAAATGAAATATATTTTTTTACCAAAATGCAACTTATCTTTTAACATAGTCTCCTTTTACTTCCATACATTTTGCCCAACAATACTTTAACTTCTTTAAACCTTCTAAAAAAAGGATTTCTCGACCTCTGCAAAATAAGCGTGTGTTTCAACGATGATCTTCGTTCGATGAGAATCTTTCTCCAGCGAGCAATTTCTTCATGTTTGGAAAGAGAAAGAAGTCGCAGGTAGCTAAATTTGAAGAATAGTACGGATGAAGGAGTACGGTTCATATCGCATTTCGATCAATTTGGCAATTGCAATTGTGGATGAGTGGGCTGATACATTGTCATGGTGGGCCAGAACTTTTACTTCGCCGAATGGGGCCATTTTTCATCCAATTCTGCCAGTAATAGATTCAATAAAGCAGTATAATATTGTTCTCTGATCGTTTTTTCCTTTTCCAGATAGTCAATAAAAATTACGCTTTGTAAACCCAGAAAATTGTGGCCATGGCCTATTAGCCCGAGGCAACTCTTTTCGTCTTCTTTGGAGCACGTTTGCTAGAAAAAATCCACTGTTATGATTGTTCTTTCATTTCTGGTGTGTAGTGATGGATCCATGTTTTATCAAAGACTATGAAACACCGCAAAAACTTACTTTTGGTGCGCACTTTTACTTACCCAAACATTGTTTTGAAATGGTCATGCGATTCCGTTTTTAGTTCACTGCAAGCAGACGCAGCACCCATCTTGCCGATAGCTTTTTCATGCCGAAATGTTCGTGCAGGACATGAAACACACATTCGTCTGAGATGTTTTCCATCTTGGCTACCTCTCGTATCTTCACTTGGTGGTCGTCGCACACGATATCATAAATTTTATTGACCCTCTCTTCAGTTATGCTATCATTCGAGCATCCGGGACGCTTATCATCATTCATGCTCGTACGACCACAACGAAATTCAGTGAAGCACTTGTGAACCGTTCAATGCAATAGAGTAGAGTTGCCAAAATACCTTTGTTGCTTTGCTTCAATTTCTTTAATGATTATTTCATGTAAAAAGTAGTACTTTATCAACACACGGGATCACTTCTTTCCTTTGTAGCAAATAATCACAAACTTATCCGCCGCCTAACATTAAAAATTTACTATTTCACAGAACTACTTGAAACTTAGTGTGTATGCAGGGCCGGCTCGGGGCGTGTGCGAAGTGTGCAGGGCACGCAGGTGTCTGCAAAAAAGGCGCTTCAAAATTTACTATTTTTTTTTAATTTACGAACATATTTGGTATCATATCATATTGAATCACGCAATTTTAGGCGCCTTTTTTACTTGCCCGACCTTAATATATAAGGGGCAAGTATTGTAATCGCGAAAATTTTCGATATCGAGATTTTGACGGATGTCCACGTTTCATGGTCCAGGGAATCCAAAAAACCTATTTTGCCGTCCGTATGTGTGTGTGTTTGTGTGTGTGAGTGTGTGTGCATGTGTGTCTGTGTGTTTGTGTGTATACACGATAACTCAAAAATGGTTTAACTTAAAGAGTTCGTTCTGGTATTAAAAAATTCTCCTATTAATTGGAAAGAACCTTATTGTTTTTTATTAAAATCCGAAACCGGAAACGGAAGTTATTAAACTTTAAAATTTTAAAAAATTCGTAACTAGTAAACCAAGCCTTGGACAAAAAATTGTATAGGATATAATTTGATGTATTTTTGAAGATTTATCTAAATATTTGTTAAATAAAAAAAAAATTATGTATTTTTTTATTAGTTTTTTCTTATGGGAGGGCAAGTCGAGCGGAGGTCTCCCTTCGCCACTGGTTTTAAATTCTTTTTAAGTCTTAAAACACGTATAAAACTCAAACGGTGGACCTGTACACAATTTTAAATCAGTTGACGAAAAGCGATTAAGAAAGAGGAAACTGTTTTTTGATGAAAAACCAGAAACCTCCATCACTGAAATTAATAATCCCAAAATAATATTTAAAATCAAATTTTTTGACGTTCTTTTTAAAAAGATAAGTATATCAATGGAAGAACGTATTGAATTATTTAAATCTATTTTAAATCCGTTTGAATTCGTATATAATCTGGCAGAATATGATGAAATAGAAAATAATAAATTACAACAAAATTGTAAGCTACTTAAAAAAATGCTGTCGGAAAAAGAAAATAAAGATATTGATGGCGAAGATCTTGCAATAGAACTGAGATTGTTGTCTCAAAGAACAAAAGGCAATCCTGAGGCAATTTTAAAATTGATTTATTTACACAGTAACAAAAGGTGAGCGAACGTTTTAAAAACTCAGTCTTATAAAAAATTATTTACGTTCCAGTTTAAGCCAGGAAAATTTAAATGGAGTGGCCATCATATCAATAGAACATAAAATAGCCGAAAGTATTGATACTGAAGAAATAAGAAAAGAATTCGCTACCTTAAAAGCCAGACGGATCCCATTGAGTTAGAATGCATTAATCTTAATTGAAATTTAATGTAGTAATTTTGTTGTTTTGTTAATAAGCATTTATTATTTTGTTAAGTAGAGAATAATAATAAGAATAATAAATAAAAAGAAAAATAAACATTTTTTTTTTTTTTTGTTAAATGTCAAATCCTAAAAGAAAAATTTTACGAGCCGGCCCTATGTGTATGCAAACTTGCGATCTGAGCGCCATCTCTTATCATAGTCACTTATCAAACAACCCTCATACAAACATGATATGATCTCATATATATTGCAAGTATATGTGCATTATTGTTAATTTTTAATTTTATAAATAGGACTGTTAACTTAAACAACAACATTCGGAAAACCCACCTTGTTAAAAAATGGATACAAAAATTATATGGTGGAACATTCGTGGCATATTTAAAAGTTACAAAATGAATGACCAGGGCCATTAATAACCAGTATTTTAAAAACACCTATCTCAAACATAAATCCAAAGAGTCATCCTTGTAAATCAACCACCCTTCTAAAGTTTATTTTTCACCCTTGAAAATTATGCAAGCACGAGTTTAAACATCATTATTTTAATTCACCATGATGTGGATAGGTGTATAATATGTTAAAATGCAATTTGAAATTCTAGCGGCATTCACTGAATCGATAAGTTTCACTATACTCCAGTGATAGCTGCTAAAATTTTTAGGTAGGGGTGTTATTTCAAAATGAAATCCATTTTTCTAGTTATTCTTTAACAATACTACACAAATAAATTTTAACAATACTCTTTAAAAATACGACACAAATAAATCGATATTTTTCGAAAAACTTATCTGATCGAAAATTCTTGTTGAACTATTCCGGTTCCCACCAATGTTCATTATCGAGATTTTTTAGATTTTTAGATCAACCTCTCTGGGAGATAGGGTTAGGGACAAAAGGTTTTTGACACATTTTTGGCGAAAAACTCATAAAAAAATTGATTTTTCAAAAGTAAAAGTTTGCATGTTGATCCTCGCATTAAGAGGTTTAATTTGATGTGCCACTCAAAATTTTAAAAACATATTTGTTTATATATACATATATATATATATATATATATATATATATATATATATATATATATATATATATATATATTATTTTATGGCCTTTGCTGCTGTGGCTATTAGCCAGGACAATTGAAAATAATAATATTCGAAATTGTATAATCTTTTACATGATAATTAATTAATAACCCTCGTATTATTGTAACAAAGAGAGAATTAAAGAGTAATACAATGAAGATATATAAGGCAGCGTGGCCGAGCGGTCTAAGGCGCTGGTTTTAGGCACCAGTCCGAAAGGGCGTGGGTTCGAATCCCACCGCTGTCAATATAGTTTTATTTAACGAAACTGTTTTTACCAACAATACCGAAACTTGGATTAAACCTAACCTAAAATATTTAAATAGAGTAGTTGTAGGAGTAATGGATACTTTTGACTTAAAAAAATCAGTAAGTAACAATACGTTTAAGGCGGCGCATAACCCTATAGTCCTCAATAGTTTCTTATACAAAACTAATAATCGTAAATAAAATTAATAAAAATCTGTATATCAAAATTTGCAGCGAAATTTTATCTATCTAATAGTATATTTTTAATTGTAGAAAAAACTGTTAGGTAGTTGTAAATAAGCAAATTGCATTATAGACGCCATCTTGTAAACCAATCGATGGATATTTGCGTACGATGCGGAAAATTGTACCTAAAGCTTCATTCTACAAATATGATTGTAGCTATTTTGTTGTATTGTGAAAATTACTTATAGTTATTGTACTTGGTAATCTATTTTTGCCGCCCTCTTGAATCTGCCGCGGTTTTCAAAATTGGAGTTACGGGTAAAAATGATTTATTTTTCGTGAAGAATACGTGTACCAAGTGGCATTCTATTATCTTTAAGTATAATATTTTTCGACGAAGGCTCTAAACTATAAGTAATCAAGTCGAAAAAGAAATTGACGTATTATTTGAACATTTCTACACAAAACTATATAAATATAAAAGTTATTCGAAACCCACAAATATATTTAAAAAATTACAGAACAATATCGCTGATCGCCATACAGCATTAAACATAATATGGGCCATGTTCATAATCTATTACTAAATCTTAATAGCGCTACTAAGACAAATATACTCAGCGCTACTAAAAATTGATGTTCATAAAACAGAATTATTGTTAATAGTGTTTATATTTATACCCACTTATATGTGGGTCAACGTCAATAATAAGTGAGATATATCAATAGATTAGTTTTAAATTGTACCTCATAACTCCCCAGATATTCATCCAATTGAAAAATATATAGAAAAACTAAATAAAACACATAAGAAATATATTTTTGCTGTGAAGTCAATAATAAGGGAAATATTTCAAGATTTAAGTATAAGGGTGTACCCTAGTAACTAACCAAATATTTATCTAAATGAAATAATCCATTGAACAAAAAAGCTTTGTTTTCGTATTATAAATAATTTTTGTCATATAAGTTTTTGCTCTTAACGGTACCTGTAACTCCCAAATATGGTTCCCCACACAAATAGTCTTCGCGGGAGCGACTACGAAGGACCACCAGCAGAAGGCTGGAATATAGAATTGAAAAACAGAGATGTGACACGGAGACGCACCGAGTTGAGCACCTGGGGAAGACACGGACGACCTAGAGGAAAGGGAAGATAATATAAACTCTTCTGCTCCTAGGAGCTGCTCTAGGACACTAACACAAGGGAAATGATAGCCCTAGCTGGGGTGTAGACGGGTAAAATCCTAGGCCCACAAGTAATGGCTTTGGAGGAACCAAACCTAGAAAATCCCACGATGTCTCTGAAAACCCTAGCCAAGGGACAAACAATGCGGAAAACGTTGCTCAACACGATGGGTGTATCACATAAATAATGTACAGTACCACAAAATACTATATGATATAAAAAACTGATAATATAACAACAATTAATATTAAATACTAAAATTACTGATATTAAATTTAAATTCAAATAAAACAGCACACATGATCAATAGAGAGCTAAATGTACAAGTTACGGCGCTGATGCGATAATTTGCACAATAGAAATATATGTTACAAAAATTAATAATAAACAATGAATTTGAATTGATGTAAAATTGGAATGAACTTACAATACGTTTTCCGTCATAAATACATGGAATATTTATTCTCAACTTTACATCTGTGGCACTGGTGTCCCAAAAAACAGGTCCTCAAAAATCTCGTGATAGATATGCGTGAATTAATTAAAAACTGTTAAATAATAATTTTGCAGGCTAAGCATTCACAGATCAGGTCAGCATGTGAGTGATTAGATGAAAATATAATGTTGAATCGGCAGGTAGCGGCTCTCCACATTTTATAAAAACACAAAAAGTTTTTGTATTTTAAATTAAATTAAGTAAATTTAATTTAATAATAATAAGGGCCTACGGGCGCGACAGTGTCTATACGTAAGCCAATACTAAAGTAATATAATTTTAACCAGTGGTCTGTAATTCTAAACGTTGATTTAAAATTAATTTATAAAGTATCATTAAAATTTTATGATTTTTTAGTCCTAACAAAAAAGTAACAGTTTCAATAAACTGCACCGTTTATTGACACAACGGAATTTCGTTCCTCATTATGTCGTTCTTCAATTATACGTAACGTAGTGATATCCTCCTCAGGTATAAATTAGGAGGAAATTCTTAGAAATATTCTGATTGATTAGGAAAAAAAAAAAAAAAACCGGCGTATTCTACACAGTGTTGATTGACAGAAGGGTGTAAATCTTGCACCAGATGAATTTTGTATGAAGAAAATTGAAAACCCTTTAAAATTAATTATTTAAAAGTAATTCTTTAAACCTAGCAATTAACGCCCGAATATAAAGTGCAGACGAAGTACTTTAGTGCTAAAATCATGCCGAAATGTCTCCTAATTAAAAAAATTAAGCAGTTGCTTGATTTTTAAATTTCGACAATTCTCGCACGCCGATAAGTTGTGTTCTTATCCGTAACATTTTGGTTTAAACATTATTTTTTGATAAGAAAAAAATGCAATTATTAGAAGAAAAGTATACCATTTTTCGAAATAAGAAAGTGACTTTTGGCCCACTTTTTATAAGCTGCCACTGCTGTACTCGATGTGAGTGGTTACGCAAACCTAGCGCGTCTGATAAGCAGCAGAACAGCTGTGTGTCCCGCGTGTTACTTCGTGCTACCCTCTACCGCCACCCTGTTAACTGGGAATGAGATAGGTTGCGGAATGGAGAAGTTATGGTATGAGGATTACTTCAACGTCACCGACACGTTACGGAAAATTAAATTAAGATTTGATGGAGATCGGAAAAATTATATCTGATTTATTTTTTGATGTTTTTAATTTAGGTTTTTAATGGAACTGAAAATTGCTTTGCTTTCAATATTTAAAGTACATGGAAGTTTTCTTGCAGATTACAAATTTTATATTAGATGACAGGTTTAATAGTGCCTGCTGATTCTACTTATTTTAAAATTATTTACTTATACCAATATTTTACGTAGAACAGCTGTCGAAATCCTTATTTCGGAATTGAAATTTTACCTAGATGACTATTAGATATTTATAATAATAATAATAATAATAATAATAATAAGTTTATTGACCCAATTAAGACTCAGGGCCGGTTTCTAGAAGCTCAGTAAACTATAAGCTAATGGTCAAATACGGTTGCCTTAGTAAACTGTTGCAGGAACAAAAAACAATCCAAAGTTAACCACAAGTCAACTATGCATAGTTTATAATATAATTGTAAAAGAAATATTAAATACATGAATAATTTATATATATTTATTTTGTACTACTGTAAATAAATATTAAATATATATATAATCATTATATATCTACATATTTTGATTATTCGTACATAATTCTAGATTTCTATTATTGTTTTTTCCTTATCCTATTTGAGCAATAGAAAAATTTCAACTTCCAGCCTATGTTCTTTGCCCTCAACAGAAGATATGGAATAAGATTCTTCAGACGGCGAAAAAAGGCTTTAGTGAAGTACTAATTTTATATCATACAAGTACCCGGAGCAACAGATTATACTTATCAACAATTTTTCCTGATACTACCTTTGAATACACATACAAGAGTAGAGAAAAATTCTAACAGGGCCCATGTTGCAACAGGAATGGCAATTAATATTGACCGTGTCCTAACGACAATTATATCTTGTGCCGTTTTACATAATTTTTGTATACAACAGCATGATACGATAGAAATTCCTGTAGAACTATTGCAGAACGATGAACCAAACATTTGAGACGATAATGATACCAATGTGGCTGTACGTAGTGCATTAGTCCAAACAATTATTGGTGTACCCTAAAAAAATTAATACAATATAATGTAATAATTAAAACAAAACCACTTTATTATTTTTTATAGTTTAATTTTTTTATTAATTCTAATTCAATTTATATTTAAGTCATAATTGTACAGCATTCTTGCTTTATTTTTCTCTATTAGGGCAGCCTGGTATTTACTCTTATAATAAACTTTTATAATGTGTTATTATTATTATTTTTTTAAATTATGTTTCTTACTTGTCTTTTTTTTTTGTTAGGATTGGAACGTTCAGGATTAGCTTCTTGTTGCATTTCAGGTTCTGGTTCAACTTAATAAAAATATGAACTAAAGCCAGTTCTGAATCAGTTAGGTAGGCAGGAGGTGGTGGTAAAATATATAGGCTAAAATACAGTTATCGACATATTCTCAATAATTTGTTGTTTCCATCGGTATCGACACTATATCAGTACTACATCGAAAACTGTATTTTTCAAGAAACCAGCTCCTAAACAGATACTGAAGAGCGTACATTTAATTCACAAATGTTCTTTTTAGTTTGTTTATTATTATTTTTTTTTTTAATTAAAATAAAAATATTTAATTTGTTTTGTGTCTCTCTGGTTCCAAATTTTCTTTCTTTTGAATTGTTAAATTATCACATTTTTGTCTTCAGTAATATGGGAATATCTGAAAAATAATAAATACAAATTTTAGGTTATGTTTTTAGAATTGTTTAAAAATATTTAGGTTTCAAAAGAAATAAAAATATATGTATTCTTACTTACCTATATATCTAGAAAAATGTTTTTATCGGTGTTGGTAAAGTTTGGTGTTCGTGAATTCATTTTTTTAGTTCGTTTTAAAACGTTTTAATTCTTTAAAGCTGATTACTGTCACGTGAAGTACAGTTCACATTAGCAAAAAATATCTGTGCATAGTAAACCAATTGTTCCACTGACCAAGCTTTAAAAAATGTCTATGCAACGCAAAATAAAATTGACCATTAGTCAGACTTGACCATTAGTCAATTGTTACCATAGTTAACTGACTTTTCAGAAACCGGACCTCAGTGTTTTAAGTCGATATTACAATATATTAATTTAGTATAATAAACTTTACAAATCAGAAATTATATTAATTACATTAAAAAATTTGTCATTTTATAATTTTACAAAACTGTGATGTAAGAATTCCTCTATGGAGAAAAATGGATTTCTAATAAAATAATCCTACATTACATTTTTAATTTGTTGAAGGCTAATTATTTGATGCTAACCGTTACTTTTTCATAAATGTAATGGAGTCGTAATTAACAGCATTTCTTGATTCCGTCAGTCTCAAGAAATTGGGATATATATTTTACTTGTTTCTTGTGTTGTAATTGTGACCTGTAATTGTGAAAGAAGGTAGTAAGTCCGGTTTGATTTTTATGCATATATAAGCTGGTGTAATAAATGTAGATAGATGGTAGCGTCATAATTTTTAAGGTTTTAAATGAGTTTCTACAGTCAGATCTATAAGGAATGGATGCAAGAACTCGGATCGCGCGCCTCTGCAATGAGAAAACTCTTTTAGCTGGTGTAAAATGTCCCCATGCTAAGATGGCATATGAAATCTGGCTGTGGAACAGTGCATTGTATGCCACCATAAGAACATCCCCATTAACAGAATTATAGAGGTTCCGTAAAAGAAAGGTTATGGAACACAATCTGCTGGAAAGGATGTTAACATGGTGGTTGCATGTAAGATTAAAGTCCACATGTATATTAAGAAATTTTACATTATCCGTGTTGTCCGAGTTACGTTTGCGCAAGGTTATCAACATTTTTTTTTTGTCTTTTCAAGGTTAAGGGATAGTTTATTGGTGTCAAACCAGTATTTAGCCTTTTCTAACAAAGATTTGGTTATTGAAATGGTGTTGTTCAGACGTTGAAATGTACTGCACTTGAAGATAATAGAATGTCATTTGGCACAAGTATTTTTTAAGAAAACTAAATCATTTTTAACTGCAGCACCTATTTGTAAACCTCTGCAGATTCAATTTGGCGGCAAAAAAAAACTCGTCAAATACGATAACGATAACTGATTTTTACGATAGAGCCAAATAGTGAAATACTTAGTTGTAGAATGGACCTTAAGCTACAATTTGTCGAATCGTACGCAAATATCCAAAACTTGGATTACAAGATATTGCTCATAATTTATTCTGTGACCCAAAACAATGATTTCCGAAATATCTAATGAATTTTGTATGAAATGGGTTGCTTGCTATTAATTTATTATAGAAAATAATCAAAATGGCGAAAAATTTCTGTTTTGATAGGTTTTTTTCCCAATTTCGATACAATGATTTGATTCTTCTTGAAATTTTTAGGACATATCCTTGGCAAACTTTCAACCAAATCGAATTTGTAAATTACAAAAAAAGAAAAAACAAAACAAAATAAAAACCATATGACTGTTATTATTCAGGTTTTGTCTGAAATTAAATAAAAATTCTGACATATCCTACTTAGATTCTGACATGAAGCCGCTTTTGGTATACTGGAAAATGGAATTCTGTTTTTTACATTTAATTTGCTTGAGTTATATACCAATCTCGGGTATTTAGAAGTAATATATTTCAAAAATGGAATTATTCTAAAGATTTACTGCATTATACTAATAATGCAAAATATTGATTTTAGAGTTTTGAAAAAAAGAGAGCAAACATACATAGTGCACAACACGGATTAATATAATGTAGCATGAGCTGTCGAGGGCGACGAGTAAGACATATACGAAACATATCACTATATAGACGTATAGGTCGACCCAGACTTGCCATCAACACCAACGGGAAAAGCGAATATCCATGCCAAAAAGTTACTTTTGCGTTTCTGAGTTGGAACATGAAGGGCGTGCTCCTCTAACTGGATGATAGGGTTATTGATGGCCTCTATAATCATCAACTACATCATTTAACCAAGGAAATGGAACAGAAAAATGTTTAACTAGGCAAAGAAGAGTAATTAATACTCAGAAAACCATCTTTAGCAGGAAAATTCAGCAATAAAGACTTAATAAAGTGCTAATATATTCGTTGTATATTGAGTTTCCTGTCAGTAATGAATCCATAACGTGTATGTAAAATGACGTATACTGGCGTTATGCATATGAAGAACATTTGTTTGCGCAATATGCTTTATATGAAAGACCCCTGGCTATTTTAGGATTTAATATTGGATAAACAATATCTGTAAATATTTGGTTTTCTATTAATAGCCAATCTATATTTGTTCGTTTATCTGCAAAATTATTTACTATATTACAATAATTTTAGCTTTAACCTGTAATTTGCATTTCAGCTTTAAATTTAATGACACTATTTTATTTTCCACGTGTTCAAAATTAGTACCTATTCATTTTCATGTCGATGAGTTAAACACTTTACAACCCAATATTGTTATGAAATATAACGAGCAAATTAGAACCAGTTTTAAAGCTTCACGTTAAGTGTTACAATCGGATTATAGTAATACTTGAGTAGAACTAAGCACAATATTGAATTTATTCTATTCAGCGTATGGATTCAAATTCAAAAGTAACATCATCGTGCACAGCAATTAGAGCTGTATCCGTCCACTTTATGGAAGATTTTGCGGAAAGATCTTAGTTTAGATTAGAGCTTACAAGATCAAGCTCGTGCATGACCGTCGTGTGCGTCGTACGTTCTGGTGGAATGGCTACGTCAACAAGCAAAATTGCCGCATTTGGAGTGAAGAAAATCCACAAGTCATTATTGAGACACCGTTACATCCACAAGAAGTCACTGTTTGGTGTGCTTTGTAGCCTGGTGGAATCATTGGTCCTTATTTCTTCAAAAATGATGCCGCCCAGAACGTTACAGTCAATAGAGACAGCTATAGAACCATAATTACTGACTTTATCGTTCCCCAATCGAATGGCATTAATGTGGAAGAGCTGTGGTTTCGCGTAATGGACCTGTGAGTTGGCCTCCAAGATCGTGCGATTTAACACATTTGGATTATTTTCTGTGGGGAAATGTGAAGTCGCTAATCTACTCCGATAAATCAGAGACGATGGACGACTTGGAAGCCAACATTCGCCACGTTATTGCCGATATACGGCCCCAGCTGCTCCAAAAAGTGGCCGAAAATTGGACTTCCAGATTGCGCTTTATTCAAGCCAACCGCGGCGCCCATATGCCCGAAATCATATTTAAACACTAATGGCATAAAATTATCTTTCCAATAAAGACAATACCATGGCCATTACCACGATTTTTATGTGTTTCAATTCATTTTAAAGTTCTATATCTCTAAAAAAAAAAAAAAAACACCCGTTACTTTTTTGTACTTTCAGTGCTGCTACGGTAGCAGTAACAAGAGCGACGGAAACAGCTATATTTCATCTTCAATTTCCACACGAATGGCAATAATTTAATGGATAGTTTGGATGAAAAACTATCAATTTAAGTAGTTGTTTGAAGAAGAAATAACAAAAATGATATAAACTGTTTAAAAAGTAAGAAATTTGGAGTATTCTATGGTCTTTTTAAAAATTTGCTTCATTTTTGTTATTTCTTCTTCCAACAACAACTTAAATTCACCTGTCAGGCGATCAGTCAATGCGTCCCGCTGCGCCCCACGCGCCTTGGCCATATAAATGACTCATAAAATGTGGGTTAACGATCCGGCGGATGATTGTATTGTAGTGCGATGCACTGCAATTCGTCCTAATGTGCGTGAGTCTTAAGGAGGAGTAGATTTTATTTTCACTTAGATCAATCGCATTTCCTTGGTTGCATATTGATGTTAAATCTATACGCCTAGGTTGTCTATATCGAGAATGTTCTATCTCTTTATGCATTTTTTTATGAATTTTAGTAATTTGTCTTTAATAGTACATACCGTGTGTCTCTGTGAATCGTGAACATAGGAAATAAACATTGTAAATCAGTTTTCCGTCTGTTGCTCAACGTTCTTTCGGAAATCAATTGTTATGGAATCAATCAAAAGCGTAGAATTTCTGTATTAAATCTTAATATGAAATTATAGGCAATTATGTGGTTTTATGGTTGCGTAAATTAATTAGTAAATTCCAAAATGTATCAATTTACCCAATTTTATCAAAATTAAATCACATTAGCATTGAGTCACTGTATGAGAAAAAAATTAGTAGAACAATGAATGTTTATACCAAAGAAAAACGTTTCTTCGTAATAAAAAATTGATGTGAAGTGTTAATTTTTACACATTACAGGATTTTGTAGGTATTTAATAAGTGTAAGAAGCCAACAGAATGCTGGAATTGTAAAAATAAAATTTTGAAAAATAAATTTTGAACATTTTTATTCGTTGTTTGTGTGCTAAGAGCTTCCATTTATTTTTTTAACTAAATTTAAATAATAAACTATAATTTAGCCATTAATTAAAAAGATAATTAATTTTCTCAAAAACACAAATACTCAGAGCCGGATTAACCTATTTTGGGGCCCTAGACATTTTTTCCCCACCGGGCCCCCACAAGAAATAGACCCAAAAAAATACTCTCCAAAAAATTAGAAAACAAATGAAATTAAATAAATAAATAAATAATGTTCCTGGGGTAGTTAAAAAACTAATGCATATAGTCGGATTGCTGATAGGTGACTGTTATATGCATGTATCAAGTAGTGCATGCATATAATAATCTAGTTACCATTTTTCAGCGATTTTAAAAATGTTTTTTGTTATTTGTCTTAACTGTCAGTGTCTGGTAATAAATATTAATTAAAATATGGCTTGCGGCCAATTATTAAATTCACAAACTTTAATTTTAAATCTGCTGGAATAAACAACAAATTATAATCCAAAATTTACGTATGAGTATAAATTTTTCCTTATTTATAATTATTACCTTAAAATTAAGAATTTTGTTTGTTTGAGTACTGCTGTAAATTTATTTTCGCGCTCTAATTAGTAAAGATATCTACAAATCATGCCGTTTCTTTATAATGCTTTGTTTTTCATTCAAATAATTTTGAAGGTTTGTTGTCAACTTGGGTCACTATACGTTACTATGGGTATGCAAATAATTATAATGATATAGACAGAGAAAGCATATAGTATTGAATATCGATACTTGTAGCAACGAACAGTCACTTATCAGCAATCCGACTATATGTTGATTTTTTATTAAAAACAGAATTTTCAATACAAAACAAAATAAATAAATTTTAGTTTTTATACCAATAGAATCAATAGGGAAAAGCGACAATTCAAAAATCCTTTTTTCTCACCTTTAATTCTGCAGAATTATCAATTATTTCATCATAATTGATATTGTCCAAAGCGTTTTGTTCGATATATAGTACAGCTAAAGAAGTTAATTTTGATTGGCTCAATGAGTTTCGTAAAGAATTTTTTACACGTTTTAATACTGATAACGACCTTTCACCAGATGCATTTGATACAGGCAAAATTAAATATATGCGCTATAAAATTTCTATATTTGGAAATGTGGATACAATTTTTGTGGTCTTTTCAAATTGTAGCATATCAGATGGCAACTTTAAATTTTGAGTTTTACAAATTAATATAAATTGCAACAGTTTCTCGTCCAATTCTTCAGTATCAATGTCTTCATTGTACCATTTTTTTTACCATTGCGATATGTTCAGATCTAATTGATACGTCGTCATTTAAGTCTGTATGAAATATTTTAAAAATCTCGTCAATGTCTTTGTAACTTTTGCTACGTAGTTTTAGTTCAAAAGATATTTTGTCACAAATTACATAAAAACAATTTCGTTTAAAGGCTTCTTGACCCTGGCTACAAGAACTTACGTCTTCCTCATCATGATGAACTTCATCAAAAAATCCTTTCCTTTTTCGGGACCTTTTTTTTCAATCGGAATAAGTTTTTATTTCTGACGCGTTTCATGCCTCTGCTTCTATTTCGGGAAATAAACTTCTTAAACTATTAATGTAATTAAATAAATTGTCAAAAATATTTTCCGCAAACGAGACTGGCATAGTAGGATCTTGTAAGGATTTACTGCTTGCATTTATTCTGGAAAGAATTTTATCCCAAATAACTGTTAATAAAATGAATTCTAAATTATTAATTTTGTTTGCTATTTCTCGTGATTCCACTTTTACAGAACATTTCTAAGATTCATCTAGAGACATATCCAGTAGAGCATTTTTTATTTGGTTGAACCCAGAGCGAATTACCTCAACTGCATCAGCTCTACAACACCATCTTACAGTACATAATTGTTTTACTGTAAAATGTTTATTATATTCGGCATTTTGTGAAATAAAAGGAAACTTTTATTTTTTTTACATTTTTTTTTTTTTTCAAAGAGGACGGTTTGACCGTGCCCCTCGAAATCCGGGCCCTAGACATTTGTCTCATTTGTTTATGCCATGATCCGGCCTTGCAAATACTGATAAAAAAATTCCTCTTGGATCAGATCAATGTACGTCCATAACCTATAATTTTTTCAGATTTTTAGTTCAACCCCTTTGAGTAAAAGGATACGGGACAAGAACTTTTTTAGGCCAATTATTAATTTCTATTTTTGGCTAAAATCGTGTTTAAATAAACAAATTTAAAAAAACTACTTTTCGTTCCTTAATCTACGTCTAAGGAGCATCCTTTTGATACCACACAATACATTTTTAAAAAATAATAATTTTTTTCAAAGACACAAAAAAAACGATATTTTTCGAAAAACTAAACAAAACTGATAAAAAATTTCTGTTGAACTATTTCGGTTCCTATCAATGTACATTATTGAGATTGACATTTTAAGTTTTTTAGATCAACCCCTATGGGTGATCGGGTGGGGTCAAAAGTTTTTTTGAATATATTTGGTGAAGACCCCGTAAAAAAAAAATGGTTTTTATAAAATAAAAATATACTAGTTGATCTAAGCATTGAAAGGTTTTATTTAATATGCCAAACAAAATTTTAAAAAACTATTTGTTTATATTTATTTCCTGATGGGTTTCTTTAACTCTTAGTATTTTCCGGTAACCGACGAGTTCATCGAAAATCAATTCATCGAAAATCAATTCATCGAATGATCAATTCATCGAATCATCAATTCATCGAAAAAAAAATATTTGAGAAGAATGCCGAGGGCATCGGAAAGTCAAAAAAGCAGTGGTCAATAAAAGTAGACAGACTAAGAAATAATTGCATACATTTTTTTATATGGTTTAAAAAAAGGTAAATAAAGTGACAAAGTGTTTGAATATAAATAAAGAAATATAATAAGAAAACTTATATAATAAAACAAATACATTTTTTGTTTTTAAGGTTTAATAAGACAGGTTATGGGCAATTGCACGCAAATAATTTTTATAAATTCATACAAAATGATACGCATTTTAATTGGGCTAATATGGGGGAAAATAAAGTACCTACTATGCATCTAAAAACAAGGTAATTAGGTCAGATTTAGTTAGTAAAAGTCTAAAACCGAGCGAAGCGAGCTACCCATCTTCTAGTTTAATGTCAAAACACTATCTTAGGTTAGGTTAGGTTAGTAAGGGTTTGGTTAGAAGAAACCGAGCGAAGCGAGCTACCCATCTTCTAGTTTAATGACAAAACACTATCTTAGGTTAGGTTAGGTTAGTAAGGGTTTGGGTAGAAGAAGCCGAGCGAAGCGAGCTACCCATCTTCTAATTTAATGACAAAACAAACTCACACTAACATGTAAAATGAACTTACCGTGAATAATTTTTCCTATATGTGGGTCAAAGAGTTATATAAGCATGCTAAATTTCAACTTTCTATCTTAAGCCGTTTGGCTACAATTTCTATCGTACAGACAGACAGACAGTGACTTATGAGTGACGTTATACGGGTTTTTTGTGGTCATACCTTCAAAATCTTAAAAATGTTTATAACAGTGAGGTAACAGATACTACAGAGTACGAGAATAGTTTCTGGTGAGCTTTATAAATCGTCCGATTCCTAATACAACTACAGTAGTTAAATTGGTAGCAAAATTTGAAGCAACAGCAAACGTGTCACCAAATACCCGTGAGCCGCGTGATCGTAATGTGAGAAGAGTAGAACGTGAGTTGCTTGAAGAAAGAGTCTAAAACTGCATTCACAGTTACCAAATTATATTTACATACATTTTAGAATTATAATCAAGAGTTATATTTTTACTTAAGAGATCTTTTATGCATCCCAAATCATAATTTTAATTAGTACGTGATGCCATCTGTTGTTACAAACAAAAGTTACTATAAAATTAATCAAAAATCTACGTTTTTTTTAAACATTTTTCATTTTAAAATATTCTAAAATGATCACATTTCTTCGTCTAAGATTTATTTCGCCAGTTATGTGCTTCCTAATTGTATTATTTTTGATGTTGTATCTATTTTGACATTTCAAATTTACTTATAGGTTAGTTTCCGTCTCTTTTTCGCTAAGTGTAAATCAAAAGTATAAATATAAGTATGAAGTTTGCAAACTTTTTAATTATACTTATAATTAAGAAACTTAAGTACGTCAGTGTGAATGGTTACGTAGGAGGCAATATGACAAACTTGTAAGTATAAATGTAAATTATAAGTATAATTATAATTAGGGAAGTGTGAATGCAGCTTTAGGCAGGATAAATGTGGATCCCTACTGTAGCACTAGATGTATTGGGAAAGAATTAGGAATATATCCTATTATTTTACATAACATTTTTTTTTTTAAATATCTATTTTCTTATAAAATACAACGACAACAACAGCTTTTTCTATACTATTAGAACTCAGAAGAGTGTTTTGCGAAGATAAACAGAACAGGGTTAATGTCGACTAAGCTTTTTTATCTTTAATTTATTTCAGTGATGAATGCAGCTTCACTCTAAATAATGAACCAAATTTACAAAACATACGTTATTGGGCTACAAAAAAACCCAAGAATATGTGTTTCTATAAGAACAAGAAAATTTGTAAGCTGGATCTTTGACCACCTCGTATCTGGACCTATTGAAATCTTCTTCTTCTTCTTCTTCTTCTTCTTCTTCTTCTTCTTCTTCTTCTTCTTCTTCTTCTTCTTCTTCTTCTTCTTCTTCTTCTTCTTCTTCTTCTTCTTCTTCTTCTTCTTTGGGCACTATCAGTCAAGTTGACTTTTGGCCTCACTCACATAAGCCCTCCATCTCGATCTATTCATTATCAAGTCTTGCCAAGTACCCTGTATACCAATACTTATTAGATCCTAGGTTAGCTGATCTCTCCATCTCTTGCGAGGTCTTCCCACTGGTCGACGGGTATTTCTTCCTTCCCATATCTTTCTAATCATTGTGTGCTCCCTCATCCTCATAACGTGTCCTATCCACTGTAATTGTCTGCCTTTGAGTTCTTGGGTGATGCTTGGCCTTGAGTACAGTTCTCGGATATCTTTGTTCTTACGGATTCTCCATTCACCATTAATATAATGGGACCAAAGATTCTGCGTAATATTTTATTTTCGAAAACTATGAGGTGTTGTCGATCTCGCATTGTTAGGGTCCATGTTTCGGAGCCATACATAAGTACGGGGCATACTATAACTTGGTATAACCTGATCTTGGTGCTCCTCGACAAGAGTTTCGTTTTGAAGAGGGGACCAAGTGCAAAATACGATGCATTGACAGCTTCAATTCTATTCGTAATTTCCTGCTGTATCATATTCACCTGATTTATCATGGTGCCCAGGTATTTGAAAGTAGAAACTCTCTCAAAAGTGTTGTCATTAATTTTTAAGTCGGTCGTGCTCTCATGACTGCGTCTACTAACAATGAGATACTTGGTTTTTTCATTACTGATGATGAGTCCTACTTTACAGGCTTCAACATCAATAAGGTTAATAAGGTATATTACGTCTTCAACCTTATTTGAAATGATATCCAGGTCATCTGCATACCCTAAAATCTTGTACCCATTGAGCTCTAGACCACGTTGGTTGGTACCTTGGGCTTTTCGTAACACCATCTTCAGTAGATGGTTAAACAGCAAAGCTGAGATGGCGTCTCCTTGTTTGACTCCAGTATGAATTTCAAAAGGCTGTGACAAAAGGTTTCCTACTTTCACTCTGCTTATGGATCCCGACACACACCCATAGTCATCTTGATAAGTTTACTAGGGATGCCAAATCGTCCATTATGTCCCAGAATTTTTCACATACAATGCTGTTATAGGCTTTTCTGAAATCAATAAAAACATTATGTATGTCGGTGTTATGTTCCCAACATTTTCTTTATGGTCCTGCAATATAGGCGCGCCCGGACCTAGAAATGTAGTTCCACCAAAATGGGTATGCTGTATATTACAAAAGGGAAGTTCTAGAATATTTGGATCTAGTATTTCCGGGGCGTTAGATTGAACGAGAGTGCATTTAACTGGCCTATCAGATCTCCTGATCTCGCTCCATGTGACTTTTATTTATGGGCTCACTTAAAAAATCAAGTTTATAAAAAAACTTACGAGAACCCGGAATCTTGAGAAATGCTATATTCAATGAACGTCGATGTATAACTGCAAAGTAGTTATCTTATGTAAATCATCATTTTATATCCGACTAGAATATTATCTTATGCAAAATGGTGGTACGTTTGAATATTTATTGTAAGAAGTTTAAGTAATTTTAGCTTACATCCGGCGCAAAGTGCTTACTTTATGGATGCTGGTAGAAAAATATTTTAAGTTGTTTTAAGCTTTTGATCGACATATTTATTGCAAACATGTACAACATATACATTATCTATCATGCAATATGGCGTTATTCTGTAGGGCAATTCTACTCATGCTGTTAGAATATTCAGAACACAGAAAAATGCAATAAGAATACTTGGTGGGGTTGCAAGAAGAGCGCATTGCAGACAGATTTTTAAAGAGTTAATATTAAGTTTTCCTTGCATATATATATATATATTTATTGGTGGTATTGGTTTAGGTCTTAAACCATCCTCCGCTAGGTACTGCGGAGGATATATATATATATATATATATATATATATATATATATATATATATATATATATATATATTGCAAATGTTATTATACTTAAAAGAAAATGGTTATTTATTGAATAGTGGAAGCGACCTTCACAACTACAACACCAGAGCCAAATCTGATTTTCGTCTACCGAAAATAATATTAACTACTATTTCAAAGTCTCTTCCTTCATTTATAGGTGTTCCCCTATTCAACAAATTACCTCTGCATATCAGAGAATTGAATCTCCAAAAATTTAAAAATATTATTTATAAATTTTTATTGTAGAAAATGTATTATAGAGTACAAGAATTTTTAAACGATAATATTGATAGCTGCAGTTTTGTGAGTGTGTAATTAATTGCGTGTAGCTTATTTTTATATATTTGTGTATTTTGACTTGATTTTACGTACATTTGTCAAATTAAATAAAGTATATTATTATCATTTTTATTATGAGCTTGTTATAAATTTATTTCGTAGTAGGCGTTTTATTCTTTTGATATCGTATACAGATATAGCAGGCTAAGAAACAAAATTATGGTTGTCATTAGTTGAAAATAATAAACAGACAAAAAAATAATACGATACAGGTATCTTCAATGTGGTATTGCAACGTTATTATTAGTATATATAATTTGTTGGATAACAATTATAATCTATAAAATTGTTGACTCCAATTGTGGAGGATTTTCCCTACATTGAAGAAGGGTTTATAACCAAGAATATTATTCTGATTTATACTGATCGTATTAATATTTGAAGCCGCACAACACCTTAGGCTTCCATTTTTATATCATATTTCTTCACTCCCACCGTCGACGTATAGCAGAGACAGAGTGTATATATGTGGATATAGCGATAGAAAGGAGAGAGCTGTAGATTCACCATCTAAATTGTAGTAACTATATTTTAAGATATATTTTCAAAATTATCATAGGAGTTAACTAGGAAATGACTTCTTTTTTTTAAATGTTAAGTTTATTTTATAGTCACTTTGGTCGACCATCGCAAAAATTTGTGATCCAAATTAACTCCTAATTTATCACTATTTTCGTTGTTTCAAATTCAATTGTCATTTTTTTATTTACAATATATTTATTTTATTAAATTTCAATAAATTTATTATTTCTCTCTCTCTTTCAATATTAGACTTGTTGGTCGGTCTAATAGATAAAGATATTTAGACCAGCTGGTGCCCAGATAATTTTCAATTAATTAAAATAAGAACCGCACGACCGTCTCCACTGTTAAAAGCTGCCGATGGCCTAAAATTTTGGTAAAAGTATCGTTACAAGCTAGCCTGTACAAATCATATTAAATTCAGTCCAATACAAAAGCAGATATATTCTACAAACTAATCTTAAATTCTACCTACTAATATTCTAGTTGTTTACCTCCATCTGATTGAGTCACGTGTCAAAGGAAATGAACAGTTCATTTAATTTATTTGTTTTGCAAACTGTCATTGATTAAAGTAAATAACACATTTTAAAGACAGGCGTGAACGGTAACGGAGGGGAGCCTGTGTAACACTAAGACGCTTTGTTTTGTTTGTCTGATTATTTGATAATTTGAGTTTTATTTGAAAGATTTTTTTTTAAATATCTGTACAATATAAAATACTGTATCGTAAGGGAGGTAATTTTGGTATTGTTTTAGAAATAAAATTTCTTAAATAAATTCAATATAATCATTCAATTAGATTAAAATATTAAAAAACATAACATGATAAAAAAAAAAAATCTTAGAAAGGGAGACATGTAAGTGCAGACATGTATATTAGTCCCTAATATTATGGACTTTTACTCCTTAACAGCATGGAGCAGAAACTTGTAAATTCTATAGCAATTCACAAGAGTGTCAAGTTAATAGATTAGATGTATTCGGACTATACGGGGAAAACTATTAATCTTCGTTTTAAAATATAAACATTATTTTGGTTATTTTTTTAACGAGATTGTTCTGCTGAATTTATTAAGTCAAAACTGTCGTCTGACTTTTCAGTTAAACTAGGTAGTCAAGTTACAAGTTGAGGTGACAATTTATAGTTGGGCGAAGTAAGCCTCTCGGGGTTGTTCAGTTTATAAAATCATGGGTTAAACATAATTTTTAGAGTGTTTCGTAAAGTTAAAGTAAGTAATTCCGCATGTTAGAGTAGTCTAGTCAAAAAATAGAGAGATAATTTTCAGAGACTCTTGGGAGACAAATTGTTTTCGGAGATGTTAGTGAGAATTTTGTTCAGCTGAGAAGTAGTAAACTCATGCAAAAATGCCTCTCTTGGTTTTAAGTATTGGTGAATGTGTGTCTCACTTTAATTAACTGTTATCCTCAGAATTGTAATTTTAGTGTATAAATAATGTAAATATTAAACCCATAATCATAATTAAAGTAGGTTAGTTAAAAGTTGATCGAGAGAACCATTAAATCTATCCTAAGAATCATTTCAGCCACTGAGTGGACCTGAGAGCTTATATCGGATTGTGAACGCATGTGGGAGACCTTTAGTTTGAGGGATGTACAGAGTAAGAACGAAGGAAGTATGTAATATTATATTCATTCAAATAAATCAGCCAACCGTGACATTTAATTCATTTTATCGGACCCCCCTCCCCCCACAGTATATTAATATAGTTTTATACTGCACATCTGGTTAATGATGGTGATACTCGGTTTAGTACATAATAAAAAATAATATTATTATTATAATTTATTATTATTTCGTTATTTATTGTACTTATTATAAAATATAATAATATAATAAAATAAAAACATTTTTGCTTTAAGACTATACGTATATTACGGCCAGACTTCAGCGTTATATAGTTGGCGTATGGCAGCGTCCGCTCAGCTCTCTGGTCGGTCGCTAAAACCCTAAGTGGGGAGAGATATGAATTCCGTAGCCACTGTGAAGCCAGCGGCTATCAGCTGTCCAGGGCAAGGTAGAAGGCCACCAGCCCAGTCTAGAGGTAGATGTGACTATGCAGGGTGGTCCTGTAATTACCAATATCAATGCGTGGCCTGAATTTTTATACGGCGCCAGTCACCTCGCTTCTATTGCCCTAAATTCTCGAAGAAAATAAATCTCCAGGGGAAAGGAATAGAGTTCTCGTAACAAAAACAGCCATGTACTTAATAACAAAATTTATTACCAAAAAAATTATTTGCTATTAACAAAACAGGTACTCCATAACCACTTAATGATGATCAAAAACATTGATAGTTAAATATTCTCAATATTTGGAGTAGTAACAACATGTATCACCCAAAAATATTTAATATTAACAAAGCAAATACTCCATAACAACTTAATGATGATCAAAAAATTGATAGTTAAACATTCTCAATATCTGGAGTAGTAACAAAATTTATTACCCAAAAAAATTTAATATTAACAAAACAGATACTCCATAACAACTAAATGATGATTAAAAAAATTGATAGTTAAATATTCTCAATATTTGGAGCAGTAACAACATTTATCACCCAACGATATTTAATATTAACAAAGCATATCTTTGAAATTATTTTGCAATGGTCCAATATTAATGCGGACACCTTTATTTTGGACGTTTGCCATTGCTGATAGTACTAGGCTAGAATAGTACAATATAATGAATATTAGTATCAAAAGATAGTATCTTCAAGAGTAATATAAAAAATAAATTCGAACGTTTCGGAAACTGCTCAATAATCTGTTTCCGTCTTCAGCGATCACGAGAAGTGATGAATCACTTCTCGCGGACGTAAACTTCTGCACGGAAATATACCACATGTGACTGTCTACGATGGAGTGGTAGCAATATTCCTTGAGGTAATACTGCTCAGAAAAATATGGAAGAATTTTAGAACCGGCAGCAAGCGCTGCAACACCCGGTTGAAATTATTACAAAAAATATATATATACTTTCTCCTTAACCTAGTAAAATCCTAGCTAGACCATCGACGCTGCCGTCGCGACGGTGTTACCCCAACAGCGTCGGTGTTCTACCTTTATAATCCCTTTTTAAAACCCGTGGCACGCCAACAAAAAAATAAAACTCCTACGAGACAAAAGAAAATGGTCGGGCCACCCTTACCCACTCGACTTTACTGAAAATTTAAGTAAAAGAAAACTTTAAAACAAACAAAAGTGATGGCTGGTCAAAGTTAAATAATAAAAAAAACGATGCTTTTTGGCGGAGGTTTTGCCCGAGTGATTTTCAGTTAATCCTCCCTTCCGATACAAATGCAATTCCGATCTCTTGGTAAAGTGAAGCGGTTTTAGCACGAATACTCGACCAGTAAGTAGTCACAATAAAGGGTTAACCCGTGTGCTTCGGGTGCCGTTTCACAACCTCTTTCTACCAAGGAAAAAAAAATGTTAACTTTACAGACAGACTGAATTTATACAAACCCCTGAACAAAACTAATCTGGCTAATTACACGCCCCCAACACCATTCAGTACATACGACTTATTGTAGCTTGGACACTACTGACATGTGTTCACACAAATTATAGTTTGTACAAGTTCACACACATTTATAAAAATGGCCACAATTATAATAGTGTACTCGAGGACAACGTGTGTGCGACGGACGTATTTCGGTCCAAACAAAACCGGAAGCCCTATACGCCCCGACCGCAGAGGTATTCACGTTACAAATAATTAAAAAATCAAATCACAAAGTATTCATTTGAGTTGCGGACAATTTACAATCCGCCCTGTGTCCGCAGGTCCCCTAAGTCACAATAAGTAGGCTGTACGGGTCTCCGAAGAGACGTTCATGCGGCTATCCCTGTTTCCGCTTCAGGATTTCTGAGCGCTCCGCGATCGGTTATTGCTCGGATTCCGTCACTCGATTACTCTTGGAATTACTCTCTCTAGACGATGTAAGGTTCCTAACAGGTAGATTCTCTCGACTCTTTGCCAGTACAATACCGCCACTGTACGAATATAAACCATACAAACAGTTTCGCGTGTGAAAATAGCAAAAATTGGTACATTACCTAGTGTTCGGTGGCTTAGATGTCTTTAAGTTTCGAATATTTGATCAGAAAAACAAAAATCGTATCCGAAAATCTCCGTGTTTTATTTGAAAAACAATATAACTCCCAGCAGTCTTCCGTCTAAGCGAATCCGTGAATGCCTTCAATCCTTCATAGGGCTGATCAAATTATACCTTCTAACACAATGTTCGGAACTTAAGAAGGCCGACACTTCCTTCGTCAGGGCTTTTATCACATTACCATTTTTTCTCCCCCCTTAAGTATATGTGGCCCGCGCATCACTGTGAACGTAGTATCGGTTTATAATGTTTTCCGCTAGGTGGTATTTACCAAATATTCCTACAGTATTTGTTTATATTTAATTATTATCATTATTATTATTATTATTATTATTTTAAGCAAGGTTGTGTTTCTAGGTCTTTCTGATAAAAATATCCACGAGAATAAACAAACTAGAGTCTTAAACTGAGCTGTCATTTTGGAGGTTAGGTATCCGAAACAAAGTTTGGTTTACAAAGTACATGTCCTTATGCGATGGGAATTGTTTTATTTCTACGCAACTGCTCTTCACAACTGAAGATCATATATCCTTTAATATATTGGTTGGTGGGTATTCGTTATAAGTTAGTTCGTAGTGTTCTTTACGTAGTGATTCGAGTCCACCTGTTCATTCCGTAACAAGACTATATTCGCGTATAACTGAATTCGTGTAAATAGAATTCGTGTTAACTGAGACACGTGCGTATTTTTGAAGTTTTGATCAACCCTCAGAAAATTCATTCGCATGTTCAGATTTAGCGTGTGGAAAAATGCCATTTCCGAGTGAATTGACTTTTTTCATCACGGGTTATCATGAGAAAGGAATACGCGTTAAGTATTCCTTTTATTTTCATCACTTTAATCAGTCTTTCTTTTTTTTTTAGCTAACTAGTTACCATAGCAAATTGCAAGTGACTAATGGCCATAATTTTCGAGGGTTCGTTTTGATACCACTTAACTAGAGTTTTATCATCATTATAATGAGGACTCGTTCTATTATAATGAAATTACTTTGAATTATTTATTAAATTGGACTGGCTTATTAGAAGCAAATGAACATTATTATATCCGAATAAAACGTACATTGATTTAATTGATCTTTTTTTCCGGTTTAACTTTCTCAAGGATATATTGTCTGAACTTTTTAATAATTCATTTCATTTGACCTGGAATTGTTTTTACTTGACTGCGGTACTTTTATGCATTGCCGAGTATTTCCAGTACAAAAGCTCATTTTTAATGTTGGGTCCGCATCGTAGTTTTATGATTTTAAATTTGTTTCCTAGTGCATAAATTACGTTGATATCATACATTCTTCTAAAATACGCCATATAAGTTCATAAAAATTAACAGATTAAGTTTAAACGTTGAACCGAGTTGGTAAAGCTGTGTAGCTGCACATGTTTTCAGGTTTTGATTTCTTTTGCCATCTGCACTGACCCTCAATGGCCCTATTCAGCCTAGTCATCACAATTGAATAATGTTTATCAACACATTAGAATGTAGTTCAACACGTATGCTGGCAAACACGCAACACCCCGCACATTCTGTAATTCCCAAAACCGTACATCAGCAACCTTGACCTACACAGCCTAAAGACCGCTCAAAAAATTGGGATATAAGAATAAAATTATACCATAATTGTGACAGTATCTGTAACAGCGGATTACGGAATGGGATTCAGCACATCACTACTTAAACGAAATCTACCTTTCCGTATTCTGGCATACTTTCGAAACAGTATGGATCTTTGCTCACTCCATCTTATACGCTCTTAGATATTCTTTTGCCGTCTGGTTCTTTTGTCGTATATTTTCCCCTAGATAATGAGTTGCAGAAACTGGTATTTTCATTGCACAACACATGCCTAACATACTCTTTATCGTGCCAACGGAGTGGCCAAGCTCGTTAAATTGAGCCGTTTTGACTGGTGAAAACAGTCTGGATTGTGAGGCTGCTGGTTCGAATCTCCGTTGGTGATATTATTCGGGCGAGAATAATATGTTTACATTACTGACATTTTCACAATCATTCACCCCTCATCCAGGTGTAGGAACTCGCCCCTGGCATCGGCAATTAGCTCCGTGTCAGAAATAGGCCGATGTAAAATAAATAAAATAATAATAATAAAACACTGTTTTATTGATACATATAAATTTGATATATACAGGGTGTATCAGTAAGAAGGGGGACTGCCATTATTTTCTTATTATTCGAGTTACAAAAATATACTTAAAGCTGTGGAAACCAAAGGAGATCTGATTATAGAAGGAAATATTTTTTTAAATCGGTGGTTTTCAATCTAGCACAAAGTTCTATTTTTCTTTTTTTTTTAATCAGATTAGGTATAGGCTGGACTAAAGAATAGGTGACTGCACAACAGCACGTGCGTCAAACACACGTGATTTATTCAATGTACAGTGATTTTAAACAGGTAGAATTATTAGTGAAGGTGCCATCAAATTAGGTTTTGTCATTAAACTACAAGATAGGTAGCTCGCTTCGCTCGGCTTCTTCTAACCAAATCCTTACTAACCCAGCCTAACCTAAGATAGTGTTTTGTCATCAAACTAGAAGATAGATTAGCTCTCTCCGCTCAGTTCTAGACTTTAAGTAACTAAACCTAACCTAATTACCTTGTTTTTAGGTGCATAGTACTTAATTTTCCCCCATATTAGCTGAATTTAAGATGTATATCATTGTGCATTCGTTTCTAGACCTGAAACTGTTGTTTTAAAGCCACTGATAATGCTTGAATTATTTAGAGAAGTTATTATGTGCTGCCCCCTGTAAGGAAATTTGTAACTTTGTAGTCACCTATTCTTTACTTCAGCAAGATTATATATATTTTTTAGATTCTTATGATTGGGTATCTTTTCTGAATTCAACCATGTATCTTTTTATTACCATACATAAAAAATAAAATCCATTGAAATTAAAATAATTTAATTTTTAGTATGTGTACAGCAGTTTTTCGAGAAACACTGGTTTAAAAACATATTTTCTTCTATAAGGAGATGTCACTCTTGGTCTCCTACAACTTTTAGTTTTTTTTTTGTATCTTTAAATAATAAAGAAAATAATGGCGGTGCCCATTTCGCTGTTACATCCAGTGTACCTTATATTCTGAAAATGCTATAGAATTTAACTATATTTATAGTAATCTATAATAAAAATATTTCTACCTCATGTACCTTCATATATTTTATATTTTCAAAGTTCATTTTTAAAAAGAAAGTGATCCGCGGTATATCTTGTTCAGGAAGATAAAAATAGAGGAGTTCATGTAGTAGATATCGGAGAAAATTGCATGAGTTTTATAGGGGAATTGGGGAACATATTGAGGAAAAACGAGAATATTTCTGACAGACCGAAAAGAGATTAACGACTGAGGTCTGAGATTCAAATGCATCTTTCAATATGAATGTATGAGATATTAGATACTTATTTCTATTCATATTTATGCAGAAAATATTAGGAGGAAATTGGATGTCCATTTGATTCAACCTTATTTTTATTTTATTTCATTTTGTACAATATAGGTTTCAGCGGATATATACTTCCAAAAAGTTTAAAGAATGAAAAGGTTTACCGCAGACATTTGCGATGTTTTATTAACCTTTGCTATAAAGCCTTATTTATAATGGATACATAGCTCAAGCATAACATAAGACTCTCTTTGTTCTGTTTATTAGAAACTGATGTTCAAAATAATGGCAGCTCTTTGTCCCATGTTTATGCATGCTATGCATTAAGTATTACATACGAGACTTAAGACTCAACAAAAGAGTCGCATCTACCCGCACAACTGAAATTTAAATATTAAATAGGAATATGACACAACCGTTTTTGTAACGTTACATTATGAGAAATGTTAGATTTTTTCAATGATCTGGTACAGTTATTTAATATTCATATATATTTTCGCCTTCTTCCGAGTTCTAACAAGACAAAAACATGTTAAAGCATGTGAATCAATTTAGCCTGATCATGCTGAAGATGTTGTTAGCAAAATTTGGAAAATATTTGAAATTAGAAACATCTACGATTATAACTAAATCGTAATAATTATGTAATCTTATCATTCGATTGCAATTATATTTTCAGTTACTATGGAAACTATGTATCGCTTAAGTTCTATAACTACTAAAGCCAAAAATCCGAAATATGATTATTAGGCTATTACCTACCAACCCCACACCTGAGACAGGTTGGCAAATTTGTCTCTTTATAGTGATTTCTATTCTGTAGTGAAAAATATTGTTCACAGAATCAACAGACTAACTTCTAATTTTTCTAGTATATAGATAGCCAAATAGTTACTCTATTTTTCCCAGTTGTCAGATATTTTTTAACTATCACTAAAAAATATAGAAAAAGCCCCGAGTACCCAAAGTACTTACCAGCCCCGGTCTCCCCTAATCAAACTTTGAGCATATAACCATTTATTAATTAAAATAAATATGTATAATCTGTCTCAACTTGTAATACGAAACTAGATCTGGTTACTTTGGTGACTGTTGTGGTGTAAATAGACTTTTTTGAAACCATGTAAACTTGTAAATCTGGCTTTTACATTTATGATGAAGTTTCATTATACTGTGGTTATATTCACTCAAAAACTACATGTCAGATACCAAATTGACATGTCAAATTTGTGATTGACATGTCTAATATTTTGAATTATATACAAATATTTATTTCATCTTATTTCGCTTATTCATATTTTCTGTTCTGGTTGTATAAAATATATTTCAAATACTTGTCAATTTGTGTTAGTAAGTTGACATATAATTTAATGTCAATTATGAATTGACAAATATTTTGAAAGGTGTTACTTCAGAATTACCACCCTAAGATGATATTTTAAATATACAACATAAAAAATGAAGTTCCCCTCTTAGTTTCGTATTACAAAATGAGACAGATGATACTATATTTATTCTAAACAAAAAAATTGCATTTGTTCATCGGTTGCTTAGAAAAAATTATCATTTAAGAAATACCAATTCTCTCAGCAAATATTTAATTCTTTATGAATTTCTAACTTTCAAATACTTTCTTGTACAAAAATTTTATTATTAAGAAAAATTAAGTTTTAAATATGTATGTCTTCGCATGTAGCAAATTTTAGCAAAAATAACCCCAAAAATTATGTAATAGTACTTGCTGGTAAACACACTTCGTGCATGTGTTGTATCTGTGCTTAGTGAATTCTAAAATAACTTTGGCAACGTTATTATTTTTTTAATAAATACGTCTATTTTATCGATTTTTATTTCTTAGTGCATTTTTGTAAGATGGGTGTATCTGCAGTGATGGCATCCTAAATTTTCAAGAAGCGGTTCTATAAAGTCATGTGATATCTAGGAACCTATTCTGTATTTTTAAGAGTGAAAACAAATCACTTACTTCCATTTATTAAATACAGTGATACCCCGACTTTCGCGAACTCGAAGTTACGAGATTGTTACGCGACAACACCCTCTATTTTCAGTGTATCTCTTCCTGCGCTACGCATTTGACGCGTTTGGCGTGAAATCTACGTGCACGATTACGATTCTACGATCGACGAAAGTTAATATTGTTTTGTTATACGTTTTCTAAACCCTTAAAAAAACATGTTCTTCAAAGGAAGTAAATCAGATTCTCCTGCACCTAAGAAAGGAAAACGATATCTTTGGAATGTAAACTTAAAATTATAAAGGATTTTGATAGCAGAATAACAGAAGGACTCAGCTCATGTGAAAAGGGCTTAAAAATTTTAGAAACACAGACTTCAACGAAGAACGCGTTGTAGCTACAAAGCAAGGAATAAAAATTTTTTAGCTTGCTACGAAGAAATTCTGCTTGAAAATTTGATTCAAGCAGAATTTCTTCGCCTTTATTTCAACGCCTTCTTTCGAAGGCGTTGTGTCGTCAGACAAATTTATTAGATTTTATGAAGCCATTGACATCGAAATAAATTTTTTACGTAACTCATTTATTTATTTTTTTATTTTGTAGTAATATGTAAAAATAACTGCAATTTTATTAAATATTTATCTTCTAAACTAATGTTTTTGTTAGTCCTTGATCCTAATTAAACAAAATTGACATGTATTTATATGCAAAGTTGAACCCCGACTTACGCGAATTCGACTTAAACGATTTTCGTCGGACTCACCTATTTCGGTTGACTCACGTAATCACGTAACTTCGGGGTATTACTGTATAAGGAAAAAAATTTAAGAGCGTATTATTAATAACCTATAAAATAAATACTACATTTGCTACACTGCAGGGCACGGCGCACGATTCAAAACTGAAGTGAGAGTAATTAATTTATTTTTAATAATTCTAACAACCGATTCCCTAAGGTTTAAGTAATTATAAGAAACGGTTCGCGCGAACCGGTTCTTAACGGTAGGATGTCATCACTGTGTATCTGGGATATTTCCCAATAACCCGCAAACATTTATTTTGAATAATCTGTAAGCTATTAATGTTTGTTTTATTAATCATATTCAATGCCGGACAAGCATATGTTAGTATGGGCCTTATTATAGATTTGAATATCAGCAATTTATTTTTAAAATGGAGTTTACTTTTTCTGTTATAAATTGGATAAATCATGTGAAGCACTTTTTTTGATTTGTTTGTTATTTGTTTTATATGTTTTTCAAAAGATAATTTTGGGTCATCAGTTACACCTAGGTATTTTACAAAGTCCTGCAAATAAATAGATTATTTACAGTAAGGTGCAATCCTATTGTAGTAGGTCGGCGTTTAGTAAATATAATAAATTTTGTTTTGCTGTCATTGAGTTTTATCTTCCATTTATGGAAGTAAGTTTAATATAAATGATCGGTAATCAGTAATTATTTGAATTGTTTAAAATTTAAACGTGCGTAATTAAAAAATATTGTTTGGTCACTTTAACGCATTTCTTGCACCACATTTTGCCAGTAACCCTGTTTCAGACATCGTTGATTCATCCATCATCTATGGTTACCCATGTTATTTGGTCGAAAAAAGGTTAGAATTACAATAATCCGTTGCCGAAAAATTATTTCATTTATTATTCTTCTTGACAACATTGATGACCAAAAAAATGTGGGGCTATGTATGAATATTTGACAGTTCTCACTAATCATAAGTACTAAATATAAGTATAAAGTTTGAAGTTTGCAAACTTTTAAATTATACTTATAATTAAGACACTTAAGTACGTTAGTGTGAATGGTTACGTAGAAGACAGTATGACAAACTTCTAAGTATAAATGTAAATCATAAGTATAATTATAATTAGGGAAGTGTGAATGCAACTTTACTTATTATAAGTATAATTTAGTAGCTATGAATGCGAATTTCACTCTAACCGAATTTGCGTGCTCAATTGCACATCTCCAGTCATGGTTTCTATTAAATGCTTATCTTTCATAATTTGTATTAATGAAGCGTTAGAAGAGGATAAAAGAGATAAATACTGGATTCATCATTAAATACCAAGAGATTTTGCTATGAACAATTTCATTGTTTATATAGCCACAGAAGAAGTTACCCAGATAAATTATTTCAATATTACCGCTTGCCGTTGTCAAACATAGTGACACGGTCCGTGGGACCGAAATTCTGTTGAGTTTGTCAACAGCGCATTGGGTCATTCCATGTCAAGTGGTCTAGGGCTCCCCGCGCGACCATTTCAGATTTAGCTGAAATTTTGTGTGGAGGACTCCCTATGTCCCAAACAAAATTTGGTAAAATTTTAGGTTCGCCGGCGGAATATTTGTGGAGCTATAGCCCTTTGTTTGACCCCATACTGGAACCCGCGACAGTACGACAGCGAGATTTCAACAACTTTGAGTCCCAATATCTCATTCACATGCTTTTCAAAATGCACGAAATTTTGCCAACTTGTACAACTTTATGGTCTTTATTCAATGATATTAATTAAACTTTTTATATGTTGCACCCAAAAAGTGTAAAGTGGTTCAAAGTTGGCCAAAAATTTTACGGTTCAGAAAAAAATGTAAAGTTTAGTTTTCTACAGCTATGGCTGTAGTTAAGCTACAGTCGTGATACTTTGCACATAGTGTCTCTGTATAACTCTCTTTTCAAATGTTTGGTTTTAACTTTCTAGCTACTCTTGTTAGCTTACAAATTTAGTGTAAAGTTTGCGATTTGTGTAAAATAGTCAAAAATAGGGTATTTTCAAACCGATTTTGCGGAAAAGAGTCACCCAGAAACTTTTTGAAACCTACTCCATTAGAAAGAGCATATTTTAGACCCCCTAAAAAAGTTGGATAGATGTTTCAACGCAGACATATAAGGCCCTAAAACCAGGTGTAAATCAGGGCGTCATTGCCACGGCGATGCTGTATGCTACAACATGCAATTCTCCTTTATCTTTCAAGAGGTCCCTACATAACGTTTTGACTATTTTTAGCATGATGTCTGTCCGTCCGTCCGTCTGTCTGTCTGTCCGTCCGTCTGTCTGTCTGTGTACACGTGCAGAGCAAATTCGGCTAGAAGGATTTTTATGAAACAGCATATTTAAGCTTTTGACATCAATGGCACGAGTTGATTAACTTTTGGTAAAAATCGGTCGACTAGAAATGGGAGTTTCCTCGTGTCGATTTTAAGATTTTTGCGAATATTTAGCAACAGAAAAATATTTCGAAAAAATTTATTTAACAAAAGTTGCTATAAATGCAATAACTAATAACTTTTATTTGAGACGTTTTTTTGATAAAACGAAAAAAATTTAAAAATATTTGTAAAATTTTTCGAAATTTTTTCAAATCACAATTTTTTCATACTTACATGTAACGTTTCCACGGTCATGATAAATAATATCTCTGTTAGAAAATATTAGGCCAAGTTATTTCTACTCTGCTGCTAGAATGTATTTTATACAAGTACTTTATGATGGCGGTCGGTCCTGTGGTGACCACAGCTGATAAGCTGCCAATGAGAATGAATCCGATTTGTTTTTGCAATTATAAACTATAATGCACTCGGAAGCGGAGGAGGAATGTGCCACCGATGTGTCAACACTCATTTTGGAATCAAATTATATAATGATAATGTGCAACGGGCATATAAAGTTTAGGAGACTCTGAAAAATAACCTAGAAATAATATATGACAACCTATAACTGTTCAGGCTAACAAATATGGCATTAATAAAGCGGAAAATTTGAAGAAAAAAAAAAAAAAACTGAAAAAATGGCGGTTATGTCATAGGTGATTGCCATAGAAATGTGTTTTAGGTATAGGAGGTTGCCAATGCAATGAGATCGGTACGACAGTAAGACTTGGGTACTTATGTAGTACCTGTATGTAGTATAAAAACAACTAACAATCTGAAAGATAGAAAATTGCATGTTGTAGAATTCAGCATCGGCGTGGCAATGCCGCCCTGTTTTGCACCCTGATTTTAGGGCCTTATATGTCTGCGTTGAAACATCTATCCAACTTTTTTAGGGGGTCTAAAATATGCTGTTTCTAATGGAGTAGGTTTCAAAAAGTTTCTGGGTGACTCTTTTTCGCAAAATCGGTTTGAAAATACTCTATTTTTGGCTATTTTACACAAATCGCAAACTTTACACTAAATTTGTAAGCTAACAAGAGTAGCTAGAAAGTTAAAACCAAACATTTGAAAAGAGAGTTATACAGAGACACTATGTGCAAAGTATCACGACTGTAGCTTAACTACAGCCATAGCTGTAGAAAACTAAACTTTACATTTTTTTCTGAACCGTAACATTTTTGGCCAACTTTGAACCACTTTACACTTTTTGGGTGCAACATATAAAAAGTTTAATTAATATCATTGAATAAAGCCCATAAAGTTGTACAAGTTGGAAAAATTTCGTGCATTTTGAAAAGCTTGTGAATGAGATATTGGGACTCAAAGTTGTTGAAATCTCGCTGACGTACTGTCGCGGGCTCCAGTATGGGGTCAAACAAAGGGCTATAGCTCCACAAATATTCCGCCGGCGAACCTAAAATTTTACCAAAGTTTGTTTAGGACATAGGGAGTCCTCCACACAAAATTTCAACCAAATCCGTGAGGGTCGCGCGGGGCACTTTTTTAAAATTAGACCACTTGACATGGAATGACCCCATTTGAAGTGCAACGTATTCACTCGAACGGATTTTCCGCTCAGCCGAAACCAAACAAAGCCTGGTGATCCACGTAATCAAAATTACACCGGGCGGGCTAGCATATTTTCGATTAGGTATGGCCTAGCTTATGACCTCTCTGTGGTACTACATGCAGCAAAATACCGCTGGCGCGACCGAAATTACTTTTAGTGTGATCCGACTCTTAAAATGGAACCTATGTAGACAGATCTAGTCGCGGCTACGACCTTTTTTTATTTGAACTTTGCTCGATTTTTTAATAAAATTGGAGGATTATTGTGAAATTAAGAAAGTCATTATTGAAATAGAAAAAATACCATTATTGAATACCAAAATAACATTAGATTTCTGTGAATATAGAAAAAAAAGGAGATGCTACCTAAAAAATTACTACCTTTTATTCAATGATTGACTCGCTCGTATTTGAATATTAACGTTAAAATGATTTGCCAGTTATCCGGTCACACAAATATCACCACTGGTTGTTTTGCCGTTGCGGCCAAAAAACCGGTCATCCACGCTGACTCTAACCAAGTAGCTATCCGGTCAGTTTTCAAGTTTAACTTTACATCCTACTGATTGCTCAAATTCCACTCTAAGGTCATCTGTTTAAACCAGTGTTGCCACCTGTCCGGATTTGACCCCGGACAGTCCGGGTTTTGCGTTACCTGTCCGGGTGTCCGGACGAAGCCCAAAATTTTCCGGGAATTTAGCAAATTTAGCAAAACGTCAATAATTATTTATTTTTTAAAATACATTACTATTTTTTTAAATTTTATTTCTTTTTTTCAATATTTTGCGTTGGCAGATAGGGAAATCCCATATGTTAATATTGAACCACTTGTGTAGTAGTAACTTGAGAGAGTTTTTAACGTTCATTAGAGCCCTTAATTTGTAACAATTTACGAATTAAATGTGATAAATTTTGTAGTACAGTAATAAGCAATATATATACTTTTTTTTTGCTAGCAAAATTTTTATGTCCTGGTGAACAACATTTGAAAGGTGGCAACACTGGTTTAAACTCATCATCATCATTATCTTTCAGTCGTTCAAACCCACTGCTGGATATAGGTAGGGAATGCAATCCCGGGATCCCGGTAGGTTTTTGGTCTCGAAAATCCAGGGATTATAATAGCTGAATCCCGGGAATTTCGGTATTATAACAAAATTGAAATAATTAACTTATTTTGTAAAAATTAATCAGTTTTTTTAGCCTCCGGCCACCCTCTTAAATGTGCCGTTATAGGCGGCCGCCTGCTCTGCTTGTGCATAACTCCGGCCCTGTACAACTTTGCAATTTTCAACAGTATATATATCACCGACGGGGATTCCCCGCTGCGGTCCGCCGTCGAATTCATGTCTAGACCTCTATACGGTGAAGGTGAACGGTGAATAACTGCATTTTAAAAGTAAAATTAATTAATATATATTTAATCAAATTAATTTAATTGCACTTGTGCTTAAAAAAATATCCTTAGAAACATGTCTGAAAAAGAACAGTCTTTTATTTTACATAAAGATAAATTTTCTTCTACTAATTATTCTGACTTCTGCTTCTTATTTAGTATACAACCAATTTTTTTTATTTTTAATTAGGTACGTCAAACATCAATAGTTAAATTAAGTTGTGTTCTGTTTGAGTTCTTAAGTTTTTAAAAGTTAAGCTTGCATATGAATTTTGAAAGTTTATTTCTACATTAAAATATACTATAAGAATACAATAACTTATATCCAGTAACTTGATGATTGCTAAATATAATTAAGAACATAAGATAATTAAAACACAATAACGTAGGTATATATTTTTTATCATTTTAAAATATTTACATCTACAAATTAACCAAACTACCTATTTTATAATTTAAAAAAAAAAAAACATGAAAGACAAAAAATAATTACTGTAATATTTAAATATCATTTTGACAAAATATGTTCACGTATACTGGATTAGCTTTCGTTTTTAAGCAAATACTCGTAAATCACACAATATATATAATTTCGGGATCCCGGGATGAAATATATTTAAACCCGAATTCCCGGGATTGTAAAACTTGCCTGGAATTGCAATCCCTAGTTAAGACGGGCATAACTTATAGTTCGAAAGTTTTCTTATTAATACACATTGGAATACCATAAAAATGTTTCGTAGTTTAAAAAATGCAGCCCGTCTTTGTGATATTCTTCTGAAGATTTCACATTCGATTGTCTCTGTCAATTCGTATTTCGTGCCGAAAATACTTGTAAGCATAAACCTGCTCAATATTGGCATCGTCGATTTACAGCTCCTCGGTCAGTACAATGTTTGTCATCATTTTAGTTTTTTGTTTATTTATCTTAAGTCTTACGTTTTCAGCTGCCTTATTTTGTTCATGCAACATTTGGAATGAATCTTGAACGCAGTATGACACGAGAACAATATCACTGGCGAATCTCAGGTGATTTAGCCTTACACCATTAATTTGAACACTCTCGTTTTCCCAGAATAAACTTTAGTAAAGTAAAGTAAAGTTTATTAAAGTTTGGATACATCAAGTACATAGCTTAAGTCAGAGAAAACAGTATATCTTAAAACTAGACAATATAATATATAATAGCTTTCAAGTCTGCATTCAAGAACTCCTTGAGGTTATAGAAAGCCTTTTCAAGCAGATAACGTTTGATACAATTTTTAAATTGTGCAATTGGTAATCTTTTAACATTATCTGGAAGTTTATTGTACAATAGTGACCCAATGTAGGTGGGTATATTTTTTTAAACATTATAGTGAACCTTTGGTAATCTGATATCGTTTTTGTTTCTTCGCTCATAGTTATGTATTTCTGAGTTTTTCGTATATTTATCAATATTTGTTTTCATGTAGGTTAAGATATTTAGAATATATATACATGACATTGTTAAGATTTTTTGGGCTCTGAATAAATCGGCGCATGTTGCTCTATAGTGACTGTTTGTTAAGATACGAATTGCTTTTTTCTGGAGTTTGAAAATTCTTAGCCACTCAACACAGTTTCCCCATAAGATTATTCTATAAGTTATTGTTGAGTGGATGTAGCTATAATATAATATTTTGGCAGTTGACATAGAAACGGACCTACAGGTTTTTTTAAGCATGAATAGATATGTGTTTAATTTATTAGCAACCATGTTTACATAAGATCGCCACGAAAGTTGGGCATCTAGGTAAAAACCTAGAAATTTTACATCATTGGTCACATAATGCTCCAAATTATCAACGTAGCGCTTACGACTAAACACAATATTTTGGGTTTTACCTTCGTTTAAACATAATATGTTGAAATTGAACCAATTCGTGGCTTCAATATCATCAATTTCTTGATACAGTGCGGCACTGTTGACAAAAGTGGTATCATCTGCCAACAGAAATGGAACAGGTACTCTAAAACTGCATTAAACAGTTTCGGGAAAATTGTATCTCCCTGTCTTACTGTTCGTTTAATTTCGTTTACTTTGGGTCTGTCATGAATTACAAAACTAGCTGTTGTATTTTATTATCGGGTTATAGCAATAATCTATTCTGCATATAATGCTGCTAGTATTGACCTGGTTAAACTGGTTATCCTAATGATTTACAAAATATCATTTATGTCTTAGATTTTTTTTTTCTCGTTATAAAAATACTCTTCTAGCCAGTGTTGTAATAGATACATTTAAACAAATATCTAGATACAGATATGCCAAAAAAATTCGAATCTAGATACAACTAGATACTTTTGAAAGAACACTGAAAAATGAAACTACCATATTTTTTACCAAACAAGCAGTGCATGTTAATCAGTATTATACAGGCTGTTCAAAAATGAACGTCACAAAGAGCCCACTAAATTCAAGGTAAAACAGTATTCTACGGAATGAATTTGTACTAAATAACGTATGTATTATGTTAGCCATATGTGCTAACGTTAGTCTTTTATAGACACGCAGCTGTGTTCTTGTTAAGAGGATGTTCCTTTCAATCAAATTTTAACCCTAATTGAAGTGGAATTCGTGTAATGTCACGATCATTTTTGATCACTAATAAAAAATTACTGCTAAGAAATATGTGTTTATTTTTTTTTTTTTCTCATTCCATACAAATTTAATTTATAAACAAAATTTCAGTTGACATTTTCACGCTTACAAATTAAACTTATATGAACGTTTAATCATTTATTCAATTTTACGTCCTTTGAGAAACACACCTTAATATCCACACTTGCATGGCCTGCCTTTGCCTCAAGTGAAGAAATGCCTCAAAAAAATTATCAAAGTGTATTTTCAATCACTGGATACTTATGAAGGGTCTTAATTTGTCTTGCCCAAGGCCAGAGTCGTAGCAATGTTTTTAGCGGCCTTGGCAAATAAAGTAAATTCATAAAATTTACCTCCCCAAATCTAAGTGATGAGAAAAAAAAGGTCCTCGCTCCCCAAATCCAAGTGTTGAGCAAAAAAGATCCTCACTCCCCAAATCCAACTGATCAGCAAAAAAAAGGTCCTCGTTGCTCAGATCCAATGATTTTCACCTGCCAATAACCAAATATACACAATGGCGTCCCTCGTCAAAACTCGCGTCCCTGGCAAGTGCTCCGATGCCAACCTGTTGCTACGGCTCTTTCCAAGGCTTCACAAAACCACGGTCCACTCCCAAACCACTTGTGTGGATATAATTTTTCATATGTTTTTAGTAAATTCCACATCAAAATAGTAACAATAGTTATTTAAAAACTTAGTTTTCATTTATAACGACCCATTTTCCTTAACTGTTGTACCTACTATTGTGGTACCTAAATACCTACTATTTTTACGGCCGTTCAAAAGCTACGAAAAACGAGTGAGATTATCTTTTTTTAGACATTCCATATAGATTTAATTTGTAAACGTCAGAATTTCAATTGTTTTCTGAATTTTGCAATCAGCTCGGTATCATGGTATAAAAATAAAGTAGCGATCAAAGTATCTGAAATACAGATACATATTTTAAAAAATATCTAATTTGTATCTAGATACTTAAAAAAGTATCTAGTTACTGTATCTAGATACTTGTAATTAGATACATTACAACACTGCTTATAGCCAAAGACTGTAATTATTTTAAAAAAATCTCGTTAACTTAACAATTCTTTGAAAAGGTGATTCTAAATATAGATCTTATGTTGTTTTTTATGATCTTATCACGAAGGATGTACCTATATTTTCTGTAAAAAACTAAACTATAAAAACATATTATTTGTTCCTAAAAATAACTCTGAAGGATAAGAGATTTATTTTAATAGAAAAATAAATCCCATTATGATGTTTTTATCCTTATGTGGACCGAATGAACATTATTGATTTTCCTTTTTTGTCTGATTCGAAGCTATCTTCTTGTGAATTTAAATGACCAAAAAAGAAAAAAATAGAACTAAAAAAACATACTTTGATCAACTCTTAAACAAACTGTAGGCGAATTCTCGTCACGAATAATATTTGACATTTGGGAAATGAAAAAATCACTCGAGAAAATGTTCTTTTCCAAGTTGAAGATCTTTCGAGTTGCAGTTTAATATTCATTTTGAGTTACTTAATGTAAATGGATGAAGTGTGTGCAAACTTTTACAAAGTTTACTGCATTTAAATATTCTTGAGAAATTTTTAACATTTTACTTCATTATTCTTTAAAAATAAAAATTTTAGTTTAAATATCTCAACTGGAAAGATTATAGAAGTTGGAGAGTTTGTACTAAAAAAACTAGTTTTTCTTTTGATTCAGTAAAAAAGATGTTAGTATTTCACAAGGAATATTATACATTAAAGAGATCGTCTGACTATGCCTCAATAGTTAACTTCTTTTTCCACGTTTCCTTTAAACTGATACATATATAGATGATACTATATCTGATTAAGTAAATGCAAATTCATTTATAGTGTAACCAGGGATGGGGAGTCGGAAGAAAAAATACCAACTCCGACTCCGACTCCGACTCCGACTCCTTTCACTCATAAATCGTAAAGTCTATTCCAAATGTTTAAGCAGGACTAAATGTATTTTTTATTTTTTAAGTTATCACTTAAGCTCACTTTTTAACGATCGAAGTGTACATTTGTTAAACAAAATGATAAAAATCCTCATTCAATCGTTAAAAGTTAGTAAATTTCAATATCTAGTTCCGCTGAAACTAAAGTAACAGATTATACTTATATCAAATATCTTGAGTTGGGGTGAGCTGTTTTTATAAATAAGTCATTTTCATTTCAACTTAACTTGCCATTTTTAATACAAGTTGTCGAATACATTAGTTTTCATAAATTTATATTGTATTTTATATACTTTATTTTTCATAATATGTCACTTTTTCCTTTTAACATTTAGATTTTGACTGCTAATATAATACATAAACATGAAATAATCACGAAGCTTTATTCAACTTGAGAAACTAAAAATCCAGTTTAGTTCCGCTTAAACATAATAAACAGAGTATACAGAAAAAGATAAAATGGATATGAGTAAAAACAAATATATTAACTGCTCTGTTAATACGAGCAGTATTAATCTAATTTTAAACTGGAAAGCATGAAGGAAACCGGGTAAAACCGTCATTGAATATTTTAAATTTCATTTTTGTTCTTGAACAGAGAAAAAAATACGTTCCTGTTTTCGTGCTTGAAAAAATTCTGGTACTGTGTTTATTTTGCTTTCTTTTTCGGTTTGTTTTCATCCTTGATAAAAATAGAAATAAAGAGTCGGGAGTCGATAACTTTTTCCGACTCCCGACTCCGACTCTTCCAAAAAGCTTCGACTCCTCGACTCCCGAATCCCTACTCCGACTCCGACTCCCCATCCCTGAGTGTAACTATAATTGAAATGGAAGAAACGCATACAGTTGAGTCCCTTCTTTGTTCTGATACTCATCTCAAATTGGAAACACCATATTTTTAAAACTAACTCTAAATTATCTTCAAATGTGTACGCCCTAAAAAGATTAATTCTGTTGACAACCGAGAATAAAGTAAACTAATAGTATTTCGCACTATTTCATAGTCGTTTACGGTACAGCATGTTATTTTAGGACTCTAGTCTACGTAGCAGATGAATTTTTATGATACAAAAAAATCTTCATCTGCTCCTTTACGCACTGTCAGTCTGGTTGATTTTTAACCTCGTTCACATAAGTTCTCCATCTTGATCTGTTCATTGCCAGGTGTTGCCATCTATCCGGTATACCAATACTTGTTCGATCTTTGGCTAACTGATCTCTTCGTCTCTTGCGAGGGCTTCCCACTGGTCGACGAGTATTCAATCTTTCCTACCATATCTTCCTAACCATTCTGCCCTCCATCATTTGCATCACTTGTCCTATCAGCTGTAATTATTTACTTACAGTTCTCGGATATCTTTGTTCTTACGAATTCTCCATTAATTTGAATGGGGCCAAAAATTCAGCAAAATATTTTATTTTCGAAAATTATGAGATGTTGTCGATCTCGCTTTTTTAAGGTCCATGTTTCGGAGCCATACACAAGTACGGGATGTATTGATATAAACTGATCTTGGTGTTCTTAAACAGGAGTTGAAGAGTGGACCAAGTGCGAAATATGTTGCATTAGCAGCTTTAATTTTGTTTGTAATTTCCTGCTGTATCAGATTCACTTGATTTATCAGGGTGCCCAGGTATTTGTTAGTATAAACTCTCTCAAAAGTGTTGCCATTCATTTTTAAGTTGTTGTGTTTTCATAGCTGCATCTACTAACAATGAAATACTCGTTTTTTACCGACCGCCAACATATATAAGGGAGGTATGGTGATCATACCGATTTTGACATTTCGAGATTTCGATGGATCTCCATGAATTCACATAAATGGCACGAGTTAGTCAACTTTTGGTAAAAATAGGTTGACGAAAAATGAGTTTATTCGTGTCGATTTTAATATTTTTGCGAATATTTAACAACAGAAAAATATTTCGAAACAATTTATTTAACAAAAGTTGCTAAAAAAACAATATCTAACAACTTTTATTTGAGACATTGTTTTATAAAGCAAAAAAAAATTGAAAAATTTTTCGAAATTTTTCTGATTCCATCGTAATTATTCATTCCCGCTGATAGGGGGTTTAGAAGACACCCTGATTGACGTACCCTTTTGACTCCGAGTATAAATGACCCGGTGGATTATTGTAACAGAACGCAGAAATTGAACGAACGAGAGTAATGTAATCCGGACGTATCACCACTATCTACTACAAATTTTTGATTTTTTTCGTTTATTCGTGTCGATTTTAAGATTTTTGCGAATATTTAACAACAGAAAAATATTTCGAAAAAATTTATTTAGCAAAAGTTGCTATAAAAGCAATAACTAACAACTTTTATTTAAGACATTTTATGATAAAGAAAAATTTTTGAAAAATTTTTCGAAATTTTTTCTAAGTACCTATCTATTTTTTGATACTTATATGTAACGTTTCCATGGTCATGATAAATAATATCTCTGTTAGAAAATATTAGGCCAAGTTATTTCTACTCTGCTGCTAGAATGTATTTTATACAAGTTCTTTGTGATGGAGGTGGTCCTGTAGTGGCCACAGCTGATTTTTTAATTACTGATGTTGAGTCCTGCTTCACGAGCTTTGACATCAATAAAGTCAGTTAGGTATATTACGTCTTCTACCTTATTTGCAATACAAAAAATCACTATCCAAATCTTAACAAAAAGTGAACAGTCAGAACACTGTAGGCCTTTATTCAAAAAGTAAAAAATATTACATTTTCCATGTCTATATATATTTATCACTGCCTAATCTACACCAAGAAACAAATAAACATATTCTCCACTCAGGCACACATACATTCACATAACACGCTACTCAAAAATGACCTCATCATCAAACAAGTAAGAACAGAGCGCTCGACACACAGCCTCGATTACTGGGGAGTACGGTGGTTACCTTTCATGTTTTACAAACGACCACTAAATGGCAATATTAAAATATGTCATTACTATATTCGTAAAATTTCACATTTGTTATTGTGAAATCAGTGGGAGCTTATAAATTGACCTAGTAGTTTGTTGACAGTGAGAGAGTTAAAAAAACACAAGTTTGAGAAAAAATTGATATTACTCGTAAAGGTTTTCGTTGGATGATTTTTTACGATTTTAGTAAAGGCCTAACTCAACAACAGTGCATACATTCGTTTCGTTCAACTTTTGGTAATGAAACACCATCAAAAAAGACTGTTTACAATTGGTTGCATAATTTCGTCGTGGTCGTGCGTCCGTCAGTGATGAATCTCGTGAAGGTCGGCCAATATCGGTTGTGATTCAAATAAACATCGATGCTGTGCGCAAAATGATTGAAGAAGATCGGCATGTGACTTACCGTGAGATAGAGGTATCCTTTGGCATATCGCAGACTGCAATACAATCGATTTTGCATGAACATTTAGCTGTGAAAAAGATCAGTTCCCGATGGATTCCGCATAATTTGACCGAAACTCAAAAAAGGCTCATGATGATTGGTGTAAGTGTATGCTAAAAAAATTCAACCTAGCCACTGTAAAATCCGTATACAACATCGTTATAGGTGACGAAACTTGGATTTATCCATATGAACCGGAAACTAAGCAACAATCCACTGTTTGGATCTTCCAGCATGAACCGAAACCCACAAAAGTTGTTCGTTCCTGAAGCACTTCCAAGAAAATGATCGCTTGGTTTTTTTAGTTATACTGGACATTTCGCAACCATTCCTTTAGAGTTAGAGCATTGGAGAACAGTAAATGCTGAATGGTATACAACAATTTGTTTGCCAGAAGTCATCGACAAAATCAGGAAAAACAACCAAAAATGTCGCATCATTCTTCATCATGACAATGCAAGCATGTTAAACAATTGATTATTTGAAGGAGAAAAACATGGAATTAATGTCTCTTGGCTGGTATTCACCTGATTTGTCTCCTAACAATTTTTTGTTCCCCAATATCAAACAAAAAATGTGTTGACAGTTATTTTCATCACCTCAAGAAGCTGTTGAAGCCTTCGAAATCCATGTTTTTGAGATACCAACTTTGAATGCATGCAAAAGTGTATAAATCTTAAACGCAAATATTTTGAAAAGCAATAAAAAAGTTTTTTCCAAAAAAAAATTTGTCTTAGATTTCGTAAACACTTAAAAGGTAGCCCTCATAATAGTGTACAACAAGCTACCAAAGCACATCAAAATTCTTCAAATTTTAAAGTTAGGTTAGATTAGCTTAAATTAGGTTCACTGGTACTCTTCACTGGTTCTTAAACTATAAATACAATTTTTTTATCAACCTCTATATAAAATTTCGAAATACAATGAAATCTTGGACAAACGTAACGACATCTCATATTGAAATTGAATTGAAATAAATACTAAAAGAAATAAGGAACAGAACCACTAACTAAACAGAGGTTTTTAAAGGGATATAATATACTTGAAAGTAATAAAAATAAATAAAGGGATTTAGCGACAAAACTTCGAGGTATTTCTAATAAAAGCCGCTGGAAAAACAAAATATACTACAAAAATAAAACATACAAAAGGAAATTAACAAACTGAAGGAAATAGATATAGAAATCAAAGGCTTTGATATCTGTATCGTGTTGCCACTCGTCCAGTTTTCATTGGACAATTCTTTTGTGTTTGTTTTTTTAACCTAGAGGAACTAGTTATCTGGTTTGATTGTCCGTTTTTTCCAATTCCAGTAATTCTAAAAAAGAGTCCATTCCATGAAAATTTGGTACAGTATTGTTTAACAACGATAAAAACTATGAATTTCAACATTGACTCTGTTTTGTCATTAGCATGTGTACATAATCCGAAAATCTGTTTGTAAGTGTTAAGTGATCTTGCTCAGTGTCAATATAACTGTATGCAAGGCTGAATTTACCATTATGCTGAATAGGCTTAAGCTTAGTGGCCCATGCCAGACTAAGCCTTCCCGCAGAAAAAAATCAAGAAGGCCATTATTTTTTACAGTATAGAAATTCATAACAATTTCTCTAAAATATATTTTTGCTGTTAAATAAATAATACAAAAATATTTCCCCGCAACTAAATTATCATCCAACTGAAAAAATGGCTTTCCAATCCAGCGATTCCCAAACTGTGCACTTCGGCACCCTGGGGCGCCGTGGTAGAGCTACAGGGGCGCCGCGAAAGCTTTCCAATATTCCTCCAACTATGTTAGTTAGACCAATGATTTGACTTGGGGCGCCGCAGAAAAATTCTGATTCATTAAGGGCGACGGGAACCGAAAAAGTTTGGGAACTACTGTTCTATATTAATAACATTAGAGGCTATCGGTTTTTTATTTTTTCCGCTTCATATTCCTTTTCTATAAATTTTAGATGATTATAGGACAATATCCGCAATATATTCAGTTTTTGTTTTTCTGCCCGAGTAACGTAAAAGCTGCTGATTATATTTTGACATATTATGGTATGATAATAAAATAAAACCAGGATTGGGACATAAGATATAAGGCATCTCAATTCTATTTATTCTAGCAGGTGTTTTTGGGTAACTAAAATAAAACTGTTTACTAAAAAACTCAAACCTCTCCTTTATTATTGGCTTAACAAAATAATCATATAATAAAAATTGTTTGTAATGAGAAACTTTTTTGCTAATTGCATTTTTTCAATTAGATGAATATTTGAGGTATTACGGGGAGGGGTCACCATAAAATTTAAATCTATATATATCTACCTTATTATTGATTTAACAGCAAAATCATGTATGACAAAATCAGTTTATAATCATAAAATAAATATTTGATTTTTAAGCATTTTTTCATTTAGATCTGTGGTTCTTAACCTTTTTAAAAGTCAGCACCCCCTTTTATCTGTGAATAAGCGCTCGCTCCACCTTGAAAAATGTGTTTCTATTTTTATTTAGGAAAAGACATTTATTGCAAGAGAATTTGTTTATTGCATAAACAAATTAATACATTTATAATACATACTATGTTATCACATAAAAAAACAATATCTACCTTTTTAATGGCTACGTCGTTGTTGTTTGTTCATAATTATCCTGGATTTTTTTTTTGAAAGACCACGCCTAAGGCGTCAGATGCATTTAAGCGATTTCTGGCATTTGTTTTGATGTGAAAAAGTGATGAAAAACTCATTTCACAAAGGTATGTGTTGGCAAATATTAAAAGTGTCCCTAATGCTGATTTTACAATTCTGGATAAAGTTCTAACTGCGTCCACCAGAACTGTTCTAAGTTCAGTTTTTCAAATTTTAATACGTGCATTAGCTCGTATTGCTATAAGATGGTCTTTTAATAAAACGTTGTCATCAACTAATTTAGGTCAAATCAAAATGGATTGAATATCCATCTATTAATTTTACTTATATTTCCCGTGGAAATGTATCCATCAGATGATTCACTCAATTGGTAGAGGTGTAATTTTACTTCGGGTATAATTGTTGTTTTTTCATTATCCAAAACAATTGAATCCATAAAAGGAAAATTTGCTAAATTCCCATTATCAACTCGATGTCTCCAAAGTTATAATTGTTCATTAAATGAGGCTAATGCTTTGTGCTGTTATTATGTTCTTACCAAATCCTTGCATTGATGTACTTAATTCATTCTGGTGGTTAAATATATCTGCTAAGTAGGCTAGCCGAAGTATTGCGTCTCTATTTCTAAAAGCTTCCACTAAATCACTAATTCAAAAATTCTTTATAATAAGAAAACAAATATTTTTTGTTCTATATTCTTTTTCGATTGGATGAATATTTAGGGTGTTCGGGGGACACTAAAACTAAAATCTTGAAATAAGTCACTTATTATTTACTTCACATAAAAAATGAGTTTGAAGAAACATTCTTTCCTTCTCTTCTATGCAGTTTTTAATAAGAAGATTATTTAGGAGGCTAAGGGGAGTGCTTAGTTACTTACTAGCAAAAATGAATACGAGAAAATAAACTATTTCTCTATATTCAACGCAGTTTTTAATAAGATCTATATTTCGGAAGCTATAGGGAGAGTTACCTATAAAGTTATTTTTTATAGACTTATTATTTACTTAACATTGAAAATATATACAAAAGAGTGGTTTAGAATAAAGAAATTATTATTTTTTATTCCAATTGAAATTAAAATATTTCACTTTACAGCAAAAATTGGTAGTATAATGAGTTCTCCAGCTACTTCTAAATCATTTTTGTAATATAAGTTTTTGCATTATTTTAATCATACGTGAAATAATACAAGTTTTTTAGTTATAGAATTAGTTAGACAAACACAAATTGTTTGTTTGACTGAAATCTTCTTATAATCAACTCAAACGTGTAGAAACGAAGTTTGAGAACGAAATCTAATAATAATAATAAAATAAATAGTTTACAATTTTATTTATATAAATTATATTGTAGTGTAGTACCACTAAGTTGATTAACTTTTGTACGACGCTGTATATTTATTTATTTATTTATTTATTTATTTATTACCTTTATTAAATAAGTAAAACACATTACAAAAAGTTTACAATTTTATATAGGTATTTAGGATCTATACAGTATGTATGGATCATACACCACTTAGACAGGTCTGTGTGTGGTATCCTGTTACACAATTTAAACTTATCAGTTCGATATAAATATAATGTCGAAATTTTTCTATATTAATAAAGGTTAGTTAACATATACTATAAATCACAATACAATTACAATAGTGTAGATTAGTTTTACTTAGGAAATGTACTTGAAAAGAAACGAAAAAATAGTTTGAATCTAAATACTACTACTAAACACATTTATGAACTCGAAAATATGTAATTTAAATCATCAAAGTCGATGTCATTTAAAAATTGATTTGCTCTTAATTTATAATTATTTCTTTGAAGGGTCAAATCGTTAACATCTAGATATTTTTTAAATTTATTATGAATTTTTGGGGCATAATAGAGAAAATACTTTTGTCCAATACTTTTACTAACTTTATTCACAATTGCGCGTTCTTTATGTCTAGTACTGTAATTATGGTTAGTAAAATTAAGTTCGTTTGAATTTTTGTATGTATACTTTAATATTGCATATGAATATAATTGCAAAATGTGTGATATGTTTGCTTCTTGGAATAAGCCACTTGAAGGATAAAAGATACTTTTACGAAGCATTATTTTAACAATTCTTTTCAGCAGTGTAATGACTTTGTTTATGTATATCTTAGCAGCTCCTACCCATCCAATTAAGCCATAAGTAATTGATGATTGTACAAGACCATGATAAAATAATTTTAATTTGCCGTATGGGATAATGTTGGTTAGCTTTTTAATAAAATAAATAAACTGTCTTAGTTTAGAACACAAATTTTTAATATGAATATCCCACCTCAAGTGCTGATCTATTGTTATTCCTAGATATTTAATAGAATTTACTTTTATTATCCGATCACTGCAGTCACAATTTATTCTGCAACATTTACTTTTATGAACTGTAAATTCATTAAATGTATCCTGAATATTAGAAGTAAAGTGAATAAATTTCGTTTTCTTAATATTTACTGATAATAAATTATTATCAAGCCAACACTTGATTATCTGCATTTCTTCTTCAACTAACTTTTTTAAATGGGTCCAAGACTTAGTTTTAAGGAACAAAACAGTATCGTCTGCAAATGACATTAGATGTCCGTGTAAGTTCTGTACAGTGAGAAGATCGTTTATATAGAGAATGAATAAAATAGGTCCCAAGGAAGTTCCTTGACAAACACCACAATTTATGAGTTGAGGTGTGCTTTCTTGTTTATCATATAGTGTTTGTTGGGTACGATCGCTCAAATACGTTCTAAAAAGGTTCAGAGCAATATAACTCATGAATAACTCTTGAACAAGATTAAGCTAGCCAAATGTAACAACTGCGACAGAATAATAACTATGAAACATAAAATAGTACAATAATAGTATAATTTACATATATCAAGCATGATATATGTATGCATATTTAGCATCTTTTACTGGGAAACTATTTCCAAGCAGTTTACTATAAAACAATTTGACGTCATCTACCACTAAATTGAATTCCTCGAATTCACAGAACTATTCAATAAAATATAAACTAAACTTATATACGAAACAATGTAACTAATTAGGATACTAATGGTTAATGTAGATTAATCTCGGCTGGGTTCGAATCACAATCTGTGTTTATGTTGTCTTAAAATTCTTTGGCCTGGATCAATAGTTAATTTACCAATAAATTTATTTATTAAGAAATCAATTAAAATAAGCTTTTGTTTATGATATAGCCTTAAATGAGTTTATCAGTAATGTATCTGTCATAACCTTTGGTTCAAAATATTGAAACGTTACATAATATACAAGGTAAGTCTGAAAAGTGATTAGAAATCTTTTTCTCTCAAACAACACTACAAAACTACATCTAGCCTAGAATTTCTTTAAAAATTTGCAATTATATATTTCCCGAATCACGAGAAAAATTGGTCAGGATATCGGGAAAACCGGGTAATTGCTCTATGAACACATGACTACTCCCAATAGGAAATAAACGCAACTATTCGTAAAGTATATTTTAGAAATTAACCAAGGGCGACTTTTATGTAAGTGCAAATGGGCAATGTCCCACTCAAGAAAAATGAATCTCGTTACATTTTTAAATGTTAAAATTTTAAAATTTTATTTTAAGAAATTAAGATTCTTATTCCAGTTTTTAATTTAAATCTTTAAACCTAAGACCTTGTTTATTTTTATACGCTCTGCTCAATTTGAATTCGGGCGATAGTTCACACCGCAGCGCTCCCATTTTTCGGGCATTCAACTATTTTTCCCTGAAAAACTATATCTATACTACCAGACCCCGTTGCCAACAACGTTGGCAAACTGATATCGAATAAAAATCAATATAAGCAGGAATTAATTATTAAAATTATGCATGATTCTGCGTATATTAACAAAACAAAAACGTTTCTTGATTATACCTAGGAAATCCTAAAAACCGGTTAATGCGTGCTGTTTAAAAATTAGTATCGGGCTTGATACGGCCCGCGGCCCATATGCTGGATATCAATGTTATAGCTGTTTCTGATTATACCTAGGAAATCCTAAAAACCGCTTAATGCGTGTCGTTTAAAATTTAGTATTGGGCTGGATACGGCCCGCGGCCCATATACTGGACATCAATGGTATATCTGTTTCTGATTATACCTAGGAAATCCTAAAAAGCCGCTCAATGCATGTCGTTTAAATTTTAAAAATTAGTATCGGGCTGTATACGGCCCGCGGGCCATATGCTGGACAATAGTGGTATAGCTGTTTCTGATTATACCTAGGAAATCCAAAAAAGCCACTCAATGCATGTCGTTTAAAGTTTAAAAATTAGTATTGGGCTGGATACGGCCCGCGGGCCATATGCTGGACATCAATGGTATAGCTGTTTCTGATTATACCTAGGAAATCCTAAAAAGCCGCTCAATGCATGTCGTTTAAATTTTAAAAATTAGTATCGGGCTGTATACGGCCCGCGGGCCATATGCTGGACAATTGTGGTATAGCTGTTTCTGATTATACCTAGGAAATCCAAAAAAGCCACTCAATGCATGTCGTTTAAAGTTTAAAAATTAGTATTGGGCTGGATACGGCCCGCGGGCCATATGCTGGACATCAATGGTATAGCTGTTTCTGATTATACCTAGGAAATCCTAAAAAGCCGCTCAATGCATGTCGTTTAAAGTTTAAAAATTTAGTATCGGGCTGGAGACGTCCCGCGGGTCATTATACCCTGACACAACAACCTTCCCTCGAGTCACCGTATGTACTGCAATGCTCTGCTCTAGTGTCGGTAAGCTATCTTCTTCGTCGTATACGTCACCCCCTACTACTAACTTCGTTACCGCCCACACCCCGCAAAACCCATTCACACCATGCAACTTAGCGTTATGGAACACACAGAAATTAGGGTTTTATATTTATAATGTAACTCTCCTAGAAGGGCTTTGATATTCGAAGAATAACTTTAATTCAAAAACAATGGTGGGCCATAACCTATAATGAATATGCAATCTATAAATGAAGTTAAAAATTAAGAAGTTAAAAGGTATTTTAATAAAAATATGCATAAAATAAATGAGTCGATTTGTGGAAGTGTAAAGAAAAATGCTTTTTTCTATTTCGCTTGTTTAATGATATTATTATCGATAAATAATGGGTCGAAAAAGGTGTTGTTGATTTAAAACATTTACGCGAAAAGGCTAAAAACATAACTATACTTGTGCAGTGCATATTAAAAGCTATGTGAAATTTAATATTTTAGCAAAACCCGACATAAAATATATAGAAATCAATTTGATTGGGCATTTAGACCCTCGATTGTAGAGTAAAAGAAATGGTCAATAAAAATCTTTAGGTGAATTTGTAGAAATTTTTGATGCATTGCTTCAAAGGTATTATTTATCATGACCATGAAAACATTACATAAGAGTGTGAAAAAATTGAAATCTTTGTAATATTTTTCGAAATTTTTCATTGTATCAAAAAACGTCTCAAATAAAAGTTATTAGTTACTGCATTTATAGCAACTTTTGTTAAATACATTTTTTCGAAATATTTTTCTGTTGCTAAATATTCGCAAAAATCTTAAAATCGACGTGAGTAAACTTCCATTTCTAGTCAACCGATTTTTACCAAAAGCTGATCAACTTGTGCCATTGATAGCAGAAGCTTAAATATGAAGTTTCATGAAAATCCTTCTAGCCGAATTTGCTCTGCACGTGTACACAGACAGATGGACGGACGATTGCGGCGCCCTGGTACACCCTGGCACCACTACACTCCTGCAGCTAAGGGAAATATTCGTGCCGCCGTTGCTGCAAATTGGCAAGTGCAAAAAGTACAAAATATCGTTGAAAGAGCCATGGCATTGCGACACAGTTTATAGGCAGTTGTTTGAAAGACATTATCATCATCATTATTAACCAGCCTTTTTATCCACTGCTGAATATAGACCTCCCAAGTTTTTTCATTCGGAACAATGTTGTACCTTTAGTTTCTAGTTCCCAGTAACTTATTAGGCCATCTGTCCACCTATCTGGGGGTCTTCTTCTGCTGGTATCTCGGGGCCGCTATTCGACTATCTTCTTCCATCTGTTGTCTTGAAGTCCAGCCACATGTCCAACTCCATATAAGATGAACAGTTCTTTCAATGACGTCACACACCTTTCTGAAATCTGTTCTCTAATCCACTGATATGTTTTTTGATCAGCTAAATTAATTATTAATTCTTAGTAATGATCTCACCAACGATTTTTGGGCATCTCTTAATTTTTCAGATAACTTCACTGTTAGTATTTGAGTTTCCGATGAATACGTTATAATAGGTAGTACGCATTGGTTAATTTTTTTTAAAAACATTTTATTAAGTTGCTAGTGAACCCATTTCTTATATTACAAAAATACGATGTTTCATTTCACGAGTTTGGTTATATCGACCAATAATAATGTCAAGCCCTAGATATTTATAGCTAACTGCCTGCTCTGCCTCTTTGCCACCATACGTTACTAAATACTAGTTTATTATAGATGGTTGCTAAAGTCAATATATTCCATACATAAATGCGAAGTCTCTGCCAACGATATCGTCTGTATTTTTACCGACCGCCAACATACATAAGGGAGGTATTGTGATCATACCAATTTTGACATTTCGAGATTTTGATGGATCTCCGCGAATTGATGTCCCTACATAACGTTTTGACTATTTTTAGAATGATGTCTGTCTGTCTGTCTGTCTGTCGGTCTGTGTACACGTGCTACACAAAGCAACAACGTTGTGTGCACGTGCTACACGTGCACACAAAGCAAATTCGGCTGAAAGGATTTTTATGAAACTTCATATTTAAGCTTTTGACATCAATGGCATGAGTTGATCAACTTTTGGTAAAAATCGGTTAACTAGAAATGAGAGTTTACTTATGTCGGTTTTAAGATTTTTTTGAAATATTTCGAAAAAATTTATTTGACAAAAGTTGCTGTAAAAGCAATAACTAACAACTTTTATTTGAGACATTTTTTTTATGTATGCAGGTACGTTTCCATGGTTATCTTAAATTAAAATCAGCTGTGGCCACCATAGGATCGACCGCCATCACAAAGTACTTGTATAAAATACATTCTAGCAGCAGCGTAGAAATAACGGCCTAATATTTTCTAACAGAGATATTATTTATAATGACCATGGAAACGTTACATATAAGTATGAAAAAATTTAGACTTTTCAAATTTTTTTCGTTTCATCAAAAAATGTTTCAAATAAAAGTTGTTAGTTATTGCTTTTATAGCTACTTTTGTTCAATAAATTTTTTCGAAATATTTTTCTGTTGTGAAATATTCCCAAAAATCCTAAAATCGACATGAGTAAACTCTCATTTTTAGTCAACCGATTTTTACCAAAAGTTGAGCAACACATGCCATTGATGGTAGAAGCTTAAATTTGAAGTTTTATAAAAATCCTTTCAGCCGAATTCGCTCTGCACGTGTACACAGATGGACAGACAAACAGACGGACGGACGGATAGATGGACAGACAGACCGACAGACATCATGCTAAAAATAGTCAAAACGTTATGTAGGGACCTCAATTCGTGGAGATCCATCGAAATCTCAAAATGGCAAAATCGGTATGTCACAATACCTCCCTTATATATGTTGGCGGTCGGTAATAAATACACATTATGAAATTGTTAACGTAATATAATACGTTATTGTCTCATTGTCTTTTACAATAATAACTACTCTGCTGCTAAACTGTATTTTATACAAGTACTTTGTGACGGCGGTCGATCCTGTGGTGGCCACAGTTGATTTTTTTAATTTAGATTCTGTATAAAAAAAAAACTCGTTCAACTTTTTTTTATCATACCTTGCTCCTGTCGCCAGATAACTGGGGCATGAATTATATACTGAAAAAAAAATCATCAAAACACTTTTTTGCGTAAGAAATCTTTCGCAATATCGTTATTAACAGAATTACAAAAAATATGTAAACAGAAAAAATATTTCGTAATGGAACATGAAATTCTATCGCTTTCATTCACAACTCGTTCATTAAGAAAATTGTAGCAAGTATTTTCCATTAAGAATCTTCTTTCCTCTTGAGAACGGAAGTAATTAAATCACCTTTAATTGACATACCATTATATTCGATGTCATGCCCCAGTTCTGCACACTTGTCTCAGTCACTGCTAGATTCCACCAGACTGGCAAACATTTCAAGAACGTTAAAGCAAAGCCAGCAATATTCCATTGTTATGTTAACATCTGTTGGTAGACTGCGCCTGCACTGGCGTGATTTAACGCCTGGGAAATGCTACACCCACGGTATGTACCACATGAGCGTAAGTACTGACACGAAACAGGCCCAAATAAAACCAGTAAGTTACTTAAATCCAATAAGTAAATTTATTTGAATGCTGATTTTATTCTTATTGACTTATCGTACCTTCCTCCCGGACATAAAATTAGAACTGTTGATACTGTGTAGTCAGCTCAGGTCTCGACTTAGCCTCAAAAATTTAATACTTAAAAGAAAATAATAAATTGTAATATTAAAATTTTCCGAAAAAAATTGATGTACAGGTTATCAAGAACAACTTTGATTTTTTAAATGGGAACGTATGTCGTGTTGGATTTCTTAGAAATAGACCGGGAGCTCATGACATTTTTGGTCTCCGATTTCATACAGCATGCCTTTTTGAGGAGAGAATATTTACCCTGTGACAACAAAAAGGGATGGTACTAAACCCCTGCACGCTTTCCGGTCATAGGGAAAATTGCATTTCCACTTAAACACAAAATTTTTGTGGTTTTCTCTGATTTAATATTGCTTGCTCTTTTGTCAAAAGAAAGTTATAACAAATTTAAAGTCTTTTAAATATATGCATGCGATTCGGAGGGTCCCAAAGGGCTCAAACGGTCATGTGATCTTGTAATAAAAAAATATGATTTTCCGCGTTTTCATACAGCATGCCTATAATTAAAAGACTTTAAATTTTTTATAACTTTCTTTTGACAAAAGGGCAAGCAATATTAAATCAGAGAAAAACACAAAAATTTTGTGCAAGTGGAAATGCAATTTTCCCTATGACCGGAAAGCGTGCAGGGGTTTAGTACCATCCCTTTTTTATTGTCACAGGGTAAATATTCTCTCCTCCAAAAGGCATGCTGCATGAAATCGGAGACCAAAAATGTCAGCAGCTCCCGGTCTAAAAAAAACAACTTTTACTTAAAATTTTTTTTACCAAAAGTAATTTTTTGGTAATATCTTTTACGAACAACCACAAATACAGAACGTAAATGTTTTTTACTTTTATTTTTAATTCTCTGGTTTGATGAATGAGACATCACTACATATGTTTCACTATAGTTTTAGATAATTTTTGTAATTTTCTGACGTTACACAAATGTACATTTTAAAACCCTGAGACCAATAAATAACAAACATACCATTCTGATCCTTACATAATTTAATATATATATATATATATATTAATTGGATCTTGACGTGAGTATGTATAAATAAAACTTCTTTGTTGATCGTCAAATTATAACTATTCACACACCTCCTCAGGTAAGCTGTCTTGATTTCTTTTTTAGTGCATTTTACATTTGAGTACATTTGTATTTGCTACGCCGTGGTTTATTTATTTATTTATTTACTTATTTATTTATTTATTCACTTATTTTATACGTTTTCCTGATTTTTTTTTTTTTTATATTTTGACATTATTTCTGTTTTTATTTATTTATTCTCATCATTTTTATTTTTACATGATTTGTTTTTTATATATTTTTTTATTTTTTTATATTTTTTAATATGCTTATGTATTCCATTTTATTGTAGACTGATGATGACCACATTTTCGTGGCCGAAACGTCTCCATTTTATTAATTCATAATATATATTTTATAATTTGACGATCAACAAAGAAGTTTTGTTTATACATACTCACGTCAAGATCCAATTAATATAATTCTCCAATATGGAAGCACGTTCATATAACGAACTACAACTACAACTCGGACCGAACTTCAGATTCATCAAACATTACGAAGCCACCAGGTTCAAGAACATCAAAGCTGTTAACCGACGAAATTTCCTTCTCCGATGCAGAACTGAAAAATTATTCCCCAATTTCATCAATAAATGGAATCATGGCGGGATACAACATTTATGGGGACATCCTTCCTACGCAGCAGCCCTCAAAAAATTCAAAGTAAGTGTACTTAATTTAGAAATCAAAGACAGTATACGACATGTTCATTTTTTAAATAATCAAGGCGCGCGCATAACTAGACATATTCAACATATACCCAACTTTAATTTTCAAGCGTATTTAATCACGCTAACAATAAATTTGATAAAATATTTATAAATACCCGAGATAAACACATTAGAAAATTCCACAATATTCAACAGAAATCTAAACCGAATTTCAATAATACGAAAACTCAATGGGTAAAAAACTTGAGTAGTGTTGAACTGCCCAGTGATGTTAATCTATGCCTAAGCTTAGGCCCGAAGTTCAATTTCCATGATAAAGTCTCCAAAAATAATGTGTTTCAAATCATTAAAAATGTTGAAAATTCAATTGATGACAAAGATGCACACTCGGAAACGTTACGTACCGACGTCGTCAACTTCACTAAGAAGCTCATAACTACCAGAGCTGACAATGACACCGCACCACAGAAATTTCTGGAAAAACTCAAAAAAGATACACAATCATTTCTGAGAAAACATCCAGAAATTGTTGTCACTGACGCAGACAAAGGCAGTGTCACTGTCGTTCAAAACAGAACAGATTACACAAGTAAGACGTCTGAGGTACTAAATGATGAAAATGTGTACACGAAATTACGTACCGATCCCACGAACAAGTTGATCCGACAGAACAATGATATTATTAAAGATTGGTTCTTGAAAGGAATGATAGACCGCACCACTAAAACCAAACTCACCATCAACAATGCGTTACCACCGAGAATCTACTTCTTGCCTAAAATCCATAAGGTTGGAATACCGTACCGTCCAATAGTGTCCAGTATTGATTCACCCACTTACAAATTATCCAGGTGGTGTTCCCAGATTATATCCAAGATTATTGGCAAAAAAGAGAGTAACGTTAGCAACTCTTTTGAGTTCGTCAAAAATATAAGAGAAACCAAAGTTCCTCCAGGACACATCATCTTGTCCTTAGACGTTACTTCTTTATATACCAATATCCCGATTGATTTGGCACTCAACTTGGTTAGTGATAAGTGGGATGTAATCTCTGAGCACTGTCAGGATTTAGGTAAAGTAGAATTCTTAGCAGGGTTAGAGTTCTGTCTAAGGAATACTTACTTTAAGTTTGAAAATGACACATATAAACAAACACATGGATGTGCAATGGGAAACCCGATTTCTAGCACTATAGCGAACCTAGTCATGGAAGACCTTGAATCCAAATGTCTAGCCAAACTTGGTGTTAATCCCGGCTTCTACTTCCGGTATGTGGACGATCTCATACTAACATTTCCTGAGAATATGATCGATGAATTGTTAAGTACTTTTAACAGTTTTCATCCCAAGCTTAAGTTTACGTATGAATTGGAAAACAATAATGAAATATCATTCTTGGACGTCAAGATCATCCGTGAGCAGAATGGACCGAACATCATCACTAACTGGTATCAAAAAGAAACTCACAGTTTCAGATACATAAACTTCCATTCTAATCACCCGATGAGCCAAAAAATTAATGTGATGAATAATGTTATTGATCATGCTATCAAGTTAGCCAATCCTGAGTTCAGACCGGAAAATTTACGCAAAGTAAAAGAAGCCTTTGTCCGCAATGACTTCCCTGTTAGTTTGATCAATAAATGCATTAAGAATCGCGTTAATTTTATTTACAATGGCCCTCAACGACCTAAGAAAAACGAAAGTTTACATTATATTTCCATTCCATACGTAAATAAGTCGTCAATTGGCTATAAGAAAATATTTGACAAGTATAATGTTAATGTTGCTTATACCACTTGCAACAATAACAGGCAAAATTACAGCCAACTTAAGTCAAGGGTCGAAAAAACGTCGAAAGCCAATGTTGTTTATTCGATTCCATGTACTGATTGTAGCAAAATTTATGTTGGCACTACCAGTCAGGCGCTTAAATGTAGGCTCACGCAGCATAAAAGCGACACCAGATTGAAACCTCTTAGCACTGGGTTAGCTATACACGCCAACGAAAACAACCATAAGTTTGACTATAGTCAACTACAGATTTTGGATATTGAAAAACACAACGGAAAAAGGCTTGTCTTGGAAATGTTACACATCCAAAGTACGTTCCAAAAAAACCTAAACAAACGCAGTGACACACAGACACTCAGTGCATCTTATACGTCATTAACTGATTATTTTAAAAACTAAATCGTTGCATATGCGCATGTTCAATTTTTTTAATAAAAATTTCAAATTCTTTATATTTTTTCTCTACCGTAATTCACGGACTCATTCTGTTCTAACTGGTGTAAACTATTCACACACCTCCTCAGGTAAGCTGTCTTGATTTCTTTTTTAGTGCATTTTACATTTGAGTACATTTGTATTTGCTACGCCGTGGTTTATTTATTTATTTATTTACTTATTTATTTATTTATTCACTTATTTTATACGTTTTCCTGATTTTTTTTTTTATATTTTGACATTATTTCTGTTTTTATTTATTTATTCTCATCATTTTTATTTTTACATGATTTGTTTTTTATATATTTTTTTATTTTTTTATATTTTTTAATATGCTTATGTATTCCATTTTATTGTAGACTGATGATGACCACATTTTCGTGGCCGAAACGTCTCCATTTTATTAATTCATAATATATATTTTATAATTTGACAATCAACAAAGAAGTTTTATTTATATATATATATGTTACGGCCTAAGTCCGAAATCGGCCAATTCGGGAACTGGCCAATATTGGCACACATTGACCGGCCAATGTCCGATCTTTTCTTGATTTTAGGATTTGGCCAGCCAGTTTGTGAAATGGCATGCGGCGATCGGCCAAAGTCGAAAGAAAAAAGTCATGGTCAGATTTGGGGTGTTTGTATAATCATAATCACATTATATTGACTATTAGTTATACTAAATTATAAAAACCAGTCAAATTAGTTTATTATAGTAAATTATCAATCTCTATCATTACTTGTTACAATAAGATGACATTTTATGACATTTCGAATAACACAACAGTTTGTTATTTCTACATTTGCAGCGATATGTTGCCCACTTGGTAGTGCAATTACATCGAGTGTAGCCTTGACCGCCGGTCAATGATTGTGAAGACGCGACGGTTTGTAGTGATTTTTCTTCTGAGCCCACGGATTCCAATGTGAACAGTTTCTCGTGCAGAATGGAAAATTTACTTCTGGAATACAGTTGTTTGAGAACACCATGTTCTGTTCCTAGCTTGCAGAAAGCGCCCTCGACGTTCATGACAACTACGTCAGCACATCCAGTATTGGCCAAGGATTACCTGGCACTTCGCGAAGTGGCCGTCCAAAGTAGCATATACACAGTACATCGTACATTAGTCACACGCCTCGGCCAAAGTGCGAAAAGGCCGGCCGATTCGAGAACTGGCCGAAGTTCAGGCTCTGGTAACATATATATATATTAAAAATAACCTACTGAAAAAAAAATAATAGAATAATAAATATATGGTCTAATATGTGCTTATTGTTCTAAATATGCAAAATATGCCAGAACAAAACAAAGTATGCAAAATAAAATTGGTATCAAAATGAAATATTTTTATGATCATTTTTGAAAATCTTTTGAGTGCATATCTAGCTGTAAAAAAAATAAAAAATAAATAATAGATTCCCAACGCCTAGATAGGCGTATAAGGGGCAGATAAGGTAAGTTATCCGTTTCTAGACCACCGATCATAGATATAAAAGCTACTGGTCAGTGTGACGTTTCGACCGGTCATATTATCTCTAAAAGAACAGGCACTCATTTAAAAGTATTAAATACTTGAGGCTGAATCGACCTTAGAGCTGTCTGCACAATATCTGAAGATAAAAATCCGAAGGAGGAGGAAGATATCCAACCACCGTCCCTGTGCTCCGTAAGCACATAATATTCAAATAGTCAAGATATTCATGCACTCTATTCAAGACTGAGCAGACCAAATCTGTTATTCTTAGAGATAGTTGTAAGTGAAGAAGACAGCTACTTCTGGCGTATATTTGCGTTAATTGCATACGTGTGTGGCTTGCTTTATACGTGCCCGTTCATACTGATTTCCGTATGTTACTAGGTTACGCCATGGACTTTGACAAAGGGTTTTCCAGTCTGAACTAAACAGCTGATATAATTTGAAGTTATCCTTCAGCTTGTATTTTTAACGATGTTTTGAACACCAATAATTCTGCTTCATTCAATTACACTGTACAGTGTCTCTGTAGGTAACCTAATATTTAGCATGCAACATGTCCTACTCACTGCAGTTGAGTATGGTGCAACATTGGTTCAATGCTGACGATATCAGGTTTAGCCAATTTTTGATATTGTGACGAATATTGGTGTTTATAATGAAAGGACTATGGTTTAGAGGTGACCATGGAAATTAATTCTGATATATGAAAACCATTGACGAACAAAAAAAAAAAAAAACAGAAAAGAAAAGGCAACGATGAAATCGAATTTTCTTGGTAAACACAAATGTTTACACATTCATTCACAAGATGGTTTTCTGCTCTTGTTCAGGCAAAAGTTGAGAGTTTGAGCCTCAGAGTGATCCAAGTGAGTGAGTGAGCCAAGAATGATTTAAATTCCGTATCTTGTTGCATTGATAATATAACCTTAATCAAGTGTAAATAAATTTTCCTACTAGATAATTCTATATTTTGTGTGAAGACCCGAACACGTTACAATACATAACCCTATTACCTACTGTACGCTACTGATAATCCTTCACTTTGTATATTACCAAAGGCTCTGCGCTTGAAACCAGTTTGTGTATGACAACGTACGGGTCATAAAGTTAACCTGAGTGAGCGCGATACGCCAGGTGAGTGATATCATAGCAAGAGCTCGGGTTAATATTAGGTGGATCAATTTGGGATTATTGGTTTTTAAACGTGACACGCTATCGTTAGTTATTGAAGTATCGGAAAAGGTTTAGCACATAGTGATTCTTATACATACGAGTATTTTACTGAAAAATGAACATATATTTTAGAGTTAGTGTTTCTTAAAGAGTTATAAATTGGGACATATACTATACAATACTTCGTTTATTGCCAAGTATGTTGGTTATATATAGGAAACGGAAGAAATTCCTTTCGAGAATAATGTAAAATGAAGAAGCATGCTACGAGTTTTACGTAACTAACAAGTAAAAATCTTACATACATAATCAAGAAGTGTGAGTGATGGATTTTTGTACAGCTTTCTCCATTCTTTCCTGTTTTTAGCCGATTCTTTCATTTTGTTGGGGTCTATGTTTTTAAACTGGGCTGCTTCTTGCCATATTTTCATGAGCCTTCCTCTTGGTCGTTTTCCTGTACAACTAGCCTCGAATGTTCTTCTTGCAACTCTTTCCTCTGATTGTCTTACCATGCGGCCGTACCATCTCAGTTTGTTTTCATATATGTCTACAATTGCTGATTTTGTGTTTAGCTCTTCTCTGTATACGGTATTGTTAATTTTATGTAGCCTTGTTTTCCCTTAATTTTACGCAAGAATCTCATTTCCATACTCTTATGGTTGCTTTTCTGCTTGTGGGTTAAAGTCCACGATTCACTACAGTATATTAATGTTGGTAAGTATATTGTTTTGTACACTGCCACCTTTGTCTACTCGGGGATTTCCTTTATGTTTAGAAATTTAGTTTTCAGTGCATTGAAGATTTTTCCGGCGTTGTTGCATTTTTCTTTGATCTCTAGGTCTAAATTTCCGTTCTCTGAAAAATGACTACCTAAATATTTAAAATTCTGTATCTGGTGCAATTTTACATCTTCCATATACAGTTCGTGCTTGACATTATTCTTGCCGGTTACCATGGTCTTAGTTTTTGCTTTGTTTATAGTCATTCCAATATTTTTTAGTTCGTCGTTAAAGGCATGTATGTTGACTTGTAGATTTTCTTCCGAGTCACCCATTATAACCATATCGTCTGCAAATATTAGCTCAATAAACTTTACGTCTTCCATTTTCGATTTTCATAACTTGTAAGTATTTACTTTTTTTCATGGCTCTTTTAACTGCCGCCTCTAAATAAATGTTGAAGAGCATGGGACTTTGTGTTAAGCCCTGTCTCAATCCTCTTGTTGTTACATATGTCTTTTGTTCCGTTCTAACTACGTTAGAACACCTTGTGTATTTATTTTCGATTGCTTGGATTAGCCCTTCATTCACGTTTCTTTGTAATATTTTCCAAAGATGTGTTCTCATAACTCTATCAAATGCTTTTTCTAGGTCTACGAAGCACAGATGTAGTAGTTTTTTTAAAATATTTTTTTCATTTTTTCGCCTATCTCTCTTAGTGTAAATATTAGATCTTGTGTGCTTCGTCCTCTTCTAAATCCATGCTATGACTCTTCGATGGTACTTTCAATTTGATTTCTGAGTCGGGTTTCTAATACTGATGAGTAGATTTTTCCAGGTATGCTCATAATGATATGCCTCTGTAATTTTTGCAATCTTTGTGGTCACCTTTTTTGAATAAGGGAATTATGATAGCCTTCGTCCAGTCGGTTGGTACTTCATTTTACTTAAGTGCTTCGTTGAAGATGTCCAGTAGAACATTTTGACATTTTTCACCTAAAATTTTTACCATCTCCGCAGTTATGTTGTCACAGCCTGCAGACTTTTCAATTTTTATTTTGTTTATAGCCAATTTCACTTCATCTTCTGTAATTGGTGTATGTTTTTCATTATTTTTGGAAATTTGTTTTTCTCGAGTGGTATCTACTATATTTTCGTCCTCTTATATTCCATATATAGAATATAGAAATCTTATATTCCATGGCAGTATATTATCTCTTTTGTGTTCAATATATACTCGGAAGTAATATTTAGAAAATCACTAAGTGAAGAAACACAGGTCCAACAGTTAATTGAAATTCTATTATCAATACCAAAAACGCTGACGATACTGTACTTTAGTGTATAGTACACAAGATCATTTATAGCTTATTCATGGAGTCAACAATGTTTACAAGGAATATATCTTTTATATGAACTTCCACAAAACAAAATACGTGGTCATGACATAATCTAACTTCACAGCCAATGATCTAATTTTAAATTATAAACATATAGCAGTAATATCTCAGTGCGAATACATTGTCACTTTGATATACTATAGCTTGGAATAAGTCAGAAATGCGAAAACGAAGAGAGATGGTACGAGACACGTTTATAAGAATAAAATGAATCGATCTCTTAATTTTCAATTTCATGTGAGAATTTTTTGTCACATTTTATCTGTTCTTCTTATTTTTTGGGCGCTGTAAGTCGGATTGAGTTTTGCCTCTGCGTCAGATGATACCTCTACGTCATATTTCGAATTGCCTTTGTACAGGGTATTTGAATGAACTTCGGCCGATTTTGTTTTGTCGCCTTTTTTGTTTGGTGTGTACCTGTCAGTTTTAATTTTACAGTCGTTTAGTTTGAACATTTGGCAATTCGTTATACAGATTTTAACACAACAACAACATTAATTAAAACATTTTATCAAAAGCATTGGCTGCAGAATTTACGTTAAACTTCCTTCTCGTGACTTTAAATTTAGAAGCACATTATTTATATGTATAGTCTGCTTCTTTGATTTAAGAGAACTAAAGTTTCGTTCTTTTAGGATTTCACGAGAACAAAACTTGCTTAGGTTATTTCATGTTCATGTTGACATGTGAAAATTTAAAATTCCTACAGCGTAACCATGGAAACAAGTGACATTTAAAAAAATATATAATATATAATACATTTTTACATTTTTGAATACAAAAATATATTAAATAGGAAATTTGTATTATGAATAACACAAAAAAAAACCAAAATGAAATGCAAATTACATTTTATAATGACAATAAACCTAACCCAGAATTTGCAAATTAAGTATGATTTACAAAGCTTAAACAAAATGGGCAAAAACTCGATTTAAAAGAAAAAAACTACTAGATTTTATAATATGTAACATCATTGTTAATTGGAACATTATTGACATCACTTTAGAATTTTGTATAATTTTATACATAATACATTTTAACATAGTTAAAATATGCAAAAAATTAAATGAATTGGTATATTTTAGTATTTGGGTAATTAAACAGTTTACATGATCATTTATAAAATAATTATAAATTTTATGTATTTCTCTGTTTTGTAACTATAAGCATTTCTTAATTGTTTCATGTAATATTCATACGTTAATGGTATTTATAATACATTATTCATGACGAACCTTGATCTGTAGAGATTTTTAAGTAATGAACTTTTTGGGGTTTGTCAGATCTTGACAAGCGTCCACTAGTCGCAAACTTCAGTAACCTGTTGGGCCACGTCATACTAGAAACTAGTGGAGCTAAATACACACGGCTGCTTCCCAAAACCTGGTGATATGAAGACGCGGAAATTACGCCAGATCCAGTGTCCGTACAATACGAAATGACCCGAGCAAACCTGCTTTCTGTATCCTGCAGATTATAGAGGTGGAAGATAGTCTGCAGACGGAAATGGACTTGATTTCCCTTCGGTAGGAGGCGTTCATACCAACAAAAACACCAACTATCAGGACTACAAGCTTAACTTTATGCCCTGGATACAGCTTTTTAAGCTCGGACAAGAGATCCATTTACTTCGACCTCTTTTCTCATCCTTAAGAGATTCTTCTAATCTGGACTTGAGAATTCGATCACAAATATCGGTTTGGTCTCGATATCCAGGAGGGTTCCTGGATATTTTGTAAAATGAAGTATTAATATTAATAGAAATATATTTTTTTATAAATTAAATGTTTTATTTTGGTATACGGTAAAATGGACAAATCGAAAGATTTTGAAATGATTTGATCATCAAAAAAATGTCAATTAAATAATTTTCTATTTTACTTTAGGATGCTGAAACGTCAAACTCAATTTGAGGAAATCTGATGCGCTTGAACGGAAATTTTGATATAAAATAAAATTATTAGATTTTTAAGGGGGACATAGACATAGGGACATAGAACAAAATAATAATAAAATAGTAATCATTTCTTGGATATGTGACAAAGTATAAAGTCAAAAATAACGAATGTGGCTGCAAAAAGTAAAATAATTGAACGGATATGGAACAAAACAGTTCTGAAAATGCCAAACATAACATTAACCCCTTGTGTGATTTGCCCGAATACAATTCGGATAGGTATTTTCCTGACACAGTGATTTGCCCGAATCCAGCTCGGGTCATTTCCCCACCAGTCTAGAGCACGCATCGCGCGCGTTGAGTGACAAGTGTTGTTAAGTTTTTACGTAATGTTTGATTCAAATAAAATATGTTTGATGAAAATGAAACATTTTTTTTCCTTCGTCCTTCGTTCTTTGTTTTTTTTTTTTTTTTTTTCATTCCTAATATTGTTTCTTTATGTTTTATACTGATTTATTACATTTCAAAATATGATAAAAAAACATAATAGTGAAAAAAAAGGGTGGCTTTTTTTGACCCACTTTTTTCCAAGAGGTTGACCACAGAAGTGGTTAACTCAAAAAACTAAAAAATCGAGATAGAACAAACCAATACTAGGGTGATTATGTGGGAATTATAGGCAATAGAATTCTTTTGCCAATAACCCTTTCAACTACTTTGCTAACACTGGATAACATACTAATTGCGCGGTAATTTTTGGGGTTTGCCCATTTGGCCGATTTCGTTTTTATACTTATAAAGCCAAGAGTTCAATTTATTTATCCATTAAAAAACAACAATTAAGAGTTCTGTTTAAAAGTTATTAAAAATAAAAGTGGCCCAAGTTCATTCAAACATGTTGTACAACTACGAGGGTTATCTTTTATGTTTTTACAAACGACCAGACGGTAATATTGAAATGTGTCATTGCTATACTCATAAAATTTGACATTTGTTATTGTGAAATCTGTGGAAACTTATAAATTTACCGAGTAGTTTGTTGACAGTAAGCGTTTAAAAAAAAACAAGTTTGTAAAAATGGATATTAGTCGTGAAGGTTTACGTTGGATGATTTTTTATGATTTTAGAAAAGGCCAAACTCAACAAAAATGCATAGATTCGCTTGGTTCATTTTTTGGTAATGAAGCACCATCAGAAAAGACGTCGTGGTCGTGCGTCCGTCAGCAATGAATCTCGTGAAGTTCAACCAAAATCGGTTGTGATTCAAAAAAACATCGATGTTATGCGCAAAATGATTGAAGAAGATCGGCATGTGACTTACCATGAGATACAGGCATTCTTTGGCATATCGCAGACTGCATTACATTCGATTTTGCATGAACATTTATTTAGCTGTGAAAAAGATATGTTCCCGATGGATTCCGCATAATTTGACCGAAGCTCAAAACTAGGTTCGTGTTGATTGGTGTAAAGGAATGCTAAAAAGATCAACCAAGGCACTGCAAAATCCGTATACAACATCATTACAGGTGAAGAAACTTGGATTTAATTCATATGAACCGAAAACTAAGCAACAATCCACTGTTTGGGTATTCCAAGATGAACCGAAACCCACAACATTTATTCGTTCACGAAGCACTTCCAAGAAAATTATCGCAGGTTTCTTCGGTTGTACTGGACATGTCGCAACCATTCCTTTAGAGGAACGGAGAACAGTTAATGCTGAATAGTTTACAACAATTTGTTTGCCAGAAGTCATCGACAAAATCAAGAAAAATAACCAAAAACGTCGCATCATTCTTCATCATGACAATGCAAGCTCCCACATAGCACGTCAAACAATTGATTATTTGAAGGAGAAAAACATTGAATTAATATCGCATGGCCCGTATTCATCTGATTTATCCCCTAACGACTTTTTTTATTCCCCGTTGTCAAACAAAAAATGCGTGGATAGCGATTTTCATCACCTCAAGAAGCTAAAGAAGCCTTCGAAAACCATATTTTGAGATACTAACTTCAGAGTGGAAAAAATGTTTCGAGAATGGTTTTGAACGCACGGAAAAGTTTATAAATCTTAAAGGCGAATATTTTGAAAAGCAATACAGTTGGTGCAAAAAAAAAAATTCTCTCTTAGTTTTTGTAGAAACTTAAAAGGTTGTCCTTGTATAATTAGCAAAATTGTAGCGACGCACACTTACTGCATAAATAATTAAAAACAATATTATACATCAAGTAACCTGAATAACAAAATAATTATAATTTAAATTATTTATCCAAGTAGGCTATGTAACACATGCTGGTTACTATAAATAAAACAGCAGAGTGCCATATTTTCATTGCCTTCGAACAGACGTGTTTAATGTATCAGAGAGACATTTTAATAAAGAATATTATAATCAAAAATATAATTATTAATTTCAACCTTCACTCAGTGTTACGACAAACCTGGTAAATACCACATCTGGTAGATACTAAAAAATCATTATTTTTAAAAGATTTGTTACATGGGTCGGATAAATAAATCAGCCCGGAAGGGATAACTAGTTATATTGTGACCATGACCTAATGAAAAACAGAAATTCAGTATTTAGCTCAATTCATATTGCCTTTATTTAAACAAAATGGAACAGGTACCTGCATGTATTTTGTTATATTCGTATTAAATTTATTGTGAAACTGAAAACACGTAACACAACATATTAACTAGTTAACATTTTAATAAAAGCTAACCTTTGACATTTCACATACTTCGTTAGTGGTTTTCAAATATATTTCATATATTAAAGTTAAATATTAAATTATAAAACAAACCAAATAAAAGACTATATCAAAGAGCGGGAATATAATGTAAAATATATAAAATACACATCAAACAACTGTATTAATTGTATTTTAATACAGTTACAGTTAATAAATATTTTGAAATATGGAATATACACACATCGGAAAAGTCCAGGGATATTGAAAAAATTATGAAAATATATTGCTTATTGTACATTTAATGTTGTATTTCAATTAAAGTAGGCAATTATGAGTAGTTGGCTATGGAAACAATAAAAACAAGACAAAACAAATACAAATTTGACAAATTTTATTCAATACCTACATGATCCGTAGCTTGATCACATGTTTTATTTTAATTCGATTTAATATGTTTATATTAATAATTGCATTGTTTTTAAGTAGTGGCATTCTTTTTAATAATGAAGCGACAGCATTTAACTATCCACGAGATGAGTCGTGGATGAATCGTGCGGTGGAACTACTCCAATCTGGCTTCAGGCAAGTTGATGTAGCCAAGCGGATAGAAGTTTCTCAAAGTGTCATCAGTCGGTTACGAAGACGTTACAGTGAAACAGGGAGTCCGGCCGAACAACAAACGGGACGTGGTCGCTGTACAACAGCAAGTCAAGACTGATTTTGGTCTAAATGCTAGAAGACCATTACGGCACCCGAATTGGTAAGGGAGTTACAGCGAGCGCATAACTTAACCGTTAGTCGCGATACTGTAAGAAATCGTTTCCACGAAGCTAATATTCTATCTCCACGACCAATCAGATGTCAACCTCTCTTCAGAACTAATCGCAGAGCAAGAATAGACTGGTGTTACAATTTTCAATATTGGTGTGATAATGATTGGGCTACAGTTTTGTTTGCTGATGAGTCCAGATTTGAAATTCATCCAGATTCTCGTCGAACAAGAGTATGGAGAAGATCCAGTAATTTGGAACGTTTGAGGCACGTTCAGGAAGTTTACAGTTTCATAGGTTTACTGTTATGGCATGGGGTGGGATAATCATTGGCGGTAGAACTGATCTCGTTTTTCCCAATGGACTTTTAACAGCACTACAATATTTGGATAATATTCTTCAACCTATTGTGCGTCCATTTCATGGTGCTGTTAGTGATCAGTTTCATCTTACCCAGAATAATGTTCGGCCACATGTTGCGCGAATTGTAACGAACTGGCTGGATAAGGAAGATATTGATGTGATACCATGGCCAGCACAGTCACCGGATCTAAATCCGATTGAACGTGTGTGGGACATGCTTGAGAGAAGAATTACTCCACATATGGATAACATCCACGATAATTTTAGATTCAGAGAGCTTCTAAGAGCACAATCAATGGGCACAGTTACCTCAAGAAGACATCGATAATGTTATTTTGTCCATGAATCGCAGATGTAAAGCTGTGATCAACCAACGTGGAGAGTATGGCTCTCTATTAGCATTTGTTTTTCTTTCCTTTTTTTAAATTTTGTATAATTTTGAACATAAATCTGTACATTATTGTTTTTTTTTTTTCAAATATTGATTATTTTTATAAATAACATTTAACTTATTTTGTTGTAAACTATTCTTTATTAAGTATATTAATTGAGAGAATACAATAAACGTACAAAAAAAACATACGCTATTTATTTTCATTTATTTTTTTATATCCTTATACTTTTCCGATGTGTGTATTTTTCTGTCGTACAAAAGAACAAAAATCAAAAAATACAAAAAAAAGATATTTTTTACAAATAGGTAATTAAAAAAATACACTGTCTCACTATAATGTATAAGTGAGTATATTTTACACACATATCGAGTACCAAATTTTCCAAGCGGTATTCTGCCTCTCTAGGGCCATCCTGCCTCTCTAGTATCATTCTGCCTCCCTAGTGTCATTCTGCCTCTTTAGCACCATAAGCTAGAGCAGTGGTTCTTAAACTTTATTTCTTCGCAACCCCCTTTCGGGATTAAAAATTACAGGCAACCCACCGCACCTGAACTGAACAAAAAAGTGTTAATTTTTCCAGCCCAGGTGGTCAAGCAAATTTTTGCTTCACATCGAAAATTAAGAAAAAAATGCACTGGAAAATCTGGTAATACTTATAGTGTTAATACTCATAATAAGATCTAGGACGTATTTAGGCTTTGAACTTAATTTAATATATCTTCATAGGCGTAGATTTTATTTCTAAAATTTGGCATGTTTTAAATTTATTTCTATCTTCTTCTTCTTATTTTATTGGCTTCGGTTTAACACCATTCCGCTAATGGAGAACCTATTCTACATATCTTTCTTGATTTCCATTAAAAACCATAATATTTTGTCACAAACACCTGGAGTGGGATTAGAAAGAATTGTTTTTAAGTTAGGTTGTGGAGCCGTTAGGATTTTCGTGAGATCTGAATAAAAAACTGTAGATGTTGCGGTGTGATTTCGACAGTTAAAATGTATGGGTTCTCCACAACTTCATAGGTTTGTTCCTAATACCTTGACTCGGTTGAGGTGTTGGTATGAGTGACAATGATTGAATCTCATGCGACAGACTGTGGAGATTGTTTTTTGGTTTAATGAAGGTTGTGGAACCATGGCCGAAATGTGATGAAAGGTGTGATGGTATGAAGAAAAGAGCCTTTATCTTGAGCCGTGGTGTCCCATTCTTGCTACCATCTAGCAAGGATTAACTGGTGTATTAAAGGAAAAAGATCTTTGTGTGGGACCGTCTTAATATGAAGCTGACAGGGAAGCAATGCGCCATTGTTTTCCAATAGGTCTGCAGTTTGATTTTCTCTTATTCCACTGTGTCCTGGTATCCAGGCTAACTGAATGTCAAAACCCAAAGTAAAGCTTTTTACTTTGCTTTGTATACACATAACACGTAATTAAACATCTTAGAATATATTTGCCGCTTGATATAATTTTTTTAAACATATTTCTTAGAAAGTCTTTTTTGCACGTTTACTACTCTTGGTATTCAATATAAATATATATATATTTTGACTCTAATTTGTTCATTTACAATATATTTACGAAATTATAATCGGGTTTGGCTAGGCACATCACTGGCTGGTGTGTTCTAGGACCAGCTAGGAAAGGTTAAAAAGCAACTAGCAAAATATGTATTTATTTATTAAAATTATTTGCGAGCTCTAAAATATTTTTCGCAACCCCCACTTTAAAAGTTGAAGTGAAGTGTGAATTTTCACACATTTCAGGATTTTGCAGGTATTTAATAGGTATAAGAAGCCAACATAATACTGGATATCTAGCTATATTTATCACATCAAAATCAACATTTTTTTTGATAATAACTTTTATTCGTTATCTGAGAAATAAGAGCTTCAATTTATTTTTTTTAAACAAAATTTAAATAATTTGCCAAATAACCCAGCGTTTTTTTTTTTTCTGCATTTGCTTCGTATTCAAGTCTTCATTAGATTAATAAGAAATATTTTACAGTGTAGAGTGTGGTGTGAGAAACTCAGTTCGTAACTATTAAAAAAATATATTATTTTTTCAAATTTATAATTCCAAAAAAATACACGCACTGTCCATAACATTATTAGCCATAATTTAACCATGAATTAAAAAAATAATAATTTTTTTCAAAAACACAAAAACTGACATATTTTTTATAAACATAATCTGATCAAAAATTCCTCTAGTACATTTCCGGCTCAGATCAATATACATTATCTATAATTTTTTCAGATACTATTTGGTTCCCATCAATGTTAATTATGGATTTTTTTTTTAGATTTTTAGATCAATCCCTTTGGGAGATATGGTGGGGGACAAAAGTTTTTAGACACATTTTTGACAAAAATGCAATAAAAAAAAATTGGTTTTTCAAAAATAAAAATTTGTTTGTTGATCCACGCATTAAGAGGTTTTATTTGTTCAAAATTTGCTCAAAATTTAAACAATATTTATTTTTTTATTAAATACATATTTGTTTATATTTATTCCGCGCTTTATTTTTTGAGCTCTCTTTAGTTTTACTATATGTGGACCAAAAGTTGTACTAGAAAAAATAAATTTCAACTTTCTATGTTCAGCCGTTTGCTACAATTTCTACCATATAGACAGACAAACAGATACGTTATAAGGGTTTTTTGGTGGTCATACCTACAAAATCCTAAACATGACTGAGCTATAAAAGCAGATAAAAAACTGTAGTTTGTAAAATACATAAATTGACTTATTTGCTTCCAATCTGAAATTTACTAGATGTGTGCAAAGTTTTAGCCTTTGTTAAGCGTTTTAGTACAATTATTTTAAATTCAAATAAACAACACTTTCTGCCTTTTTTTTTAGAATTAGTATCGCAATTTATGAAGCATCATATGTCATGTTTAAATGATAAACATATCCTAACAAAACAGTACTGATCACAAGAAACTAGGAAAAGCTATATATTCAACATTGTATTCGCTACAAGTTAAAACAAAACAAATTTGCCGCCAAATCATGCAAATTAATTTGCTCTGTTCTTGGTGAAGTGTTGTATGCTCACAATACGGTTGTTGTAAATAACGGTTTTGACATTTTAAAGTTAATTAATTGATGTCAATGAACGACCACGCGCTGAAACGTCATAGAGTTTGAAAGCCTTTCATTTGCAAGCATTATTGAATGAAAATCCTAAGCAGACGTAAAAGAAAATCGTGGAACAGCTAGGAGTTGCTCGAGCAACAATTTTGAGACGATTGGAGGAGATATGAAATATTCAAAAGGTCGGAGAGTCGGTACCACATGAAGTAGCCAACACAATAAAAGCAATTCGCACATGTTATTGCATTAGGTACAAATTAATCTAAAAATGAGGATCAAGCAATTAGGAGAATACAATTGGTATATCATAGAAAACAACAAGGAAATAGCCATCAAAAATAGAATCAAGTTCTGGAAAATAGCAAATTATCGAAAATATCAAATCATCATCACGCAACACGGGCCCCTGCAAAGAACAGTAAACGGACCAGCACCTCATTATAGATTGCAGAAAATATTACACAGGTATTTCCATATCAGTGACAGAAGAAGGCACTAAATTCCATCAACTCTCCAAAAAGTTTTAGGAATAATGCAAAGACTACAAAATTAATATTAAATTACCTGAGAGTTATAAAACTTATTTCACATGTATAAAATTAACTCACACCCGTACCAACTTGTACAATAAGTAAATCTGTGGACTCTATCTAAAAAATATTTAATATTAAAACTTCTTTGAAGAGATACAAATGGCACTTAATTTCCAGTTAGATATATCTAATGTAAGCATAAACTTTTGTTTGTCCTAGTTTTGTAAGTTAAGAAATATTAAAAATTTAAAGATTAATAGAATAAAAAATTGGTTTAACTTGTTACGGTGAATTTTAAAGTAATAGTTTACACATCATATTTTCCTAACATCCTAGCAGATTGTTTAGTCAGATATGAAATATCATTGTTATCATTTTATTACTTTGGACGTAGGTAAAGCGGTGTTCTCGCAAGTCATATTTTATGATTCTTAGAAGCTGAGGACATAATGACTATGAGCACTTCTTTATTCATACTGAACTTTCTTCGTTTTTTTACTTACTCGACTGTGCGGAACGCTTGCGTTGGTCGCTCCGGTGATGGTCGTCTCGGTGTTTTCAAGCCAAGCGTTAAATGGGTGGCCAGAGGACTGCCTGCCGGGCGAGCGGTCCCGGTTGTGCGGAGGTAAGTCTAGGAGGTCTAAAGGCCAACTCAGTTAGGACAGAAACTTCGCGTAGAGCAAAAGGGCAAAAGTTGTCTTGATCCTTGCGTTCAATACGTGCAGGTACTGCGAAAGCACAGCCTGTCGCCTCATTTTGGTTTGAAGAGTTTTTACTAAGAGGTGTCAGAAAACTTACCTTAAGGATAACTGGCTTGTGGTGGTCAGGCGTTCATAGCGACGTCGCTTTTTGATCTTTCAATATCGACTCTTCTTGTCATTGCAAAATAGAATGCACCAACCGTCGATTTGTTCATCCGCATATAGGGAATGTGACTTGGGCTTAGACCGTCGTAGGAAGGTTAGTTTTACCCTACTAATGTCTGGTCGTTGCGATATTAATCTAACGCAATACGAGATGAAACATATGATAAGACATTTGCTTCATGCACTCACCTAAGCGGGTAGTGGTTCGAAGATACAATCCGTGGGATTATGCCTGAACGCCTCTAAGGCCGTGTTCCGTCTAATCACTAGCAGCAACGATATCTGTCGGACCCCGTTCATCTATCGCACAAACCCTATTTGCGGCACGCAGAGCCCAGGCAGTGGCAGGATCTCCCGGTCATGGCCATCCGTTCGCAAGCCGTCGAACATGGTAACCCTTTGACGATTCGACGTCGAGGCTTGGAATTTTCTCCTGACGACTTACGTCGCAAACTGATGCCTGGTCGGCGGCCGGACCTCTAGGTCATGTCCGTCCATCCACATGCTGTTGAACATAGACAGCCGTTTGATGATTCGACGTCGGACCTCGAAATTGTCTGAAGATGACTTTCGTCGCAGACAATCAATACTGAATTTTATGAGTTCATAAAAAGTGAAAAATAGGTCTACTTTAAATCACTTTTTGTGATCCTTATTGAAAAATGATATCAAAATTAACAGTGGGAACGTGTTGTTCATTTATTTATGAATAGTGACGTAATTATTCGAACATTATGTGTATAGTTGTTACATATTTCCAAAACAGGTTTTAAATAGCGCCATGATAGAGACATTTTTCGTATATTATATGGAGTACGAATGTCTTTGGAATATCAGCAGTGAATATTTAACAATACTATTTTTTTCTTGATTTGAAGGCAATTTATTGAAAGGCACTATCAAATCACTAACAAAAATTCCGGCATTTAGATCCCTAATACTAAGATTAATGTTATCGTTTCTAAAAATGAAACAGAAGTTGATCAGCCATGATCAGTATGATTTATAAATATGGCACGTGTTAAAAAATTCCTTTTCTTTTTCATTTCTTATAAATGTATCATTAGAAAGGATTCATTTAAAATTACTTGTGAAAACACCGTTTAAGCTAAGTCTGTTGTTGATTGTCCACCGCGCAGAAACGTTGGTGTGGATAATATTAACTTTTATTATAAATATTAGTAAAAATAGGAAATAATTTCACTCAGCTTTTTGGACAGAACGTTTGTTTAAGTAAAACAACGTTTCGCCAACTATTTTGTTAGCTTCCTCAGGTGCTATAACCAACAATATAAAATATAGTAACAATCTTATACTTAATATAAAATTAATTTACCTATACTAATTAAACGTCAGTCTAACATCATGTACATCATCCATCACCAAGGATGGTGAAGTTGCAGAAATAACATTGACAAAATATTTTGTACTTGAAAATCCAGAAGAATAGGAAAGTAGGAAACATTTTTTTATATAACAATATAGAAGTGACTATGAGTTAAATTTTGACAAATTGACTAGTAAATTTAAGTATAAAAATATTAAAAAATTAACAATATTCAAAAACATTTAGAATGATACCAAAATAAATTACTGCATCAATATGACAGACAGTCACACTACCCTCCCTGACAACCTGGTACGCACAAATCGCAGAAATGACAGTGTCACCCCCTGTACAATATAATGCAATAATCAATGTGGAAATCATAAAATCCCACATCAAGATAAAACAGTGAAAGGACCCAAACAGATATTGTAAACTGGAACAATTCGACGTACCAATCCCCCAAAATCAATGATACGCACAAAGACAATGCGAGCATGGTACCTCAAACGGTATATCAAGACCAACAATCAACTCCCTTTGAGAGCTAAACACATGTTAAATTACATAAATTGTACAATAACAATAAAGTTCATCGGTACAAACACCGGAAAAGAACCAATTCCCATAACAGTGAGAAAACCTAAAAGGACATTGAGAGATAAATTATCATACAATCCGACATACTAATTCCCAAAAAATCGATGGTACGCACAAGGACAGTGTGAAATGAGTACCCCGAATTGTATATCAAACCCAAAACTCTATTCCCCCCGTGAATTCGCAGACTGTTTAATAACACATAATTTTGAAATTTAAAATAAAATGGTTGATTTCATGGAACTAGGAAGAAGGAACCACAAGGAAAATGGGCATTAATCAAGCAAAGTCGCCCCAATTCTTCAAAAATCTGAAAACAACAGATTTGTATGAACATAACCTCAAATTGGTAAAAATTGAAAAATTAACGAGTAATCACAAAAATAAATTACTCACCAACTAGGTAACCAGTAAAGAACCAAAACAATTAAAGAATTGTGGAACAAAACTCAAAAAATATCAAAGATGTAATAAGATAATAATAAGCACATGTGGTTCAATCTACGCTAGTTCCACAAATGGCAAAAAAATTATCCCATAGTGCATAAGAGAAAATTTAAGCGGGAAATTCAAACTACAATCCTTCATAAACCGAAAAAGACCAAAAACATTAAATGTGATTAATAATATTACTATAACAAGCAGTTAAATTTTGAGTATTTGTTTTAAAATTAACTGTAGGGAACTTATTTATAAAAATCATTTCGCTAACACTACGTTTGAAATAATTTTGTTCCGTATCTAAGATCATAACATTCTTAAAATCAAAATTATGATTAGTATCAAAATGATGTTTAGCAAGAGCCGTAGTTTCACTTTTATTACGGTTTTTTTCCCTACAGTCATATGAATGATTATACATTCTGGTTTTGAGATACTGTCTTGTCTGACCAATGTATGAAAGATTACAGTCTGAACATGAAATTTTATACACAATGCTCGATCTATGGTCAAAGGTCGGCATGTCCTTAATTTTTAGAATACAAATTATTGATAGTTTTGCAATTGTAAGTAACGATTTTGAAATTATCGTTACTAAACAATAGTTTGATGTTGTTAGATAACTCTTTTATATAAGGAAATTTAAGATGTACAATATTATCCCTATCTATCGGTTCACAATTCCTACCATTGTTGTAGAGAATTGAGTGTATAAGATTTTTAGGTACATAATTTTCAATCTCTATCTTAGTAAGAGTGTCATAAGGGTCATTCCATGTCAAGTGGTCTGATTTCAGAGAAGTGCCCTGCTCGACCATCACGGATTTCGATGAAATTTTGTATGGACATTCACACATGTCCCTAACGAACATTAGTAAAGTTTTACGTTCATCCGTGCAATACTTGATCAGATTTAGTAATTTGTTTGACTCCATACCGCAGCCTTCTATGGTATGACTCCGAGATTTCGGCAACTTTGAGACACAGTATCTCTGGAAATATTTTGTTGAGAGAAACAAAACTTTGCCAACTTATACAACTTTTTGCGCTCTATTAAACAAAATAATAAACAAATCTTCATGAGCGATTTCCGTGAAGAAAATTTGGATCAAACTTGGCCTAAAAATTTGCCTCGAAAAAATTTTAAAGTTTGGCTTTTTATACCTCTGAAAGTAAAGGTACGATAAACGTGAAATTTTGCACATAATAACTTATCAATACAAGGTTAACGAATATAAAATTTCACACTCCTAATATTTTTCATTAGTTCAGGAATTGAGTGTAAAGTTGATGATTTTTGTGAAAATGCTAAAAACAGGGTATATTTAGCCCACTTTTACAATAATATACCTTCTGGAAACTGTTTTAAATTATTTTCATTAGAAAGAGCATGTTTTATTTCCCCTACAAAAGTAGGATTGGTTTTTCATCCCCGGTATATAAGACCTTAGAATTAGGGACAAAGTTGAGAACGTTTCTATCACATGCTGCCATCGCAATATCGCATGCATTCCATTATTTTTCATCTTGTTTGTTTTATACAGGCATTATATGTACCTAAATTGCGTTGATCCATGGTGACATTGTCACTACCAGTTCAGAAACTTGAACCAGTAACCTCATCGCCATAGGGTTCACGCCCGATAGCCGTGCAATACCAGCCACGGGTGGGTTTCTTGGTTGAGGATCCCAAGCCTCTAGTTTGGTTTCTTCGTTAAGGTTCCAAAGCCTTGTGTGGGTATCTGTCCGGTTCCCAAGCCAATGGTTGGGCAGCTTATCCTAGGTTCCTAAGCCTGAAGTGGGTATCTTACATGGTTCCCAAGCCGAAGTCCATGATGTTTGTATGAATTGCCAAATTCCAACGATTGCTTATTTATTATTGAATTTAATAGCCACTTTCTTCAGTGTCACTTCTTGGTATTGATACTGCCGGCCTGGTGACATAACTGATGGTGCTGGAAAGCCACAAATAAGGTGTTGTGCTGGAACTCAACAAATATCTTTTCTTTCGGGCCAATAAAATGAATGAGACGGGCCTCGCGGATGCATAAATTTTACCAAAGCATCATTTTGTTCCATAGAAATTTTTACAACATTGCCTACCCACCACTTATTGTCATAAATGCAGGCAACATAACAACCGGGAAATAGTTCGGCTAATTTTAAATTAGGATCGACAGTATTGTAAATTTTGGCTACAAAGTTAACTGTGTCATTTGAAACTTTGCTGACAGAAATCGAAGTCAAATCAACTGGCACAAACTGATGATGATCTCTTGTGCCAGCTATTGTAGTGCTAGCTTTCCATCTTTCTTCTTGCAGCATCCTGTTTTCTTGGATTTCTTCAGTCGGAATATATATATATATATTTAATTCCGTGAATGTTTTTGTCACAAAAGTTGAACAGATCTATTGTCGTCAGTATTTGATCGTTTAATGGTCGCTGGAGGTTGGCTTGAGCAGCCAAATGTTTAGTCGTGCCACCAACTCCATCATATGGTGACTTGCCATGACTCGTGCCAAAAAAGTTCCATTCAGCCTCAATTTCAAAATCATTCTTGTGATTGCACAGATTGACGAAATTTTTGTAATTTTTGTACTGTGCTGCTGAACCGTCACTAAAGTAGTATATTCTTGTAATCTTCGTTTTATTCATCAAAACCTCAATTAATTTCCGAATGAACATTCAAAAAACAAACAAGATGAAAAATAATGGAATTTATGCGATATTGCTTTGTCCCTATTTCTAAGGCCTTATATACCAGGGATGAAAAACCAATCCTACTTTTTAAGGGGGTTTAAAACATGCTCTTTCTAATGAAAATAATTTAAAACAGTTTCCAGAAGGTATATTTTTGTAAAAGTGTGCTAAATATACCCTTTTTTTTAGCATTTTCACAAAAATCATCAGCTTTACACTCAATTCCTGAACTTATGAAAAATATTAGGAGTGTGAAATTTTAGATTCGTTAACCTTGTATTGATAAGTTATTATGTGCAAAATTTCACGTTTATCGTACCTTTATTTTCAGAGGTATAAAAAGCCAAACTTAAAAATTTTTTCGAGTTGCAAATTTTTAGGCCAAGTTTGATCCAAATTTTCTTCACGGAAATCGCTTATGAAGATTTGTCTATTATTTTGTTTAATAGAGCGCAAAAAGTTGTATAAGTTGGCAAAGTTTTGTTTCTCTCAACAAAATATTGCCAGAGATACCGTGTCTCAAAATTGCCGAAATCTCGAAGTCATACCATAGAAGGTTGCGGTAAGGAGTCAAACAAATTACTAAGTCTCAGCAAGTATTGCATGGATAAACGTAAAACTTTACCAATGTTCGTTGGAGACATGTGTGAATGTCCATACAAAATTTCATAGAAATCCGTGATGGTCGAGCAGGAACCACCAGACCACTTGATATGGAATGACCCATAACCTTGTTTTATAAAAGAAGGATGACAGATAGAGTCTAATCTCTTTTTTAATGCAATAATAGGGCTAATTCTATATTTGTATTCGGTGTTAGACAAAAAATTAATAAATCTACCTGAATTTGAAGGTTTACGGTACCAAGAGGTGATAACTGATCCGTTAAGTAATCTATGTAAGTTGACATCAAAAAATGGGAGAATACCATTATTTTCCTTTTCCATGGTGAATTGAATCCTAGGATGTATACTATTAAAATTATCCAAAATCTTGTCTAATTTGTCAATAGGAAAACTAGTGACAATATCATCTACATAAATTTTAAGGAATGGTATATCGAAATCAATTTTTTTTTAAAGCTTGGGTGGTAACATAGTTCATATTACACTATTATTGAACCAAAAAAACCCACTACAAATAATAAGTTTAAAACGATCAAACAGCATATGACAGTGACAACTGTCATGTTCAAGTATAAGATTGTTACTATATTTTATATTGCTGGTTATAGCACCTGAGGAAGCCAACAAAGTAGTTGGCGTAACGATGTGTTGCTTAAATAAACGTTCTGTCCAAAAAGCTGAGTGAAATTATTTCCTATTTTTACTATTATACCAATTGGACGTTAAAAATTATTCTACTATTATAAATATTGTATTTCTACCGTGATTATATTACAATGACATTTAAGATAACAATCGAATTTCCTAAAGAACACTCGCTAAGCTATAAATTCAATCAGTTGTTCTTATTCCAGAGTGCATCCATTAACCTTGAGAATAGAATTGCCAATTGAAATAAATGAAAATGTAATAGAATGTAATACCGTTGCTTGCAGTCGGACTATATTCAGTTTTACCATTTGGAACACTGGCACAGTTCCAGCATTCTCCTGACAAAAGGACAATTATCATAATTCGAAACACGACGACATAAAGGTTACACGCATTCTTGCCTGGCTGTATGGAAAGCGTTATCAATCTTCATGCATTTTCAAACTGACACTCTCTTAAATGCTATACGACGTCTCTTCATGCCATGTATGATTTATAATGACTACAAGGCCTTACCTATATTTGCATTTCTACAATGTGTGAGAAAATTTGACACTGAATGATAAATTGGGCATTATAAAAGAAGTAATTTTGTCAACATTATTTCACTATTTTCAATCAAAATTTCAGTAGTTGCGATGATGGATTAATGTAAAATGATTGAAATTGTCTTCAACCAAAAAAAATGTACCTACGAGACTTTCGTTACTATAAATTCGCTGACTAGCGTAATAGAACTTTATAAATAAGAAATAATTTTACATTTAAATTATCACTTTCTAAATACTGCCTTTCTGCGGCTGTACATTGCCAGTCCCTTTTCCACTTCTGGAAACACATTATGTATGCACTTTTTGGAAAGTACAGTTATTAATTTACATAGTCCAAATAACCATTGATAATTCTAAAAATCAAAGATCAAAAAATTCGGACGCAGAGTACAGAGCATAGTAAGCATTTCATAGCATTGTAAGTAGTGCTATTTCTGGATTTTGATATATGGCAAAATTAAGGGTATATATAATTCTTATGTCTAGTGTTATGACTATGAATCTCAATGAAATATTTAAAGTCATTTTAAACATGCAAAAATTTATAGTGATGGCAGAGTCATTATTTGCAATGAAGCAAAAGACTTTTGGCAGTTCACTGTATAAGATATGCCAATAATTCTCACAGCGCGTCTTTGCAGCGCAAAAATTCTATCTGCAAAAGACGAGTGTTCCCATGCCAGGAGGGCATAATAAATATGCAATTGAAAAAGTGAGCAATAAGCTACTAAGAGCACATCTTTAGTTACTATATCGACAAGATTTCTCAGTAAGAAAATTGTTCGACATAGCTTACCACTCACATAGTCAACATATTGTTTCCAATTTAATTCTTTGTCAACATATACCCCTAAAAACTTGATAAAGCCCGGACTCTCAAATATATAATTTCTTGAAGAAATATCTATACTTTCACATTAGTTTGTATTAGAGAAAACATGTATGCCGCTATCATGATGTAAGCGTAAATAACTATTATTAATTAACTGACCAAATGATGTGCATTTTGAGTTGATTGTAGAATCATCGGAATATAAAACAGTTTTTGTTTTCAAAAATAAGGGAAAGTCATTAATGTATATTAGAAATAGAAGCGGACCAAGAATCGAACCCTATGGAACTCCACATTTTAAAGGCAAGATATCTGACTGATTCTTATTAACAACAACAAATTGTTTTCTGTCAACAAAATAAGATTTTATTAGTTGTTGGCTGTTTTCATTGAAACCATATTTTTTGAGTTTGCTAATTAATAAATTATGTGGTACTTAAGTCCAAGAAAATTACCATTCAAAATTATTCAGAATATATAATTATTCAGAATATATACCATATATAATTATTCAGGGTAACCATAACAAAAACTGCCGAACCATAAGAATGAACTGGTGCGTTTAAGGCATGAATGCTAAAGTTAACATTCACGGTCTATTTTTCCAATTTTAAATTTTTTAAAAAAGTGTCAATTAAACCGTTTTTTCCTTAGTGACTTACGTAATAGCTTCAGAACCCTAAGATAAAAATGTTTGTGTATAGTCTATCGAAGCAAACAAAGTCCCTGGGTAGGCGTGGCATAGAGCGCATGTATTTCTCAAGTACACTCAACGGCATATTACACTCGCGCGAAATTCTATATATGTGTGACCTATTCAGTGGCGCTGGGGGGCAGGAGGGACAAATGAGAAGCTTATGGTGAATATGTTCCATCGCAAGATACGTGTGAACGATGTTTTCGGCGTTTCAAAAGTGATGACTTTGATCTTACAGACAAAGAACATGGAAAACCTCCAAAAAAATATGAAGATACAAAATTGGAAACATTGCTACAGGAAGACGATAGTCAATCACAAAAACAACTAGCAGAGCAGTTAGGCTTTAGTCAATATGCTGTTTCCAATCGCCTACGAGAGATGGGTAAGATCCAGAAAGTCGGCAGATGGGTTCCACATGCATTGAATGAGAGGCAGATGGAAAAACGCAAAAACACTTGTGAAATTTTGCTTGCACGATACAAAAGAAAGTCTTTTTTGCATCGTATCATTACTGGCGATGAAAAATGGATTTATTTTGAAAATCCCAAACGCAAAAAATCATGGGTGAACCCAGGCTCACCATCCACATCAACTGCAAGACCGAATCGCTTTGGCAAAAAGACAATGCTCTGTAATTGGTGGGACCAAAAGGGTGTAGTCTATTATGAATTGTTAAAACCTGGTGAAATAGTTAATACCCAACGCTACCAACAACAACTGATCGAATTGAACCATTCGCTGCTCATAAATCGACCAGGATACGAAAGAAGACAGCAACAAGGTAATCTTTCTTCACGATAACGCAGCATTACATAAGGCAAAATCAGTTTGCAACACATTGGAGGCACTCAAGTGGGAATTGCTACCCCATGCCGCTTACTCACCAGACTTGGCCCCTTCAGATTACCACTTGTTCGCATCGATGGGTCATGCACTTGCCGAGCAGCACTTTTGTTCATATGAAAATGTGAAAGAATGGCTAGATGAATGGTTTGCGGGGAAAGGGGAAGAGTTCTACTGGCGAGGTATTCACAAATTGCCTGAAAGATGGGAAAAATGTATAACTTCTAATGGAGCATACTTTGAATAAATAAACTTTTACTGTTCTTTTGAGTTTAATGTGTTTTACTTAAAAAATAAATCCGCATTTCATACTTGTAGACCTGGTAATTAATATTTTAAAATATATACATAAAAATAATGGTAAAATTCAAATCATGAACCACAAATACGGGACAAGGAATAAAAATAATATGAGATATTTAAAAGCAAACAAAAAGTATAACACAACATCATTATTTAAATTTTGTACCAAAAGTGTATAATAGTTTCACAAAATATTTACACAGACAATTGTATAACTATAAATAAGATGAATTTAAAAAAACATTTTAAAAATTGGGTTAAAAATGTAGATATTTGTAAAATTTTGCAAAATTACATATAAATTAAAATAATTCCCCCCCCCCATTTTCATCAAATCTTATAGTGGATTTTATAATTAATTAATATTTATGTTATATTACTTTGTTTGAGCCGCACGGTATTTAAATATTTCATTCTGCAGGTACATTATATACGCATAATATGACTATCTCGATGTGAATATTATAAAATTATATCTTCTGGAAAACCACATTCAGACTAAACTTATCAGGCTTCGTGGTATAACTTCTTTTGCAATAGTTTCATTACTCTCGGATCTAGAACAATATGAAGTATTTCTTTATTATTATTATTTTTTAAATATTTCATTTTTCGTAAATATAATGTACATTTTTTTTTTCTTCTAATAATAAAGATATTATTATTATTATTATATCAAATGAAAGCTTTTAAAGAGTATATCAAGAAATGAAGAATTTTTTAATCTCTATTTTGACGCGATTTCTATAAAAATTATTTACAAAAAATATTCCACCTACATTGTTATCCAAAGGGATAGTTCTCCCGGAATTTTTATTTTCCGAGATTGGATATAACGAATTTTTGTTTACCTTTTTTTGTTTAATTTGATGTTAAATATTAAATGAAAACTCTTAATACTTGGATCAAAGGACTAAAATGGTATTATAAAATTGTTAAGTTTGATGTGATTACATACAAAAATAAATATGTACAGAAAATGTACCCCGGACATCCAGTATTCAATGTCTATTTGGGCTTCCTTCATAAGGATAGATACTGGATATTTACAAAATCTTGAAATGTGTGAAAATCACATTAATTTTTATAGTGTTACTTTAAACTAGGTTATATGAAAAATCTGTATTTTAAACCGAGGTACTCAAGTACAGCTTTGCAAATAAAACGTAGCGAACAGATGTACCAGACCATTCCTTTTATCTTTCAAATTCGATATGTGGGCAAATTGAAAAAAAAAAAAAAAAAATGACCAAAGTCCACCCAAAGAATCGTAAGGCAATATTGAAATTTTCCGGAACAAACCGAAAATACAGGATATCAAGTACAACTTTAATTTTTTATATGGTAACCTATGAAGCAACTAAAAAGAAACAACTTTTACTAAACCATTTTTTTTTTTATCTTTTGCCGTTTATAATTTGTATTACCTATAACAGCGGTTAGAAAAACGCGACCCACGGGCCACATGTTGCCCTAAATAGTTTTACATACGTCCCTCCATGAATTATTATATTAGTAAAAACTTATCTTTATTGTGGCCAACAAAAAAGCATTCTACGCAACTGCTTAAGTAACTTTATTATACTATCGATGATTTCGGCGAAGCAGTTAATCTGTTTATGAGTACTTTAATTTTTTGTCGATCTCAACTTACATATAATTATTATTATTCTTTTTTTTTAGTGCGGCTCTTTTAGTCACACTATTTGCGCAAACTGGCCCTGTTCAAAAAAAGTTTGCCCTCCGCTGATCTATAACTACATGAAAATAAAATATTTTTATTTACAAGTGTTTAAAATGCCTTCCATTTTGATGTAAATACTTTCATTACACTCCAACATCTAATGAAAAGAAAAGAGATGGAAAACTGTGATAACTGTAATAAAACCTTAACCGTAGAACATATAATCCTGGAGTGCCAACTATATGAAGAACTCAGACGGAAGCACAACATACCAGACAACCTGAAAGAAGCTCTATGTCCAGAAAATCAAAACATTTCACTTATGTATAACTACATGAAAATAAAATATTTTTATTTACAAGTGTTTAAAATGCCTTCCATTTTGATGTAAACACTTTCGCATTCCAACTTTTGAGCTAATTGTAGCTGGGAACAAAATAATTAAAACTAGATCACTTTCAAGTCGACATTTTAAGTAGTACTATTAAGTAAGACTTGAAAGTGAAATATTTTTAATTATTATTATTATGTTTCGAGTTACAAGAAGCTCAACAGTAAGGATGCATAATAATTTATGTCAAAATGACACTTTGAACACTTGTAAAAAAAGCCGTCGCCTATCTGGGAATTAGGAACTTATTGTTATTATCACTCTCAAGTCGTTATAAAGAATATATTTTTTTTGTAAACCATAAAAATATTTAAAAAATGTTTAAGTGAAAGTTGTTTCCTTTCAAAAGCTCTATCCAAAGATACTCAATTCTACATACGATACTATTTAGAGAAGTTGCCCTTTATATCCTGTGCACCTGTCTTGCTCCGGAAAATTTCAAAATTTCTATTCGATTCTTTGATGATCAATTTTTTCCCAACTTTCTCAAACATAGCATTTTTGAGAAAAAACGGGTGGACAAGTGGTCTGATACACCCTGTATAATCAGAGTGTATTTGATCGATTCAAAGATTTGTTTTATTTCAGGGGATGAGATATTTGCATTCCACACCGCTGAGATGCCACGGCTATCTCACTTCCCGGAACTGCGTCATAGATGCACGCTGGGTGCTGAAGATCACAGACTATGGAATGCCCTGCTTCTACGAAGCCCAAGGCATCAATCCGCCCGCTAAAGCAGCCCGAGGTAAGTTAGCCTGATTAATATTGTGTTAATTACTACTCAAGTTATGTGTGATTTAGTTGAGCTGCAATCTATCCTAGACTTCCGGACAAACTAAGAATGTAAACAGTAAACTGATAATTCCCAACTTATATTATTTTTGATATTTATTATATAAGCAACACCTTTTTTTATTAATATCATTATAGGAGGAAAGCGAGTGAAGTTCTAAGCTCATTTTTTTGGTACAGAATCTAACAAAGCAAAATCTGCGCTTATTATTTAAAACCATAATAGAGCTGTGTCAAATACTGAGTAAAAGTATTTCAGCTACTAAAAAATGCTTGAATTGCTAAGTATTTCTGTGCATCAAATAATACATGGAGCGCGTACTGTTTTTAAGATACTTATAGATAAGTATAGTTATTAAATAAAATATCTGGTCGACGAAATAAAACAGACAAGACCATTTACTGGGCAAAGAAGCCAAAAAGTCATTTTATTTCGCGACAACGCTAAGTCGCATGCTACTTTTACGCAACAAACCATCCTTAACTTTGAGTGGAAAATTTTCCCGTATGCGATAAGTTCATTCCACTTGGCGCCTATGGATTTTCATTTATTTAGATCAATCGATAAATCTTTAGCTGAACAACGCTTTTGAGATGTGGCTGTGATACCAAAATAGATCGATGATTTCACTGTCTACGAAACGATATATCTTTTCGCTAGGGCAAATATCTTGTTAATGTTATTTAATTGTACCTAATAAAGCATGATCTAGATATATTTTAAACAACGTAAGGGGTAAGGGAAAACATGTTCTCCCTCTACAAGTTCTAAAAGTTTATCTTTTTTTTTTTATGGTATGTGTACATTATGAAATTTCAAGCCATAAGCTTTTTACTTCTGTTTATAATTTTTTACATTTTTGGTAAAATATTTATAAAATATACTTAAAATACGTTAAGCGTGTTCTACATTATACAATTTTTCTTTGACTAGAACTTGTACTAGAAATAAATCAGTGAAATTGTACAGTGTAGAACACTTTATATAGTCAAGGTCAACTTTATTCAAAACTAGATTTGATCAAACTTTTCTTGAAAACACATCCAACTTGGAACTCGGTATATGCGCAGTAGACTTTTAACAATAGTACCAACATTAAAATTACGCTTGTAAATATTTTGTATTACCACGTGTTTAATAGTGTTTTGTTGATCATTGGTTTGAATAGTTGAATATATAAATTGTGTTTTGTACGTAAATCAGTAATTTTACAAATCTAATAGCTAGGTTATAAACACTTGACAAGATATGAATTATATTTTTATGTTGGTACTTTAAATGAACTGAAACACGTGTAAGAATTTCATTCTATACCACAAAATTGAAAAATAAATTGTATTAAAACTTTGACAACTTCTAGTTCAAAGAAAAAAGTTTAGAAAATTGATGAATAAAGTATAATGTAGAACACGCTTTATAAACTAACTTACATAGCTAAAATTTGGTTACTATAAATTGAATAAGAATTATTTGAGAATAAGTATTCAATTATTACTAAACAAGAAGTTGGATCGTGTGTGTTTGGTACTTCCACATCGTACGAGCCAATAGTGTTTATTAGTCGATTGGGGTTTGCGGTGGCATTATCGTAAAATTTCAGAGCTTACTGGATAATTTTATCTTTAACCGTGGGAAAGTTAAGATCTATGTGTATAGAGTTATTCTTGATTAACCATGAAGATTGAGTGTCATTATAACAATAATAATAATAATATTTATTAAAATGTAATATACATTCTGTCAAAAAATATAGATATGAATACATATAAAATTGAATACATAATTATTTAATAGGTACATTTAATTATATTAAATTTAGTTCATAGGACAGGTTTATTACAATTTGTAGTTTTTCTATCGTTGTTTTGGCTGCATATCCCCGAACTAGACGAGATATGTTTTCATGGGTACGATGAGGGAGGAGTAGAAAAGAATGTTATTTTGCAGGCTGAGCTAATTTTTCTTGTTTATTTGTCCGTAATTTACAAAATGAAAAGATGAACAATATACATTGGATACGTCATTCAACATATTAGAAACAATACATCATACAAAAATTTATCTATTTTCTTGGTATTACATCCTTAAACTAATCTACAGATAATACAGCATAATTTAGAAGTATTTTTTGGTAGGGGTGTCCGAAATCCTTCACGATTCTCATGTTGTACGCATTATTTGCTGAGTTGCGTTCCAGATTCATATTTATGCATATTACAAAGTGATTCTAAAATATATACAGCCTTGGACAAATGTATGGAGCACCTTACGTTTTATTGAATTTTAGGATTATTACAAGAAAAATGGCAAATAAAATAATTCATACAGCGTTCAATGATAACTTTAATCAAAATTATTAATATTTTGTGGTACTTCCTCGTGCTTTAATTACCGCACGTATCCTTTTAGGCATACCCACAACTTTTTTACGTACATCGGATTGTTCATTGAACCTTTCGTCCACAGTAATTTTCTTCAATTCTTCTTTTGATTTACATTTGTAAAGAGACACCTTATTTATCAGAATCTACCATAAATTTTCAATTTGCGATAAATCTGATGGCTGAGGGGCCATGCAAAAAGTGGCATATTTTTTTTGGAAAACCATTCATTTGTTGCTTTGGCTTTGTGACAGGGGGCATTATTTTGTTGAGAAACATATTCTGGATTGTCTTCATCAAGTAATTTTAATATTGATGGCTCCTGAACTTCATTAAGCATGGTAACATAACGAGCGTAATATGTAATGCGTCTCTCGCACAAGAAGATTTCGCCTAAGCCACTGGCGGATATGAACCCCCAGATCATGATGCTATCACCACCAAATTTGACCGTAGAGATGTTGCTGTCAGGATGAAAGCTTCACCCGTCCTACGTCTTACAAAGATGGCTCCAGAATGTTCAAAAAGCTGATCCACAAAAGAAAAAACAAACCTTAATTACGTAAATTTATAGTGAATTAAATTTATATTGTTAGTACAATAATTGCTTAGAAATTTATTTTTCTGTTAAATTCGTAAGTATGTTAAACCATTACAATACTTAATATATTGGACTCATCAGATCAAATGATTTTCGCTCATTCATCAGGTGTCCAATTTAAGTGTCTTTTGGCCCACTCAAGGCGAAGTTTTTTGTGTCGCTCGGTCAACAGTTTTTTTCGGCGAGCTCTTCTTCCATGCAAATTAGATTCCACTATACGTCTTCTAATTATTCTAGAAGAAACTTTAACTTCTCTATTCTCCTACAGATTAAAAGCCAGCTCTTTTGGCGATATTGAGCGTTTACGAAGAGCACTTCTCTTTATAAAACGATCATCCCTGGAACTGGTTGCACGTTTTCTTCCGGTTTTTTGTTTGTTTTCATAAGTATCAGTCTCTTGGAACTTTTTGATGGTGATTTGCACCGTTTTTCTTGAACACTCCATTTTTTTTTAATTTTCACTTGCGACTGTCCTTGTGAATGGAGCAATACAATTTGACTCCTCTCTGCCACAGTGAGTTCACGTTTTTTAGCCATAATATAATTAAAAGTATTCACTTGAACTCAATTTAACATGAAAAAGGCAGTGTTCACGTCAAACGCAAGTGTAATAATGATCCAAGCCCTAGTTGTTTATTTTTATGTAAACAAATCGTAACGGATCTGAGCCTATATTTATTTGTATTTCAAGATTTATCATAACTCTGTTTACATTTTGTGTTATCTGTTTAGACGTACGTCTTTTAGAATGTGTCAATGATATTTTAAAAACATTTTGTCAAATATATACAAGTTACAATGTACATAAATTTAGATGTTATATTATAGTAGAAACAGGAAAAAATATATTCACTCAGTTTTTTTGAACAAAACGTATATTTCAGTAACACAACGTTTCGCTAAACCAATTGTTAGCTTCTTCAGGTGCTACAGAGGGTGTCAGTGATTTCCCCGAATAAATTGTACGATTTTCTTTTACGCGTTCTTCAAGTTTTATTAGACCGTAGTACATTATAATTCTATTCTTGTTTTGATTTTCTAACTTTCTTGATTCTTTTTAGTTTTAATAATATCTCACTGACAAGAAGTTGATGATCGGAGTTACAGTCAGCAGTTGGATATGTTTTTGTCTGTTTAATTGCATTTCTGAATCGTTTATTAACCGTTATATAATCAGTTTGATTCTTTGTCTTTCCTGTTGGACTTACCCAAGTCTTTTATTTTAGTAATTAATTATTAATAAAATAAAAGCCTGTGAAATGTGGGTGTATAGGAAATGTTTAAAAGTACCGTGGACTAACAGAGTGAGTAACCTAAAGATATTAAACAAAATGAAAGTAAACAGACAGTTATTAAGTAAAATTAAAAGACAGCAGTTAACATTTTTGGTCACATAGTGAGGGAAAGAAATATTGAGTGAAACTTATGTAGTGGACCATGTGACAAAAAATGTGAAAGAGGACGTAGAAGAATAACTGTTGTTTCTAGTATTATAAGTGAGACAGGGACTCAAAAATTTTAAAAACTAATTATGGTAGTGGACGATAGAACCAAGTGGTGTTCCATGGTAGCCGATGTCTGTAGCAAATATGGCACTTGATTGGATTGGATTTCTTCAATAAGTTCGTTATATTGTGAAACATGTAATCAGTTTTGTTAAAAGAAATTAATAACACGTCTTTTGCATGCTTTGTAATATCTTAATTTAAGGATGTAATAGTTTATTTGTATATATAATTAATAATTATATTTACACTTCTTCGTATTAATGTGGAAATAAATAGAGCTGTTGAGAACAGCTCTATAAGAGCTTAAATCTTAATGGAAAATATAATTCTATAATATGCTTACACATAAAGTGCATAGTTTAATTATTAATTATATACTCTTAGTAAAGAGACAGCTTAAAAGTGCGCTGTAACAAAAGTAATGAAACTGTGGAAAAGTTTTTAGATAATAAATTTTCACCACAATAGATAATAACAGAGAAAAGTATTTGAAGGGAAAACACATTGAAAATCGTTTTGAATACGGAGTAGTTTATTTACGTGTTTTGTATTCTGAGAACGGGTCTTCCTAAAGAAAATCCTAAACGGCTGAACGAAAAGCTTTCTATCCTAAAAGTAATCTAACTAAATTTTATCAAAGATCTGAATTTTTTATTGCTGAAAAAATTGCTTGAAATTTTTAAAGTACAATACAGTTTGTTTCATTCTGTTTATGTAAAATTCATTATATAAAACAATCAGAGGTGGACTGGCCATATAAGTGTCTGATGCAAAACGGCAGGTTTCAGATTAAACGGGCACATAAATAATAACGAGCTGATGACTATGTAGGGTTCGTAAATTTCACTTCTTCTTCTTAATCTGACATCGCGAACGACATGTAGTGATCACACGATTATGTGTCATCTTCATTTAATAATCTTCAGACCACCCGTCACTAAGTGACTCGATCTTCCGCATCTCTAACAGCTGTCACGATTCGTTCCTGTAAGATTGGATATATGGTCGGTCCATCGAGTAGATGATCTACCCCGGCGGCGCTTTTCAACTGGTTTCCCTTGTACGATAAGTTCTCCAAATTATAGTGGCGGGTCTTGCCCAAAAAAATTCAGTATTCGTGCAGTGGTTAGACTTGAGAGACGCTGGGTAGGATTGATTTCTCCAAGAACTGATACGTTTGTACGTTATCTGTCCATGGTATTCGTAACATGCGGCGCCAACACCTATCGGCGGTGATCTGATTACCCATGTTTCAGATACGCAAAAAAAAACAGATAAGACTAGGGTGTTTACCAGTGCGCATTCGGTTTGACGGGATATATTTTTATCTTTCCAAATCTTTATCAGGTTGCTCATTGCAACGCGTGTCAGTTGGATGCGGTGGCTCATTTCATATTCACATGTACCTGAACTATGGATAAGTTATCATACGGTCAACAACTTCTCAATCGGCAATTCTCGTTTTTAATTAAGACCCGTTTAGTTGCTCTACAGCTGTCTACGTTTTGTTTTTCGTCTATTGTAAATTGAAATTACTACAGATTTCTTCAAAGCTTGTGGAAGGCCTGTTTTCTCAAAACATAAATTCAAAATATCACATAAAGTAGGAAGAATATATTATACAATCACTTTAATTATTTTTAAATTAATTTTATTGCTACCAGATGTCTTATTATTAGTAAACCCACGAATAATTTAAAGTATTTCTTTTTCGGTAACTGGATTTAAAAAAAAAATGAGTTACCATTGCGCAATATACCATGTGTTCAAAAAGAAATTACATAAGGGTTGGCTATGAAAAAATAAAATAATGTGTACTGCAAGCTTTAACTGTCAATTAATTAACAGTCATCACTGTTGTTGCCATAAGTTTCTATTGAAAATTCAATTAAGCTACAATTATAATAGTTTTGAAAATAGAACACAAAAAATTTATGATTGAATCATATTTTCGCAATGGTGTTCGAGTGAACCGCGAATGGATTTACAGTGCGCTGTCATGTTTAGAGGAATTTCGGCTACAATTTCCAGATATTGCTTTCCTTGAGATTTTTACAGCGCACTTAGAAGGCGTGTTGATTTATTCCAAGATACAGGGAGCATTACTCATAGAGATAGAACTGGAAGGCCAAGAGTTCGTACTCAAAATACAGTTGATGATGTTCGTCAACGTATGAACGAGAAACCCACTACATCACTACGTACACTGTTGGAAGAGACTGGTTTATCATTAGGAACTTGCCATGCTATTGTCAAAAAAGATTTAAAGCAGTTCCCATACAAAATTCTTGCTTTACGTGAGTTGCTGCCAGCAGATCACAATAGGCGAATTTTGTATTGCCACTGGTTCCAACAAAATTTAATTAATAATGACGATTTATTAAATTTAACGTATTTTTCTGACGAGGCCTGGTTCTCCCTTCCGGGGTATATTAATTCACAAAATATGTTATAGAGTGCTCAAAATCCTCATACTTTTCGTGAAACTCCCCTTCATCCGTTAAAAATTGGTGTTTGGATTGCTGTGTCTCGAAGACGTATTATCGGACCCATATTTTTCCACGAAACTGTTACTGCTCAGAGATACTGGAATATTGTACGTGAATTAATAATCAACTTCATGAAGATGAGCTCCAGCAAGGCTACTTCCAATAGGATGGCGCGACTGCCCACACCGCTCAAGAGACTATCAATTACCTTCGTGAATTTTTTGACGATCGAATAATTTCCATCTAGATCACCAGACTTGACTATTTTAGATTACTTTATATTCTCTTATTTGAAAAATAATGTATACAAGACTCCTATTAACAATACCGAGGGACTGCAAAACAGAATTACCGAACAGTGTTCCAATATAACTCCTCAAATTCTTATAAATGCTTTTAATAGTATGAAAAGACGAGTAAATTTGTATCTGCAGGAAAACGGTGGTCATTTTGAACAGCTTATTTAGTTTTTTATGTTTATTTTTCTGTACCTGTTAAATCAAAAAATATATTATATATAACGTATAAATTTGTATTTATTGTATATAATGTATAAATTTGTATTTATTGTATATAATGTCTAAATTTGTATTTAGCTGGCTAATATGGTTATATAGACTAATGCCAAATAAAACAATATAATAAAAATAATTTGCAATTTTAATTATTACAAAGGCTATGCCGAAACGTTATTCGATATATATATATATATATATATAAAATCGTAACTAAGCTACCTACTCATAATCAACGCCCAGCCCAAACCACTGAACCTACAATCATGAAATTTGGCGAGTATATTCCCTCCATGACGGAAGCACCCACTAAGAACGAATTTTTCGAAACTCATCCTCTAAGTGGGTGAAAAGAGGGTTAAAAGGGGTAAAATGTGGTTTCACGGTTTTCTTAATATCTCTTAGGTCCAATAAGATATCGACTTGGTTTTTGCTCACAATGATTACTCATGTAAATATTAAAAAACTTATTTCAGGATTTTGTTCTAATCGACCCCTAAAGGGGTGAATCTACAATCAGGGTGAATTATAGAACCCTTCGCATCTTCTGTGTTTATTGTGTTATAAAATTCCTTTTTGGCATATAGGTGCCTTTTTAAAATATTTAGAAAGTGTTTTGACCATATTTAATTTTCACCCCTAAAGGTGTAAATTGGTATTTTTTATTCGATAGAATTTCGTCTAGACAAAGAAACATAAAATTCGGGGAGTATATCCCTTTTATGACTTAAGAACCCCCTAAGAAATGATTTTTCGAAATTTGAGCTCTCAGCGGTGAAAAGGGGTGAAATGTGTTTACACGGATTCCTCAATTTCTTTTAGGTCAATAATATATCGCCTTGGTTTTTCTTTATAAAGATTATCCATATAAATGTTGAAAAACTTATTTTTCAGGATTTTGTACTAATCAACCCCTAAAGGGGTGAATCTACAATCCGGGTGAATTATAGAACCCTTCGCATCTTCTGTGATTCTTGTGTTATAACATTTCTTTTAGGCATACAGGTGTCTTTTTAAAATATTTAAAAAGTGTTTTGACCGTTTTTTTAAATTTCACCCCTAAAGAGGTAAATTGGTATTTTATATTCGATAGAATGTCGTCTAGACAGAGAAACATAAAATTCGGGGAATATATCCCTTTTATGACTTTACAACCCCCTAAGAAATGATTTCTGTAAATTCAACCCCTAAGGGGTGAAATGGGGTAAAATGTGTTTTCACGGATTCCTCAATATCTCACAAGTCCAATAATATATCGCCTTCATTTTTGCTTATAAATATTATCCATATAAATGTTGAAAAACTTATTTCAGGATTTTGTCCCATTCATCCCCTAAAAGGATGTAGATTCATCCAATCAGGTAGAATTATAGAACCCGACGTATTTCCTGTGTTTGTTGAGTTATTAAATTCCTATTTGGCATATAGATGTCTTTTTAAAATATCTCGAAATGGTTTTGACAGTTTTTCAAATTTTCACCCCTAAAGGGGTAAAAGGATATTTTTTATTTGATAGAACATCCCTTGGACATAGATACATGATATTCGCAAAGTATTTACCCTCCATGAGGTAATCATACATTAAGACGCGAGTTTTCGAAATTCAAACCCTAAAAAGTGAAAAGGGGTGAAATGTGATTTCAAAGATTTCACAATACCTCTTAGGACCAATAAGATATCGTCTTGGATTTTGCTTACAAAGATTACCCATACAAATGCAGAAAAACTTATTACAGGATGTTGTCCAAATCAACCCCTATAGAGGTCTACAATCAGGGTGAATTATACAACCCTTCGTATTTCCTGTGTTTCTTGAGTTATAACAATCTATTTTGGCATATCGGTGTCTTTTTAAAATATCTCAAGGGGTAAATGGGTATTTTTTACTCGATAGAACGTCCTCTGGACAAGATACGTGAAATTCGTAAAGTATATTCCCTGTATGACGTAAGTTCCCACTAACGGTATTTTTCGAAATTCAACCCCTAAGGGCTGAAATGTAATATCAAGAATTCCTTAATATCTCTTAGTACCAATAAGATATCGACTTGGCATTTGCTTATAAAGATTAACCATACAAATGCCGCAAATTTTATTTCTGGATTCTTTCCTAATCAACGCCTAAAGGGGTAAATCTATAATCGGGGTGAATTTTACAACCCGTCGTATTTCCAGTGTTTATTAAGTTATAACATTCATTTTTGGCACATCGGTGTCTTTTTTAAATATCTCGAGATAGTTTTGACAGTCTTTTAAAATTTCACCTCTAAATGTAAATGGGGGGGGGGGTATAAATGGGTATTTATATTTGATAGAACTTCAGTTGGCTATAGAGACATGAAATTCGGGAAGTATATTCCTTCCGTGATGTAAGCACCCACTATGAAGAGATTTTTCGAAATTCGAGCCCTATGGGTTGAAATGTGATTTAAAGGATTTACCTTAGGACCAATACAAATATACCAGGTTACCCATACACATTTTTGAAACAGTAATTCAGGACTTTGCCCTAATCAACCCCTAAAGTGGTAAATCTACATTTGGGGTGAATTATAGAAACCTTTGTATTTCCTGAGTTATAACATTCCATTTTGGTACATAATTTTCTATTTAAAATATTGAAAAATCGTTTTGAAAGTTTTTTAAATTTCATCCCTAAAGGGGTAAATTGGTATTTTTTATTTGAAAGAACGTCCGTTGACATAGAGATATGAAATTCAGGAAATATATTCCCTCCATGTCGCAAGCACCCTCTTATATGGAATTTTTCGAAATTCGACCCCTAGAGGATGAAAAGTGATAAAATGTTTTTCCTCGGATTCTTCATTATCTCTTAGGTCAAATGGTATATTGTTTTGGATTTTGCTTACAATGTTATCCGTATAGGTGTTTAAAAATTAAATTCAGGATTTTGCTCTAATCATCAATCCCTAAATTCCAGATTCGGGGTGAATTATAGAACCTTTTGTAGCTTCTGTCTGTTGTACTATAACTATGTTGTACTTTTTCGCATTTAGGTGTCATTTTAATATCATTAGTTTCAAGATCATTTCATTTTGACCGTTTTTTTTTTAAATATATTTCACCCCTAAATTGCATTTTTTATATTTCCTTGAATTTCATTGGTACATTGGTATTTTTTAGTAGGCAATTGAAATTCGGGGACTATATTTCTTCCATGACGTAAGCAACCACTAAGAAGAGATTTCTCGAAATTCGACCCATAGGGGGTGAAAACGGATTTCTTAATATCTCTTGATGAAATAACGACTTGCTTTTTACTTACTATAGTTACCCGTACGCATGTATAAAAATGTAATTTAGAATTTTGCTTCAATCAATACTTAACGGGGCGAATCTTCATTAAATCAGGGCGACTTATATAATGTTTCGTAATTTATTTGTTTGTTGAGTTATAACATTCCTTTTTGGTATATAATTTTTTTTTTTAATCTTTAGAAAGTCTTTTAAACTTTTTTTTTTGTATCTATAAAGGGGTAAATAGGTATATTTTTGATTAAATACATGGAATTCCGGGAACATATTCCTTCCATAACGTAAGCATCGAACCCTTTATATCTCCTGTGCTTCTTGAGTTATAACATTCCTTTCTGGCATATAAGTGACTTTTTAAAATCTTTCGATAGTGTTCCAACAGTTTTTTAAATTTCATTCCTAAAGAATTTTTTATTAGAAATAAGAAATTCCACGAGTACATTTCTCGATATGACGTAAGAACCCACTAAGAAAGGATTTTTCGACCCCTATAAGGTGAAAAGAAGTAAAAAATTTTTTCACAGATTCCTCATTATCTCTTAGAACAGATGAGATATCGACTAGGTTTTTACTGAATTTACCCGTGCACATGTTTAGAAACCAACTACGAATTTTACACTAATGAACCCCTAATGGGGTGAATATACACCTGAGGAGAGAGTCAGCAATCTGATCTATAAAGAACCATGACGTATAATAATTCCACGATGATGGAAAACCGTCAATAAACCGTAGTGAAGCACGGGTACTCAGCTAGTTGTTGTATAAAGCTTGCAATAAACATTATTTGATTTTTCCACAGCCAACCCTTATGTAATATCTTGAACTCATGGTATTTTCTGGGGTTATTCTTAGGTTGTTCTTTTTGATTTCCTGTGACAATTTCTCTTATATCGTTACAAAATGCTTATTAAACTCATTACTTATCTCTTTGATATAAATTATAGAGTTTCCGTTAACATAAATTTTTGCAATGTTAATGTTATTTTTTGTCTTGTTACACAAAAAATCATTAGCTATGTTCCATAAATTTTTAGGTTTTGTAGTTTGAATACTAAAATACTAAAATAATTAAAAGTTCAGATGGAAGGATCGTGTTGAGCGAGAATTATGGGCATTAACAACTAGCGAGAAACAGCAAAAGACAGAGAAAAATGGAGACTTACAATTAAGAAGGTGATTATCCTGTATAAATGAGAAATGTCAATGAAGATTTTGATGTATAGTTTGTAAATTTGAGCAGAATATGTTGTTCGGTTCCGTGTTCATATAATTTATACGTTGTAGAAAAGATTTTAATTTGCAAAGTAAGGAAACGAGATCCATTAAACCTTTGCATCAACTACCTAAGTTAGTTTTAAGGGCTCTATCTAGTGGAGCAAGTTTTGAAGTACTTAGCAAAACAACCCTTTAAAGGACCATGTAAACTCATCTGAACACGAACACTATCAATTTAATACAATCCAACTAAATAAACAAAATTTCAATTAGACCGAAACGACATTTTCCAACTAATGTCACGATTTCTCTGTAATATCGTTCTCTGAATTATTGATTGTGGTATTTCACAACAAACCATTATAGCAGAACAGATATTAGTGTAGATGTAACAATATTAATTAATCGCCAGAAATAGACACACTATGAAAAAGAATTTATTAACAGTTGTTTCTATTTGCAAAACATGTGGTACAGATATGTCTGTGTTCGACATTTTAACTGGGTGCAGGCAGTTTGAAAATGTCAGGGATACATTTAGACTGTACTACGATCTGCTAGTCGCGTTAAGGATGGTTTCCAATTGACGTAGATATAGAATTCATAATATTAATAATAAATCTTTATTGATGAAATGTATTACATTTATCATTGCGTCACATAGTTAACTTAACCTAACATACTTAACAACTAGAAAAATTAAGATATAAAATATAGTATAATTCTTCCTGTTTGGGAAATGAAGAAAAAATTCATTGAATAGACTGTAGGTTAATTTTCTGGACCTATATTTATATCAGTCTCATATTCTGCAATATTATAGTATGCCTTTTTTATTAATATTTTTTTAAACATAGATTTAAATTTGACGTTTGTTAGGCATTTGATTTCCGCAGACAACTTATTATATATCTGAACATGCTTGACTAATACATATTATATCATAAAATGTAGAATTTATATATCTTGTAACTGCTACTTGTTAGAATAATATAAAATAACTAGCTAAAAACCCGTGCTTCGCTACGGTATATTGATGGTCTCATTAGCACATGAGATACGAAGGGTTTCTCCCGAATTTCATGTCTCTTTGTCTATCGAATAAAAAATACCAATTTACTCCTTAAGGGATGAAATTTAAAAAAACTGTCAAACGCTTTCTAAGTAAAAACCTATGTACCAAAGTGTTATAACTCAGGGAATACAAAGGTTTTTATAATTCCCGATTATATACACCCCGAATGCATATTCACCCATTTAGGGGTTGATTAGGGCACAATCGTGAATTTGTTTTAAACATTTGTATGGGTAACCTTTGAAAGCAAAAACCAAGTCGATATCTCATTGAGCCTAAAAGATATCGAGGCATCCCTATGTCAAATTTCACCCCAATTTCACCCCTTAAAAGTCGAATTTAGAAGAATTTCTTCTTATTGGTTTCTAACGTCATGGAGGGAATGTAAGCTCCGATTTTCATGTCTTAATATTGGATTTTCTATCGAATAAAAAATACCAGTTTACCCCTTTAGGGATGAAACTTAAAAAAAAAGTCAAAATACTTGTTTTTGAAAAGATTTTGAGAGAGGTGTTTTAAAAAAGGCACGTATATGCTAAAAATGAATGTTATTAGTCAACAAACAGGAAAAACTACGGGTAGTATAATTCAACCCGTTTGGAGTGAGTTCAGTGACGAAATCATAAAAATTTTTAAAAATTATTGTATGGGTGAAATTATATTTGAACCTCTTTTTAGCCCCTTAGAAGTCGACTTTCGAAGAATCTCTTCTTAGTGGGTGCTTACGTCATGGAAGGAATCAACTTTCCGAATTTCTAATCTATGTCAAAGGAACGTTCTATCGAATAAAAAATATCCATTTACTCCTTTAAGGGTGAATTTTAAAAAACTGTAAAAACCATTTCGAGACATTTTAAAAAGACACCTATTTGCCAAAAAGGAATGTTATAACTCAACAAACACATAAAATACGACAGGATATATAATTCACCACGAATGTAGATTCACCCCTTTACGGGTTCTTCAGGATAAAATCTTTAAATAAGTTTTTCGATATTTGCATGGGTAAACTTTGTAAGCAAAAACCAAGTCGATATCTTATTGGTCCTAAGAGATATTAAGGAATCCTTGAAATCACACCTCCTCTTTTCACCCTTTAGGGGTGAAATTAAAAAAAAACTGACAAAACCATTTTGAAATATTTTAAAAGGCACCTATGTGCCAAAACGTAATTTTGCAACTAAACGAACACAGGAAAAATGACGGGATGTATAATTCACCCGATTGTAGATTTGCCCCTCTCGGCATTGATCAGGACTAAATCCTGAAATAAGTTTTTCGGCAATTGCATGGGTAGTCTTTGTAAACAAAAACCAAGTCGGTATCTTATTATACTTAAGCGATATAAAAGAATCCTTAAAATCGCAATTCCCCCTTTTCACCCTTTAGGGGTGAAATTTAAAATAAAAACTGTCAAAATTATTTCAAAATATTTAAAAAAGACACCTATGTGCCAAAAAGGAATGTTGCAACTAAACAAACACAGGAATTACGACGGGATTTTTAATTCAACCGACTTGTAGAATCACCCCTTTAGAGTTCTTCAGGATAAAATCCTGAAATAAAAAGTTCCTGAAAGGTTTTTCGGCATTTGCATGGGTAAACTTTGTAAGCAAAAACCAAGTCGATATCTTATTGGTCCTAAGAGATATTAAGGAATCCTTGATATCACCTTTCACCCTTTAGGGGTGAAATTTAAAAACAACTGTCAATACCATTTCGAGATATCTTATAACGACACCTATGTGACAAAAATGAATGTTGCAACTAAACGAACACAGCAAATACGACGGGATGTATAATTCACCCCGATTGTAGAATCGCCCCTTTAGGGGTTGATTGGGATAAAATCCTGCAACAGATTTTTCGGCATTTGCGTGGGTCGCCTTTGTAAACAAAAACCAAGTCGATATCTTATTGGTCCTAAGGGATATAAAGGAATCTTTGAAATCACATTTCACCCATTTTCACCCTTTAGGAGTGAAATTTTAAAAAGCTCTCAAATCCATTTCGAGATATTTTAACACACACATTTTAAGACACCTATGTGTCAAAAGGTAATGTTGCAACTAAACGAACACGACATGCGACGGGATGTATAATTCATCCCGATTGTAGATCCACCCCTTAAGGGGTTGATTAGGACAAAATCCAAAAATTGGTTTTTCGGTATTTGCATGGGTAGTTTTTGTAAGCAAAAACCAAGTAGATATCTTATTGGTCCTAAAAAATGTTAAACAATCCTTGAAACCACATTTTACCGCTTTTTACCCTTTAGGGGTTAAATTTAAAAAAATTGTCAAAACATTTCGAGATATTTTAAAAATACGCCTATGTGCCAAAAGGAAACCTTATAACTCAACAAACACAAGGAATACGACGGGATGTATAATTCACCCCAATTGTAGATCCACCGTTTAGGGGTTGATTAGGACAAAAATCCTGAAATATATTTTTCCGTATTTGTATGGGTAATCTTTGTAAGCAAAAAGCAAGTCGATATCTTATTGGTCCTAAGAGATATAAGGGAATCCTTGAAATCACAATTCACCCCTTTTCACCCTTTAGGGGTGAAATTTATAAAAAACTGTCAATACTATTTCGAGATATTTTAAAAAGACATCTATGTGCCAAAAATTAATGTTGCAACTAAACGAACGGAGGAAATACGACGGGATGTATAATTCACCTTGATTGTAGATCCATCCCTTTAGGGGTTGATTAGGACCAAATCCTGAAATAAGTTTTTCGGTATTTGTATGGGTAATCTTCGTAAGCAAAAAGCAAGTCGATATCTTATTGGTCCTAAGAGATATTAAGGAATCCTTGAAATCACAATTCATCTCTTTTCACCCTTTAGGGGGTAATTTTAAAAAAATGTCAAAACTATTTCGAGATATTTTAAAAAGATACCTATGTGCCAAAAAGTAATGTTGCAACTAAACGAACACAGGAAATACGGCGGGATGTATAATTCACCCCGATTGCAGATCCACTCCTTAAGGGGTTGATTAGGACAAAATCAAACAATTGGTTTTTCGGCATTTGCAAGGGTAGTTTTTGTAAGCAAAAACCAAGTCGATGTCTTATTGGTGTTAAAAAATATTAAACAATCCTTGAAATCACATTTCACCTCTTTTCGCCCTTTAGGGGTTAAATTTAACCGTTTCAATACTACTTTTTTCTATAAGCAATATGAAATAGATAAGATACTTAAAGGACAGTATAACAAATTGTTTAAAACATATATTGACAACAATACTGTATTTTTAATGGAAATCGGATTTTCCTAGCTGGGATCATTTGAACCCAACAATGTTTAGTGCTGGGATAATTTGAACTCAACAGTTTTGAATTTTGTAGGACATATAAAAAAATAATAAAACTGTGAATATGAGTTATCAATTATTATAGAAAAACAAAATAAGAAATAAATTTATGTATGACATTTGGTGAAATAACTTATACATTATGGGACGTTGCAAGCCTTGCAAATATGTTTTGTTCGTCTTTCCCTCTTCTCCCTCTTACAGCCCTCACAGCGGCTCCTTTTATCAGTTTTTACTAAGACAGTGCATGAATCACGTACTACAACCTACAAAAACTGAACGGATTAATTAAAACCCATTAACAATGCATTTTGAGAGTTCAGTGTTGATTTGAAAATTCTTGGGATTAATTAATCCCTTTAGTACTGAAACGGTTCAAAAAGTTGTCAAAACCATTTCGAGATATTTTAAAAAGACGCCTATGTGCCAAAAAGAAACCTTATATCTCAATAAACACAGGGAATACGACGGGATGTATAATTCACCCCGATTGTAGATCCATCCTTTAGGGGTTGATTAGGACAAAATCCTGAAATATATTTTTCGGTATTTGTACGGGTAATCTTTGTAATCAAAAGGCAAGTCAATATCTTATTGGCCCTAAGAGATTTAAGGAAACCTTGAAATCACAATTCACCCCTTTTCACCCTTTAGGGGTGAAATTTTAAAAAACTATCAAAACCTTTTCGAGATATTTTAAAAAGACACCTATGTGCTAAAAAGTAATGTTGCAACTAAACGAACACATGAAATACAACGGAATGTATAACTCACCCCGATTGTAGATCCACCCCTTTAAGGGTCGATTAGGACAAATTCCTGAAATAAGTTTTTCGGTAATTGTATGGATAATCTTTGCAAGCAAACAGTAAATCGATATCTTATTGATCCTAAGAGATATTAAGGAATCCTTGAAATCACAATTCTCCCCTTTTCAACCCTTAGGGGTGGAATTTTAAAAAACTGTCAAACCCATTTCGAGATATTTTAAAAAGACACCTATGTGCCAAAAAGTAATGTTGCAACGAAACGAACACAGGAATTACGACGGGATGTATAATTCACCCTGATTGTAGATCCACCCCTTTAGGGGTTGATTAGGACAAAAACCTGAAATATGTTTTTCGGTATTTGTATAGGTAATCTTTGTAAGCAAAAAGCAATTCGATATCTTATTGGTTTTAAGATTTATTGAGGAATACTTGAAATCATAATTCACCCCTTTTCACCCTATAGGGGTGAAATTTTAAAAAACTACCAATACCTTTTTGAGATATTTTAAAAAGACTCCTATGTGCTAAAAAGTAATATTGCAACTAAACGAACACAGGAAATACGTCGGAATGTATAACTCACCCCGATTGTAGATCCACCCCTTTAGGGGTTGATTAGGACAAATTCCTGAAATAAGTTTTTCGGTAGTTGTATGGATAATCTTTGCAAGCAAACAGTAAATCGATATCTTATTGATCCTAAGAGATATTAAGGAATCCTTAAAATCACAATTCACCCCTTTTCACCCTTTAGGGGTGAAATTTCAAAAAACTGTCAATACCATTTCGAGATATATTAAAAAGACACCTATGTGCTAAAAAGTAATCTTGCAACTAAACGAACACAGGAAATACAACGGGATGTATAATCCACCCCGATTGCAGGTTCACCCCTTTAGGGGTTGATTAGGGCAAAATCCCGAAATTGCTTTTTCGGCATTTGTATGGGTAATACTTGTAAGCAAAAACTAAGTCGATATCCCATCGGCCCTAAGAGATATTAAGTAATTCGTGAAATCACATTTCACCCCTTTTCATCCCTTAGGAGTGGAATTTCGAAAAATCCCTTCTTAGTGGGTGCTTACGTCATGAAGGGAATATACTCTCCGAATTTCAAGTTTCTAGGTCCATGGGTTCAGGCTGGGCGGTGATGAGTGAGTCAGTCAGTCAGTCAGTCAGTCAGTCAGGACACTGCCTTTTATATATATAGATTATCTTTTTAACAAAAATGAGACACGACATTTAGTCTTTTATAAATATTTATTGATTGTTGATTATTATTTTTTTGTTAACTATAGTTAAAAACATAATATACATAGTAACAATAATAGTACATATAAACATTAGTAGGCGGTGCTACATATGATGCTACATATATCCCCTAAAAATGTAAATAATTATATGATGTCAAGTTTAGTTCGTCAGATATATTATCAATAAATGCTGGTTTTAGTCTGTCCAATGATATAAATGTAGGTTTTGAATTAATGTTGATTTCGAAAAATTTTGGTTGGCGTTACAGAACTTCATAAGGACCATCATAAGTATATTGTAGAGGTTTTTTGTGTGAATCATTTCTTATGAAAACAAATTTTGATTTTGTTAATTCTGGATTTATGAAGGATTTTCTACTTTTATATCTGCATGGAGGTGCAATTAATTTGTTCATGGTGCATTTTAAGTTACTAACAAAATCAGGTATGTCGATGTTTTGTTGAGGAAATTTTTGTAGTAGAAAAATGTCTGTAGTAGATAATGTAAGAGTCGTACCGTATACCATTTCCGCAGCAGTACATTGTGTAAATTCTTTAAAAGATGCTCTTAAACCTAGTAGCACGATTGGTAACGAGTTAACTCAATCTGAAGTGTTTCCAACTGATTTAAGAGCACATTTTAAAGTTCTGTGGAACCTTTCGATCAATCCATTACATATGTATAGGATGATATGGAGTGGTTCTTTGTTTTTTATTCCTAAAATCTTTAATAATTCTTTCCAAAGAGAACTTTCAAATTATCTACCTTGATCGGTAGTTAATTCTGTTGGAACGCCAAAACGTGATATCCAAATATTGATAAAAATTTGCGCGATTGTATTTGCACAAATATCTTTAACTGGAATAGCTTCTACCCAACGTGTGAAACGATCGATACACGTTTAAATATATCGATATCCTTGTGATGGTGGTAGAGGACCAACGATATCTAAATGTATACTATGGAATCTCCTGTCTGGTGTTAGAAATGTTTTGAGAGTAGTTATGTTGTGTCTAGATACCTTAGATTTTTGACAAGCTAAACATGACTTTACAAATTTATGAATATCTGATTTAATAATACATATTTTGAAGAAATAAGTTTATAAGTAGCTTTAGTGCCCCGATGAGATATTGAATTAAAAGAATTAATAATTTGTTGTCTTAAACAATTTGGTACGAAATGTCTAATATTTTTATTGGATGTATCACATATTATCGGCAGATCTACATTTTCGAAATTTATTGGCTCCAAGACCAATGATGTATTTTCAAGTATTCCTTTTAATTGAGGATCAGATTTTTGTTTTTCTGATAAAGTTGTCTGTAGTGAATTGAGCAATATAATCAAGATGCCTAATTTCACGAGGAGAATATTTATCAGAACTTGATCATATAGCGTATGTAAGAGGTTTGTGGTCGGTTCGAATGTATAATTCTTTTCTTTCTACAGCATATTTAAATCTTTTAATAGATAAATAAATAGCTAATAGTTCGCGACCAAAAGTATAATAGCGTTGTTCAGTGGGCGTGAATTTTTTTGAAAAATATGCAAGAGGTTGTAGTGAAGATGATGATTTATCACACTCTTGTTCAAGTACTGCGCCTACTCCAAAGTTTGAAGCATCAACAGTGAGACAAATTTTAGAATTTGGTTTTGGAAATGATAACAGTAGATCTGATGCTGCCTGATTCCAAATTATTTTTGAATTTCCTCCTTTAATGATCAGGAGTTTGTTTAATGGATTCAATATTGTTGCACAATGTGGTATGAATCTGTGATAAAAATTTACTAATCCAAGGAATTCTGATAACTTACGATGTGTTTCAGGTTTTGGAAATGTTTTAATAACTTCAACTTTGGATGAAAGTGGTTTTAATCCTAGCTCGTTGATTTCATGACCTAGAAATTCTAGCGATTTTTTTCCAAATTCGCATTTTTTCGGATTGATTACTATTCCGTATTGGTTAAGTCTTTCATGAATAGATGCTAAATGTAATTTATGTTCAGAAAGACTTTTACTTGTTATTAGAATATCATCATTGTACGAAAAACAAAAATGTAATCCTCTGAGCATTTCGTTCATGAAACGTTGAAAGGTCTGAGCTGCGTTCCGTAAACCGAAGCTCATCCTTTTATATTCAAATAATCCAAAAGGGGTTGTTATGGCCGTTTTTGGAATTTGGAATGTTTGGAATTTGGAGAAGGGCCCGTATTAAATCAATTTTTGAAAAAATAATTGCACCGTGGCAATTTGCAACAAAATCATGTATATGAGGTAGTGGATAACGATCATGTATCGTTATTTTATTAACGGCTCGATAATCTCCGCACGGCCTCCATTTTTCTGTTTATTTGGTTGCCATGTGTAAAGGTGAACTCCAATTACTATTAGGAGGTCTAATCATTCCTAAATCATGTAGATTATCGAATTATTTTTTAGCAAAACTAAGCTTCGCAGGTGTAAGACGTCTAGGTTTACTAAAAACTGGAGGACCTTTTGTCTCTATAAAGTGAGTTACTGAATGCTTTGTCGGTGTATTTTTGTTAAGAGATTTAGCAATATCTGGGAAATCGGCTAATATTTTTGTAAATTCGTTCTCATTTGACATTTGAGAAATGTGACAAATGGGTTTCAATTGTTTGTGAGAACCTTGTGTGGTTTTAAAAGTTATTGCATCACTGAGTCTGTTAGTACCTAAATCCACCATGATTTTAAAATGCCTTAAAAAATCCGCACCAATTATTGGATATTTTATATCAGCAATAATAAAAGTCCAAATGAAAATTTTACCTAACCCGATATCGCTTTGATAGCCAAATGTCATTATGACAGTATTATTGACAGCATTCAAATTTTTGACTGGTTTATTTTTGTTGCAAAATTTAGATTTAGGTAATATACTAATTTCTGCACCAGTATCAATAAGGAAACGCAACTTACATATTTTGTCGAATATAAAAAAAAGGTGGCCAGTAGTGTCTCCAGAAAAACTGGCCTTTAACTTGCAGGGCGGCTAGCAATGTTGAGCTTTTTCTGAGTATTTGAAATGATGCCAACGTAAGTCGCTAGATTTGGACTCCTGGGCTGAACTTCGAGATCTGGATCGATCTAACTGGTCGACTTTTCTGGTTAGGTCCTGAAGAGTAATTTTCATTTCTTCCAATTGTTTTAAAATACCTTCGTTTTCGGTTTCCTTGAAAGAAGTAACAGACGCGACGACAGGACGGGAAATTTCTAAAATTTTGTTGGCGTAGTTTGCGTCTCCTTGATTATTCATGGTCAGGGGTCACCAATTTGTAACTGCTACTTGTTACAATAATATAATATAATTATTTTCTTAACAAAAATGAGACACGACGTTTAGTCTTTTATAAATATTTATAAAAGACTAACCGTCGTGTCTCATTTTTGTTAATAAAATAATTATTTGATATTATTGTAACAAGTAGCAGTTACAATCTTATATGATTTTATCTGTAAACGTGTATGTAGCTAAAATTTCTTTCCCAAAAGAAAATCTCAATTATAGTTCTGGTTGCAACACCTTCATTGGAGGTTTCCACAAGCCGCCATTGCTGTTGCTCTATGTTAATATTTTTGATTAAAAAAAAATATATCTGGTTTTTCGTTGATAACCGCTAATATTAACACTGAAAAATATACTAAATGCTGAATAAATGTTCTTTTACAGACCAAAGTTGCAATTAATCGCCATTGTGAAAATCTAAAAAACTAAACAAGCTCCACTTAGCCACAGAGCCATATTTCACCGGCAGTATGTGTTTGATGTGGTATTAGATTTACTATTGTTGTTGGACACGGTATGATCACGGGTCTGTGTTAGAGCTCGACGTAGATTAATTCACGAGATTAATGTTTCATCCGCGTTCAGAGAAATGTCTGTCTTCATTATAGCTCAATTTGAAATGTGACTCTTTACGACTCTCCAGGAACACTTTTGACATAAATTTAGTTTTCAACAGATGTGCTTTATACTGATATAATTAAATAAAATCTCAGAGAAATTTCAGGAACAATTAATTTAATTTAATTTTATTTTTTACGGCTCTACCAACATCTTAAGAAATATTTATATATGCATATAAGTAGTCTTCTATTCACGCTAATTTTCTGGGGTAAAGTTAATAATAATAATAATAATAATAGGGGTCGTACCCTCAGGGTACGGCGGTATTTTGACCAAAAGGCTTAGCGCCTTTCCCTCCGGATCGCTACTTCAAAGTTACCACGGCAGCAACCAATAGGGGGTAACGTCGACTCTACCATCTGGTCAATGAATCCTGCCACCGTTACATGGAGCCAACTATCCCTTGAAATGTATTAAATGGTTCCAGAAAATATAGGAAACCATAGAGCTTCCCACAATGGGTCCTTCTCGGATGGGGACCCACAAACAGTTGGGCGAACCTATAATCCCGCTAGCCGGGCCCGCCACAGGTGGACACCTGAGGAGCAGGCAGACTTGCTTCAGATTTACGAAGCTGCGTCACCCAATCGCAGAGGCTACATGGTCAGAGTTCACTCACAATGGTGTGAAACTTACCCTGAGCTGGATTTCATAACGTAGAAAAATCTGCGCTACGAAGTAGCACGTCTGCGACGCAGGATGAGGCGTTCGAGACGAAAAGAGTTGAGAAGGCTGTCACAAATACTTGCACAGCCATCGACACCTGCAAGCCCACCAACGTCTGGTGGACAAACACCCACTGGCTTTTCACCAGTAAATGCAGGATTCATAATCTCCGGAAAAAATTCTTCGAGAGGATTTTTTGGCCCTTCTCGCGCCTCATTCTGAATGTACCCGGCTTGAACACAATAGGTTCAAAGTTCATGCTGATGACCTCACACGATTAAATGAACTTATTGACGACCAAATTTCTGCTCAGAGTAGTCTCTGGGAAATCGATAAAGCGGGCTTTTCACATACAGTGTGCTATTGATGCTTTACGAAGTATTAAGCCGGTAGATGCGAATACTAAGCCCATATTACACCAACTGCGCATGAAGCATCACACACTGAATTTGTCTACTCTCACTCTGCTGCATAGAAAGCGGTGGACAAATTCAGTGCACTAGCCCTGGCAAGAAAGAAACTGATCAACCAAGTTAGGACCATGGAGGACAATACTATGTTCCTCACTAGCCCATCACGCCTTTTCATGGCCAAACCTGAGGTTTCTGAACCGTTATTATCAGTCGACAGGACAGAGACATTCTGGAGGGAGATTAATGAACACGAGACGATCGTGCAAGACACTCCAGTTTTGGACAGATTTGATGAATTCTGTGCACAACGACTTACAGACCCTTAGGCGTGTCTTCCTGTTACCCCGGAAGAAGTTACACGTTCTATTTCGAAAGCACGCAATTTCGCTGCACCTGGAGTTGACGGTATCGTGGTTTTTTGGTGGAAGTCTTTCACTAGTGTGCACGACCATTTTGCACGAAAGTTTACTTTTATTATCCGTGGGGAAATACCAATACCATCTTGGTTATAAGAGGGGCGTACAGTTTTAATCCCCAAAAAAGTTGATTTACCCATCGCGAAGAATTATACAACCTATCATTTGTCTCAATATGCTGTATAAGATCTTCACCAATGTATTAAACGAGCGGGTTCTGAGCTCCATTTCCTCTGTTTGGTCAGAAATCTACGAACAGAGGGGATCGAAGATGGGCCGGACTGTTAAAAAATAGGTACGAACAAAAAAATTTGATACATCTTTTCCAGAAATAGTGTAGAAAATAGGATTGAACAATATCAGGCAGGATTTTGAGATGAAAATCAACTACGGATCAAAATTTTCCCCGGTACCTTATGAAAACCAGTGGCAAAGAAAGGCCTTCGCTAGACTAGCACGATCATAAAAAAAATAGGTAAATCTTTAAAATACATCAAATTATGTTCTATGCAATTTTTTGTTCAAAGCTTAGTTTACTAGTTATGATTTTTTTTATTTTAAAGTTTAATAACTTCCACTTCCACTTCAGATCTTCATAAAAAACAATTGGACTTTTCCCAATTAATAGGAAAAATTTTTGGTACCAGAACGAACTCCCTAAGTTGAACCGTTCTTGAGTTATCGTGTATACACACACACAGACACGCACACACAGACACACACATGCACACAGACACACAACATACTGACGGCACTTCGAAAATAGAATTTTTGGATTCCCTGGATATTTAAATGTGGTCATCAAACCTCGACATCAAAAATGTTCGCGATTACAATATTTGCCCCTTATATATTAAAGTCGGGTAAGTAAAAATCATATGAGAAAAAAATATATAAAAATGAATAAAAACACATGACATTGTAAAACGTTGCTCGGTATGCCATGCATTGATCCAATTCAACGTCCCATAAAAACTAGGGATCTTGATAATAAAGACTGTAATAAGTAGATCTTACCAGATTAAAATTATTCCAAGTAAGACAATTATTGAATTGTATCAACCAAACATATCCCTAGTAACATCGATATTATCAGGGGATACATATTCACCTACACTTTTCAACATGATAATAGCAGATATCATGAGATAAATCCGATAGGACCTGGCCATTATCTCTTCAAGAAGAGTGGTTAGTTGTGGGCTACGCAGATGATCGTACATATATAATTAGCAAGTGTGTGTTTGTGATCTGGGTAACATTGTAACGTAATTTTTTCCTAAGTTTGTCGTGATTGGCTAACTGGGAATACCCTGTCTCTTGATTGACAGGTATTTGAAGATTTGTTTTCTAAGAATTTACGAATATAATTACATATAGAAATATGCAGGATTTCGTAGGCATAAACAAGAAACTCTAAATACTCCTATATCCTTTGACTGATATCAACAATATTTTGCAGATTATTCTCTAAGAAACTGCGAATAAAATAACATATAGAAATGTGTAGGGTTTCGTAGGCATAAACAAGAAACTCTAGGAACTCCTATATCCTATATAGATATGAAAAATATTTTGTAGATTTATTTTCTAAAAATCTGCGGATAAAATAACATATAGAAATGTGTAAGATTTCTTAGGCATAAATGAGAAACTCTAGACACTCCTATATCTTTTGACTGATATCAACAATATTTTTCAGATTTATTATCTAAGAATATATGACTATAATTACATACAGAACTGTCTAGGGTTTCGTAGGCATAAACAAGAAACTCTAGACACTCCTATATCCTATGATCGATATGAAAAATATTTTGTAGATTTATTTTCTAAGAATCTGCGGATAAAATAACATATAGAAAGGTCTAGAGTTTTGTAGGCATACACAAGAAACTCTAGACACTGCTATATCCTTTGAGCGATATGAACAATATTTTGCAGATTTATTTTCTAAGAATCTGACATATATAATTAGCAAGTGTCTGTATGTACTGTCGATAACATTGTGATGTTAATTTTTCCTAAGGTTCTCGTGAATGGCAGACAATTCAATATCCTTTGACCGATATGAACAATATTTTGCAGATTTATTCTCTAAGAATCTGTGGACAACACAACATACAGAAATATCTAGGGTTTCGTAGACATAAATAAGAAACTCTAGACACTCCTATATTCTTTGATCGATATGAAAAATATTTTGCAGCTTTATGCTCGAAGAATCTGCGGATAAAACAACGCACAGAAATGTCTAGAGTTTCATAGGTATAAACAAAAATTTCTAGACACTTCTATATCCTTTGATAGATATGAAAAATATTTTGCAGATTTATTATTTAAAAATCTGCGGATAAAATAACATAGAAATGTCCAGGGTTTCGTGGGCATAAACAAGAAACCCTAGGATACTCCTATATCCTTTGACCAATATGAACAGTATTTTGCAGCTATTCTCTAAGTATCTACAAATATACTTACATACTGAAATGTCTAGGGTTTCGTAGGCATTAACAAGAAACTCTAGTCAATCCTTTCACCAATATGAACAATTTTATGCAGATTTATTTTCTAAGAATCTACGAATTTAATTGCATATATAAATGTCTAGGGTTTCGTAGGCATAAACAAGAGACTCCTTTATCCTTTAACCGATATGAACAATATTTTGCAGATTTATTCTCTATGAAGTTACGAATACAATTATATACAGAAATTTCTAGGGTTCCGTAGGCATAAAAAAGAAACTTTAGACACTGTTATATCCTTTGACCGATATGAACAATATTTTGCAGATTTATTCTTTAAGAATCTACCAATATAATTGCATACAGAAATGTCTAGGATTTCTAGGACCAAAGACTGTCCGTGTATATGTACGCCAAATATCAGCTCTCTAGATTCAGCCTTTTGGCCACAATTTCTATCGTACTGACAGCCAGCAGGTATACAGGCAGACTGATGGACACATGATATCACGATGTAAGGAATGTTTTTGTTACAGATGCATAATCTTAAAAAGATTGTTTCAGTTCTTGAAATAACAGGTACGAATAAATCTTTACTGCTGTTTTAAAATTCCGTAAACATTGTAAAGAAAAAACTTGTTCAATAATGCTTTTGTTCGTGAAATTAACATAAAATATGCTTGTTTATTTGATTTACAAACTGTACTAAAATATTTTACTAAAATTTACTTCCTCAAAGCTACTGACCGAAAAAGTATATTTTTAAATCTATAGTTTTTATAAAATATTTGATGATTTCAAAAACTGACACATCATTTTCCACATAAATGCTCAAATGAAGATGTTAAACGGTAGTTTCACTAAACCAAAATAAAGCTAGGAACAATCAACTTCATAGATGACTGAACTTTGGACATAATTTATTATTATCGTTTTATTATAAGCATACAGGAATTTCGTAAACAATACTTTTCGGTATATTTAAGATAAAATTTCCATATGACCGTGGGTAGGGTTTCTGATTTATCAACATTTTTCATTTCTCGAAAAACGAGAAATCATATATTTTAAAAGAAAGCAAATTTAAATCGTAACTACATATATACGAGGTGTGTAAATTAAGTAACTGGACTGATTTTTTAATTTTTTTTTATTTAATAAGAATTACAATTTAATATTGTCTCCCTCAAAATAACTTTCTTGGAAAGCCACACAGCGCTGGAGACGGTTCTTCCAATCTTCATAGCAGTGCTGGAACTCGGATACTGGAATAGCTTTCAGCTGGTTGGTTACGGACATTAGAATGTTTTCGAGTGTCTCAAATAACGTCCCTTGAGGTGATTTTTCAATCCTGGAAAGAGTAAAAAGTCACAAGGACTCAAGTCAGGCGAATAAGGCGGCTGAGGAGCCACAGTAATGTTTTTACTGGCAAAAACTCGTTTATTGAAATTGCCGTATGACAAGGCGATTGACAAGTTTTTTCTCATCCCCAATTCATTGGTCAAAATCTGATGAACGGATGACGAAGGAAAAGAATTGATTGAAGAGGCCGGTTATAAATTGCCAGTGTGAGTCAAATTCAGCTCTTCCCCGATCATTCTGACTGTCAACCGAAGATCTGAACACACAAGATCCCGGAATGTGTCGACATTTTCATCGGTTCTTGAAGATAAAGGCCTTCCACTGCGTGAATCATCTTCAATCAATTCTTTTCCTTCTAAAAATGCCTTAAGCCACCAAAAAACCTGGGTCCTTAACAAAACACTGTCTCCGTAGGCCTGCTGAAGTTTTGCAAAAGTTTCCGTTGTACTGTGCCCAAGTCTTAAAGCAAAATCTGATAGCACACCTTTGCTCTTAATGAATGTCACTCATTTTTAGAACGCACTAGAAAAAACTGTTTCACGAAAAAAATTGCTACGAACAAGAAAATTACTCTAGCGAGCTCAAACTCGTACTGAATGCGTATCACATGGTCACCTGCCACCCCTCCAAATTCCACGTCCCAAATGTTGCCAGATCAAACGCTATGTTGCCAGCCCGGTTACTTAAATTACACACTTCGTATTTACGTCTAAATTACATAATGCGGTGGCCCATTTTAAATACGATTTAAAAGTCACGGTTGGCTAAATTGAATTTTAATATTTCATTGTACTTCATGTTACTTACTTTGAAAGGCCTTCCACATAGTTTATTTCTAAACCTCGCGTGCGGATCGAGCTTGAAAACCTCTTAAAGGTTGGCCAGTTGGTAGCTATGATTTTTTATGGCCTTGGAATAAAGGTGTGTTAAATTGAAATCTCCATTTTACTTAAACTACGTTTAATGATAGATAAAAGTTAAATTTAAGATTCATGATTACACCAAACTTACAATTAAAGACGGCTCCAACTAATGTCATGAGAGACACAAATCCAAAACCTCACCAACAACTTAACATCTCACAAAAGAGCCATTTAAACACCTCACATAGTCACTGGTTTTAAGAACATTTTTGAGGTTCGGTTAGCACTAATAAAATGTTCGCAGTAAATTCTAGACTAAATTTAGTCATAACCACTACCACGATATATGGTTTCTCAACTAAAAGCTTGAAAGGTTCGTCCAACTACTTTGTCCAAAAACCAAGTTTTGTTTCTTATAAGATTTACCCAGCCCTTTTCTTAAAATTTCTAACAATTTGAACTCAGAAGTCCTATTTTATTCGTTATAAAAATAATCATCTCCAAATACTTGAAATAAACGGTGACAATATTTTAAACATATATTATATACGATCGTAAATTGTACCTCTGTCTTCAAACTTTAAACTAAATAAACAATCACTGATAACTCAACTAATAATAATAATTCTTTATTTCCCCTAGGCCTTGCGGCGTTTAGGGTTTTAGCTGTTACATGGAAATAGAAATGATCATAATAATACAATACAATACATTATAATTTGCGTATATTCAATAATTTTATATGAATTTTTTTATTCTTCATTCGTCGTTCGGTGTCCCTCTCTTTCTTCCTATTCTCTTTTCGGCTTCCGTCTCCGGTCTCCTTCTTTCTTGACTCCAGTTCTTTTGCCCCCCTTTCGTCTCTTTTTCGCTTCTCTTCCTTCCTGTTCTCAGTTCTGCCTTACCTCTCCGAATTCCTTCCTTCTTTCCTCGAATACTCTCGCCCATCTTTGTGCCTTTCCTTTGTCACTCAACAGCTCCTTTATCTCTAACTCTCATTTTGTTTTGCCTAATATCTGTTGCTCCGTTCTTCATTTCCACACTTTAATCTGGCAATCCTCCTAACTCTGCCTCCTGCCTATCCTCTCCTCCCTTTCAAGTATTTAGGTATTCCTACCGTCCTTATCTCTCTATACCGTTTCACATTCCTTGAATTGTCTATTCTTACAGTTCTTTCCTACTCCTGTACCTCCTTGTCTATCCTCCTCAATTCTTCTACTACGTATCTTCCTCCGTTTCTCTTTCGCTCAGCTTCCTTTGTGTCCATCCCACATCTCCAATAGTACTATTTTCTTGTGTCTCCCCATTCCGAGAGTTCACCCTTTTGTTCTTCATTAATTCTTTCTTCCCAGCATTCTCTTAATAACTCAGCTAACCTCTGAGGGTGTTTATTTTAAAATAAATTAGTTTTTATATTAAAATGATTTAAATATAAAACTTCGTGCTGGAGATGGTGTTACGAAAAGCCCAAGATACCAATTACGGTGATCTAGAGCAGTGTTCTTCAACCTTTTGCCCCCGCGGAACGGTGAAAGTAGGATAAATATTTCGCGGACCGGCTGAAAGCTAAAACACAAATAAAAATCAATATATATAGTATTTTATTATTATATTGGTATATGTTATGTAGTTATATAATTAAAATTTTTAGTGCGACATCTGCTGCTGCTTCTTAGTTAGAAAATTTGATATACATGGCTGAAACGTTGTTTCTGAGAGATGAAGCGCTGCGTTAGCATCCATTCGATTTATCTGTTTGGTTTTTATAATTAACATGGCTAAAAAAATCTTTTCATACAAATAAGAAGTCGAAAAAAATGACTAATAATTTGATATCTTTGTAACTCAAAGATGGATATTCTTTTTCTAACGATTTCCAAAATTCAATGACAATGATCAGCTTTTCTTTTTCACGAGGATCAAGTACACATGGCTTTATATCTTTCAAGAATGGATTATTAATCCAGAGGTTACCTTTACGAGGATCCTCATTTTCAGGGAAATAATATTAAAATTTTCAGCTAATGTTCTTAAATGTTGACTTATTGTTGAATATGTCTTTCTGTTGGACAACAGCAGCAATCAAATTTTTTTCCAAAAATGGAAATATTTCTCTTATAAGCGACTATTCCAAAGAGCTAGCTTCTTCAGAAGTAGCCGGAAGAGTCGTTGTATTGGGGCTAGAAAATATTAAATAAATCATGGTTCTGACAAAAGTTAGCTTCTGCGTCGACTTAAAAAATACACTATATACTCGTAAATAGAAGTGCGCATCTACATGATTCGGTCGAAATATTTCGCGGACCAGCAAGAATTTTCTGCGGACCACGGGTTGAAAAACACTGATCTAGAGCATTGAGCTGTAGTAAATCTTGTGGTACCCATTGGGGGATGTTATTGTGAATGAAATCTTTATATGATTGTTTAAAAGAATGTCACTCGACAATCAGGGCAACTTTACTGTGTACTTACGAATTGAAAAACAGAAATAGACATACAGGATGACAACTTTTACTTCGGAACATAGGAGAATAATATTGAAATCTACATTTTTGCTGCTGCTGCTCCTCATATTACCGTAATCAAGTACCGTAATTTTGTCAGTCGAAAGACAATTTTTACGCGCTTCTAATGATACCGTAAACTTTTGCAATCGATTTTGATATTTTCAGTATATTTATTTTACTACGAAACGTGGGAAAATTCATAATAAATTTGTTTTTTAATAATCACACATAGCCATGAATTTGGCAGGTAAAACAAAATAATATGGTTTTATTTGTGATTCAGATCAGGGGGGTGAAACTCTAATGGCAAAACGAAAACCATATTACGTTCCATAACCCAGCACGAATAGCGCCCCAGTCGCTATAGCTACGCGCATGACAGGATGTTGCCTGTAACGGCTTCTGTTATTAGCGTCAAAATCTGTAATTAGTGTCAAAATCGTCTTCTGTAATTTTGTAATTTCATTGTTTAATTCGGAAAATGGGTGTAAAGTGCTTTGTTTTGTGGTGTGATAGTAGTGAACCTACAAGATATCGCTTTCCAAACCCGAAGACACGTGTGGCTCCAGAATTGTATAAAACGTGGATGAGGAACATTGGAAATCCAAAATTGGATAGATTGTCCATAAATATTAAGTATTAGTAAATATTATGTTATATATACTAATGTCTACTTAATAAATAATTATTTTTGATTGTTATTGTTTTTCTGTTTCTGTATAATTCCTAACTGCTTGTTCTTAATTGTAAACATAATTAAATGTTATTATTATGTATATATTATCATAACAATTGTTTCATTTAATAATAACATTTAATTATGCTTACAACTATATCCACTGAAGCATTTGAAATACCCGCGAAAACCCAACCCTTTCCTCCCCTACCAATTTTAGTTCCATAACCCAAAAACTACAGCGCTAATACCCTTTTCACACTAGATCTTTAAGACGATTGAACTTAAACTTCATCGATGTTTAATATCGGTTTGCTTTCACACTTGATGTTTAATTTGAAGAAGAAATCTCCATGTAAAGCTAGTATGTATTGCCAACATAATTTCATATCGTTTGAATTTATTCTGTCATTATTTTGTATATCGAGGTTAGGAGAAGTTTATTTTTTATATTTATTTAAATAATAACGCAAATAATCTTCTCATAACCTCGATATATAAAATGATAACAGCTGAACATAGATAAAAGAAGAGAAGCACAAATTCAAGGAGTATTTTTTTATAATGGGAATTAAGTTGGCAATGCGGGCGAAGTTTAAGACGCAGATCTCTGTCTTAAATATCGGTCGTGTTTAGACGAGGCCGTACGGTTTCACATTAGCGTTTAAAGATCCATTCACTTAAACATCCGATCTTAAAGATCTAGTGTGAAAAGGGTATAATTTGGTTTCAAAAAATATAACGGCAGTTTCGCAACTATTTCCTTCTTTATCTATGACTCAGATTTAATCACGAAAATAATGTATTCCTTTGAAGAATGAGTGTCTATTGTAAAAACATGTTTTTACAATCATTACCCGTCCAGGTACCTAAACTAATATTTTTAAAATCACAATTTTCTATAAAATGTTTACTACTAAGCCTTTACATACATATAATCTTATTACCAGCACTTTATTCTTTCATGTTTATTGTTTGAACACGTTGCAACAATTTTCAATTTTCCCATTTACATTCGGAAACTCACAAGTGTATCAATAAATTTTATTCGAAGTTCATGTTAAACTTTTTCTGTTGAAGTCAGCAAGATATATTTCACTATTGAGTAATGTCATCATAAAATTATATAACCCTGTCAAATATTTGTCATTGCAGAATTTATTGTGATATTTCATATATGCTACATTCAAATAAAAGCAAACATTTAAAAATAAAAATCAAAAATAATTTGAAATATATTCTGTTCAATCTACTATATTTAGGGATGTTCCGATACTACTGATACGATACCAGTATCGATATTTTTCATTGGATATCGCGATTTTAGTATCGATATTAATACAATACAATACAATACACTTTTAGGATAAGATTTACAATATCCCACTTCAAACTCTATACAGATGGCAGCACATAACTACTATACTAAATAATTCAAAAATTATCAGTGGCTCTAAAACAATGGTTTCTGGAAGCGAGCTACCCATCTTCTAGTTTAATGACAAAACACTATCTTAGGTTAGGTTAGGTTAGTAAGTGTTTGGTTAGAAGAAGCCGAGCGAAACGAGCTACCCATCTTCTAGTTTAATGACATAAATAAAAGTTCTGCACAGTCCCACCTGTTTACAATCTCTGTATATTGAACAAATTACGTGTGTGTGACGCATGCACAGTGTGCAGTGGGATGTTGTAAATCTACACCCACTTTTATTTTCAAATACTGATACATTTATGATACATTTTACTTATAACATACGAATTTAAATACAAATATTAACTAAAAGAAAGGTAAGCAGAAACTGCATTAAAGTGTCACGGAAGATACACGGCATCTTGTGGTGACACGATATTGTTACTATATTATAATACTAAATTCGGTCAATAGATCATTATTTACTAAAAATATAAAAAATTAATAAATGGTGAAAAGTGAACGCCCTTTAATTTATAAAATTATTGAACTCTGAGTAAGGCATCTCCATTAACCATATTTTGAAATGTTTAATAAATTTATTTTTGATTGGATGTAAGAGGTAAGATTTTAAATTGACAGAAATTTTTTTACCATAGGTACTTAAACTATTTTCTTTACTTCTTGTGTTATAGTTATGGGTAGGAAAAATTAGTTGTTTAATAAGATATATATTTATTTTGTACAAGTAGTGACCTAAGGAAAGAAAATATAATTTGAATACATCAAATACTTTCGCTTCTTTAAATAGTTGTCCTGTGGAAAATCTGAATGGTTTATTAAATATAATTTTGAGGATAAGTTTTTGAGTAGATTTAAGTTTTACAGTAACCGATTTGGCAGCACCACCCCAAGCTAAAATACCATACTTCAATAGCGATTAAGTTAGACCGAAGTAGATAATTTTAAGCGCGTTTAGTTTTAAACAATATTTAAGATTTTTAAACAAATAGATTAATTTTCTCAATTTATTATTTAAACAGTCCACTTGCAATTTCCAAGTCATGGTACTATCAAATATAATACCTAAATATTTAATAAAATTATTAATGCAAATTTTGTCACTGCAGTTGCAGCCGTTTAAAGTACAGTTTGTTGAATGTAAACTAAGAAACTTATCCGTCGGTAATTTATCTTTACGGCAAACGAAAGGCACTATAATGGTTTTATTTATATTTAAGAATAATAAGGTCGCATTTAACCACGCTTGTATTAATTTAAAGCTTTTAGTTATATTACGAAATATATCATCCCAGGTATCACCTTCAACATAATATACTGTATCATCGGCAAAATAAATTAAATTACCATCTACTTCTAGTGATAGTAGATCGTTGATATACAGTATAAACAGAAGGGGCCCGACTACTGTGCCCTGCGGTATACCTCATGTCACAACTTCCGGATCACTCAGAGTGTCGTCTATGAAAGTATACCGTATCCTATTATACAAATAACTATTTAAAAATTTGAGAAAAATGCCTCTGAAACCGTAAGATTCAAGCTTGTCTAGTAATCTCAAGTGGTAAATCGTATCGAATGCTTTGGCAAGATCTAAGAAAATAGCCGCACAAAGCTTAGATTTATCTAGGTTTCGATATATAGCTGAAATTAATGTGGTAATAGCATTTTCAGTAGACATATTTTCTCGAAATCCAAAATGATTTTTAGATAATATGCTATGTTTTTCTATAAATGTATACAAGGTGTTTTAAGGTCCAGCTTTATGTAGTATTTTAATAATTGCTACCTTCATTTTATTAGGAAAATATCGTTCTGAGACGCATCTGTCAAAAAATGTAGCTAATGGTTCACTAATAGCGTGTTTGATATTTAAAAGTAATTTACTGGAAATACCATCAAGTCCTACCGAGCTACTATTTTTCAACGCGTCTATAGCAATTTCAACATCGTTGGAACGTATGGGGCCGCATAAAATGAATCAAAGACCATTTTAATTCTTGTTTCATTGATATTAGTAGCATTTAAATTGGCTGCCATTCTTGCTGCAATATTTACAAAGTAATTATTGAAATTATTTGCTATTCCTCGTTTTTCTGTAATAATCTCATTATTTGATTCGATAACTTTGTTAATTTCTTGTTTTTTTTTTTATTATTTATATTCAGATTTACGGCTTCCATAGAACATTGTTTTCGAACATTAGTTAGCAGGACATAGTGCCTTAGTATCAAATCCAGCCTCTTGTAAATTATCTTTAAAAAAATCAGACTTGGCTTTTATAATTATTATATTTAATTTATTTCTGAATTTATTATAATTATTTTTTAATGTCAGGTTATCAGGGTCAATTTTAAACTGTTTGTATAGTTTGAGAGACTCAATAATTCCAGATGTTATCCAGCCTTTTTTTTTATTTTACCAGTATTTTTGCAAAAAGTACAGTTTTTAACATTTTTATTTGTTAAATTAGCGAAACTATCTGATACTGTGTCCAAATTACTTTCCTCTTTAATGAAACAGAAGGGAAGTCAATTAATTTATTATAGTCTACCATTTTAATAACACTTCTTTGGGGATTTTTATTTAGTTGATTGTTGTTAGTGTATTTTTAGATTTTATTTTTAAAATAAATTTCTATAAAAATCTATACAGGAACGAGAGTCTCCTACAACTCTGGTATAATCGTTTATGCAAGATCTGAAGCCAAATTCTGTATATAAGTTGATATAGTCATTACTGTCGTTTTTGTTAGATAATATGTCAATATTTATGTTACCACAAAAAATTTCATAATAAGTTTTACAATAAGTGTTAAAAGATGTTCTTGAACAATATAAGAATTCATGTATATTAATGGATGGAGGATTATAAATAGCAGTTATTGCGATTTTTTCGGTATTTGTTATAATTATTGTTCTAATAAATTTATATGGACCTAACATAATCTTCCGGCACTTTACTTATATCAGTACATTTGATCCAGTATCGTATCGAATGTTTTTTTTTGTTTTTTTAACTCTATCGTAGAATTTATATTTATACACACATAAATATGTGATTAAATTTGTTTTAATAAGAAACACTTCTAAAAATTGTAATCTGGTGAAAAGTAGTAGCTCTAGGAACGCAGGCGCAATGGCGCAGGACATAGTACGCGAATAAACATGCGTTGAAGTCTTCCGTAACTTATATAAAATTGCTCTTTTCTGTAATAGCGACGTCAGTTTCTTCAGAGCGCTTATTTTCGAAATCAGGAGCCATTGTATGGAGAGACAGAAATAGGCTTCTGGGCAAAAGTCTTACTAAACTGCTTTTTCTCGGTGCTTGCAGTGAAAGAAGAGTGGAGTGTTTAATTATATTTTAAATAATCACTCAGACCTATAGGCGCCATTGCCTTACCAATTTTTACCATTTTTTAATACCAACCTGGTGCAAACTACTGAAATCAAAATTTCCTTTTAGTTTGTTTTTACAAAAGTGAACAGTATATATAGGCTATTCCAAACGTTGAGGCGGAACTAGATTTTGAAATCTAGTAATTTTTATCTATTAATTCGGACTTTTGGTCATTTTGTTTAAGCTTTTAAAACCATACTTAAATTCTAGATTAAATTGATTGTCATTATAAAATGCCATTTTCAATGCATTTTAATTTGTTGTCATTCTTAATAAAAATTTCCCATTTATTTATTTGTTTTGTCTTCAAAATATGTAAAAAAGTATTAAAATTTTTAATAAATGTCATTCGTTTCCATGGTTTCACTCACAGAACAGTTTCACTGTTGAAATTTAATATTTTCACATACCAACCTGAAAAATTAAATAGTTAGTTAGTTAGTTAGTTAAAATTTTTGGCGCACAGCAACAAAGGCTATTTGCGCCTAACGCAGCCCATTTAAATGACTAGACCAAATATTAAAAACAATATATTCGACAATAAATAAATAGATAAAATCATTAAAAAATACGCATACTCAATAAAAGAAATCTTGCACTGACAAACACAAATGAAAAATGAAATAACCCAAGCAAGATCCGTTCTCGTGACTTGTGACAACCTAAAATAACAAAATTCCCATTTAATTCTGTCTATTCGTTTAGAATAGCTTTTATACTTTAATCTATTTATTATTGTAAAACAATTAAATTGTTATTATAAATGTAAAATGTTTTTTTACGTTCTATAGAAAATATATTCATTTTTCCTTTCGATACTTGAAAATATCGATATTTTGTTTCGAAACGATACCGGTAACGATACTTTTTATTAGATATTATCGATACCCAAATATTGATACTTGCTCAGTATCGCATATCCCTAACTACATTCAACTATACAATGCTCTGCTCATGCGATTTTAATAGCTCTAATCTATAATCCGTTCAACCCATAGAATGCAGTTCAGGGCAAATGAGAAAGATTTCTTTCATACTCTCTAATGGGTTTTCCTGATAACGCTATCCATTCCTTTCTTGGGAGTGTTGACGGCGGTAAAATGCGTTGCTCTGTGAAGACGTAGTGTTCTACAAATAGTTATTCATTTTTGTTCAGTGTTACCTTCTTTTTGTACAGAGATTCATTTCATTTCAATGAACTAACAACAAAAGAACATACAATTCTGCATAATATGTTGGGTTCGTTGACATATTTGACATGTTTACAACATTTGGCAACATTTTCTGCAGAATGTGCAAGGAAGAAGAGAAAACCTTAGAGCATTTAGCTAAGAGTTGCAAGGAGATGGAAGACTGGGAAGAGGAGATAAAGGAACTGATGAGTGAGGAAGGCAAGGGAAAAATATGGGCTAGAGAACTGGAAGCAAGAAGGAAGAAAATCGAAGAGGAAAACCGGAATGAGAATAGGTAGAAAGAGAGGCACACTGGAGGAAGAAGATATACATGAGATAAAAAATATTGTAAATTATGTATTGTATTGTAAGTTATTTTATTTTTATTTTTCTATTTGTAATGGTTAATAACCTGAACGTCGCAAGGCCTAGGGAATAAAGAATATACATGAGTTCAAAAATTAACTACATAAGGGTTGGCTATGGATTTTTTTTTTTTTAATTTCACAGGTACAGAGAAATATTCATAATAAACTAAAGAAGCTGTTTGAAATGGCCACCGTTTTCCTGTAGACACAAATTTACTCGTCTCTTTATACTATTAAAAGCTTTTATAAGAATTTGAGGAGTTATATTGGCACACTGTTCAGTAGTTCTGTTGCAGTTCCTCGATTTGTTAACAGGGGTCTTTTTTACATTATTTTTTCTACTCACCTATCAGAAAGCTATCGTTTTCTGTTGCCATAGCAAAGTGGAAAATTGGTGTTTGCTGACGAGTGTTTGTATCCAAAGCAACCCAATCGAAAAATGCTTTCCGCTCTAGCGCAGAAAGTATTTTCCGATTGATCAATATAAATTAAATAATACTACACATTTAATTTTATTTTTTGTAATGAATTGTTATTTGACAATTATTTAAAGTATTAAAATTAATTCCTACTTCGAACAAAGAGTTGGCTGTTACATAATATACTATTATATATATTATTACCCTTCTCTTGCCTTTTACGGCAAGAGTTCTAACACTATTTTCTTTGCCGCTTCCTCTATCTCCTCGTCAGCCTCACTGCCTACTTCATCTTCATACATTATTATTTAACAAACGTACAAATACCAATGTATTTTTAAATAATTATTTTGACATTCGTTTAATTGTTGAACATCGTAGCAACGACAAGCCACCTATTATGTATATAAATCTAACATACATAATGATTTCTATTTCTTATTTTTTGAATTTTTGAAAATACGTGTTCCTAGAAAAAATAGTATGTGTGACACGCGCAGAAAGTACATTTGCCGATTTCGAAAAATTGCCGCGCGAGCGCAGTGAGTATATATAATATCAAATGTATACTTTCTGCGCTTGTTACACAATATACTATTTTAGATAAGGGAATATCTAAGGGAAAGTAAGGGGAAGTTTAAGGGAAAGTAATCTAAAATAGTCAAGTCTGGTGATCTAGGTGGAAATTCTGGATTTGAACTTTAACTAATTATTCGATTATCAAAAAATTCACGAAGGCAATTGATGGTCTTGAGCGGTGTGAGCAGTTGCGCCGTCTGGTTGGAAGTAGCCTTGCTGGAGCTCATCCTCATAAAGCTGATTAATAGAATCACGTACAATATTCCGGTATCTCTAAGCAGTAAATTACGTGGAAAAATATGGGTCCGATAATACCGCTTCGAGACACAGCAATCCAAACACCAACTTTTACGGGCGAAGGGGAGTTTCGCAAAAAGTATGAGGATTTTGAGCACTTCATAACGTCATCTTTTGTGAAATTATATACCCCAAAAGGGTGAACCAGGCCTCGTCAGAAAAAAACGTAAATTTAACAAATCATAATTATTAATTAAATTTTGTTGGAACCAGTGGCAATGCACAATTCGCCTGTTGTGTAAAGCAAGAATTTTGTATGAGAAGAGTTTTAAATCTTTTTTGACAATAGTATCTTGCAAAAGTTACGCAGTGATGTAGTGGGTTGCTCGTCCATCGTTTACGAATATCATCAACTGTATTTTGAGTACGAACTCTTGGCCTTTCAGTTCTATTTATATAAGTAATTCTCCCTGTATCTCGGAATAAATCAACATCTTCTAAGTGCGCTGTAAAAATCTCCTTCAAGGAAAGCAATATCTGGAAAATGTAGCCGAAATTACTCTAACATGACACCGCACTGTAAATCCCTTCACCGTTCTTTCGATCACCATTTTCAAAATATGATTCAATTATAAATTTTATGTGTTTTATTATAAACCCCTATTATAATTGTAGCTTAATTGAATTTTCAATATAAACATATGACAATAACAACAGTGATGACAGTTAATTAATTCTAAAGTTTGCTGTTGACTTTACATTTATTTTACATAGCCAACTCTTATGTAATTTCTTTTTGAACTCATGGTATATATATATATATATATATATATATATATATATATATATGGGAATTGTTGACGAGTCAATTGTTAATGATCTAAATTTTCTTTTTAAATGGTCAGTATTGTGTCAGGAAAAATAAAAATACGGTTACATTTGGTACGTTTTGCGTATATTAAGTTTACGCATCTTCAGCCTAAAATAATTGATGAAATCTGGCGTGCACATAGAAAATTAATCTGGTGGCGCTTATTAAATAATACAAATATATTGTTTTTTTTTTTTACGGAGAGGAGATGGCTCATATATATTTTAATTTTGATTGTAATTTAATTTTTATTAATTAAAAAGGTGATTTTTTATTTTCATTTTTTTAGTTATTAAATAAGTATATGATTCTTCCGATCCTGGGGGGTGGTCCGGACCCGAGGACCACCCCCTTGTCTGCGCGCCTGGATGAAATTACACATTGTACAAAAATATAATAAACTAGCTGAGTACCCGTGCTTCGCTACGGTTTATTGACGGTTTGCCATCATCGTGCAATTATTGTAAGTCATGATTCTTTATAGATCACATTGCTGACTCTCTCCTCAGGTGTAGATTCACCCCGTTAGAGGTTCATTTGTGTAAAATTCGTAGTATGTTTCTAAACATGTGCACGGGTAAGTTTTAAGTTATAAAATGAATGTTATAACTTAATAAACACAGGAAATACGACGGGTTGTATAATTCATCCTGATTATAGATTTACCCCTTTAGGGGTTGATTAGGAAAGAATCCAGAAATAAAATTTTCGACATTTGTATGGTTAATCTTTATAAGCAAAAGCCAAGTCGATGTCTTATTGGGTCAATCGATATTAAGGAATTCTTGATATCACATTTCAGCCCTTAGGGGTTGAATTTCGAAAAATACCGTCTTAGTGGGAACTTACGTCATACAGGGAATATACTTTACGAATTTCATGTATCTTGTCCAGAGGACGTTCTATCGAGTAAAAAATACCCATTTACCCCTTTAGGGGTGAAATTTTTAAAAACTGTCAAAATCATTTCGAGATATTTTAAAAAGACACCGATATGCCAAAAAAGGATAAACACAGGAAATACGAAGGGTTGTATAATTCACCCCGACTGTAGACCCCTATAGGGGTTGATTCGGCCAACATCCTGAAATAAGTTTTTCGTATAGGTAATCTTTGTAAGCAAAATCCAAGACGATATCTTATTGGTCCTAAGAGGTATTGAGGAATCTTTGAAATCACATTTCACCCCTTTTCACTTCTTAGGGGTGGAATTTCGAAAAATCCCGTCTTAGTGGGTGCTTACGTCATGGAGGGAATATACTTCACGAATTTTATTTATCTATGTCCAAGGGATGTTCAATCGAATACAAAATTCCCATTTACCCCTTAAGGGTGAAATTTTAAAAACTGTCAATACCATTTCAAGATATTTTGAAGACACCTATATGCCAAAAGGAATTTTATAACTCAACAAAGACAGGGAATATGATGGGTTGTATAATTAAACCTGTTCGGAAATTCACCACTTTAGGGGTGGGTTAGAACAAAATCCTGAAATAAGTCTTTCAATATTTATATGGGTAATCTTTGTAAGAAAAACCAAGACGATATCTTATTGGTCTGTAGAGATATTTAAGAATCCTTGAAATTATATTTCACCCTTTAGGGGTTGAATTTCGAAAAATCCCGTCTTAGTGTATGCTTACCTCATGGAGGGAATATACTTTGCGAACATCATGTATCTATGTCCAAAGGATGTTCTATCAAATAAAAAATATCCTTTTACCTCTTTAAGGGTGAAATTTTGAAAAACTGTCAAAACCATCGAGATATTTTAAAAATACATCTATATGCCAAATAGGAATTTAATAACTCAACAAACACAGGAAATACGTCGGGTTCTATAATTCTCCCTGATTGTAGATTCACCCTTTTAGGGGATGAATAGGACAAAATCCTGAAATAATTTTTTCAACATTTATATGGATAATATTTAGAAGCAAATATGAAGGCGATATATTATTGGACCTGTGAGATATTGAGGAATCCGTGAAAACACATTTTACCCCATTTCACCCCTTAGGGGTTGAATTTCCAAAAATCATTTCTTAGGGGGTTGTTAAGTCATAAAAAGGATATACTCCCCGAATTTTATGTTTCTCTGTCTAGACGACATTCTATCGAATATAAAATACCAAATTACCCGTTTAGGGGTGAAATTAAAAAAAAAATGTCAATACACTTAAATATTTTAAAAAGACACCTATATGCCTAAAAGAAATGTTATAACACAAGAAACACAGAAGATGCGAAGGGTTCCATAATTCACCCTAATTGTAGATTCACCCCTTTAGGGGTTGATTAGTACAAAATCATGAAAAATAAGTTTTTCAACATTTATGTGGGTAGTCTTTGTAAGCAAAAGCAAGGCGATATATTCTTGACCTAAAAAATACTGAGGAATCCGTGAAAACACATTTCACCCCTTTTAACCCCTGAGAGGCCGAATTACAAAAAATTATTTCTTAGGGGGTTCTTAAGTCATAAAAGGAATATACTCCCCGAATTTTATGTTTCTTTATCTAGACGAAATTCTATCGAATAAAAAATACCAATTTACCCCTTTAGGGATGAAATTTAAAAAAACGGTCAAAACACTTTCTAAATTTTCTAAAAAGATACCTATATGCTAAAAAGGAATGTTATAACACAAAAAACACAGAAGATGCGAAGGGTTCTATAATTCACCCTGATTGTAGATTCACCCCTTTAGGGGTCAATTAGAACAAAATCCTGAAATAAGTTTTTTAATATTTACATGAGTAATCTTTGTAAGCAAAAACCAAGTCGATATCTTATTGGACCTAAGAGATATTAAGGAAACCGTGAAGCCATATTTTACCCCTTTTAACCCCCTTTTCACCCACTTAGAGGATGAGTTTCGAAAAATCCGTTCTTAGTGGGTGCTTACGTCATGGAGGGAATATACTCGCCGAATTTTATGATTCTAGGTTCAGTGGTTTGGGCTGGGCGTTGATTATGAGTAGGTAGCTTAGTTACGATTTTATATATATAGATGAGAGATATATAGTTCACGAGAAAATGTTAAACAATACTAATGTAAGTTGTATTATAAAATGTATATACAGGTGCTCAGCTACACCTGTGTTTCGCTACGGTATATTGACGATCTCATTAGTGTAAAATCCTCAGATTGTTTTTAAACATGTGTATGGGTAACCTGTGGAAGCAAAAACCTAGTCGATATCTCATTTGTCTTAAAAGATATTGAAGAATCCGTGAAAAAACATTTTACTTTTTTTCACCACATAGAGGTCAAACTTCAAAAAATCCTTTCTTAGTGGGTTCTTACGTCCACTGAGTAAAAAAAACTGTCTAAAACTTTTTAAATATTTAAAAAAGACAAAAGACTAAGGAAATATGAATGGTTCTTCTATACCCTGAATGCAGATTCGGCATTTTAGGGATTGATTAGGGTAAAATTTTAAAATAAGTTTAAATTTGTATGGGTAACTTAAAGCAATATTAAACCCTAAAATTCGTTAATATATATTTTGAATGTGTATTTTTTATAGTTTTTTATAACAGCTTATGTTATATAGCTTAAAATCTTTCCAGACAAATTTGCAATACGCTGTTGCAAACAAATTTGTTGAAAATAAATTTATCCCTTTAAGGGTTGATTAGAACAACGTGTGTAACCTTTGCAAGCAAAATCCAAGTCAATATCTCAATGGTCCTAAGAGATATTGATTTTTACTTTTTGAAATTTAAAAAAACTATCAAATCTATTTCGAGATATTTAAAAAAGGCACCTATGTGCCAAAAATAATATGACTCAACAAACACAAGAAATACGACTGGATGTATAAATCACCCCGAATGTAGATTCACCTGTTTAGGGGTTGATTAGTATAAAATCCTGAAATAAGTTTTTGGCATTTGTATGGGTAATATTTATAAGCAAAAATCATATCGATATTTTATTGGTCCTAAAATATATAAAAGAATTGTTGAAATCACATTTCACCCTTTAGGGATGCAATTTTAAAAAATTGTCAAAACCATTTCGAGATATTTTAAAAAGACAACCATCAGCTAAAAAGAAATGTTATGACTCAATAAATACAGGATGTATAATTAAGTCCGAATATAGATTCACCCTTTTAAGTGTTGATTAGGACAAAATACTGAAATAAGTTTTTCGGCATTTGTATGAGTAATCTTTGTAAGCAAAAACCAAATCGATAACTTATTGATCCTAAGAGATATTAAGTTATCCTTGAATTCACATTTCACCCCTTTTCACCCTTAAGGGATGCAATTTTAAAACACTCTCAATAGCATTTCGAGATATTATAAAAATACACTTATGTGCCAAAATGAAATTTTATAACACAACAAACACAGGAAATACAACGGGATGTATAATTCACCCCGTTTGTAGATTCAGCCCTTTAGGGGTTGATTAGGACAAAATCGTGAAATAAGTTTTTCAGCATTTGTATTACATACGTAAGTGTAAATCAAAGGGTCAATGACCATTGTTTAAAAAAATATCTTTGGGGAATTTTTTGTGCTGAAGGAAAGAAAAGATGAATATAATAGTTTTTTTTATTTTTGATTTTTAAAAAAGAGTCGTCAGTTCTACTTGAGTCGTCAATGTCTGTCTTTTTGTTAATATTTTGTCCAAATGTATCTAGTATGTGTAACATTTCCGATGTAAGTCTTTTATTCCAATTTTTTTTACAACATTTGGCAACACCGCCTTATGCATACTCCTACATAGATGTTTATACCCTATGTCTTCAAGATGGCCCGAACGGTGAAAATGCTACTTTGTCCTGCGAGATTCGTGCTTTGGCTGTTAACAATGTTTTCATGCGATTCCATTCCCAAAGGTAATCTGATCTTCGATGCCGTCTGCATAAAAAAGGTATTCTCTTGCATTACCAGGTAGCTTGTTTACAATGAGATAAAATGATAAAAACATTTTATCGTCTGGTTAGGCGATAAAATGTTTCCAAAATCTATTAGTTGAAAAAATAAATTGAAAAATAAAAAAACATGTATGTAATTAGCACAAAACTTTCCAATCAATGTTACGTCCAGTTTTACCAAATTGTTAAAAAATGTCCCATATAACTCTCGAAGAGTGTACTAAATATAATATAATGGAAAAGAACGGTCGTCTAGAAAACCGTGGAATTAATTTTAAAAAATATTATGTTAACAATATCACTATTTTGTATCATTTTATTGGCGACTTGCATTTGACATATTATAAGCCAAGTTTAAGGTTTGGTTTCAAAAACTATACTTTAAATAAATATTTCTAAGATAATTAAAAGTTTGTATTATGATCATATCAAAGTGGGGCTACTCTCAAGACTCACTCTGCACCTGCAACTACCCATCCCAAACTATGGAGCACATCATATCTTCTTGTCTTATCTACAGCTCTCACGGAAACCCAGACGAGACGCATAAGTTAACGCCTGATACTGTTCAGCGGCTCACCGGTTTGGACATCGCTTTGTATTCTTTCATAATATGCAAATATTTTGTTTAATTTTGCAATGTACGAGGTATGTAAATTAAGCAACCGGACTGGCAACATAGCGTTTGATCTGGCGACATTTAGGACGCGGGACTTGGAGAGTGGCAGGTGAATATGTGATACGCCTTGGGCATAGTGCAACGGAAATTTTTGCAAAAACTGAAGGCAGTCAGGCAGCTAGGCTTCAGGAGATAGTGTTTTGTCAAGGACCCAAGGTTTTTGGTGGTTTAAGGCATTTACAGAAGGAAGAGTGAAGATGAATCAAGCAACGGAAGGCTTTCATCTTTAAGAAGCGATGAAAATGTCGACAGAATCCGGGATCTTGCGCGTTCAGATCGTCAGTTGACAGTCAGAATGATCGGGGAAGAGCTGAATTTGACTCATTTTACCGTTTATCCAATTTTGACCAATAAATTAGGGATGAGAAAATTCTGCGCAAAAATGGATCCAAAGAACCTTTCACAAGACTAAAAGGACATCAGGTGGCAAGGGTGCCTTGACTTTTAGGAATCTATTGAAAATAATACCCATTTTCTGGAACGTGTTATTACTGGTGACAAGACTTGGGTGTTTGAGTACGACCGGGAAACCAAACGCCAGAGCATGGAATGGCACACTTCAAGCTCTCTAATACCCAAAAATAAAACAAGAATGAGCAAGTCGAAGATCAAATGCATGCTGATTTGCTTTTTTGGTAACCAGGGAATCATCCACAAAAAGTTTGTGCCTCAAGACCAAACGGTCAATCAACACTTTTACTGAGAGGTTCTTGAAAAACTTCGAAAAAGGGTCATGCGTGTGAAACCAAACATCAAAGACAACTGGGTGTTGCATCACGACAATGCGCCTTATCACACAGCAATTTCAATAAACGAGTTTTTTCCAGTAAAAACATTCCTGTGGCTCCTCAGCTTCCTTATTCGCCTGACTTGAGTCCTTGTGACTTTTTCCTCTTCCCAAGGTTGAAAAATCACGTCAAGGGACGTCATTTTGGGACACCCGAAAAAAATTCAAACGTCCGTAACCGACCAGCTGAAAGCTATTCCAGTATACGAGTTTCATTACTGCTATGAGGATTGAAACCGTCTCCAGCGCTGTGTGGCTTCCCAAGGAAGTTATTTTGAGGGAGACAATATTGAATTGTAATTCTAAACGTATAATTTTTTTTTTTAAATCAATCCAGTTACTTAATTTACTCTATACATTCAGAAGTAATGTATTGTTCTGACAATAACAGAACTCAGGATAATTTTCTAGTTTGTTAATAATTTAAAATTCTCAACTCCATAATTGTTCATAATTTGATAAAAACCTGAATTAAAATCTATTTCTGCTAGTTAATTGACATTTATTATAAAGTAAAACGAATACCGTATTATTATAAAATGAGTACCTACTAATTTTATACATCAATACATTTAAATAAATTAGAAAACAATTTCATGTAATAAATGAGTACATACTTAAAAACAGAAATAAAATTATTGTAATGTATCATTTTATGATTTATTAAATAATTTGTATCTCTAACAAACTTATTTTAAAATTGTTTTATAAATAAGTTACTTCCGCGCATGTTTATCAAATTACGTGGTAACTAACATTGGAATTAAATATAAGATGAAGTTTGTCGTGATTTTTTCGGACACTGTCAGTCAATTTGACTTTGGGCCTCACTTACATAAGATCTTCATCTCGATCTGTTAAGTGTTGGATGTTTACATGTATCCCGTATACCAATAATAGTTAGATCTTCGGTTAGCTCAAAGTTCCCCAAACTTGTTGAGCCGCGGAGCACTTTTCACGGGAAGAATTCGTCGCGGAGCACTATCACTAACACTAGTAGATCGCGGAGCACTAGTAAACGCTCACGGAGAACCAAGTGCTCCGCGGAGCATAGTTTGGGAAACTCTGGGTAGCTGATCCATCTTTTCCTTGGAGGTCTTCCGATTGTTCGACGGGTGTTCATATTTCCTATCCAGATCCCCTGAACTATTCTGTCTTCTGTCATTCTCATCACGTGACCTATCCACTGTAATCATAAACCTCTCTTTTCTTGTGTGATGCTCGCCTCTAGGGACAGTTCTTGGATATATTGATTCTTGTGGATTCTCCATTTACCAATAATTTTAATGGAATAAAAAATTCAGTGTAATATTAAAATAAATTTTAAAAAACTATTAGGCGTTGTCGATCTGGCTTGGCTGAGATCCAATTTCGGAACCATACATAAATATGGAACATACTATAGTTTGGTAGGGTGTGATCTTGGTATTTCTAGACAGGAGTTTCGGTTTGAAGATAGGACTGAATGCAAAGTAAGATGTAAATATTCTGCTTTTCTCTGTTTCATGTGAGCAAATTTTTCAATGAATTTTTTATTCAATTTTTAAATTTCTCTTATCTAGTCCTTACAGTCTGTATAATAAGACATACAAGCTTATGACTTATGATCAGGCATATGCACAAATAATAAACAGGTTCAAACATGATAAGAACATCAAGACCTAATACGCCAGATAATAAAAATTGTTTAGTTAATGTTTTGTCTTTCAGTAGTGCGGTTGTGTAATAAAGAATGCTATGTATTCAAAAAAGTTATTTTTATGAACCCACCCAAAAGCGCCAAAAATGTCCTTTTCAAGTGCAGCAAAATATATGCACAAGTCAGTAAACTTTGTGAACTATTGGGTGAAACGTTATAAAATTAATAAAAATGTTGACGATTTACCTAATCGGGGATTAAAAAAAGTTACCACTAAAAAACAAGATAAAGTTATTTTTAACGTTTTTATAATAATTCTATGTTATCTTTACGTAAATGTCAGGCAGTTTTGTTAAAAAAGAACATTAAGTCTAATGACCCTGAGAAGTCGTTTAATTGAAAATGGTGTATTAAATTCAGGAGCACTAAACAAAAACCATTGTGATCGGTGAAGCATGTTGAAAAACGACTCGTTTGGGTCAAGGAAAATTAAGACCGCGATTGGAGTGATGTGATTTTCTCTGATGCCCGATGCAAATCCTATTGAAAATGTTTGGGAGCACATGAAATATAAGCTTCAAATACGGCAATATTGAGATCACTGCCTGTCCAAGCTCTGCCTGCCAAGTCCTGTGCCGAAACGCTGGTAGAAAGTGTACCGAAAAAATACCAAGCATTAATTGATAATAATGGAGATTGGACCAATTATTAGGTACTAGCGTAATAATAATACGTAATAATTTACAATAAATTTTTAAATTATTTTTAATTTTTCCTTTTCTCTCTTATAGTTCGCCAAAAATCAACAATGACGTCTTATTATACAGACTGTATAAATGGATAATTAAAAGCGTCGATTTGCTATTCGTCAAATATTTCATTTCTAATTCTTCCTATTGTTTTAATAACGAAAACGGACTCTCTAATAAACTATTAACTTTATTAATTATTTTATTACATATTAGTTTTTACAACTTCTCAATAGAAGCAAAGAGCCTCAATAAAACACCATGTGGTACGGTTCTGTGTGCGCCTGGCCATAAATAAATGCAGTTTTATCATATCAAACTCGAGCCTGAAACCGCCTTAAGGGTTTGTCGCCTGGCTGCTATATTTTTTTATGACTTGGGAATAAGGCTGTGTTGAATTAATGTCTGCATTTTATTTAACCTACGTTTAATAATAGTTATAAGTGAAATTTAAAGATACGTGATTACACTAAACTTACAATTAATGATGGCTGCTAATAATCCCATTAGAGACATAAAACAAAACCCTCACAATCACCTTAGACAAAGAGCCTCAAACAGCTCGCACACTCAAAGGGTTTAAGGCCGTTTTCGAGGATTTGATTAACAACAATAAAAAATGTTCCCAAATAAATCCCAGACTACCATGATACCAGGTTTCTCAATCAAAATGCTTGGGAGGTTCGTCCGACTTCCATGGGGCCCAAAAACCAACTCCTCTTCAGAGAGTTATACTCGACTCTAAAATAAAATAAATAAAAGAAAATCACTCTACAGATTTAACAATTAACTAATTAGTATGTAATTTTAACATATTTATTTTCAAAATGTAGAATTGTAAGATTTTTTGCTATATTTTGCCTAAGAAACATCCCTCTTAAGGATCCAGCGATATTCAGACTTCCACTTTCCCTTGTATCGATTTTCCATTCCAAAAATGTCCTGATAGAAGTCTGCCATACTTATCTCTGACTACTCCAAAATTGGATAAATGCCAGTGTAAGAAATTGATTTTCAATGACATTTTAATCCCATTATAAGATTTCAAAAGATCATCCACTATTTTTTTGCGGTTGTCTGCCTTTTGGTTCCCTAAGAAGTTTCGGAAAATACTATTGAAAGACTCCTATGCAGTTTTTTAGCCTGGTTCAACTGACCATCGAAGATCTTATCTTGAATCAGTTCACTTATTTGTGGTCCTACAAAGATCCTCTATTTGATCTTTGCATCCCCGATCCTGAGTATTTATTTTTTTAATCAGCAGAAAAATACATATACAACAACCCCATAGCTGCTCTGTGACAAAATCGTGTTATTCACACTCAGCTTTATTTTACAACGATTATCAGTGGCGGTCGGTGAAGCATGCTTTGAACGGCAGTCATCATGATCGGACACGCTCGTGCTTTGTCGTTGCTATACTACTGTTGAGCGATATAGTACGAGCTTGTCCTATCATACCAATTGCTCTCCCAAACATGCTTCACCGACCGCCACTGACGATAATGTTTTTAAAATTTAAGTTAAGCGTCAGATTGGTTAGTTCCAGGCTCCATTTCGTGTATTAAACATTGACTTCAAAGTAGTTTCTTAAAGTTAGAGACTAGATTGATAAAAATCATAAATGAATCCGGACTTTAAATTGGACAAGGGAACGTTAAAAGCTTATAATCCATCAAAACATTTTAAACAGATTATGTGAATCTATTATCGTGTAAAATCAATATAGTAAATACTATTAAATGTGTTTGGTTATGACCAGTATAAGTACGAAATTTCTGCCACATGTTGCATAATAATATCGTGTCATGTTCTGTGGTAGTCACAACTTCCTGTCATAAGTTATTACGATCCTTTGATTTGATTCAATAATGCAAAACCACACATCACATACTGTAGAGGGTATTTTAGTAAATTAGACGTGGGAAACACTCCTTCATCATAGTCCGGATATACCCAAGTTCGCCTGATTAGAAGTTACAGCAAAGTAAAAGTGATAAATGTAAAAGCAAAAGGCAACTGTGATTCCAAAATTGCACAACATTTAACAGCCGGTTTTTCAATTCATATTTAACTTTTTGATGAAGTTACTATGGCTTAAAATATAACTATAAGTTTGACAAATATGTGTTTAATGATATATTCAGTGTTAACTTATTACAACTTTAACTATGACTACTACAAATATCTATATAATTAAAAAAGAAAATTATTTACATTGAAATGTGGCATATTGTATGTCATAATAAAATGTATCTACATAAAAATAATTTGTATAATTTTTGGGTTTATATTGGTAATAAAATTCAGTTCATCAACTTGTAATATAAATCTTTTATATAAGCTATGTTTTTATCCGAGGTATCGATTTATATTCTTTACCACTTTTGAGTAGCCTAGCGCCCGCCCGCCTTTCACCTTTCTATGGGGCATAGAACCCAGTTTGCCTTTCAACGTCCTCTTCAGTGTTATAGCGCGAATTGCATGCAAATTTACCGCTGGTCATTTTAATAAATGGTCTTGTGCATTTATAGAGGAACATTTTTATTAGCATATAAAATAAAAAACATAAAATTAATAAAAATAGTAGTAAAAAGAATAAAAAAAATCAGCTGTGGCCACCACAGGACCGACCGCCATCGTAAAGTACTTATATAAAATACATTCTAGCAGCAGAGTAGAAATAATAAACTTGGCCTAATATTTTCTAACAGAGATATTATTTATCATGACCATGGAAACGTTACATATAAGTATGAAAAAAATGAGACATGGAAAAAATTTCGAAAAATTTTACAGAAATTATTCGAAATTTTTCGTTTTATCAAAAAACATCTCAAATAAAAGTTATTAGTTATTGCTTTTATAGCAACTTTTGTAGAATAATTTTTTTCGAAATATTTTTCTGTTGTGAAATATTCACAAAAATCTTAAAATCGACACGAGTAAACTCCCATTTTTAGTCAACCGATTTTTACCAAAAGTTGATCAACTCGTGCCATTGATGGCAGAAACTTAAATATGAAGTTTCATAAAAATCCTTTCAGCCGAATTTGCTCTGCACGTGTACACAGGACAGACGGACAGACAGACAGACGGACAAACAGACCGACAGACATCATGCTAAAAATACTCAAAACGTTATGTATGGACCTCAATTCGTGGAGATCCATCGAAATCTCGAAATGTCAAAATCGGTATGATCACAATACCTACCTTATATATGTTGACGGTCGGTAAAAGTTACAAATTATAATCCGTTAAACACATACAAATATTTCTTGGTCAAATATTGGTCAAAATAGATCGTATTATAATATATGTTTTCTGTAAATAATTTGCAGTTGAATAAAAATAATTAAATTTTTACTAATTATTGTTTAGTTATGTCAATAATTAGTTAGATAACAACAAATAAAAAAAGTTTTGACCATGTAGGATTTTTATTATCATTATATTATTTATTTTACATCGGCCTATTTCTGCAACTATGCTAATCGCTGATGACAGGGGGCGAGCTCCTGCACCTGGATGAGGGGTGAATGATTGTGAAAATGAGAGTAATGTAAACATATTATTCTCGCCCGAATAATATCACCAACGCAGGAGGCTCGAACAACCAAGCGCCCAGTTCAGAAAGTTTCTACCAGTCTAAAACGGCACGACTTAATGAGCTCGGCTACTCCGTTGGCTAGGATTTTTATTAAATGAGTTATTTGAATAAAAGCGAAAAGTTGAGGGATGTAAAGTTAATGTGAAAATTGTTTCGCGGACCCCCAGTAATGGCTACCCGGACTCCCAGAGGTCCGCGGACCACAGTTTAAGAACCGCTGCTCTAGAAAGGTATTTTTGTTACCTTGAGCATATTCTTGGATTTCTTTTTTCACGTCCAAACTTTACTGCTGTAGACATGATGTAATACTCTTAACAATAAAATTGAACACTCTGTGCTTGTTTTCCTGGGATCAATATACTTTGGTGCCGTAATACATTTTTGAATAGTGCTATAGTTCTTTAACCCTGCATCCATATATTTTAGATCCTTGTTATATTAAGTTTTCTTAATACAATTTCGTGATCACTACTAAACCCGTCGATATAAAAATCAAATATTTTTATGAAATGAAACACTTTCATCGCTCATGTTAGACAACAATAAAAAGTTGCTAAAAACAAGTTAACTATAACTTTACTAACACTTCGGTTTTATTTAAAGTTTACTGTAAGTTTGCTATAAGTTCACTCGTAAGTTGTAGTTAACTATTAATTGAAATACGGGTCACTGGATTTAACTTTAACACTGGATTAAATTGTAACCATGAATTGAAAATCCGGTTGTAAATGTACTAATTGCGGCCTTTTTTTACACGTCAGACATTCTTATTGTATTATAACAGAGGTTGACAAATAACGACCCACAGGCCACGTCTTGTGTGAAGAAAAATAAATTTTGATTTATTTTTATTTTATTTTTTATGTCTGGACTTAAAATCTATTTAACTGAGCAATTGAAGAATTTCCATCAAACTTTCAATTAGATATAATTAATCTGCAAAGTAATGAGATGTTAAAAGCCAAATGTGAACGAAAGGTTCAAAGTTTAATTGAATTTTATAAATATCGCGTATCTTAAGTGTGTCTGGTGATTTAAAGATGGTAGAAATTCAACTACAAATGATGAGAGATTAAGAATACGTGAGTCAGTAAGAAAGAAACAGCTTGATTGCTCGAAAACTAGATTATGGATGTTGTATAACTTACTAGTTATTAGACCCTGTTGTTCCCCATTCACCATACTCACTTGGTTTGGCTCCATTTGACTTTTTTTCAAAATCTGAGTTAATTAAAAATAGTTTAGTGCCTACGCACCATATTTTACGTTGATACTGCACTTGATGATAATGGAATGCCATTTGGAACACGTTTTCTTTATAAAAATTAAATAATTGTGACCTGCAGCACATATTTGTGAATCGAGGCAGATTAAAGATGGCGGCGAAAATAGCGCGCCAATTACGATAACGATTACTAATTTTTATAATAGAGCAAAATAGCTAAATACATATTTGTACAATGGACCTTTAGCTATAATTTGCCGTGTCGTACGCGAATATCCATCACTTAGTTTACAAGATACTGCCCATAATTTATTCTCAGACGCAAAAAAGTGATTTCCGAAAATGCTAATAAGGCTCGTTTTTTATTAATTTGATGTCGTAGATTACGAATCTGTTATCAAAATGGCGAAAATTTTAAATTTTGATAGATTTTTTTTCCCCCAAATTTGAGACATGATGATATATTCTATCACTGCAAATCTGCGTATATTAACATTTTGTTTCAATTCTTCCTAAGTCTGTAGGGCATATTCTTGGCTACAAGAATATGTGCGGAATTTTTCTCTGAGGGGCGCCGAAATTAATATAGCGGCTGAAATATGTAAAGTCTCAACTTCGCATTATTAAGACACTTTTTTTTATATCGTTCTCAACCAGATCGGATATTGAGATTACATAAATTAAATAAAAAAAGGCATATAACTTGTTATTATTCGGGTTTTGCCCGAAAAGAAATAAAAAAAAATGCTTATCCGGCCGGAACGGCTGTAAATTATTACATTTAAGTAAGTTACTCCATGCATACACGGAATGCATCAATTTGCTTAGGTTTGTCGCAGCACCTGGTCTCAAATGAAGCCGCTTTCAAAATAACGCTCGAAAATCGAATTTTGTTATTTAAATCAAATTTGTTGAGTTATATATCAATTTCGGGTATATAGAAGTCGTAGATTTCGAAAATGGCCCGAAAATTTGCCCGAATTTTGCCCGAAAAAAATAATTACATGTATTCTTTACATAACAGTGAGATTCATTACATGACAGTTAAGTGCCTCCCCATCCAAAAAAGTAGTATATAGCAGGTACTGACAAACCTAAGCAAATTGTTGCATTCCGTATAATAATAATAATAATAATAATATTTATTTCATGTTAGACATCTTACGACGTTTACATTTGTCAGTACATATATGATAATTGAATTAAACAAAAGTAGAAAAACTTTTGAAAACATTGAAAAATGAAAATAATTATGATAGATAAGAGAAAAAAAAAAAATGTATATATAAAATTAACAAAGGTAGAAAAACAGCTTACATGTTAGGTGTAATTATTGAAATTAATTTTGAAAAACTCGTCCGAATTGTAGAGACAATTCTCAATAAGAATTTTTTTAATCTTGAACTTAAATAATTTGATTGACAAATTTTTTAATCAATCTAATCTAATTTAGACAATCTAAGTCTTGGTAGTCTGATGTTGCCAGCAGAGCGAACATTGTAAACATGTCTAGAGGATACGGTTACAAATTTGTTCGGGTTTTCTTTAACGTATACCAGACAAACATAAACAAATAAACTATAGAAAGACAAAATGCTGCATTTCTTAAAGAGCTCTCGGCAGTGGTGCCTGTTAGGAACATTATTCAGGATTCTTACAGCACGTTTTTGGAGTAAGAAAATTCTGTTGACAGATGAACTTAAACCCCAGTGAATTATTCCGTAAGTTAAGCGTGACTGAAAAGCAGCAAAATAAAACATACGCAGCATATCGAATGATACAGACGTTTTCAGCCTGATGAACGCATAGATAACCCTTTTAAGAACGTTTGCCAAATAGTTAATGTGATCGTTCCAGCTAAGTGTACTATCGATATAAATCCCAAGAAATTTGATTGGCCCCCCGAACTGAATATTAATATCAATATTGCGGTTCAGTGAAAAAATAATTTGTTGGGTTTTATTATTATTAAGAGTAAGACGGTTTGAAGTGAACCAATCTTTAACTTTCACCATTTCCTGTTCTGTATTACTGACCACATCGTTAACAGAAGTATGATTAGTCAGGACAGTAGTGTCATCGGCGTACAGTATAACTTTGACACTTTCAGGCAGCAAATTTGGGAGGTCATTGATATAAATGATGAAAAAAAACGGACCAAAATTCCGCCCTGACAAACACCAAAATTGACCTTCCTATATGTAGAATCTACGTCATTCAACGAGACGAACTGGAATCTATTAGAAAAATAAGATCTAATGAGATCGTTTGCATTGCCACGGATACCATACTTTTCAAGCTTGTCTAATAGCAAACTGTGAGGAACACAATCGAATGCTTTTGAAAGATCACATAGAGTGGCTTGAGGAATTATATGACCTTCAAAACAATCGGTTACGTAGTTGACGAGCTCAGTGATGGCAGTGATAGTGCTCAACTTAGGCCGTAAACCAAATTGGCTTTTGTTATGAAGGTTGTTCTCCGAAAAAAAATTTATAAGCCTAGTTTTAAAGATGATCTCAAACACCTTAGCAATTACAGGTACGATGGCAATCGGTCTATAATTGGAAGCATCATTAACATCACCATTCTTGAAAACAGGAATTATTTTAGTAATTTTTAATTTATCGGGAAAAATACCGGTTTCAAAACTATTGTTAAATATTGATGTTAATATAGGGGATATTAACTTAGCAACAGATTTAAGGATGGCACTATTTACTCCAAAAGCATCTTGTGTTTTACTATTTGACAGTGAAAATATGGCATTCTCAACCTCGATATGATCGGTAGGATGTAGGAAAAAAGAGTCATTACAACGAGTCACATTAACTGAAGCATCAGTTCCATTGAGTGGAAGTTTGTCGTTCAGTATTTCAGCTATGTCCGCAAAAAAAATATTGAAATGTTCTGAACTGAGGGTTGTTTGGGGAGACTTTTTATGTTGAGAATTAGTCGCAGATTTTACAATCACCCACATTGCCTTAGTCTTGTTTGTGCTGTTTATAACAAACAAGTTGTTAGCTGCAATTTTAGCTTCCCTTATTTTTTTCCTGTATATGATTTTTGTTTTATTAATCAAACTAGCTGAGTACCCGTGCTTCGCTACGGTATATTGACGGTTTGCCATCATCGTGCAATTATTATAAGGCATGGTTCTTTATAGATCACATTGCTGACTCTCTCCTCAGGTGTAGATTCACCCCGTTAGAGGCTCATTAGTGTAAAATTCGTAGTTTGTTTCTAAACATGTGCACGGGTAACTTTTATAAGCAAAAACCTAGTCGATATCTCATCTGTCCTAAGAGATATCGAGGAATCCGTGAAAAAACATTATATTCCTCTTCACCCCATAGGGGTCGAAAAATCCTTTCTTAGTGGGTTTTTACGTCATATCCAGAAATGTACTCTTGGAACTTCTTATTTCTAATAAAAAATTTTTTAGGAATGAAATTTAAAAAACAGAACACCATCGAAAGATTTTAAAAAGTCACCTATATGCCAGAAAGGAATGTTATAACTCAACAAACAAATAAGTTACGAAACATTATATAAGTCGCCCTTATTTAATGTAGATTCGCCCAGTTAAGTGTTGATTGAAGCAAAATCCTAAATTACATTTTTATACATGCGTACGGCTTAGTACGGGATAGTAAGTAAAAAGCAAGTCGTTATTTCATCAAGAGATATTAAGAAATCCGTTTTCACCTCCTAGGGGTCGAATTTCGAGAAATCTCTTCTTAGTGGTTGCTTACGTCATGGAAGAAATATAGTCCCCGAATTTCAATTGTCTACTAAAAAATACCAATGTACCAATGAAATTTAGGGAAATATAAAAAATACAATTTAGGGGTGAAATATAAAAAAAAAAAACGATCAAAATAAAATGATCTTGAAACTAATGAAAATAATAAATGCGAAAAAGTACAACATAGTTATAGCACAACAAAGACAGAAGCTACAAAGGGTTCTATAATTCACCCCGAATCTAGAATCGCCCCTTTAGGGATTGATGATTAGAGCAAAATCCTGAATTTAATTTTTAAACACATATACGGATAACATTATAAGCAAAATCCAAATCAATATACCATTGGACCTAAGAGGTAATGAAGAATCCGAGGAAAAACATTTTATCACTTTTCATCCCCTAGGGGTCGAATTTCCTGAATTTCATATCTCTATGTGAAGGGACGTTCTTTCGAATAAAAAATACCAATATACCCCTTTAGGGATGAATTTTAAAAAAATTTCAAAACGCTTTCTAAATATTTTAAATAGCAAATTATGTTAAAAAAATGGAATGTTACAACTCAGGAAATACAAAGGTTTCTATAATTCATCCCAAATGTAGATTCACCACTTTAGGGGATGATTAGGGCAAACTCCTGAATTACTGTTTCAAAAATTTGTATGGGTTACCTTTGTAATCATAAACTAAGACAATATTTCATTGGTCCTAAGGTATATTGAGGAATCCTGCAAATCACATTTCACCCCTTAGGGTTCGAATTCGAAAAATCTCTTCTTAGTGGGTGCTTACATCACGGAAGGAATATACTTCTCGAATTTTATGTTTCTATATCCAAGGGAAGTTCTATCGAATATAAATACCCCATTTAACCCCACCCCCCATTTACATTTAGAGGTGAAATTTTAAAAGACTATCAAAACTATCTCGAGATATTTGAAAAAGACACCGGTGTACCAAAAATGTTATAACTTAATAAACACAGGAAACCCGACGGGTTGTATAATTCACCCCGATTGTAGACCTCGATAGGGGTTGATACGGACAAAATCCTGAAATACGTTTTTTGGTATTTGGATGGGTAATCTTTGTAAGCAATATCCAACACGATATCTTATTGGTCCTAAGAGGTATTGAAGAATCCTTGAAATCACATTTCACCCCTTTTCACTTCTTAGGGGTGGAATTTCGAAAAATCCCGTCTTAGTGGGTGCTTACGTCATGGAGGGAATATACTTCACGAATTTTATTTATCTATGTCCAAGGAATGTTCAATCGAATACAAAATTCCCATTTACCCCTTAAGGGTGACATTTTAAAAACTGTCAATACCATTTCGAGATATTTTGAAGACACCTATATGCCAAAAGGAGTTTTATAATTCAACAAACACAGGGAATATGATGGGTTGTATAATTAACCCTGTTCGGAAATTCACCACTTTAGGGGTTGATTAGAACAAAATCCTGAAATGAGTTTTTCAACATTTATATCGGTAATCCTTGTAAGTAAAAACCAAGACGATATCTTATTAGTCCGTAGAGATATTTAGGAATCCTTAAAATTACATTTCACCCCTTAGGGGTTGAATTTCGAAAAATCCCGTCTTAGTGTATGTTTACCTCATGGAGGGAATATACTTTTCGAATATCATGTATCTATGTCCAAGGGATGTTCTATCAAATAAAAAATATCCTTTTACCCCTTTAGGGGTAAAATTTTGAAAAACTGTCAAAACCATTTCGAGATATTTTAAAAAGGCATCTATATGCCAAATAGGAATTTAATAACTCAACAAACACAGGAAATACGTCGGGTTCTATAATTCTCCCTGATTGTAGATTCACCCTTTTAGGGGATGAATAGAACAAAATCCTGAAATAAGTTTTTCAACATTTATATGGATAATATTTATAAGCAAAAATCAAGGCGATATATTATTGGACCTGTGAGATATTGAGGAACCCGTGAAAACACATTATACCCCATTTCACCCCTTAGGGGTTGAATATCCAGAAATCATTTCTTAGGGGGTTGTTAAGTCATAAAAGGGATATACTTCCCGAATTTTATGTTTCTCTGTCTAGACGACATTCTATCGAATATAAAATACCAAGTTACCCCTTTAGGGGTGAAATTTAAAAAAAACAGTCAAAACACTTTTTAAATATTTTAAAAAGACACCTATATGCCTGAAAGAAATGTTATAACACAACAAACACAGAAGAGGCGAAGGGTTCTATAATTCACCCTGATTGTAGATTCACCCCTTTAGGGGTTGATTGGTACAAAATCCTGAAAAATAAGTTTTTCAACATTTATGTGGGTAGTCTTTGTAAGCAAAAGCAAAGCGATATATTCTTGACCTAAAATATACTGAGGAATCCGTGAAAACTCATTTTACCCCATTTCACCTCTTAGGGGTTGAATTTCCAAAAATCATTTCGTAGGGGGTTGTTAAGTCATGAAAGGGATATACTCCGAATTTTATGTGGCTCTGTCTAGACGACATTCTATCGAATATAAAATACCAATTTAGCCCTATAGGGGTGAAATTTAAAAAACGGTCAAAACACGTTCTAAATATTTTAAAAAGACACCTATATGCCTAAAAGAAATATTACAACACAACAAACACAGAAGATGCGAAGGGTTCTATAATTCACCCTAATTATAGATTCACCCCTTTAGGGGTTGATTAGTACAAAATCCTGAAAAATAAGTTTTTCAACATTTATGTGGGTAGTCTTTGTAAGCAAAAGCAAGGTGATATATTCTTGACCTAAAAGATACTGAGGACCCCTGAGAGGTCGAATATCGAAAAATCGTTTCTTAGGGGGTCCTTAAGTCATAAAAGGGATATACTCCCCGAATTTTATGCTTCTTTGTCTAGACGACATCCTATCGAATAAAAAATGCCAATTTTCCCCTTTAGGGGTGGAATTTAAAAAAACGGTCAAAACACTTTCTAAATATTTTAAAAAGTCACCTATATGCCAAAAAGGAATGTTATAACACAATAAACACAGAAGATGCGAAGGGTGCTATAATTTACCCTGATTGTAGATTCACCCCTTTAGGGGTTGATTAGGACAAAATCCTGAAATAAGTTTTTTAATATTTATATGCGTAATTATTGTAAGCAAAAACCAAGTCGTTATCTTATTGGACCTAAGAGATATTAAGGAAACCGTGAAGCCACATTTTACCCCTTTTAACCCCCTTTTCACCCACTTAGAGGATGAGTTTCGAAAAATCCGTCCTTAGTGGGTGCTTACGTCATCGAGGGAATATACTCGCCGAATTTCATGATTATAGGTCCAGTGGTTTGGGCTGGGCGTTGATTATGAGTAGGTAGCTTAGTTACGATTTTATATATATAGATTAGACAGCGTATCACCACCAAGAGCTTGCTTTAGTTCATGCAGCATGAACAGTTTATTCCTAATTGATTTTAATTCCTCATTGAACCATTTGGTGGATTTATCTGCTTTAGGTACAACTTTCGTCTTGAAAGCGGTACTCATACATTCTGTGAATAAAACGAAGAAGTTATCAAACATTAAGTTGATATCAGAATCATTAATAATGATGTTAAAATTTTTATTGATTATGTTATATTATTGTATATGCATGGAGTATCTTACTTAAATGTCATAATTTACAGCCGTTCCGGCCGGATATGTCAATTTTTTTTTTTTCATTTCGGACAAACCCGAATACTAACAAGTCAAATGCAATTTTTTATTTCATTTTTGTAATTTACAGGTCGGATTTGGTCGGAAACGATATAAAGAGTGTCAAAATAATACGAATTTGAGACTTTACACATTTTGGCCGCTACCTTAATTTCGGCGCCCCGCAGAAAACAATTCCGCACATATTCTTGTAGCTAAGGATATGCCCTACAGATTTAAGAAGAATTGAAACAAAATGTTAATATACGCAGATTTGCAGCGATGGAGTATATCATCATGTCTCGAGTTTGGGAAAAAAATCTGTCTAAATTTAAAATTTTTGCCATTCTGATAACAGATTCGTAATATGCGGCATCAAATTAATAGAAAACGAGCCATATCATATGAAATTCGTCAGCCATTTCGTAAATCACTTTTTGCGGCTGAGAATAAATTATGGACCGTATCTTGTAAACTAAGTAACGAATATTCGCGTACGGCGCGGATAATTATAGTTATAGGTCCATTGTACAAATATGTGTTTAGCTATTTCACTCTATCATAAAAATTAGTTATCGTTATCGTAATTGGCGCGCTAGTTTCGCCGCCATCTTAAATCTGCCTTGATTCACAAATAGGTGCTGCGGTTCAAAATGGCATTCCATTATCATCAAGTGCAGTATCTTTCGACGTAGGCACTAGACTAAAAGACGCCGTTTGCAAACTTGCAGATATAAAAATGAATTGAAAATTAATCTAAATGCGATTTCAAAAAATGCCTACAAAACATACTCTGACAAGTGGAAAAGACGCTGGCAATAATTTGACCCACAGCAATTTTATGCCAGGAAAAGGAACAATGGATGTGCGAATACGGCTAAGACAGATGACTGAGAAATATCTAGAAAAACAAAAAGAATTGCACTTTGTGTTCATAGACCTGGAAAATGGCTATGATACCGTACCAAAACAAGAAATATGGAGATGTTTAAGAAAGAAATGTAGCGCGGATAAATGTGTGAGAATTATAAAGGATATGTATCTAAGGGCAAATACACAAGTTCGAACAAGCGTTGGAATAACTGATAGTTGCCCAATATCTGTAGGTCTACACTAAGGGTCTGCCCTTAGTCCGTATCTGTTTAATGTGGTTATGGATGTGCTTATTGAGAATGTCAAGGAGGCGCCTCCAAAATCGATGCTTTTCGCGGATGACATTGTATTAATGGGCGAGAGTAAAGGAGAAGTGAAGAGAAGTTGGAAAAGTGGAGGGAGGCATTAGAGAATGGAGGTCTGAAAGTTAGTAGAAAAAATACAGAATACCTTTGGTTTGGTGGAGAAGGAATGGCAGGAGAAGTACAGCTACAAGGATACAAGTTAAACTGACCGCAACAGTTTAAGTACCTAGGCTTGTACATATCAGCAGATGGCAGCCTGGACAAAGATATCCAACACCGAATGCAGGCAGGCTGGAGAAATTGGAAAGGGGTATCAGGTATTTTGTGTGGTAGAAAATTTAGTGAATGAGTCAAGGGAAAAGTATATAAAACCGTAGTAAGACCTATGCTGCTCTATGGGGCTGAAACCTGGCTGTTGAGGCAGTCCCAAAAAAGGAAAATGGAAGTGACAGAAATGAGAGTGGTTAGGTGGAAGCTTGGCAAATAGAGGCGAGATAAGATCCGGAACGAAACAGCAAGAGTTACGGAAATATCAAAGAAATCTCAAAAAATTTATGTGAAGTGTGAATTTTCACACATTTCAGGGTTTTGCAGGTATTTAGTAAGTGAATGATGATTATTTGGGATGCCAAAACAAATTTTATGTTAAAATATTTTTTTTTGTTAATTTTAATTCGAATGCCTAATACCATTATTGAGGCCTCTAAATGCCTATGTGCAGAATTTTTTTTATATAGCAATGTTCATTATGATTTTGAAAATTCGCCTATGGCTTCCATTGGTTGTTATAAGTCATAAGCTCCGCCCCTCTGATTTCTACTGGTTATTAAATTTACGCTTTTAAAAATTAAATGCAACATTTGCTAAAATACAACTAGAATTTTGAAAAAATAATTGAAACACTATAAAAATGTAAAAAAAAAACAAAAAATAATATTGTCTCCTCTCGCAGGGATCGAACTCATTTTATTGGGTAAGAAGCGAGTACCATAACCACTACACCAAGATACACCTCCTAGTCTAGTGTGTTACATAACTATAACTTTTGTACATTATTAGCAAAAAAACTCAAAAAATGCGTTTTTTTTTCCAAAAACATAATCTAATAAAAAATTCCTGTTGTACTATTCCGTTTCAGACCAATGTACATTACTTAGAATTTTTTCAGATTTTTAGTTTAAACTATCTGGGCTACAGGGTGTGGGACAATTTTTTTTTGCACAATTTTGGCAAAAATCGCTTCAAAATAATTTATTTTGCAAAAATAAAAATTTGATCGTTAATCCACGTACCAAGGGCTTTTATTTGATACCCTAATCAGAATTTTTAAAAAATATATTTTTTTTAAATGAGCACATATTTATTTATATTTTTAGGGGAATATGTTTTTAGATATTTTAGTATTTTTCCTATGTGCGGGTCAAAGAGTTGTATCAGCATGCTAATTTCAACTCTCTAGGTTTAGCCGTTTGTCTACAATTTTTACCGGACGGACAGACAGACAGACGACAAACTGACGGTATAAGGCAGTGGTTTCCAACCTTTCTGTACCTCCGCCCCCCTTTTTTATGAAAAAATTGTTGGGCCCTCCTCAATTTTCGTAACAATCTAATTTCACAAATACACACCTGATATTGTAATTTATTTCATGGGCTACAAGATAATATAGCATATTATGCATAAATATACATCAAATATTTATTATAAGTAATAATAATTTTAAATGGAAGAAAAACAAATCTTACTAAAATACAAAAACTCGAATACATAATTAATAAAACATAATTATATTTTAATTATGTGATGGTTGGGCTCTTCTGTTTGCCAATACTTCATTCTCGCCGAGAGTACCCGAGATGACCCGAGCGCTTGTCTTATATCTCCTCGCGGCGCTCGTTACCGAACGCCAAAGGCGTGACGAGGCGCGACCCCCTTGCTATAGTCTCGAGCCCCCCTAGGGAGGTGCGCCCCACAGGTTGAAAACCACTGGTATAAGGGATTTTTGGCCATACCTACAAAACCCTAAAAAGGCGTTTGAAATGGTATGGGCACGTAATGAGAAGACTTGATGATTACGTAGGAAGGGTGACTATGAATAAGGTTGTCAAAGGTAACAGAAGCCGTGGAAGACCTAAAACGAGGTGGAAGGATTGCATAAAGAAAGATTTAGATAGTAAGAATCTAGGAGAGGTGACTATTGGATAGAAGAGAATGGAGGTGACTCGTCAGTAACAGCGATCCTATATGAAAATGGGAAAATCTGAAGAAGAAGATGTCTTACTACACCAATGCAATTTCAGTAAAATCGAAATCACCTAGATAGGTCCAGGCTTTGCTTATTACGTCATTTCAGGCTATAAATTGGGTATTAAAGATAATAAAAAATAAACACGATAATAAAAAAATACAATAGCTGTACTACCTTAACACAGATTATTATATTAAAAGGACCAACTAAGTTAAATATCATTATCCGCCCTTGATTGCATCGTATATGTAGAGTAATTTCATAAAATTAATTAGTTAACCTTTACTAAGCGTTTTATGCGTGAAACTGTCAGTCTTGCTTAGCCTCCAATCTGCCAGAGTAACGTTTTTGTCATATTAGCAGATTAATTAAGATACGACTAACATGCAGTTTACCAGAGTTCTGAGCATAATATGATAGCGACCTTTTAATTAAGATGATGTCACTTAAATAGATAGTTTAAAGTGCTAATCTCGTAGGAAAAGAACAACTTATTAGAACAAACTGATTTTGAAGACATTATGTTTTGAAATACGAGGGATGTTCACAATAATTAGGAAGGTAATTTTGGTACAGTTTCAGAAATTAAATTTCATAAATAAATAATGATTATCCAATTAAAGTAAAATATTAAACAATACTATACTCTATACTCTAGACCATATTTGTCATATCATTAAACACACCCCTGTGACCATATTTTTCCTCAAAAATTTATGGTCAAATTTTTATGGCCTATTGTGTTTAACCCTAGTTCATATTCCCATATACTATGTACGGCACACTCGGTTATTTTTAACAATTTCGTTTCGAACTATTCATATTTTGTCGCTTTTGTTTTACCGCTTCTGTGTGATAATACAATAACTTTTTACAAATAATAAATTATATTACTATCAGTCTTTCGGAGATAGAGTATAAAAGATAAAACATAATCTATTTCTTAGAAAGAGACACTTAAGTGCAGACTTGTATATTAGTGCAACTTGAGACCTCTATAAACTTAACATGAACAGGAACTCTTAAATTCTATTTATCATATAAATATGTGAAATAAATAGATTAAATGTATTCGGACGACATGGGCAGAACTATTAATCTCCGTCTTTAAAATAAATATTAGTTTTGTGTTATTTTTCTAATGAAATACTTATTACTGATTACTAATTTTCTGAATTATTACCAATAAATTATATATGAGTTTTAAGATAATATAACATAGACAGTAGAACAGAGTGTGAGGTGACATTTTACAGTTAGACAGAGTCAGTCTCTCGGGGTAGTTCAGTTTAAATAGTTATGAGGTTAATACGAGTTTAAGGGTAGTTCAATTTAGACATCCATGGGTTAAACATATTTTGTAGAGTGTTCGGCCGAGTCGAGTAAAACAAAGTAATTCCATATGTTAGTGTAGTGTTTGTATGTAGGTGTAAAGTCCAGCTAAAGAGATGGAGAACATATTCATAGAGACTTCTGGGTGACAAATGGTTTTCGGAGTTGTTAGAGGATTTTGATATCCGGTGGACATGTAGTGAACTTGTGTAAAAATACCTCTCATTGATTTAAGTGCTGGTGAATGTGTGCCTCTTTTGGATTAGCTGTTATCATCGTAACTGTAGTTTTAGTGTGTAAATAATGTAAATATTAAACCAGACTCGTAATTAAAGTAGGTTAGTTAAAAGGTTGATTCTAATTGAATTTTTTTTCTAATAATCATAGCAACCAGCTGGCGAACATAAAGGGTTATCAGCTCGATCCGCTCGCGAGTTTTGGAAAGTCAGTATGTGGGAGACCTTCAATTTGAGGGATGTACAGATTAAGTACAAATGAAGTATTTCAATATTATGTTCAAATAAATCAACCAACAGTGATTTTCATTTTATATACTCCCCACAGCGCAGTATTAGAGGGTGCAATCTTATTTATAAAGTGGTGAGAACCTTGAGCTATCAGTCAGTTAAATCTGTTCGATGTTATCTGTTATCTATTACCGTTAATGAATTGCATTATTTTAAAATACGTTTGGTTTCCACATATGTTATGGAAACAGAATTTCGAGGAGACAACTGTCGGAAACTCAATACTTCGTTATTCAGACTATTTTTGATTGAATTACACCCACAGATGAAACGATGATTTCTTATTTCAATCCACAAACGAAGTGTTTTCTGGGATATAAAGGACAAAATTTGGACAGACTACTTATCATAGGGTTAAATGATAAATGCCGCGTACTGTTCCAATATCTTTACTACTGCCCTGATGACGCATATTTTTTGCACCAGAAGAGGCTTGTGCGAGTTGAGACGCCCCTTGCAAGTGGCGTCCAGATACCATGCATCTGTTGCATCCTGCCTCGGGCCGACTTTGCCGCGAAACTATATACCTCCCAATAAATTACAGTTAAAACCACTTCTACAAGGATACTATCGATGAATTTAGTTGAAATATCGATGAAACAGTTCCCCGTATTCTGGACAAACATGTTATTCTAGTAGCTTCAAAGACTTCCTAGAATTTTAACATAGGTGATACAATAGGTCATACGTAACAATAGTGTTTATTAGTGGCATAATTATTCTCTCTGTTACTGGATACTATCAGTTGAAGAACATGCCAACACGGGCCGGCCCGACGTTAGTAGGAGCCCGGATGCGATATATCTTAGCGGCGCCCCTTTTCACACGTAAATAAAAGGAACAAGAAACTCTAAACACGATTGTTTTCCTAAAAGTGATAATATTTATTGGTTTATTTCAAATATAAAAAATATAAATATCAGAAAAAAATAATGAAATTCTCTAATGCAGCGTTTCTCAACTTGGGGGCCGTGAAAGCTTCATCGGGGGGCCGCGAAGTCATACAAGATCGAAACATGAAAATATAAAAGAAATGCGCTCAATCTTGCAAGATATAAATTTTATCCATATTTATAAATATCTTACATTTATATTCATAAAAATATACTTTTCATATCATAAATAAAATAAATATTTTTTTATTATTATATCTTATATACTTATTTTGATAACTAATTTAAACTACAAGCTATTCCAAACGTTTAAGCGGAGCTAAATGAAATTTTAATTTTCTTAAGTTATCACTAGCTAACTTTATAATGAGTAAAATAGGTTTTTGTTAAACAAAATGATCAAAAGCTTCATTCAATTGATAAAAATTACTAGATTGTGAAAAATTAATAAATTATACGACTTGAAAGTGCAATATTTTTTATTATATATATATATATTTTATATTATGCTCCGACTTACAGGTATCTCAAGAGTAAGGATGCGAAAGTGTTTAAATCAAAATGGAAGGGATTTTGAACATTTGTAAATAAAAATATTTTACTTTCAAGTCGTTATATAGAATATAATCATCATATAAAAATATCACATTTTCTTGCCAACCGTAAAAGATATTAACAAAATGTTAAGTGAAAGTTGTTTCTCTTCAAAAGCTCTATCTATAGTTACCCAATGTAATATACGTTCTCATTGATATCCTGTGCTTCCGGTTTATTCCGGAAAATTTCAATACTACTATTCAATTTTTGGATGAAGTTTGGTTATCAAAACTTTTTCCCAACATACGTCGCATTTTCGAGAAAAATCGTGTTCCCTCTATCTTGATATAGTAAAGATGAATTTACTTGACAGATTGATCGATTGAGAACCGATAAAGAAATATATATATATTTCACACAGTTTTATGTAAGATGTCAAGAACGTATGTCGGCTTCTTACTGTAACGTACGTTCATAGTTTTTGTCTTTTTTTGTTATATTATAATATGGTAACTTCAACGTATGTCCCTTTGTATACATGCTAGGGCATTCAGCATTCCCACCACTAGATGGAAGACAGGCGTGCCAAGTGAAACAAATTGTATCTCTTTCTCTATTTCTAGCTTTATCTATGAACAAATGATATGGCTCTATTCAAAAATGGAAATTTTATTGCTATAGTTCTCTTCCATTGAACCATATGCTTTAATTAACCGTCATCTGTCAACTAAAGTCTCCTTTACTATACATCATATATACATATAGGGGGGCCGCAGACCAAATTTCATAATTTCGGGGGGTCCCATGCCAGAAAAGGTTGAGAAACACTGCTCTAATGTATTCTTAAAGGTATAATTAAATTTCCAAATAAGGATTCTCCATTATTTGAAGGAATATAATTCAAAATGATAATTACATCCGAACATCTCTCCAAACTTAAATTCGCTTAAAATAGTCAACTTTTCAAAAAGCTCAATATCATTTATATCCTTGTCTGGCCTATCAGCAAGAATTGATTGCAAATCATCGTAATATTTTCTGAAAATTGTTTTATGCATTGTACTCATTTTTCTAAATTATTTAGTAATCTTTGTGGTATTTTATCTTATAAAATCTTTCCACTAAAGACTGGAGAAGAGTATCTAACATTAACATATAACGTAAATCTTCGTACTGACATTTCAGGCACAAATTTTGATTCAATTTATAGTTTGAGTTTATACAGTTTGTGATTTAAAATCAAAAATCAGAATCTTTATCGGCAGTCCTAAATTCCCCGAAATTTTATATTTGTGCAATCCCCCGCCTCTTCTTATGTCATAATAAATGCATTCTTTTACGGCCTGGCCATAATTTGCATTGCTGTTTTTATTAATACACATTTCTCTGGAAAAATAAGGGAATTATTTTTATATTATTTTTCACATGTTTCTAAAACCCTGTTCGGAAGCAGAGATTCTGGAAATCATTAAAATTCTTCCAAATAAAAGATCTTGTGGATGTGACAAAATAACTTTAGCCGTAATGAAGTCTGTGGTGGAATACATTGTTCCTATCATGTTGGAAATATTTAACTATTGTTTCATGCAGGGATATTTTCCTAATATGCTAAAAAAGTCACTTGTTGTGCCTATACATAAAAGAAGAGATAAAAACATCCTAAATAATTATAGACTGTTATGTCGCGTGGATTAATATAATCAGATCACTAGAAATTATTTATTAGCAAATAACGATACATCAATAAATGTCAGAATATCTATTTGTCAACTGTCTAATTATTCTCGTTGCCGTTGCTACGCAACATGGTAGGCCTTACAACATCTTCCCTCTGAAGACAGTTGGCCGCCCGTCAGGAACTAGGTTGATTACTGGTTGGCAGAAGTACTAGTGTAAGACGTGTAAGACTTTTTCTTCGGATCTACAATTAATGTTTTTGTTAGTGACCGGTTTCGGCCGGATCTTCTAACAGCTGTCTCCGGTAGAGTATTGTCGTTATCTGGTCCCGCTATATCTTGATCAGCTTCCAAATCAGGAATTTCAGCGACTGGAAGGTCTCCTTCTGTTAATAATTCAAAATTACTGGTTCTGGGCTCCTGGGCGATATCAAAAGTATCTAATAGTGTATCTACACTGTTGTCTTCTTCAAAAGAGTTGACGTATCTCTTTCGAATTTGATTGGCGTGGCAAGTTCTCAGACGACCATTATCTTCCACCTTATAGAGAACGTTTCCAATTCTTTTTTTGATAGTAGCTGGTTGCCAGGACCCATTTCCATTTTTAAATCTTCGTATGAAGACATGATCACCAATAACAAATGAACGATCGCGTGCACCATGTCGTACGTTAAAATTTGTTTCCATGGCTTCATTTCTAATGGGAACGGACGACTGTTTTGTTGCACGAAGTAAATCAAACGAAGTTCTTAATTTTCGATTCATAAGGGCTTCCGCAGGGCTTGCATTATTGGGTACATTTAAATTTGGTGTGATTCTATAATTTAACAGGAAGGTTTGTAAGTTTTCCTGTGTAGTACCTTCCCCTTTTAGTTTTAACAAAGCACGTTTAAAAGTGTCAACGAATCTTTCAGCTTGTCCATTTGACTGTGGATGATAAGGCGCTGTACGAAGGTGATTAATTCCATTTAATTTGCAAAAATTGTAAAATTCTGTAGAAGTAAACTGAGTTCCGTTATCAGAGACTAGGGTATCCGGCATACCTAATCTACAAAAAATTTCTTTTAATTGTAGTATTGTAGCAGATGTTGTGGTTGTTTTCATTATGAAAATTTCAGGCCACTTTGAGTATGAGTCTACTGCAATCAAATAGTTTAATCCTTCAAATGGTCCAATATAGTCTATATGCACTCTTTTCCATGGTTCATCAGATATGGGCCAGGATGATAATTTAGTTTTCACTGGCATTTTGGCAACAGATGTACATTTTGGGCAAAATTTTAGTATTTCTTCTATTTGCTTGTCAAGACCAGGCCAATAAACAAAACTTCGAGCTAGTGATTTCATTTTATTTATGCCTGGGTGACTGACATGGAATTGGTTTAAAACTTGTTTTTGCAGGTTTTTGGGAATCACTACTCTTTCTTGGTATAAAACACATCCATTAAGTGCTGAAAGTGATAATTTACGATCAAAAAATTGTTTTAGGTCTGGATCGTTGCATTTTCTTGGCCAGCCATTTTTCATATAAGTTAGTACGTTTTGTATAATTGGATCTCTTGCAGATGAATATTCAATAGCTTGAGCTGTTACAGGTAGCCTACGAACAGAATCAGAATATATGCGTTGAATTTCATTTTCTAATGAAATAGAGGCAATAACAAAGTCCTCCGTTGGTATCGTGTGTTCAGAAATTAAACGTGATAAAACATCTGCCTGTCCAAATTGAGAGGTTTGTCTATATTCAATTTCAAAATCATATGCTTGCATAATCAAGGCCCAGCGTTGGAGACGGTTAGCCGTGTAAACAGGGATCCCCTTCTTAGACCCAAATATTGCTAACAATGGTTTGTGGTCAGTGAGCAATTTGAATTTTCTACCATGTATCATACGATGGAACTTTTGTACTGCGAAAATCAGAGCTAAGGCTTCTTTTTCTATTTGGCTATAATTTTTTTGAGCTGCTGTTAAGGTTCGATTTGCATGCGCAATAGCTTTTTCAGAACCGTCGGGAAATTTATGAGAAATTACTGCCCCAATTCCATAGTTAGATGCATCAGCAGCAACTATGATCTCTTTTAGTGGGTCATAATGAGTCAAAAGTAAATCTGAGCTCAATATATCCTTGCTACGTTCAAAAGCACTTTGGCATGCTGTTGACCAATCCCATTTAGAATTCTTTTTTAATAAACAATCTAATGGTGCTCGAAGGTCACTTATTTCGGGTACAAACTGACCGTAATGATTTAACATACCTAAAAATGAACGCAGAGTTGATATGTCTTTAGGCACCGGCATATTTTTGATTGTTTTAATTTTATCTGGATCTGGCCGGCGACCATTTTTATCAATTATGTAGCCCAAATATTTGATTTGAGACATAAAAAATTCACATTTTTTTAAACGAATACGAAGTCCAAATTCTTCTATTCGTCGTAAAACTGCATATATTTGTTCTTTATGCTCTTGTTCGGTAGAACTCACTATTATTATGTCATCGAGATACGCAGTTACCCTGGGAAAATCTGCTAGCATCGTGTCCATCAATAATTGAAAAATACCAGGAGCTGATTTTACGCCAAATGCTAGGCGATTATAAACATATAATCCCCTGTGCGTATTAATAGTTAATAATTTTTTTGATTGTTCATCGACTTCAATCTGAAGATAAGCATCTGCAAGATCGATCTTTGAAAAATATTGTCCACCATTTAGTGTTGTAAATATATCTTCTGGTAAAGGAAGAGGGTGCGTATGAAGTTCAAGGGCATTGTTTAGCCCTGTTGAATAATCCGCGCATATTCTTATAGAACCATTTGGTTTTTTTATTACAACTACTGGTGCAGCCCAATCAGAATAATTTACTTTGGTGATTACACCTAGATCTTCTAGTTTGTCCAACTCTTTATCGACAATTTCCAGTGCTGCATATGGAACAGGGCGTTTGGAACAAAATATGGGCTTAGAATTTGGTTTTAATTTCAAAGAAGCGACCATTTGAGTGCAACGCCCAAGACCTGTTTCTTTAGTAGTATTTGGAAATTGTTGACATAGTTCAGAAAGAAATTTATCTGGATTTTTATGGGCATTAAGTTGAGTATTTTCTTTATGTTTTATTGAATAGACTTTTTCACAAATTGAATTGATAGGTACGTCCCATAACTTAAGTTTATCAATCCAATCTATACCTAATAAATTTGGTTTCGAGTTGTTTATTATGTAACAAATACCATCGGCTTTAACATTATTAAACGAGAAATTACAATGCATTTCGCCAACAAGTGACATCGGTTCGCCCGATGCATTACGTGCTGAATGAGAGGTATTGATATAAGTTGGTCTCCCTATTTCATGCCATAATTTTTTAGAAATTATTGTTATGTCGGATGCCGTATCAATTTGTAATTTACACGGAACGTTATTAATGTTAATTACAATGAATTTTCTTTTATCGTGAAAATTTATTCGTGACACGGTGAAGGTGCTATTTGATGCAGTTGATTTGTTTAGCCGAAATTTCTTTGTATTGTTTCTTTGAGAATAACAATATCCTTCTTTGTGACCTATTTTATTACAGTCAGCACATCTGTGATCTCTAAAATTACACTCTTTGACAAAGTGCATTGCACCACATTGCCAACAAGGTGAAGAAGGAATAGGTGGCTTTGTTTTGTCATAATTTTGTTTTTTATTAAAATTGATTTTATTAAAAGAAATTTCTTGTTTATTTTGTTCTATAATAGATGCATCGTGTTTTAGGTAAACCAATTTTCGAGCTTCTTCTGCCATTTGTCTCAAAGTGATATCGCTATGCTTTTCCATTTTGAAAAGAATTTGTTTGCGTATATCATTATCTGTTGAGTCCTGGAGACCACAAACAAAAATAAGACATTTAAATTGGTCTTCTGTTAACGAATTCAATTTAAATCTTTCGCATTCTCGGTTTACTCTACCAGCAAAAGAGATATAGTCTTCTGAAGACTCTTTTGTCAATTTGAAACAATGATACCTTTGATTAAAAAGTGACGATTGTGCACAAAATAATTCTTTTAGTTGCTGTACTGTTTCATCGAATGATATCTCTCTAGGGTGTTTAGGTAAAATAAAATTAGCATACCTGTCATACACTGTGGTGTGTAATTTTCTAGTGAGTAGTCTTACACGAGCGCTGTCGTCTAATTCTATGCCATCTACCCGAAAAACATCTTCGTATCTTGCAAACCACAAGTCAAATGTCAAGCCTGCATCTGGGTCATAAGTGAATTCTGCGATACCATTTGCTAGTCTTTCTATCTGCTTCGTAGATGCTTCGTTTTCCAATGGGTTCTTGGAATTACCTGTTAAAGTTTCTATGAGACGCAGCTGAGCTTCTTCAAATTGTTTTTGTTGCTCTTTTAAAATTTGCGCTAGTTGTGATGCGTCAAAAGACATCCTCGTCGCCAAATCTGTTATGTCGCGTGGATTAATATAATCAGATCACTAGAAATTATTTATTAGCAAATAACGATACATCAATAAATGTCAGAATATCTATTTGTCAACTGTCTAATTATTCTCGTTGCCGTTGCTACGCAACATGGTAGGCCTTACAACATAGACCAATATCGCTAATTAGCAACATTGGTAAAAATTTTGAAAAATTGATTTCAGTACGAATGTATTCGTTTTTCTCTGAAAATAACTTACTATCTAATAATCAGTTTGGCTTTAAACCTGGCAGATCTATCTCTGATGCTATTATCAAACTAACGGATAACATTTATAAAGCTCTTGACAGTTTTCAACCTTCTATAGCTATATTCCTTGATCTGACAAAAGTCTTTGATACTGTAAATCCCAAACTTCTTATTAAAACATTAGACTCGTATGGCAAGTGATATTTAAAGGACATAAAATAATGCACTTCTGTTGATAATTTCGTAAGTACAGAAAAAATCATTACTTGTGGAATTCCGCAGGGGACCGTTTTAAGACCTTTGTTCTTTATAACCTATATAAATGATCTTTTAAAAATTAAATTTCATTCAGAAATCATCTCTTATGCTGATTACATGGTTTTATTTATAGAAGGTAACTCCTAGAATGAGATAAGAAATATGGCTATTGAGGATCTTAGAAATGTAAAATTATGGCTTGATTGCAACAAATTGTCACTCAATATAAATAAATCTAATTTTGTGCCTTTTTCATGTAACAGCAATACGAAAGCAAACTTTGATGACATCCCTTTGCATGATTGCATAATTTTTGACAACTGTATTTGTAACACTCATGTCAACAGACTATTATTATCTTACTTTTTTTTTTTTTTGCTCATATTTACTCCATTACTGTTTCAACTAGATGTATATTTCATTCACCATCTGAACATCTCCAATAATATATTACATACTGAAATTAATCTATTTTACATTTAATTTTAAATATACCCCATTTTATTCATCAACTACTGCCCTGATGACGCATACATTTTGCGCCAAAAGAGGCTTGTGTAAGTTGAGGCGCCTCTTGCAAGTGGCGTCCATATACCATGCATCTGTTGGATTCCGCCTCGGGCCGACCTTGGCGCCAAACTATAAACTTCCCAATAAATTACAGTTAACACCACTTCTACAGGGATACTATCGATGAATTTAGTTCAAATATCGATGAAACAGTTCCCCGTATTCTGGGCAAACATGTTATTCCAGTAGCTTCAAAGATTTCCTGGAATTTTAACATAGGTGATACAATAGATCATACGTAACAATAGTGTTTATTAGTGGCATAATTATTCTCTCTGTTACTGGATACTATCATAGAACAGTCCCAGGAATAGTTCAAACCTAATATTAGTTAAAACTATGTGAAACTGCCAAGTTTTATATAACAAAGAAAATACCGCTTCGATTAAATTACCATTCTCAAGTTGATACACACAAAAAAAAATCCCATTATATGTGGCCACAAATTGACAGTTAAAGTTACTCGCTGATTGATTTATATTAAACATATTAGAATCAAGTTACGTAGCAATATCGTGGAATCTTAAGAATTTAATATTTTTAAATGTACAATCACACATATCTGCCTTGGCTGCTCGGGACATTAAAAAACTGCGTAATTCGAGTCCTGCGTTGAGCGAATAGGTATTTCACTAAAATTAAATTAGCGACTTCAAATGAAATATCAGTCTAGTTGGAACTTTTGTTACGGGTTCAATATATAAATTAATTGAATTAGTGGAAGCTCAGGAATGTTTGTAATTTTATTGATTTTATCTGCTCTAGGTATTTTGAAATAGTTTTTTGTGTACCTGGAAGGGAAACTAAATTTTTTCGGGACGATAGATATGGGCACCTGATATGAAAATAATAGGATTCTAACATCTAGATAAGCGGAAAGGGGCAGAGAAGGTAAGTACTCCGTTTCTAGACCACCGGCTATATATATAAGACGTCTTATTATCCCTGTATAAACAGGTACTCATTTTAAGTATTAAATGCTCGAGGCTGAGTCGACCCCAGAGCTGACTGCATAATATCGGAAGAAAACATCCGAAGGACGTTGGGTGATTCGAAACCCGCGTTCTTGTGTTCCGTAGACAACCGTATTACCACGGAGCCACAGCAACTTTTGAGGCTTGAGAACCCCCTCTCCTACTATGGTTAACGCAACATTTTTTGTCGCACAGGGCAATTAAAAAATGTAGTGTATAATGATATACCCAGTATTATATCATGCAAATTATGTAGGTACCGGCTTGTCAGATTGTGAGATGATAAATTTATAAATTTTGGCTATTTCAAACAGAGATGCCTGTTTTTCATTTCACTCAGAACTACATCAAATGACATTTTAAACAAAAATATTCCTATATGGCTAATGCCATTGAGTTTTTGGACCACAGTGGTTGGTCGAAAGCTTTTCGTAACACCATCTCCAGCACGAGCGTAAACACCAAAGGTGAACTTGTTTCACTCCAGTATGAATTTCAAAAGGCTGTGACAAAAGGTTTCCTAATTTCACTCTGCTTATGGATCCCGACACACACACACCATAGTCATCTTGATAAGTTTACTAGAGATGCCAAATTCGTTCATGATGTCCTAGAGTTTGTCACGTATAATGCTGTCATAGGTTTTCCTGAAATCAATAAAAACATTATGAACGTCGGTGTCATGTTCCCAACATTTTTCAATAATTTGTCTCAATGAGAAAATTTGATCTGTTGTCGATCTGCTAGATTGAAAGCCCGTCTAGTAGTCGCCAATAAGTTCTTCTGCGTATGATGCAAGTCGATGCAGACCAATATTTGAAAGGATCTTATATGACGTACATAGAAGTGAGATCTCACGATAATTTCCACAATCCAGTTTATCTCCTTTCTTATGGATCAGACATATCACACCAATTTTCCATTCAAAGCTCTTCTTTTCTCCACACCATCAAAATAAGATCATGTAGTCTCTTGTGAAGTACTTCACCGCCAAACATAAGAAACTTACTAGGGATGTCACCAATTCCTGCAGCTTTGATTTTCTATAATCTGTTTACTGATGCTTTGTCCTCAGGTAGTGTTGGTTCGTGGATGTATGGTTCGACTGTGTGTCTAATAATAATTTGATTTTTTCTATTTATATGTGTTTTTCAGTAGTTGTAGTGTTCTTTTATTTGACTGAAATGATTTGTTATTCTGCTCCAGTCTGAAATAAATTTTGAATTTAATTAATTTTTAATATGGATTATGAAATCTCTAAGTGGGATGGATATAATTGTAAAGTTTTTGTTTGTAGCTAATTTTGCTGCCTGATCTGCTTCTTCATTTTATTTAATACCAGCGCGAGAAGGGATCCATAGGATAACAATCTATTTTCCTTCAATAATTGTGTTATGCATGTTTTCTTGGTTATCTTGAATCATCGGGTTTTTCGTGTGGACTTCTATGATAACGTCCATGGAACTATGAGAATCTGTTTGTATTATAAATTTGTTTTTTCCACATTTTCCTGGATATGCTCTGTTGCCTTTAAAATACTAAACGCTTCTACCGTATATACATTTGTCGTTGATGGTAAGTGGTATTGTTGTTTTTCTGATTTTACTATGAAAGCTGCCCTGGTCTTTCCATTTATTGTAGATAAATAGTAAAAATAGCAGTGTAATTGTAAAATGTTTTGTTTTTTCCAAGTAAGCTTTTCTGAAGGTTTCAGGATGAGTTTGTACTTGGTTAGGAAGAGATTTATTTTGGTGCTGTCGTTTTATTGCACTAATTATTTTACTTTTGTCATTGTTAATATACAATTACTTACATCACTTGCGTTGTAACTATACCTGTCAAGGAAAATGTTAGTAATACATATTAAAGTCTGTTATTGTCGAGATGGTCATATTTTAAGCATATGAGCAGAGAACAATTGGTTAGACTACAGTTCTTCCTTTGTTTCTAATTTACACTTGAAATATGAAGAGAAATATTACAGAAGGTATTATTACATCACTGACTTGAAGACCGATCTATCTACTATTAGTTAGCTAGACGGGTTGGTTGGAAAAATTTTATTGACAGCCTATGCTCTCTTTAAAAGCAGTCCAATTTCTCGGGATGATGGATAAGGCTTAATAATTATATATCCGAAATTAGGAATGCTATGTTTGTTTCTAAACTTCGACATGGAAGTGGCACTTAAAGAAGAAGATAAGTAAACTTGTTTTATCAGTTCAATTCTTCTTATTACTCCAGATCATTTCTTGAAAATTAAATTCAAAAAAACACACACACCCACTATAGGTCAAATCTCATAATAAAGAATACCGAAGTAACGAACTTTTCAGAATAAATGTTGAATGATAATGTTAAATGTTGAATCGTACGAACATAACGAACATAAAATATGTGTAACGAATTTTGTTTGAATTTAGATTAAATTAGACTTTATTTAGTTTTAAGTAAATAAAAATCAATATAACGAATATTTTCGGCCGATACAGTTGAAATCCATTTAATCTGTATCTACTTCCAAGTGGAAAATGAAATAAGTGATATTTAGAGCTCTGTAGTTCTGTAGTTGCTGATAGAAAGAAATAAGGGAAGATAAAAGTAACGCTGTGTGGATAGCGTCAAAGATCAAGTGGGGGTTACGTGCTTGCCCAGGACAGACAAAAATGGAAGCAGTTAGGGGAGGCTCATGTCCTTCACTGGGCTGGTACAGCCAACATTTAGTCAGTATTGTGACAGATACATTAAAAAAATATCTACATACAGATACATATATTAGAATTAGAATTATAAAAAATATCTAGATAGAGATACAGGCCAAAAATATTTATATCTACATACAGCTAGATACTTTTGAAAAACACTGAACAATTATAATACCATATTTTTACCAAACAAACAGTGCATGTTAATCAGTATTATACAGGCTATTCAAAAATGACCATGACGTCACAAAAAGCCCACTAAATTCAAGGTAAAACACTATTCTACGGAATAAATTTGTACTAAATAACGTATGTATTATGTTAGGCATATGTACTAACGCATGAGCTGCGTATCTACAAGACTAATGTTAGTCTTATAGATAAAATAAAATAAAAAATTACTGATAAAAAATATGTGTTTTTTTTTCTCATTCCATAAAAATTTAATTTATTAACAAAATTTCAGTTGACATTCTCACGCTTACAAATTAAATTTATATGAACGTTTAATAATTTATTCAATTTTACGTCCTTTAGGAAATGAACTTAATATCCACACTAGCATGGCCGGTCCTTGGGTGAGGCAGGCTAAAGCCAGGCGTTAAGTGAAAAATTACCTCAATACATTATCAAAGTGTATTTTCAATCACTGGATACTTTTGAAGGACCTTAATTTATCTTGTCCAATGCTTCACAAAACTACGGTCCACTCCCAAGCCACTTATGTGGATAAAATTTTTCATATGTTTTTAGTAAATTGCTCATCAAAATAGCAATAGTTATTCAAAAACTTAGATTTCATTAATAATGATCAATTTTCCTAAAGTGTTGTACATACTATTGTGGTATCTAAATATCTACTATTTTTACGGCCGTTCAAAAGCTACGAAAAACGAGTGAGAATATTTATTTATTTTTTTGACATTCCATATAAATTTAATTTAGGAATGTCAGAATTTCAATTGTTTTCTGCATTTTGTTTTTAGGAAAAAAAAAATATTGAAAATGATAATTTATAATTAAACTATTATATCAGCTTGGAATCATAGCATAAAAATAAAGTAACGATCAAAGTATCTGATATACAGATACAAGATACTTAAATATAAATATCTAGATACAGATACAGATACCTATTTCAAAAAGTATCTAATTTGTATCTAGATACTTATAATTAAATACATTGCAACACTGCATTTAGTCTAGTTCAGTGTTTTTCAACAGGTGGTCCCCAGACCACCGGTGGTCCGCAGAAAAATTTTAGTGGTTCGCGAAAGTTTTTGTATGTGTTTTTTGCGAGTTTTTGGTTATTTTTTATGCACATTTTTCCTGTAAATGATTTATATTTTGTTTATTTTCTGTAAACTTTCTGTGATTTTCTACAAATAAAATAAATGTATTTAGTAACACATTAAATATATTTGTTTACTTGCAAAAAAATAACCAAAAATTATTATTAGTGGTCCGCGTTAGAAAATTATATATTTTACTGGTCCGCGGTACGGTTTTGAATGAGAAACACTGGTCTAGTTAATTTAGTATAAGATATTAAGGTTATATACATGTATATGGTGAAATAAAGAAATACGTTTCGAAATTGAAAAAAAATTAAGCCATTTGTCAATATATTTCTTATTAATGTAATGATTGAATCTTGAATGATTGAGACTTGAATACGAAGCAAATGCAAAAAAAAAAAAAAAAACTCTGGATTTTTTAATTCATATTTTATTGTGAAGACACTGTCGTAAATTATTTAAATATTCTTTAAAAAAATTAAATTGAAGCCCCTAGTTCTTACATAACGAATAAAAATAATTATCAAGAAACTGTTGATTTTTATGTGATTAAAGAATTCCTAGACATCCAGCATTCTGTTGGCTTTTTACACTTATTAAATATCTACAAAACCCGGAAATGTGTGAAAATTCACACTTCACATACATTTTTTTAATACTGCTTTTCTCCTATATTCAATATAACGTTAGTTAAAATAATTTTAACTAACAAATGTATTTTCAAATGTATTGAAGAACTGCAACCAAATGATTCATTATAACTAAAACAAAATTTTAATTACATTTTTTGTACAGATACGTATGTCTACTGAGGCAATTCATGTAACCGCACCAAAAACAGTAAAAATCCTGCTTATAAACTGAATTAGAGGATTCAATCCGTTTTTTACTTTTCGAACGTTATGTCTAATTGAAATTAATTGAATTTTCTTATGATATTGAATTGAAACGCTGAGTTAACTACTAGCTCTCGGGTGTAAAGAGTTTTTAAATTGCTATTGATTAGCGCAGTGTGAATTTATTCCGCTTGAAAGATATATGGATTGTAAACTGATCAAATGAACGTTTGAACTAGCAATTAGTAGGTAATTATGACGAGGTGGGAAAATGTATGCTTTAAAACAGAATCTCTGTTTGAACTTTATTGCAAAAGATAAAAGAAAAACTGATTGGTAATGTTTTACCCATTTATTAACTACCAGATGATTTGATTGTAATATAAAGTATGTTAAATTAAAGAGTAAATGAAGCATAACTTTCTCGTTTCCGGATTTGACATTCTAATATAGCCTGAGCAAAAGAAAGGCTAATATTTGTTATTATTAAAATTAAATTAAATAAAATATAGGTGCTTACTATATTGTTTATTGAGACCTGACAATTGTGTATTGCAAGGTTTGGCAACCTTTTATACGTCCTGGGCCGTTCTTTTTATTTTTAGTAGGTTTTTTTCCCTACGTGTTTTATAATAAATTTTTGGCAACGGTAATATCCTGGCTACGCTGAATATGGATAGTAAACATAATATTCTGTTATTGGCGGGCTACATGAAGTTACTTGGTGGGTCGCCAGTTGCCGAACCTTGATGTATGGAATACAGTTTCAAATAAATAAATGTCTAAAAACACGAAGCGATGTTACACTCTTTCAAACATATTTTATATGACTGACGAAAACATATATATAATGGAAAAGCATATACCGACCTCAGTATCTATACGAACGAGCAAAATAGCCGCTGAGCCAGTCACCATAATCGGCTTTTACACCTCTTATGGAGGAGCTTTTGCCTCCTCGATCATTCATCTCCTATCTGTATGATACTAAACCAGTCTATGCCAGTTATTAGTTTTCATTTTTTAGAGGTGTTTATTTATATACGCTGTCCATCCACGTTGTTTGAGGCCTTCCTCTCAGTTCTGCAGTACAATTATGCGCCTTAGCCAGTGTAATTTATTACTTTTGGTAAACTCAACAACACGTTCCTTACATTTTACATGTTCATTTCTCAGTATTGTTCATATCCCATCTTTTGTATTGGAGCATATATTTGGCGTAATAAAGTTTGGCTATTTTAAGCAGACCAGTTGCGCAACAGCCAGAAAAATAGAATATGGCACCTCTACACACACACTAGCGTAGCTGTCGTGCTATAGAATCACTCCAAAATTAATTTTCGGAACAAACTGAGAAACACTCGTGCGTTAAAAAGGAAGTCGTGTGATTTTTCCGATTGCACTCGGGTGCCACACTCACGCATAATATTGTCGCTCTCTGCGCAGTACAGTCTCCCAGCGGCAAACTTAAGATAGCCGGACTGTACTTCCTTTCGTTTTGTTGTTTTGCACTTACCGAAGCACCCAACACTCACTATTGTGCGTGAGTATCGATTGAATTATAATTTGTACAACCTTATTTTTGTGTTCTTAAATAAAATTATTTGCGAAAATACTATCATTATTACAGTTGGCGATGGGTTTTCCTATATATATGAACTGAGAGCTTTTAGGACTGAAAACCCAAATTTGATATAACAAAGTCCTTCACCCACGCAAAATAGCTATTTAGAGCTATTTATGGGATAAAGATTTTTTCGCCACTGAAAAGCCAACATGATTCGACACTCACTTGCGAGCAAAAATTCTTGTTGGAGATCTTGTTCTTGTTGGGGATCTGTTGGGGATCTTGATCTTGTTGGATCTTGGGGACATCACATGGTACAATGAATTTTCTGAGATATGTTTAACAAATCATCTCTAAATCCAGTGATAGTTATTAATTTCCAAGGTAAAGGTACAGAGCGCGTCAGATTTCCTTATATGAGACTAGGTGAAGAGCAAAATTTGAGCCAACAATCTGTAGACAATTGAGAAGCTAGAAGATTTTATTTTGTAATATGTACAGTATTTAAATTTCTAGTTTTGTTTTATTCTGCTCATATGTAAGAATAGAATATTTTAATGCTATACATGAATTAAATTTTAGAGTATTTTAAATATATTGTATTTAGGTATAATAATACAAATAATTAAGAAATATTTACTCAATAAAGGGAGTAAATATTTTGTACATACAAATATAACATTATATATTAGGGTTTACATAATATCTATCTTAATTATTTACAGCTGTTTACAATTTAAATTTAAATTTGAAGATTTTAAATGCATGTAAAAAATTCACTCCAGGAGGGTTGCAGAAGTTACAATAAAGCCCGACGGCGACCCGTCGTTGTCGAAGACGCCCTCGAGAAATGTTCTAACTATATTACTAATAAGTGATATAGAACTTCAAAACCAATCTGAAATTTAAAAAAAAAAATAGATAACCTATCTGAAGCAGGAATAGACTGGGACTTACATTTTTACCCGGTTGCTACCGACCCAACTGGCCCATTGCGACTCGGCCCGCGTATATTTAGCCTACAAATAATCTATGTGATGACAAAAAAGCAACTTTCAAAATTATGTTTTTAGAATAAAAAGACGGAGGCGGCCTTCGGAAAGGCCGGGAATTTTTCCAAACTTCCGAGTCCAGTCTTTTTCAGATCTGATATTTTTGTAGTCCAAATATTAAGTTTGTGATTCGCCTTTCCAGAAAACATAAGAAATAATTAATAATGAATAATTATTGATAGATTTATTTTATATTTATACGGCCGATTTATACGGCTGGTGAGTAAAATATTTGGAGGGGGACCTTTTGATCCATATACTGCAATGGTGTCCTATCTACGGCCAGCGGGCTGAATCCGGCCCAACAATAAGCCCCTTATTTTTTTGGAATCACCCTCCCTCTGTCCACAAAATATTTTCGGAATTTCTCCACTCTCCCTATCCTTGATTTTCAAAATTTCTTCCTCACGGTCTCAAATGATTTTCAAAATTTCTCCCACTCGTCCTCTGTGATTTTTAAATATCTGGCCCCAAATCCAACTCAGTTTGGCCCATGAAACATATTTAGCCCATGAAATATATTACACAATGTATCAAGGTAGAGGAACACGATTTTTCTCGCAAACGTGAAGTGTAAGTTGGTAAAAAATTTGATTACCCAACTTTGGTCATAATAAAAATAATTAAAAATATTTCGCTTCCAAATCATAGTTTCAAGTACGACTTGAAAGTGAAATATTTTTAATTATATATATCCTTTTTATTATGCTCCGAGCTACAGAGAGCACAATCAAAAACATTGTAGCTTTGGGTGCCCCATTCTAAATTATTGCCATTGTTTTTTACTAAAATCTCGAGTTTTACGTTTGATTATTTATCACAAATCAAAACAAACTGCACTCTGTGAAACGAACTAAGCTAAGGACACCGGCCGAAATTCACTAATACATACACACTAAACCTCGCCCCTGTTGCACTTTCCAGTTCAATTTTATTAGTTACGTAGATAAATACATTAGAAATCGCATGTGGCAACACTGTGCATTGGGACACATATCGGAAAGCTTAGCCAAGTTTAATCTTTTGGTTAAACTCGGTTACAATATAACAGTCCTATAAGTAACCATTTCAACCATTTTCTAACTATTTGGTTATAGTTAACTAAGCTTTCAGAAACCGACCCTGAGAGTCAACTACAACTAGTTTCCACCTGAGCATTGTTTCCTACACATAAACTTTTAAAATCTAACACTTATATGAAAAATCTTTGAATTGGAAATATAAAAATAAATATGTGCAGATATATTTAGCTAATTTAATGTAATTTTAAAGTATAAATGAGATTTTAAATTCAGTTTTTTTATTAATTTTTTTTAGGAGGTACCAACGTCACCCTGTCTTAGCCGCCAATGCTTTTGCATAAGCCTTTTAAATGCTTAAATTCCTTTTTAATACTTGTGGTTATCCTTAATACAAATCGAAATCACTGTATATCTATACGAGGGTTGCCTTTTATATTTCGGGATTTGAGATCAAAAACAATTATTTATCAACAAAAGTGGCCTTATTGTTTTTCAAAATATTCTCCATGAAGATCAATACACTTTTGCATGCGTTTAAACCAACTTTCGAAGCACTTTTTCCGATTGAGGCTTTTTCCACTGTGATTGTCAAATTATGTAGAATCCAATGCGAACAAATCTTTTTGACGGCCAAATGTTCATGCAATAGTGAATGTATGCTGGTCTCACTAATGCCCAAGGATACCTCAATCTCGCGCTAAAAAGTCACATGACGATCTAGCAGTATTAGTTCACGCACAGCATGTCTTCCGGAACAACAACCGATTTTGGACGACCTTCACGAAATTCGTCCTTAAGCAAACTACGACCACGATTGAAGTCGACAAACCATCGATAAACAGTAGTCCTTGATGGTGCTACATCGCCAAAAGTCAAATTAAGTTCATCGATGCACTGTTGTTGGGTTAATCCAGGTCAAAAGTTGTAAAAAATAATCGCTCGAAAATATTCACGATTTAATTCCATTTTTAGCCGAGATGAATTTTTTCAAGTTACTGTAAACAACACAAATAGCGCTCGTTCGCCAAAACGTTCTGAGTACGTATACCGTCAAAAATGTTTTTAAAAAACTTTACGATAGAAGCGTCAGTTGCAGCAGGCAGCACTAGTTTAGCGCAATCCCGAAATATAAGAGGCAACCCTCGTATTCTCTAGACGCCAATGAAATTCATGCAAGCCGGTGACATACATATATCCTAGTTACGCCACTGCACCACCCATTTTAAAGTAAAGGACTCCCTCAAACTTTACCAGTCTTACCTGATTTCTGCCAGTCTCCGTTCACTGAAAAATAAGAAGTAGAAGCAGATATGCACTCTACTACGAAGGTATACAGATAAAAAAAATATGTAGGGCACAACATCAACAAAAGAAGTTAAAATTTCAACTTTGATAAAAGACTTTTGAATCTGAGTATCTGTCGTATTATAAAAATTAATTGGCACATAGTACATGTTAAAAGCAGTAAAAATATCCCCTAAATATGAAAAAAGTTCCGAAACAGAAGAAAACGTAGCGCGTAGTTAAAAGCAACCAACCTTAGCGATGTGTGATGTGGTAGCGTGATTCGCTGCTCAGGGGAAGGGTTTTGGAGTTAAACCCCGTTTTAAAAATAACAAGAGGATTTGTTTTGTGTTCTTGTTTTTTCTTTATGAAAAAAGAAACAGTGATTAAACTTATATTACGAAACAAGAGTAATGGAAGCTTTTTTTAATTACGAAATTTATAAATTAATACAAGACAAAATATCTGCTTATTTTTGTTGCTAACTTGTGAAATAAGTAAGGTCTAAAATCGTATAACGCACATAATAATGGTTGTTTAATAAATGTATAATAATCAAGACCGCTGCATAGGCATCATACATTCTTAAAACCGCTCTTTACTACTAGGATTTTACTAAAATCGACTCAAAATGCTGCTCCATTAATATGCAGCCCGTGTGCCCAGCCCTGATAACAATAAATTTACTGATATGTAACATGAACGATGATGTATGATCATTGAATCTTTATATCTCGTTCCAAAACTGTTCAATATTTGTTTATTTTTAAATAAATAAACATAACCGCATTAAAATTTATCTTGTATCATATGTAGGTATACTTAGGGTGACCAGATTTCAGTGAAGGGAAACCGGGACACAAGGAAAAAAAGGTCTTTGTTTCCTCCCAGATCCAAGTGAAGAGCAAAAAATAACGTCCTCACCTCCCCAAATTTAAAGTGAAGAGCAAAAAAAGGTCCTCACCTCAAAAACCGGGACAATCGGCCGTCCCGAGAACATTTTTCGGGACACCGGGACAATTGACCTAAAACCGGGATAATCCCGGAAAACCGGGACGGATTGTCACCCTAGGTATACTAAATAAAACAAGTTTATTGTCAGTTATGTAAATACATACATTAGGGCGAGTCAAATTTTCCGACATTCAAAATTAAAACATGGATGTGAAGTGTGAATTTTCACACATTTTAGAGTTTCGAAGGTATTTAGTAAGTGAATGATGATTATTTGGGATGCCAAAACATATTTTATGTTAATTTTTTTTTTTTTTGTTATTTTTAATTCGAATTTCCATACCATTATTTTAGGTTTCTAAATATGTGCAGTATTTTTTTTTATAAAGCAAGGTTCATTAAGATTTTGAAAATTGCGCCTATGGCTTCCATTGGTTGTTTTAAGTCATAAGCTCCTCCTCTCTGATTTCGTGTACATTGAAACATAGAATTAAATTATAATTTCAACAATTTCCACTGGTTATTAAATTTACGCTTTTAAAAATTAAATGCAACATTTGCCAAAATATAACTAGATTTTTAAAAATAATTTAAACAAAATAAAAAAGCAAAAAAAAAACAGAAAAAATAAAATTGTCTCGTGAAGCGAACCCTAGCTTGCAACTTTGAAAGCGAGAGGGCTAACCAGTACACTAAGAAAGCGTACTGGTACACTGTGTTACATAACGGTTTAAATATTTTACATCGTCAGCCAAAAAAACACAAAAATGCGTTGTTTTCCGATAATCTGATCAAAAATTCCTGTTGTACTATTCCGGTTCACACTAATGTACAGTACTTATAATTTTTCAGATTTTTAGTATAAACCATCTGGGCTACAGGGTGTGGAACAACATTTTTTTTTGCACAATTTTAACAAAAATCGCGTCAAAATAATTTATTTTGCAAAAATAAAATTTTGATCATTAATACACGTTCTAAGGACTTTAATTTTGATATCCTACTCAGAATTTAAAAAAAAAAATTAGTTTTTTGATGAGCACATATTTGTTTATATTTTTAGGAGGATATGTTTTTTAGATGTTTTAGTATTTTTCCTATGTGCGGGTCAAAGAGTTGTATAACCATGCCAAATTTCAACTCTCGACAGACAGACAGACAGACAGACGACAAAACCTACATGGTCATACCTACAAAACCCTAAAGATGAGCTATGCTAAAAAGTTGCAGCTTACTGGACAATTTAAAAATGTTTTAGTTAAATTTTTATAATTTGGTTTAGCTTGATAAATGAACATTTGAAAACTGTTTTTTTTTTTTAATTTCCATGATTTTTCCGATTAATATGTATGCTATTAATTTCGAAAATTATATACTTTTTATTAAAATATTGTCTAATGTTATCTAATAATTATTTTTGCTTCTATGCGCGTAAATATTTGGTCAGTATGACTTTCTTCAAATGTTTGTTGTTAACACATTTGAGTATAACAATGGCTCCCAAAATAAAAAATAGACAAGATACAATAAACAATATTCACTCATATGATCAATTTTATTGGGACTAAGCAAGATTTCTTGCCTAAGGGTACGCGCATAGGGAAAACTGTTTGCTTGTAACTGGCTACCAGCGCTGGCGAAGGTCAGCCTGCAAGCGGGAATATCCTATGTGTCATAAATTATACCGCGCACAGTAGAGGCTGGCGCTGGTTGGCTGCCCAGAGTTGGCTGCCAGCGCGAACCAGCGTCAGCAGCAAGCTACCAGCAATCTGCTTTCACTATAAGCCTACCCTAAACTACCAACCAACACTACGAAACGATATGGTTTAATGACTACGAAAACAAAGTTGTGATGTTGGCAGACTCTACCCAGCAGGTAATCTTGCAAAAACTAATAAATAGTCTTAAAGTGATTGAGAACTTGCTACAAGTGCTTTTTTATTCCCTATTATAAATTCGAAAATTACAATCAACAATTAAAAAATATAGAAAACATCTCTTGGCAGGGGAAAGCTGGAAACCAAGGATTTCGCTTTAAAACTTAACAAGCTTTTTGAGATCCTTAACGGCGAGTGTGAAAATTAGCTTTTTTATGGAACAAGCTGTGCTGCAGACTGCAAAAAGGAAGCTCATATTCAATACATGTGTCATAAAAAGTTGAAGAACCCTGTAAATGAACTCGCTTTCATAACGGGTCAGAGAAACAAGACTGGTTCTACTTAACCCCATCAAAATGATTTGCAAGGTTTGCCTGAACAGGATATTGAAGGCTGATAATTCAGATCTTTTTGTATGCAGCAAGCCAGGTGGAAAGTATCTTCTACCACTTAACTGCGGACAAGTAAACAACCACTTCACTGCACTGTTACCTAAACGGCTCAAATACAAAAATCCTGCTGAAATTATTGCTGATAATCTAGTGGGTTTAATGAAGATGAAGGGTATTGATAAAACACTGCAAACCATTTGAGGTGATTCGAAAAACAATGGTTTGAATGGTGATACACTTGGTTGAGGTTAAACTTTGCCGCAAGCTGATCTGGTTAGACTTTGCTCTTCATACGAATGAGATGCCCCTGCTTCACTTGATCATGGCACTGTACGAGAATACCTTATTAAATAACAAATGAACTGGTGAAATTAGCAAGATGCTAGACAATATTACAGAACTATAATTAAATCTTTCTCTTAAGTCTCAATTGGAGAGCTTCCCATTTCTCTTAGTATCATCTTTCTAACAGTTTCAACAGTATCATCAATAATCTGTCAACAGATCATGTTGCAGGAGGTAGAACCGCAGGTGACATCTCTGCAGGTGACTACCTTGAACACTGTACCCAGGCTAGCTCAGGTGCTGGGTTCCGTGTATACCCTCTCGGCTTGAAGAGCCTCGTCGCACTAGTTGTTGAAAGAAAGATTGTGTTACCCCAAGGATTGTTGTAAATGAGAAACAAACTATGTGATTTTACTATATTTATTAACAAGAAAATAGAAAATAACAATGTAAGACATGAAATATAGTAACAAAGTGCATAACAATATGAAGATACATGTTAAGGAATAGTTTGTAATAGGATTTTGAGAAAGGACGGCGAGCGTCGTGGTGGGCTGCGGCGTCCAACATGGAAGGTTGACGTCGCGGCGATAGCGTTGAGAGACGATGAGCGTCGTTGTGTCTGTCTTGGAAGTTGTAGTAAGATAGGTGAATGGTGGCAGCGCCAGTATGGTGAATGGTGGCAGCGCCGAGGTAAGTGGCGGTGCGTGGGTTATTGGCGGTAGCGCCGAAGTGAAATGTGGTCCATTGAGGACGTTGTACGTGGGGCTAGTGTAGCGCTCACGCATGATTGTTAGAAGCGATGTAATATAGGATGTAGTGCCGGAGGGCTGAAATGTGTGGCGGTAATGCCGTGAAATAGGTATCGTTAGAACGGGGCCATAGCGCCGTTTAACGGAAGACCGTACACGACTAGTGTGCGGCTGAAATGACGTTGAAGGTGGTGAGATATCGGCCTTATAGCTAATGCGCAACGACGGCACCTGCCGTATAGCAAGGCGAATGGTTGCGGTGGCTCCTGCCGTATAGCAAGGCGGAGGGATGCGATGGCTCCTGCCGTATAGCAAGGCGGATGGTTGCGGAGGCTCCTGCCGAATAGCAAGGCTGGTGGCTCTTCTCTTTGCCGGGTAGCGAAGTAAGAGAATAGCAATTGTCACATAGCGAAAGCCTGTAATGACCGGACGCCGGATAGCGACCGATGATTTGCAATGAGAGCGCGTTTCTTTTATACCTTTTGGTGTGGAGAAGGGGAAAGTGGTATGGGAACTAGGCCACGCCCAGTTTTCGCAAATATGACCCTTACTATTTATAATTTTGGTATTTTGGAATATAATTTCTTTCTACGGGTCGCGATCGATAGATAATATCTCGGAGATAAAAAAGATAGGTGATAGCTCGCTGTGAGAGGCACCGATCGCGAGATATCGGCGGTAACAATCAAGCAAATGGGTACAGAATTACACAGGCCATATGGATAGGAGAAGTTCCACATATTTAGCCCTTCTTGAAACTGGTCCAGTGAGTCATCAAGTTGAGTTTATTTTTGTCTACGCCTAGTGAATAAAATAGCCTCAGTTTTAGATTCATTACTTTTAATTTACTATTTAATCATATATTTAATAAATTTTGCAACTGCTCCTACCAGACGTTTGATAATTGTATACGTTCCATAATATTGCGTAAAAGTTGTTGTGTCATATAACGAATAAGAAACATGTTTCGCTCTTGAAAAGTGGTTAGTAAATATATTAAAGAGAAGGCATATGATATATCATTGTAGTACTCCTGCCGAAATTAACCTTTTAGTTGACTTTTTGTAACCTACTACTGTTTGAAAACTTCTGCCTTGCTTGTATGAGTATTAACTCATCTTATTAAATATGCACTAGATGTGGTGGGAAATTCATTGAGGCAAGTTTATACATCAGTCTTTTATGCCAAACAGTATCAAAGGCTTTTTTAATATCTAAAGTGACCATACTTGTATGCTTATTGTAATTCAATCCATCAGTTATAGATTCAGTTAGTCTTGCTAATTGTGCCGTCGTTGAATGGTTGTGTCGAAATCCAAATTTTAATTTTAATCTTGCTTACAGCGTCTAAAAGACTTCGGTCTGTCTGTCAACTTGATGAGGGATCCGCAGGTTTGTTTGGCTTTTTATTGCACCAGCTTCGAATGCTTCCAAATTGTAGGGAAATAGGAAAAGACTATGGTATGATTTATTATTCTTGTCAGTAAGATTACAGTTTTTTGTGGGGCTTGTTTGCAAACTTGAGATATTATGTTATCATGCCCAGGTGTTTTTTTGTTTTTTAAATTTTTAATGATATTCTTTATAAATGTTATATAACCTAAGTTCAGGTTTTGCTTGTGTACCGCATATACGATTTTATGTAGGAGACAAAATCAGACAAGGGCAAAAAAGCTATGTATCTTGTACCGAAAATATATTAATTTAATTATTTAATTTATTACGGTTTTTATTAAATTTATTTTATGATATTAATATATTATCTGTCTCATTTTGTAATACGGAACTAACAGTAACAGTTCATTTTTTATGTTGTATATTGACAATGCATTTATAATATTGTCATAGTATTGGTTCACACGGATACGCCAAAGTCTGTTTACACCACAACAGTCACCAAAGTAACCATATCTAGTTTCGTATTACAAATTGAGACAGATTATATCATATTTTCTAAAGTTTTCCTAGTATTTGTCATGGTGTTAACAATGGCAACATTGTAAATATTGGTTGTCATATTTGACAACCAGGTCCATGACAACAGTTGTGTTTTGTTATATATAAATGTCATTCTTAAATAAATAATTAATAAATCATAAATATATAAAAGTGTATAATTACGATAACAAAGGTTATTACATGGTGCCGAAACCAGTATAAAATGACAAAAAACGACGAAAGCATGATTGGGTTAAAACTGCCAAAACCATTGCCAATAAGCAATGAAACAGACATGTCGCAAGCATGGAAAACCTGGGTTCAACAGTATCAGTGGTACGAAACAGCAACAAATTTAAAGAAAAAAGAACAAGCAGTACAGGTAGCAACTTTTATGACCATAATAGGACCTGATGCAATAATTATTTACAATACATTTAACCTTAAAGAAACAGATCTAAATAATGTAGAAAAAATAAAGAAAAAGTTCGAAGAATATTTTGTCCCTAAAATTAATGTAACCTACGAGCGCTACATATTTAATAAGACAGAACAGAAAATCAATGAAACATTTGATGATTTTCTTACGTCATTACGTAATAAATGCAAAAATTGCTCATTTGGAAAACTTGAAGACAGTTTAATATGTGACAGAATTGTAGTAGGCATAAATAACGACAAAATAAGGGAACGACTTCTTGAAGAGGATAAATTAACTTTAGAGCTAGCAATAAATATCTGCAGAGCAAATGAATTAGCAAGAAAACAGTTGAAAGCTATGAAAGACAACCAAGAAGAACATCAGGTAAATACATTACAAAACAAATCGAACACTAGTTACTACAAAATCAAAAAAGAAAAAACTAAGCCAAAAGAAACATTCAAGTGTAGTAGGTGTGGAACTACACATGAAAGAAAAGCTTGTCCAGCATTTAACCAAAATTGTAATAAGTGTAAGAAAAAAGGACATTTCTCCAAGTGCTGCAGAACAAAACAAATCAATTTTATTCACGGTAGCACTGATTTAGAAGAAGATCAAGTTCTATATGTTTCTGCAATAGATAATGAAGAAACAAAAACAGATGACTGGTTTGAAACATTGTGGATTTCACCAAATACAAAGGTCAAATTTAAACTTGATTCTGGTGCGCAATGCAACGTCATCCCAGAAAAATTAGCGCAGAAAGCAAAACTTGTGGTAAACCCGTCAAAAACAAAGAACTTGTTGTCATTTTCGAATCACAAAATAAAAGTGAAAGGCGAATGCTCAACGAAACTTAATTATAAAAACAAAAAAGAAAATATTAAATTTTTGATAGTTGGCGATGATCTACAACCAGTTTTAGGAAAAGACACATGTGTACAGTTGGGAATTTTAAAACGTATCGAAACAATAAATAAAGAAATATTCAGTGGTATTGGTTGCTTAAAGGGATACGTGTATGATATTGATCTAGTGGAAAATCCTAAACTACCGATTTATCCAGCTAGAAGAATACCATATCCAATCAGGAATGAAGTCAAACACGAATTAGATCAAATGACCAAAATGGGTATCATACGACCAATTAGCGAACCAACTCCAGCAGTCTCGCCAATGGTTGTAGTGAGACAAAATAATAAACTTCGCATTTGTTTAGACCCATCAGCAATCAACAAAAATGTGAAACGCAGACATTATCCATTAAACACGCTAGAAGAGATAACGGCAAGAATAAGTGGATCTAAAATATTTACACTTCTAGACTGTCGAAAAGGTTTTTGGCAAGTGAAAGTAACAGAAAGAACAGCAAAATATTTGACATTTGCGACACCGTGGGGTCGCTATACATGTCAAAGACTCCCTTTCGGACTAGCATCTGCACCAGAAGTATTTCAGCAAATAATGTGCAATCTGTTAAAAAATATACAAGGTGTGGAATGTTCAATGGATGATATTCTTATTCATGCGGAGTCAAAAGAGAAATTAGAAAAAATAACAAAAATAGTCATAAACCGTCTGGAAGAAGCGGGCCTGAAACTAAATGAAGACAAGTGCATATTTGCACAAAAGCACGTTAAATTCCTAGGACATTTATTGACAGAACAAGGATTACTGCCAGATAAGGAAAAGGTCAGTGCAATATCACTAATAAAAACACCCAGATGTGTCAAAGAACTTCAAAGATTTCTTGGAATGGTGACGTATATGGCAAAGTTTATTCCTAACCTAGCCGATCTGACTGCACCACTTAGAATATTACTGAAAAAACATAATGAGTGGGTATGGGACAGTCAGCAAGAAAATGCATTCCAAAAATTAAAGAAACAATTGAAAAAATCACCGGTCTTAGGATACTATGATCCAAAGAAACCAGTTACATTGTCCGTAGACGCGAGCAGTAAAGCATTAGGAGCAGTATTATTACAAGAAGGACGGCCTATTGCTTACAGTGCTAAGTCACTCACAAATACACAGCAAAACTACAATCAATTGGAAAAAGAAACATTAGCAATAGTAGCAGCATGCAAAAAATTTCATGAATATATTTGGGGTAACAAAGAACTGGAAATAGAGTCTGACCACAAACCTTTGGAAGTAATATTCAAGAAACCACTACATGAAGCTCCACCAAGAATTCAGAGAATGTTAATGGAGGTAATACCTTACAACCCAACCATCAAATATAAGAAGGGTTCTGAATTATTTATAGCAGACACGCTCAGTAGAGACTGTGAACTAGCAAAAGAATTCGAGGAAAATACCAACCTATTACAAATACATGTAATTATTCCAATGTCGCAAGAAAAAGTTAACCAATTAAAAGATGCTGTTAACAAAAGTAAAGAACTAACATTGCTAAAAGAAACTATCCAAAAAGGATGGCCAATAGACAGATCGTCAGTTCCAGAAGATCTGTTGAAATATTGGACATACAGAGAACAGTTATCATATTATGAAAATATGATTTTAAAAAATGATCGAATACTCATTCCCGAAGAAATGAGAAATACTGTTATCAAATGCAGCCATTTAGGGCATAAAGGAATACAAGGATCAATAAGGATTGCCAAGGATAGCGTATTTTGGCCTAAAATGTCAACAGATATTACTAATTATGTAAAAAATTGCAAAATATGTCAAAAATTTCAAAATGATAACAAGCAAGAACCTTTAATTGAACAAGAAGTTCCAGATCGTCCATGGTCTCAAGTAGCATCAGACTTATTTAAATTAAACAAAAATTACTATATTGTGATAGTTGACAGTTATTCAGGATATTTTGACTTTAAATTGTTGAAAAACATAACCAGTACAGCTGTCATTACTGCACTAAAGAATTGGTTTGCAGTGCATGGTATCCCGGATGTTCTATTGACAGATAATGGAACACAATACACTTCAGAAGAATTTAAGTTGTTCAAACAAACATGGCAATTCAAGCACAGACTTTCAAGCCCGGAGTTCCCAAGATCGAACGGATTAGCAGAAAGATATGTGCAAGAAGCCAAAAATTTACTGAAGAAATGTCTAGAAGAAAAGTCGGATATCTATCTAGCACTACTACATCACAGAAATACACCTAGAGGCAATATCGGATCACCAGTTCAAAGGTTAATGAACCGAAGAACAAAAACGCTGTTACCATTACAGAAGAAACTACTGAAGCCTAAAATATTTAAAGAAGTCAGAGAAACATTAATTAAAAATAAAAAGACTGAAAAATTTTATAGTGATAAAAAGACAAAATCAGCTCCTGAATTTAGAGAAAATCAGAACATATTATATAGAAACGAAAACAAAAAATGGCTACCAGCGAAAATAATAAAAAAAGCAGAAGAACCAAGATCATTTATTATTCAAACGCCAGAAGGAAATATATATCGTAGAAATTCATGGTTTTTGAGAAATAATAATGAAGAAAAAATTTCTGAGGAAACGTCACAGTATTCACCACCTGACACTACAAAAACGAGAGAAGAGAAGAGAAAAGAAGAACTAGTAACTCAGCCCGTAGTGAGGAGGTCTGGTAGAAAAATAACATCATAGATTAAAAATTACTTGTAATCATAAAATAATTGTTATTGTAAAAATATTGTAAAACGTTATCTTTCTTTTAGGAAAAAGAGGGATGTCATGGTGTTAACAATGGCAACATTGTAAATATTGGTTGTCATATTTGACAACCAGGTCCATGACAACAGTTGTGTTTTGTTATATATAAATGTCATTCTTAAATAAATAATTAATAAATCATAAATATATAAAAGTGTATAATTACGATAACAAAGGTTATTACAGTATTATTATTAGCTTTAAATTTCCCACTATTTTTAGTTAAATTTTTAATCTTTTAAAAATTGGTTTTTAAATTCGTTGTGTATTTTTATGGTTTTGGAGGTATGACCAAAAAAAAAAACCTTAAACTGTCATTTTGTCGTCTCTCTGTCTGCCTCTCTGTTCGGTAAAAATTGTAGCCAAACGGCTAAACCTAGAGAGTTGAAATTTGGCATGCTTCTTCAACTCTTTGACTCACACATAGAAAAAACATATTCCCCCAAAAATATAAACAAATATGTGCTCATCGAAAAAAAAATATATATATTTTTTTTTTAATTCTGAGTAGGGTACCAAATGAAAGCCCTTAGTACGTGGATTAACGATCAAAATTTTATTTTTGCAAAATAAATTATTTAGATGCGATTTTTGCCAAAATTGTACAAAAAATTTAATCCCACACCCTGTACTCCAGATGGTTTAAACTAAATATCTGAAAAAATTTAAGTAATGTACATTGGTGTGAACCGGAATAGTACGACAGGAATTTTTGTCATGTTCATTCTATGTGTCATGTATACGAAACCAGAGTGGCCGAGCATATGACTTAAAACAATCAATGGCAGCCATAGGCGCAATTTTCAAAATATTAATGAACCTTGCTATATAAAAAATTTACTGCACAGAAACCTAAATAATGGTATTAGGTATTTGAATTAAAATTACCAAAAAATATTTTAACATAAAATTTGTTTTTAAAGCTCTTAGATTAACAGACGATAAATTATTTTAAAAATATCGCTCATTTTGCCTTGATTACTACAAATCAAAATTTGTCCTACACACTCAGTATGCGACCTTCGCTTATTATATACCTGCGAAACCCTGCAATGTGTGAAAATTCACACTTCACATCAATTTTTTAAATTAAATACCTAATGCTTGGAATACCAACCTGTATCTTATATTATTATTACCACATAACAATGTACAATAATCCCTCGCTTTGCGTGGTTTCTTATTGAGCTATTTTGCAATTGTGCCGTAGGGTAATTATTATTGACATTTCGGAATGTTCGATAAAAATTTCGATTTGCGCTATCTTTTCGATTTTATTCATTTATTTTCTTTAAGGAAGCGTATTTTTACAGACAATTTTATTTATCCATATGTGTATAAATAGTTTTATTTATTCGCAAATAGTTATATCGATTGGCGTTGCGCGTATTCATACTGCCCGGTGTTGTTTCGGAACGTAATTACCGCTCAATAGAGGTGATGACTGACATATACTATAATCATGTTCAGAATAGGACATTCTCTTTAACAATACAATTACTTTATTGCTATATGTAGTTCAGTAATGGCAATACCTCGACACGTGTCAGGGATGACACGCAAAAAATTTCACATGGACTTAATCTTCTTTTTGTATTTATTTGTATGTATTTTACACAAATGTATTACAAATATGACACGTGTTGTATAATTGAGATTATATTTGATATACACTGATGAAAACAGTTTCGCCATGATGTCTTGCAGAATAAGCAGAGTAAAAATATGCTGTAGCATGTCAATGATTAAAAGTGCAAAACTGTACGAGGGTTACCTTTTAAATTTTTACACAATCTAAGAAAGATTTTTTTTTTGTCAAACTGTTTTATTGCTTTTCAAAATATTCGCCTTCAAGATTTATTTACTTTAGCATGTGTTCAAACCAATTCACGAAACATTTTTTCCACTCTGAAGTTGGTATCTCAAAAACATGGTTTCGAAGGTTTCAACAGCTTCTTGAGGTGATGATAATCGCTGTCCACGCATTTTTTGGTTGACATTGGGGAAGAAAGAGTCGTTAGGGGATAAATCAGGTGAATACGGGCAATGAGACATTAATTCGATGTTTTTCTCCTAAATAATCAATTGTTTGACGTGATGTGTGGGAGCTTGCATTGTCATGATGAAGAAAGGTGCGACGTTTTTGGTTGTTTTTCCTGATTTTTTCGATGACTTCTGGCAAGCAAATTGTTGTATACCATTCAGCATTAACTGTTCTCCGATCCTCTAAAGGAATGGTTGCGACGTGTCCGAAAAAAAAACAAACGATCATTTTCTTGGAAGTGCTTTATGAACGAACTACTTTTGTGGGTTTTGATTCATCTTGGAAGACCCCAACAGTGGATTGTTGCTTAGTTTCCGGTTTATATGAATAAATCCAAGTTTCGTCACCTGTAACAATATTGTATACGAATTTAGCAGTGCCTAGGTTAAATTTTTTTAGCATTCCCTTACACCAAATCAGTACGAGCCTTTTTTTTGAGCTTCGGTCAAATTATGCGGAATCCATCGGGAACAGATCTTTTTCACAGCTAAATGTTCATGCAAAATCCAATGTATTGCAGTCTGCGATATGCCAAAAGATGCCTCTATCTCAAGGTAAGTCACATGCCTATCTTCTTCAATCATTTTGCGCACAGCATCAATGTTTTTTGAATCAAAACCGATTTTGGTCGACCTTCACGAGATTAATCACTGACGGACGCACGACCATGACGAAATTCTGCAAACCAGTTGTAAACAATATTTTCTGATGGTGCTTCATTACCAAAAGTTGAATGAAGCGAATTTATGCATTATTGTTGAGTTAGGCCTTTACTAAAATCGTAAAAAATCATCCAACGTAAACCTTGATCCAGGAGTAATATCCATTTTTTTACAAACTTGTTTTTTTAAACTCTCACTGTCAGCAAACTACTTGGTCAATTTATAAGCTGCCACTGATTTCACAATAACAAATGTCAAATTTTATGAATATAGTAATGACACCTTTCAAAATTTACTCTCTGTTCCTCAATCTACTTTTTATGAGTTTGCATTTGATGAAGTTGGTCGTGTACGTAGAAAGTCCGAGGAAGGCTTGTACGGATTGCAGACATAAATAATGCAATCTATCTGACCTGTTTCGAAATATTTTATGTCTTCATCAGAGCTACACATATAAAAATCATAATTTTAACTACAATAGCAGATGACAAAGTTATATAATAAACCTGATCTATGATAAATGATATTTTAAATAGTTAAACCACCATTTGTCCACTCACCACAGATCATGCAAAACGTGATTTGTCCAAATTTAAGTAATCGATTTTTCATAATAATCGCTCATTAAAATATTAGTGACATGTTTGAATTGAATGTAAGACTATAAAAATAAGTAGACCGAAAAATTAGTTTCCGAACTTGTTGCAAACAGGATTATAATGTTTTTTGCCACTATCTCAAAACTGCATTACTGTGACCAATCATGTTTTGGATGTTACCTCTTCATCGGGTCTGTTCTGTATCTTTTGTGGTTAATAATATTTGGTTAAAAATGATGGTTAAAAAGTAACATTTTAACTAGGCTTTAAAATTTTAACCATTTAAATATTACCATAACATGCAAATGTATCAATATTTTTTCTTTCTTTTCTTTCTTCTATATTAAGATACTTTTATTTTCAGGTTATATTTACCTTATTTTTATTTTTAAACAAACAGAGAAATCGAAATTTATCTATGTATCCCAATTTTAAAGTTTTAAATAATTACTTGCAATATATCTAGAAATCTTTTAGTTCTTCTCGGATTTTCAAAAAAAAAAACAACATTTGTAAAACAAGATATTCCGTAAAAGTTTTAGACAAATGAAAATATTTTAAAATGTTTCTTCGGGTAAATTAAAAAGGTCACTCATATCATGCAGTTGCCTTTGTTTAATTCGAACTGATCATCTAAAAGCATTTGTATAAATTTTTTATTCACCTATATTAATTTTTCACTTATTAACCTTCTTTTTGTTCAAATTGTTCTAGTACTAAATTATTTCAAGTACACAGACTTGGACTAAAATGGTTTTTATCTGGCTATTTGACGTTAAGAGGTTGGAATGACAGCTGGTTAAAATATTAACACCATGTATTTGGCTGGACTAAATTCCAAATATAACCTAATGAATTAACCACATCGAGGTTAAAATTTTAACCCCATAGATTATCTATTTATTAATAAACTGAATTTATTATTTAGATTACTATACTCTATTTCAAATAAGAAAAAAGTAAAGAGCGCTGCGAACCGACTACGATTTACACAAGACAAATAAAGTATAGCCGGAAATTAGAAGTTACAACTAAGGCATGGGCATAGTAACTGAGTTAGCAAGTGATTTTATGTTTTAAATTTAAAAAAGGAATTTGTTAATAAGATATTGAAATAAAGATGGCAGATAATACACTTACTTTATTTGTACGACATAAATTCAGTATAAAGGAAAATAGGAAAAAGTTAAAAAAACATTTATTTTTAAAAATGATTAAACGAGAGATTTGGCTAAAAGAGTTTAAATAAAACAATAACACAAACAATATATCTTCAAAGCTTAAGTTGCTTATTTAAATATTTATTGCAAATAAAAATTAAAAATATATGTATATATGAAGGTCTACAAATTATATCAATAAATTTTTTTTTGGACACTATCAGCTGGGCTGTCTTTTGGCCTCACTCACATTAGTCCTCTAATCTTGATCTGTTAATTGTCAGGTGTCAAAAAATATTTATATGTCCGATAACCTAAAAAATGTATAACTGCGTAAAAACAAATTATAAGCTGTTCACTTTTGTAAGGACAAACCAGATCTAGTTATTTTGGTTACTTTTATAGTGTAATACGGACTTTAAATGTCAATTAAAAATATTCCTTATGCTGTAAAAACGACTTTAGATTTATTGGTTCTGATAATTATTAAGAATGTGACATTTTATATAGTTTTTTAATACTAACATGACATACAGTTTCAAAGGTGCAAACTTTTAAAAACTAAATTTCCTTTTAGTTTGTTCTTACAAAAGTGAACAGCTTACACATGGACAATTTTCTCCATAAAATCTGTGCCAAGAATATAAATAAAAGTCTAAATATGTAAATAATAACAAAAAAATAAAATAATATAAATAATATATATTTACAATGTATGACACTGAACATCTGTCAACTTGGACTAAAAACAATATTTTAACATTGTAATAGGGATGACGTTCTAAACCAATCAGAAACAAGGACAAACAGCTCCTATCTTCTTACACACATTTTTCTAAGCTGATATAGAGCATAGTCTTTCATATACATTTGTTTATAAAGTATGGCTACTTGATGAAGAATGATTTATAAAATTTATAATTTTTAAATTTCCTGGGAAGTAGTTGGAAGATAGTTTACTTACCTAACATGTAGAGTTTTAAATTCTAAGTAAATGCTATATCTAGCACTTTTTCTCTAAAATAATTAGGGAAGCAGACATAGCATACTTATTTTTTTACATGTTATATCGCTATGGCCTATAGGTCAATTCATCTCCCTGAATAAGCTCCCACCAGCTTTTGTTAAAAGATCTGATATTTGCCATATTTTCCTTTCACTTATCATCTTATATTTTATGTTATTTTATATTTTACGGTGCGATCCTTTCCATTTTACTACAGTACGAAAATAAAACTCCCATCTCCTTTTAATACAGCTAACATAGGCAACTTTCCAACAAGCGGTAAGAATCGAACCCAAATCTGAATTTTACTACCGCAACAAAAGAACTGACCATCACCTGGTCAATAAGAAATTCTCCCCACGCATTCTGAGATTCTAGTACAAATAAACGAGTGCGGCCATCATACAAAGAGAAAATTCGTATTCTCCTCACTATAGCGTATTCACAATACACTCACTACACATGTACCCGAACTCCTATGCGCTAGTCTGAACACGATTGGATTTATAAGTTAGGGACTTCTGGACACGCCATATATACCCTGACGCGATGATATATCTTAAGGAAGAATAATGACAGCACTGCTGTAACTTTAAGAAAAGGGAAAGAAAGTACTAGTGAAATATATAAAAAAAGATTGGACAGAGGTATATTTATTACTGTATAATAAATCTAAATACAGTGAAATTGCCTTTTGATTTGAGGCGATATTTTAATAATTCATTCTATAAGTATACAGAACTAAAAAAAATACCCATTCTTCGCATTGGTTCTGTAGATAGATTTCGAACCAATCTCTTTAATTTTGTAATATTTCTTATTTCAGTTGTTCAAACAAGAACAGACAACCTAAAAATTAATTCTTAGTAGCCCAGGACCAGGGCCGCCCCTAGGCGGGGGCAAGTGGGCCGTTTCGACTGTCAAGTAATAAAATAATAAAATACATTCAAAATATTATCCCATTTTAACATTTACTTTCACTTGACTTCAGGAGAATAAAAGAGTGGTGTACATAGCTTAAAAGTAAGTACATTTTTAGGACTTTGTAGGTATGACCACCAAAAAACCCTTATAACGTCACTCATGTGTCTGTCTGTACGGTAGGAATTCTAACCAAAAGGCTGAACATAGAAAGTAGATATTTGGCATACTTCTACAACTTTTTGATCCACATCTAGGAAAACTATAGAGAATTCAAAAAAATACAGCGCGAGATAAATATAAACAAATACATATGTATTTATTGGAAAAATAAATATTTTTTTAAAAATTTTATGTGGGGTATCAAATGAAACCTCCTAATGCGTGGATGCACAAATAAATTTTTATTTTTGAATTTCTTTTTTTATGAGTTTTTTGTCAATATAATGGCAAAAAACTTTTGTCCCCCACCCTATCTTCCAGAGGGGTTGAACTAAAAATCTGAAAAAAATCTCAATAATGTACATTGATGGGAACCGAATGTACAACCGGAATAGTTTGTACAACTGGAAATTTTGATCAGATTGTTTTCACGGAAAATATTGATTTTTTTGTGTCGTCGAAAAAATAAAGCCTTTAGATGTAGATTACGGAACGATAGATAGTTTTTAAAAATCCGTTTCTTTTAACACGAATTTAGCAAAAAATGTGCAAAAGTTCTGCAACCGTTCCTGTCCGTTCCAAACATTTTAATGTGGAAATACATGATTTTATACATTTGACTATAATATTGGACTGAGGATGATTGGATTACCAATCGAAACGTCTCGATAATTTTTATAATAAATAAATGACGATTATGAAATAAGAATTTTATTTAATACCTATATATATATAAGGAGAAATAAAAGTTCTTATTTACTCATCAAATTTTATTAAAAAATAATTTCAAGAGACGTTTCTACTGGGACATCTAGTCATCTTCAGTCTATAAATAAAAAAATACAGTTTTACAGATTTTATAAAAACAAAAAATAGAAATAGTCTTCAAAATAGAAAATACAATTAAAATGTGAAAAATACATAAAAATCAAGTTGAAAAACATTAAAAGAATTATACATAATCAAAACATAGCATTAAAATAATAATTAATATTAAATAATGAATAAAATTTAAAAGGTTTAAAAAATTAAAATGGCGCGTATCTCCATTTTGTGAGTAGAAATTAAAACATGTATAAATTACCGTTAAAAAAAGATTACAAATAAGCTCATAGAGTCACAGAAAAATTATATTACATACAAACTATGTGACTAAGAAGAAAGTTACCTAAAGTTAATTAACCAAGATATAAAAACTTCTAATCTTTTGTTTTGCCCCAGCAAATGCTAGGGGCGGCCCTGCCTAGGACAACGAAGCGAAAATAAAAGAAATAATTCGTAATAAGACAGTTTTGAAATTTGGTATGGATGTTTATTTGAGCTTACTACTGAACGTGTAAAAAGTCCCCGAAAAGTCAAGGTCAAGAAACGCCGCCATCTTGAAAAAAGTGTACACATTTTATAAAATAAGCTATCTCTGTTCCGCAAGGTTCCATTCTTGGTCCGTTACTTTTTAAATATATGTTAATGACCTACCCCTTTTTATGACTTCTAAAACAGTTCTCTACGCAGACAACACAACATTATTAACGAGAAGCTCCAATCTAAGCGCTCTCCTTTCCAAGAATAGACCCTTGACAGTCGAAGCAAATTCTTGGTTTAACACCAATAAATTATGCTTAAACACGGACAAATCTCACACCCTGCTGTTTATTACTAGGAAACATAATTTTTAAAACCCTCATTACGTAAAGTTTCTTGGAATCCAACATTTACGTTGTGACTAGAACACTGAATTTCTTCCTAGTCGAAAGCTTAGGGCCATCATCTACCTGATAAGGAGATTGAAATACGAAGTATGTAAGGAGGTCGTATTAAAAGCCTATTTTTCATTATTCCAATCCCACCTGAATTACGGGCTACTTATATGGGGACATTCTCCGTCCGCTGACAGAATTTTTAGCCTTCAGCGTAAAGATATCAGAATTATCGCTGGCGCTGCCTACAGAGCCGAGTGTCGAGATTATTTTACAAGTTTCAAAATAATGACCTTACCAGCATCATTCATTTATAATTGCCTCTTACTAATACATAAGAATTTGAGCAAATTCACTACTCTTGGAGACTGGCATGAGCACAATACAAATCCAGATATCGATCAAATTATTATTGTATAAAATGTTTCAATGTGTTGCCCGAGGAGATTAAACAACTACCATACAGAGAATTTTCAAATAAAATTAAGGACATTTTGTTGAAAAATCCAATGTATGGTTTTAATAATTTTAAAAACATTGAATTTTGTATGTGATATCTTATGTACCTAATAATGACCGACTAGAAACAATTGATGTATATGTAGTTTTGTCAATAAATTATTATTATTATTATTATTATTGTTATTTGCCTATAGCTCATTATTTATTAATTTTATAAAAAAATAATTAACATAAAAATTAAAGAGCATTAAGTTCTCTACAAAAAGACTACGATTCATTCTTTTGTGAAACTGATAGTTCATGCGTAAATGATTGAGTAAAATTATACCGGGTGAATTATTTAAGGAGCAACATACATGTTTTTCATATAAAGTTAAAGAAGTGAGTTATTTCAAAAGCAACATAGCCATAAAACAAATGCTTATCGTATCCATAGAAAAGACAAAATATTTTTTTTTTTAAATATTTTTTGGACTTAGCTACTAAGGACATTCTTATTTTTGTTTGTATGTAAATATAAACAAACGAATAAAAATTCATTTATTGCTTCTAATTTACTACTCCTATTTTTTAGCCGTCTAGGAACTTGTCAAATAACTATTACATCTAATCAACACTGCATATCTGTTGCCATGGATATGAGCTTGCTTTCATAATTTGCTATGTTGCAAATGAAATAACTCATTTCATTAACATTTTATGTGTAACATGTATGTTGCTCCTTAAATAATTCACCCGGTATGTCAATTAACCTGCTTTTACTTTTATCGTTCGATAAAAATTGATCCTGCCGAACGGTAATATATTTTCTTCAGAATTGATATCCACACACTTTTTAATCGAAGATCGGCGATCTTACTCCGATTTTTTACCGACCGCCAACATATATAAGGGAGGTATTGTGATCATACCGATTTTGACATTTCGAGATTTCGATGGATCTGCACGAATTGAAATCTGTCGGTCTGTCTGTCTGTCTGTCTGTTTGTCGGACCGACAGACAGATCGTCGATCCGTGCAGAGCAAATTCGGCTAAAAGTATTTTCATGAAACTTCATATTTAAGCTTTTGACATCAGTGGCAAAAGTTGATCAACGTTTTTCTGTATCCGCATCCGCATAGAGAGGAGATCCGCATCCGCAGCCTTTGTAAATATTAAAGCCACATCCGAGCCGCATCCGCAAAAATATCCGCACAATCCTCACAGGATTTGCTGTGTATTTGGATACATGTTTGCCTTATTTGGCATATTGCTGTTTTAAAACACTACTAAATTGTTTAAATTTTATCACATTAATATTACTTGGTCCAGAAATATGTTTTCTATCGAACGTCGTACTGAGATTATATAGATTAAAAAATAAAGATAGAAATTTTTCGACAGAAATTCGACTCTTAAACCAAGTTTATATAAAATGTAAAACTTTAAACAGTTATATCTCAAAAACTTAGTTTTTTAAGATATCTCATTATTATTTTAGAGCAGCGATATTAAGAAATAATTAAACAGATTAATTTATCACATTTATGACCAATAAATATCAAGGAAATAAGATGAGCAATTTAAAAAAAAAATAAGTTCTTAATAATAAAACTAAATTCTTAAATTCATCCTATTATTAAAAGATAAAAGTTTTATGACGATTTCAAGAATTTTAAGATATTTTTATTTTTTTAAATTTGATATGAGCTTCTATATTTTTAAATGTGGCAAATACCATGGTTAATTTTTACTAAGATTTCCAAAAATATAAAATAAGGCGATACATAATTACTTTTAAATTAATAAACGCAATAAATCCAAAGAAATTGTTGTATCTACGACTGTTATATAAACTCTACTACATTTAACTATTTAAGGAAGCGTAAAAAAAATTAAAAAGTGCCGAATCATATTATTATTTCACTCTTGCCATAAGCACAATACAAATGCCAGCGATACATTTTTGGGGTTCTTCTGTAGGAAGAGGCGTTCAACCGAAGATTTTATGTTCACGCGGATATTGCGGATAAGCGGATATGATATATAATCCGCACGATATAAATGATAATTTATCCGCATCCGCAGAAAAATGTCGGATATACGCGGGTATTGCGTGGATACCCGCGTATTTGCAAGGATAATGGCTGGCTTCTGCAGGATATGCGAAAGAAATAGAATCCAAATTTAATTAAATACCATGAGTTCAAATAGAAATTACATAAGGGTTGGCTATTGAAAAATAAAATAATGTCTACTGCAATCTTTATATAACAACATAAACTTATGACATAATATAACAGTGATGACAGTTAATTAATTCCAAAGCTTGCAGTAGACATTATTTAATTTTTCCATAGCCAACCCTTATGTAATTACTTTTTAAACTCATGGTACAAGGTATGAGCTTCTCTCAGAATTCGAAACATTGTCTAAATTGGCGGCGCTCTAGAAGCGAAACCATTCATCACACACAAAAAAACTTATATAAGTTAAATTATAGATAATTTATCTGTCTTTAATTTAGTATAGAGTGATTTTTTTACGAATTTTTCAATGGAACGGAGTTATTTACAAAAAAACAAGGGAACAATATTTTGTTTTCCGAGATTTTTTCGAAGTTCCAGCAAATATTTTAGCAAAATGTGATATCGAAACCAGCATCTCAAGACCTATTCATCCCACCAAATTCCAAAACTCCCGCAAAATTTGCTCCAAAACTACTATTTTGAAAACCAATTTGACTATGAGTATTATGACAAATTAATTACCCTTCCTTAATTTTATACCGTCTAACTTCATGGTTTCAGAAAATTCAATTGCAGATTTCAATCATTGCGCACGAATATAGCGTCAATATCAGTTAATCGAATTCGGTTCGTAAGTTTTTTACCTTTCATATCTAACTGAAATTAATATTCAACCCTAGACACGACCTATCTTTGTGAATGAGATGTGTTAAATCGTTAGTATAATTGCAGTATGAATGGAATCAATGGTGCGCTGCCAACCACAGGCCTGAAATACGGCCAATGTAATATAATACAGATGACCCAGTCGCCAGTATATCTATGTCTACATCATGCCGGACCTGACCCAATTTCGCTTTTTAGGTTGATAAAAAATAGATCAATGGAGCGCATCGGACACGGCGTTATAAGAGCCATGACCTAACCTAAATGTTTTACAACCTAATTTCATTGTTTATAGGTCATAAATTTTCAGTGAAATCTGGTGCAATCGATAAAAAATTGTGCCATAGCGCAGACAATTATTTATGTATTTATTGTTTGGTGCACAGCAACAATTGATAAATAATAGATCCTGTAACTCTTCAGATGGAGCAAAGGATTTCAACGAAATTTTGGAATTTAGTACAGTTTTCGCTAGAACTTATATTTGATTACAATTTTTGCCGATTTTATTACGTTTTTTAGGGTGTGTTGCCATGTTTCTCTTGGTCTCCCAGTTCCTATTTTATCCTGTAAATTTTTATCTAAAGCTGGCTTTACACCGGACGAAATATTGTTAATAACAATGTTTAAATATACAGAAATACACAAATTTTAAATATAGCCCTACAAAATGTTAATAACTTTTGTTATTAACATTTATTGAAAATATTTATTAGTAGCATTTTAAAAGTCACTATACTTAATTTTTTTAAAGCACGAAATGTGAGAAAGATAGGAGCTATTTCGACCTTGTTTTTATTGGGTAAAAACGTGGAAAAGTTTACGGCAAGTTTACACTGTAGAAAAATAGATTTCTGTCTCAACTTTCTATTGTCTGTTATTTTAACCCAAATTTGTAAACATAGGCGTACAAACTAAGTTTACAGTGAATATATTACTACCTAATAAGTAAAAAGAAGGTATATGTTAGAATATAAAAATCAGTGAATAAATAAATTTGAAATTAATTTAGTATATATATTAAGAGAAATATTTTAAAATGAAGTCGTCTGAAAATGAATTAATGTACGTACGCCTCTGGTACCAAACACAACAGTTGATTTGCTGTCAACGAACGCCATAATAATAATTTTTGTTGCCGTTGTATGTATTTATGTCCTTATTACGTTTGTGTTATAGTGTCAATTAAATATAAACTTGCAGTGAAGAAGAATTTATTGATAATAAGTTTTGTATATGGTAAATATATGCTGTTCACCATTGTAAGGACAAACTAGATCTGATTATTTTGATTACTTTTATTGTGTATTACTGACTTTAAATGTCAATTAAAAATATTCCTTGTGCTGTAAAACCGACTTTAGGTTTCTAGGTTATGATCATTATAATTAAGGTATCATTTTTCATTATGACATATGTCAAATGGATCGAAATTTAAAAAAAGTGACTTTTTTTAATACCAACATGACATAAAATTTCAAAGGTGCAAACTATTGACATCAAAATTTCCTCTTAGTTTGTTCTTACAAAAGTGAACATCATATAATATATTTTAATAAAATTTTATATTATTTGAGAATAAAATTAAAATTGCTGAACTTATTTTTAATTAATTTTAATTACTGAACTGTTCATTTATCTATATTTTACAATTTATTTAGAAATTAAGAATAATAGCAATTTTATGCATTTAAATTATAACTTTTTTAAAAGCATTTTGAAATGTCAAATTTGAATTTGCCGCAAAATTTATTTAATTTTAAATTATAAACTTTAATTTGATACAGTGTGAAACCGGCCGCTGTCGCAGCGCCATCTACTTTGTTCTTTAAAAAAATAGTGTATAAGAATATTAGTAACATTTGATATCAACATTTGTTACTTTTCCATTGACATTTGATAACATTGTTGCTAACTTTGTTAATAACAGAAATTTTGCGTCTTTCCTGAAATCTTGACGCCTCTGTAAATCAAACAATATTGATAACAAATGTTACTAGCAAGTTATTTGTGATGGTAACACTGTTAATAATATTCTACTTGTGGAACTATCCGAAACCATAATATTAAACTGTGAAAACTGTCACCATTAGCTAAAAATGATAGGAAAGTCCAAGCCTTTCACGACCTGAAATAACTTTTCTGTAGTTAGAATATTGCCGCCCAATTTTTGGACTTACAAGCTTCAGAAGAGACTCAGAATCACTACTCGACATTCGCACAAAACCTTTGATACTCAATTCTTGTTAAATCGCGAATTTCAAGTTTTCTTTCGTCTTTTTTCAAGTTACTTATTATTCTATATCCACTTTGCATGTTTCTTGCTTGAAGGATTGTAAGAACCTACATCCTTTTCGTTTTCTTTCTTGCTGTACCAATAATCACTACACAAGCTGCAGCAATTGCTACCTCCTCCTGTGAAAACAAAACGATCTCGGACTGGAGAAGCTGCGAGTAACATTACTAATAACAAAATAAGTCCAGCTATTCACTTGTTGATAACATGCTAGTAACTTCGTTAATAACTTTAATTTTTCCTGAAGATTTGTCATTAACATTTTTGTTAACTACATTGTTATTAATATTGTTGTTGATTAAATTGTTATTAACATTTTGTTATTTAATTTATGAAGACAGTCAAAAAATATCAGTAACATATTTGTTATTAACAAGGTTTTGCTCTTTGGTTTCGGTGTAAAGCCACCTTAGTGCCTTGCAATTTATTTAGTGCTCGTCTAAGAGTTTGAACAATCTTTGTACGTTTTTGAATTTTGTCATTTTTCTGCTAGAAGACATGAAGTGCATTAGGATTGGTCGAAACATAATGCTGTTGATCAAATAATTAAAAAAAAAAACAGTTGAAATCAAATTACTTTCATATAGTGCCTAAGCCAGGTATGCCCAAACCGTAGCTCGCGAGCTTCGTGTTGCTCGCTTAACCTTCAGATGTGGCTCGCGACGAATTTGGAATTTTCGGTATATGCCAGATATAGAACTAAAATACAGATGACAATATATTTTTTTGTCGCTCAAAACGATGGATGGTCAATACTTGACGGTAAAACTATGTGTATTAAAAAATAAATCTTTTCTTTAACAAATTGTAAATAATAATAATAACAATAATAGGCGCCCAATGCCTAGGTGGGAGTATAAGAACAGAGAAGGTAAGTCCTCCGCTCCGAGACTTCCGGTCATAGATATGAAAGCCACGTGGTTAGTAACATTGTGACCGGTCCTATTATTTCTGTATAGACAGGCATTAATTTTAAGTATTAAATATTTGAGGCTGAGTCGACCGCAGAGCTGACTGCATAATATCTGAAGATGAAAATTCCGATAAAGATGAAGAGATTCGAACCCACGTTCTTGTGTTCCGTAGACAACATTTTTACCACACAGCCACAGCAACTCTCAAAATTATGCATATTTATATAAAAATATATTTTTTATTCATTAAATACGTATAAAATTGTAATATTAAAAATGTATACAGGTATTTACGTGGATCGCCTAAAACTTTAAAATTTTTAATTGGGTTGAGCTCAGTTAAAGTTTGGACACCACTAGCCTAAGCTACACAAATAAAAAACTTGACGTTTTTGCTCTATTTGCCACCGGGCTATTTGAAATCAATTTTATTGAAAAATTACAGGAATTAATCAACGATAAAACACATTTTATAATTATTAAACATAAACATTTATTAAATTAATAAATAATTAAAATTTAGGGATTATTTAAACTGGTAAAATTTGTTATTATTTTATAAATTATTAATAACAACCATAATAACAGTTATTAATTACAGAAATGAATTTTATTCGTGTATACACATACATTGAATAATTAATACATTCATTAATTAAAACATTTAATTATACCCATTTATTTGTTTCGTTGCAATTGTAATATTATGAGACTTATTACATGATAAATATAACCCTTTTAATTACTGAATTTCAACCAAAATATGTTCGTAGAATTTTTCATAAAAATATTTAACGTGAGCGAGATAGTGTATGGGTACGATTACATAGAAATATTTTTTTGGGTGCTGATTTGTCGATACCTTGTTAATGCCATGTACCAAGCGCTTGTTCTTGGCACATTTTGATACCAGTACGTATACACGCAGAAAATTTGCTACCGACGTCTGTTTATTGAAATGTTTTCATTAAATAATGGCCTGGTTTAGGATTAATGTTTCTCCACGACCACTTTAGAATTTATCAATTCTAAAACCAATTTTGACTACAGAATGTTAATATTCTAACACAAGAGTGGGAATGTTATTCTAAAGCACTTATCTTTTTCGCATTTTGCGTGTATTTCATTCCTTCACTAATGAAGGAATAATTATGCCATGCTTTTTGTCAGATATTATTGTTCACTTTAAGGTATGCATTCCTCCGTGCTGAAAAGTATTACGGATGGTATATACGGCGTAGGAAATTTAAAAAAAATGCAACAGTCGTTTAGAAATAAACTAGCATAACTAAAACGTACTAAAACAGTGGCCGATGTGCGGCAAATTAAACTAAAATTAAACAAAAACTAAATAAAAAAAAATAAGTTCAATTAATTTGTTATGTAATATAAATTATTTGTTAAAATAAAAAGTTTGTTAAAATAATTATTTGTTAAATTTCTTTATTTTTCTGGTGGTTCTGGAGAAAGTAGGGTCTGTGATTCGGTTGGAAGAGAAAATTCGATGCTCGTGATTCCTCACGCTTGCCTGCGGCTCGCGCTGTTTAATTCGCATCGAGTTTTCTCATTCAACCTTGTTACAGAATATACTATTCTGAACCTATATACCTACTATATACTTACTAAAACGAACCACTTCTGCAGACTACATGTAAAAAAAACCTAACAAAATATTTAAATTTACTAGCTAACCCATCGCAAAATATGTGCAAAAATAATTTATTAATTTTATTAATCAATTAAATTAGCACAGCTAATATATACCATATATACCAGTCAATCTTATGCCTTCATATCCCCACACTCTTTTCAAATATTTGTTTACAAACTCATTTGTGAACCAGGCCAGTGGAGGGAGGCGGGCAGGTTTGATCGCTTTAAGCACTTGTGCTTAAAAGTGCAATTTTAGACACTGCAATGCGTGCTTAAAGTGCCTACTGTCCGACAAATATTTCGTGGCCGGGCGTGGTTTATTGTGCGCACAGAGACGGCACTATGAAAGACAGTGGCAGATATAGAGTACAGTCAGAGAAACAAGTTCACATTCTTACACGTGTACATTATATTTATCAGTTAAGTACGTCTACAAAGACAAGTTCCTCCCATCACAGTCGAAAAACAAAACTATAGAAACGCAGCTGCTTGATTAAAGTGATTACTGCATTTGACGTTCACTTTGTCGACTTGTTTATTGGCCAGAGCACCCCCGTCCCGCGTATTTTTCCAAACTCCAGCGATTTCAAGTAGATTGTAAATAACAAAGGCTTACATTCTATGTAATAATGTAATACAGATGTTTTCCCGCTAAATATACTTACATAACAATGTTAAATTTTTTACTATTAATAGCACGTCCACCTAGTTTGTTTTTTGTCTCCATGATTTTAAATATTTAATATATTTTGAATGTTGCACTTATGCACTTGACTGTAATAGCGTGTGTAGGAAATAATACAAGTTATAATCCCCACTACAAATTTCACGCGCATTTTTCACGCCCGGCCACGAAATATCTGTCGGACAATACTTTATACAGATTGGTGGTAGAAAAAACTATTTTGTAACTGACGTAAACGAACTGCTTCTGAAAATTTATAAAACATGTAAAGTAAAATATGAGAGTACGTGTACTTTTCAGTAAAAGTATAACTTAGATAAGATAGAAATTTGAAAAGTTTCAGTAAAAAGAAAAGCAATGTCCCATTGTGGAAATATAAAGTTATGCCACGTTCAAAAATGCACTGGACTGAAAGTTACAGAACTAAAATAAACCTGCAGATATAAGTTTTGTATGACATATAAATATGAATGTATGTGCATATATTTATACATATCTAGATCATATACGATGCAGTCATTCAAATTCACTGAACTGTAGAAACATTCAAAATCATTTCGGTTAAAGTCAAGATATTTTGAGGCAAGGAGAGGTCACGTCTAAACGACCATTTTATGGTTTACAAATTTATTCTCTTTCCGTTCAGTGACATCCCATTGCGGTAATGCATTGCAGTGATATGTGCATCTATATAGAAAAGAATATATGAGGGTTCCGACTTAAGTTTTGTCGATAAAGATGAAATTAACAAAATTTGTTTATTTAAATATGTATCGTTTATCAAAAGATTCATCTTCATTTTCAAATCCATAAAACTTATCTGGGCCCGTTGTTCAGGTGTCATCTCAGAAACGAGATTTTCCTAAGCTTCAATTGCCACTTCAGAGCTATAAATTTTAATCCGCACGTTTATTATTTATGAAAGGGAAAGGGAAGAAGTCACAAGGCGCAAAGTCGGCACTGTAAGGTGGGTAAGACATTTCTTCCACTCTTGAAGTGGTCAGAAACTTGGTAGTCCTATCTGTGGTATGTGGTCTTTCTCATGATGAAGAAGGATTCTCCCTTTCGGTCGTTTTTCGCGTACTTTTTGGAACACATCCGGCAAACAAATTGTAGTACACCAAGGAAAACTGTGCTTCGCGGAGCACTTGGTGTTCCGCGGTGCGTCTACTAGTGCTCCGCGAGGAGATTATACAAAAAAGTAAATAAAATAAATGTAATCAAATGAGAAAATAGTGTTTGTTTTTTTTTTTTTCAAACAAACTTTTCACTCAGAAATGATAGGCTACTGAAGTTAACAAAATCCAGTACAATAATATTTTATTACCCCCAATAAATGTTAATAGACACTTGAATCTCAGTAGTTCAACTGGTCATTGAAAAAGTTTTAAACATTATGAAATACAAATATACAGCTGCGTGACTGTTCTATTACAGGGCTGATATATTACAAGAGTGGCATATAATATAGCATAAATTCCTTAAAATGTGCAAAATAATAGATAATGGATGATGACGTTTCATGACGTGACTTTTCATGCAATGGGAATATGAATTACCTATATTCTATATATCTCTTATAATACAGACAGGAAATCAGTAAGTCATAGTGGTGCAGTGTTATTTATTTGCTTTTGCTGAGATTATTTTTCGATGGATCGCTGGCTAAAGTACGGATTGTTAAAAAGAAGCTGCCAAAGTCTCCATCTCAGAACGTCCAGTAGACAACAAGTGTGTTCAAATATTATAAAGATAGTATTTCAATAGTTTTTTCTTACAGTTAGGACATATGGATTAAGTTTTTACCAACCGCTACATACATAAACATACATATAAGGGAGGTATTGTGATCGTACCGATTTTAACATTTTTAAATTTCGATGGATGTCCAAGGATTGTGGTTCCTACATAATGTTTTTACTATTTTTAGCATGATGTCTGTCGGTCTGTCTGTATGTCTGTCTGTCGGTCCTTGGACACGTGTAAAGCGAATTTTGCTAAACTTCATTTTTAAGCTTCTCGCACCAATGGCACCAGTTAATCAACTTTTAATAAAAAGTGGTCATCTAGAAATGGAATATTTTTGGCGGTCAGTCCTGTGGTGGCCACAGCTGATTTAAAAAGTATATTTATACGTTATTTTTACTTTATTTATATTATAGTAATAATACTTAATAATTCTTATTAAGTATGTATTTTGTCATACGTTTATGTAATGTTTCCACGGTTATGGTAAATAATTCCTGAGTTAGAGAGTATTTTGTTTAAGTACCTATTTTGTGATGGCGTTCGGTCTTGTGGTAGCCACAGCTGATTTTTTATTAATGTTTTTGCTTTTAACTAACAAAGCATTCTTACATTTTGCTCAATTTATAATCCGTACCAGATAACTTTTCAAGATCGGCATAAAACAATTATCCTATCATCAAGTATCGACCAACTGAGAAATTTATTTCTAGAACATATCACACGTCAAGATCCACTAAAATATATATAAACATATAGCCATAAGGGGAATTGGGGGATAAATCCCCTCCCCCCCCGAAAATTTGAAAAGAACTAAAATTATAATTACCCCATTTCAAGATTGCCCGTAATCCCCCTCCCCCTCCCTCCGAAATATTTTTCTGCGTACGCTACTACGATAGTGCTCCGCGCCGAATTATTCTCGTGAAAAGTGCTCCGCGGCTCAAAAAGTTTGGGAAACTCCGTAGTACACTATTCAGCAATTTTCCGGTGGAACAGTGGCAATATTATTCGTACGTCCGAAGAATTTAGCAACCATTATCTTGCCAGTGCTCTGTATATCTTTCACTCTGAATGGTTTGTCTTCATCTGGAAAGATCCATTGAGCCAACTGCCGTTTACTTTCTGATTTGTAACAGTAAATACATATTTGCTTACCTGTTATTATGTCGTAGACAGCTTTTAACCGGCCAATGTTAAATTTAATAAGCATTTTCTTGCTCCACTCCACATGCGCCTTATTTTGAAAATCAGTTAACCGGTGTGGAATCCACCGAGCACAAAGTTTCCTAAAAACCAGATGTTCATGTAGAATTGTGTTCATTCGAGTCATGGATATGCCCATGGATGCCTCAAGATCCCTATAAGTGAAGCGATATTCCACCCGCAACATATTCCGGACAGTATCGATAGTTTTCGAAGTGACATTAACAGGACAACCTTCCGGATGTTGTTTGAGAAAATTCGTCCCACAAGAAACTCGTTGAACCACTGATCTACAGTAGCCAAGGCACTTCATCGCCAAAAAATCGGTTTCATTTTTGCGAACATTGTTGTAGTAGTAGACCACCTTTAAAGTCATAAAAAATCATAGCTCAGAATAGTTTTCTTGTTCCATTTGTAATAGACATAGTTTTATTTCTTTCTTCTCGAAACTTAAAATCGTTAAATCGTAGAATCGAAACAGGCTAACGGATGAAAATATGAAGAATTTATTGCATTGCGTGTTGACTAAATTACCAGTTGGTATTAAAAAATTATCAAATAATGTAAAAAAACAAGTTTCACATTAAAATTTAATTTGAAGCTTGATTTTTAATTTTATTGATGATATTGAATTAAATTATTTAAGCCCAGTTTTTCCACCTTCAGATAAAGTTCCAGGTAACTATCTGACAGATAAGGTTATTTGTAACTTCATCTGCTGAGTGAATGTCATCCCTTCTTTTTATACAAATGTATCTATCGGATAGTTATCTAACGGATAATGACACTGACGTATTGGATTTACTGACTGGTATTGCAATTTATTCAGCAGATGAAGTTACAAATAACCTTATCTGTCAGATAGTTACCTGGAACTTTATCTGAAGGTGGAAAGACCGGGCCTTAAGGAAATAAAATATAGTAGTATGATTAATTTACCCTGTTTCTATGTGCGGCCCACAATCGCCCAATAAGATTTTTTTGAGCCCAGCAAACGATTTCAGTTGGACATCTAGAACCTACGAACCATTTTTAGGGTTTTGTAGGTATGACCAAAAAAACTTTATACCGTCATTTTGTCGTCTGTCTGTCTGTCTGTCTGTCTATCTGTCTGTCTGTCTGTTCGGTAAAAATTTTAGCCAAACGGCTAAACCTAGAGAGTTTAAATTTGGTATGCTTATACAACTCTTTGACCTACAATTATTATTATAGAAAGCCATAGATTAAGAATTTGTTATAAAATTGACGAAACAATTTTATTTAGATAAATATTGCCCCTAGTTTTGAAACATGATGATTTACTCTATGATTGCAAATCTGTGTATATTAAAACTTTGATTCCATTCGAATCGAAAACATTACTGCCGCGATGATTTAGGCTTCTAACACACTAGGCGTATTTATAAATAAATAAATAAATAAATAAATAAATAAATAAATAAATAAATAAATAAATAAATAAATAAATAAATAAATAAATAAATAAATAAATAAATAAATAAATAAATAAACAAGACTTACGATGATAAAAATAGAAATTATAAAAGGAAACATGGTAAAAAACATGGTGACCCGCGAGTTAAAAATAAATAAACTCTTACTTAATGCGACCCGCAACGTAAAAAAGGTTGCCGACCCCTGAAATGGAGCATCCCCTTTGCCTTATGATTAAAGAACTATTAGGGTCTAAATTAGTACCATTTAAAATAAGAGAGTTATTGTCCATTTATTGTTTAAAAGAGGTATGTGAGATATTTAAAGCTTTTAGATTTAAGACATCCCTAGGTAGGCGTCTCACGTGGGAGAATATCTTTGGGAAATATTTACTAGGCAAATCATCGAATCAGATCAGCTTTTTTTTTCAATTCATTCAAAGATAAAAAAGGATCATACAAACATGTGAAACACTACATAAGCATTTCTATTTTGGGTTTCTGAAGCGAGTACGTGAGTCAATAGAAAAATAACGGCCTGATAACTTGAAAATACTCGTAGATTGGATATCGCAAAATCGCAACAGCTCACACTTTTCTTATGGTTCGGCAATTTTTAGCGAAAAACAAAGCGACACTGGTTTCCTATCCACCATACTCACTTGGCTTGTCTCTGTGTAAATTCCTATTTAATTTTAAAAATGAAGACTTCGTTAAAAGGATGCCATTTTCAAACTGAAGAGATCAAAAAAGCATTTATAAAAAGTGTCTACAAAATGTGTGCCGCAGAAGGGCAGTAAATATTTCGAAGGAGATAATTTAATTGTAAAATAATTTCTTATTAATAAAGTTTTATTATGCGATTTTTTTGTTCAAACCTCGTACAGATAAATCAAAAGTGGCATAGGTATTAAAACAAGTTTTTAGTTCTTTAATTTTCTCCACAGGAAAATATTTAGTCGATCAGGTATCAAAGTAAGCAAATACTTCGGTCACTGTATTATTTAGCATCCTGTAAGTTTAATAAGAGTGTTTAATTTAAAAGGTAATTTGATCAACATGATTACTGAAAAAGAAAAGTACATTTAGGAACAAATCCGAAAATAAAAAAATCTAAATTAGAACAAAACTGGATGGATCACCTTTAGTGGACTCGATTGCACATATTACGTTCACTCCTGAAAATGTAGCTGATAAACTGAAGCAACTAAGCGTGACAACTGCTCCGGGCCCTGACGAAATACACCCTTTCATCCTTAAAAATTGTTATAATGTCCTAGCCGTCCCTCTCTCCATAATTATGAATCACTCCCTTCAGTCAGGTAAAATACCAGCACCTTGGCTAATGTCAATAATAGTACCCATCTACAAAAATGGCGATAAACTACGAGCATCTAACTACCGACCTATCAGCCTAGTATCCACTACGGCAAAGATAATGGAGAAAATCATTGTAGACGAGTTGATGAAGTTTTTGCTTCAAAATCGTGTTATCCCGGACTCACAACATGGCTTCATTCCTGGACGATCAGTTGTATCAAATATGCTTCTTGCAACAAACTACTGGTCACAACATTTGGACAACTCAGAACCCGTAGATGTCGTTTACTTTGATTTCTCCAAGGCTTTTGACAGAGTAGCTTTCCAAAGGTTATTTAATAAGCTTGACCATTATGGCATTCGCGGAAAACTACTACAGTGGATCACCGCCTACCTCTCCTACAGAACCTTTAAAGTCCGTATAAGTAAGTCCTTTTCGAGATGCTATCCCGTTACCAGCGGCGTACCCCAGGGCAGTGTGATCGGCCCAGTTCTATTTTTACTATTCGTCTCTGATCTGGTAGCCCATCTTGTATCCGAGCATCAGATGTTTGCCGATGATTTGAAATTATACAACAAATCTAAAAATCAAGCGCACATACAAGCTGATATCAGTACGATTTACGAATGGTCTAATAGGTGGCTCTTACCACTAAACACCTCCAAATGCAATATACTCCACCTAGGCACCACAAATCCAAGGCATACATATTGCATCGCCGGACACGCTATTCAGCACGTCGATTGTGTAGTCGATCTCGGCCTAACTGTGACAACTACTCTTGACTGGTCACCTCACGTAATAACAGTTGTAAAAAAGGCCAACAAAATTCTTCATCTCATATTCAAATCCTTCCCCCACCTCACCCCCACACTATTTCGCACAATCTACCTATCCTACATCCGACCCCTTCTTGAATTTGCATTTGTAGTTTGGTCGCCTTATTTACAAAGGGATATTCAGCTCCTGGAAGGGGTTCAGAGGCGCGCAACCAGATTGCCAAGAAGTCTCCGTCTTATGGCATATGAAGAGCGCCTAAAAATCCTAAACATTCAGCCTCTGGTAGATCGCAGAAAACGTGGAGATTTAATCCAGATGTACAGGATTACAACAAACAAGTTTTGTGACCAGTATGTCACCTCTGTTCCATCTCAATACTGATGACAGACTGCGCGGTCACCATCTCAAGTTGAAACACGAGAAGTACAAACGACAGCCGAGGCAGTTCTTCGTAAGCAATCGTGTCTTCGACTTGTGGAACTCTCTCCCAGAAGAAGTTGTGTCTGCCCCAACCATAAACACATTCAAAGCTAGGATAAGCTACCTTTTCCCCTGAGTTTTGAATATTTGTTTAATGTTAGATCTAAGTATAATAATTATAATTTTAATTTTATTGTAATTTTGAATTTACTGTTTTTGTTACATTTGTTTAGACTGTAAAATAATATTTAAGTAGTTTGTAAGTATAACATATGTCATGTATATTGAGCATAACAAGCCCTTGGCTTCTGCTCTTATCTTAATAATAATAATAATAATAAAACTGTTTTCAAATATCTATCTACACAATTTCGATTAGAGAACTATTATCGTGCTAATTTACTTGTATCTATTCATGGGTCCAGGTGAACAATTTTCAGTAGTGCCCGCGGTTACTCAAGTGTTAATTGCTCTCAGACTTCAACATGTGTTCCCTGTGACATAAGTTATTTTACCATCTGACAAAGTTAAGTGAAGTATAATTTATACAATTTTAGTTGGCCAGAATATATAGGGCCTGTATTATAGGCGATACGCGCAAGCGAATTAGCACTTACGATGGTGCTGCCACAGTGAGGATTCCATAATGTGGATAGAGGCATCACTTAACGTAACCCAGAAAATTCCTCAATGAAATATTCCCTACAGAGTGTTTGTGGAATATTAACAGATTATTAATATTTTAGTTGATTTTGGTTTAGCAAATTTTGGAATTTCCTTACAAAATTAATTAAGATGTTCTTGACGCGAGCGAGTATCATTAACAATTTAACAATGTTGTTTACTAAAATGGACGGATGATAGTGGGGATTGTAATGGCGCCACTAGGGGTTGCAAATGTTACTTACAGTGCGTTCATTAATTCCTGAGCGTTAGATAATGGTAAACAATGGGTTTTAAAATATCAAAACTATATTTTAATTCACAGCTGAAAATCTCAATTTAACAAAAAACCCATCAGATTACTTCGTTGTCCCGAACTCACCCGAGGAACAACGAAAATCTGTTCCTAACTTAATATTTGTTATCAACTCATTGGCGTGTAGAGAAAAACAGTGTTCATTTAATAATTAATTCGTATAAGGTAATAAAAATAGAATGTAAGTTTATGTGTACATGTCCTTGGAAATGCATTTGATAACTTAATGTTTCTGTCAAGTATTACATAACACCCACCTTAGAATGGTCCACACATGTCATCAACGTCGTTAGAGGAGCAAATAAATCCCTCTTCATTATTAAGAAATCGTTTCCTCACGTAAAACCATGCTTATTTTTCCAAATGTACCTGTCCTATCCTGGAGTTTGCTTTCGTAGTCAGGTCCCCGTACCTTCAACGCGACATCCTGTTACTGGAAGGAGTCCAGAGACGCGCCACTCGTCTTCCCAAATGTCTCAGAGCTCTGTCATACGAAGAGCAGCTCGAGAGGTTAAATCTGCCCTCTCTTGCAACTCGCAGAGCTCGAGGTGACCTCATTCAGATGTAAAGAGTGACAACTGGAAAGTTTCCTACGGACATGTCGCCTCTTTACTCTATCAACGTCGACCAACGGGGGCACCCTCTGAAGCTCCGCCACGACAAGTACGGAAAGCAACTGCGACAACATATCCTGACTAATCGTGTGTTCGACCAATGGAACGCCTTACCCGAGAGCGCCGTGTCAGCACCATCAACTCCTTCAAAACTCGAATAGCCCCTATATTGAACTTATAAAACTATCTATTTTAAATATTATTTTAAATATGTACTAATACATTTGTATTTTTATTCTTAAGCATAACAAGATTTTAGCTGCTGCTCTTTACGTTCAGGAATTAATGATTGCACTGTATATACGAATAATACTTATCTGTTTTGCACATCGATAACACAGGCCGTATAGGCCGTAGGCCTGTGAATTAAAGTTTTCTTTTTAGACTTTTTATATTTTTAAAAAAAAAATTTTATGGTATTTTGGCCAAAAATATCTCCATCTTTTTTCCGCCCTATTTCCCAAAGGGGTTCATTTAAAAATCTGATAAACATCTGACAAACATCTCATAAACTGATCTGAGGAATTTTTGATCATATTAATTTTTCGAAAAATACCGTTATTTGTGTGGTTTGAAAATTAATATATATTTAATTTTTATATTTATTGTGTTGTATAAAAACAAAGCTCTTAAGACCTAGATAAGGGAACAAAGTAGTTTTTTGATTTTTTTAAATTTTTTCCAAAAATGTACTAAAAAAATACTGCCCCGTAGCTTTTAACTCGAAGGGGCTAAACTAAAAATCTGAAAAGTAATGTACATTGATCTGAACCGTAATAGGAATCTTTGATCGGATTGCGTTTTTGGAAAATATTGGAGTTTTTGTATTTTTGACAAAATTAATTATTTTTTTAATTTACAGGTTATAATGTTATGGTTTGTTTGTATTTATAGCTTAGGTAATGTAGGTCTTCTCAGTGTTGCCAACTGGCAGGAATCTTCCCGTTTTGCGGTAAAATTTGAACAATGGAGGGAAAAAGAGAAAATAAGGGCCAGATGTGGGAATTTTTCTCATACCATTTTTATAAAATGTAGTCATGTTATCAACATTAATTTTGTCACTCCCACACTGCAATGGTGAAGCTGAAAGAATATTTTCTATTGCCACAGATATTAAAACAAAAAAAAAAAATTGGAATCGAATTGGTGAAAATACACTTAATTCAATGTGTATTCTCTGCAGTAGTTTACAAAAAGAAAATAACACTTGTGTCAATTCTGCCGTTATAGATCAACACAAACAATTATAGGCTATTCCTAACGTTTAGGCGGAACTAAATGCAATTTTCATTTTTGTAAGTTATCATGAGCTCTTTTTTTTATGGTTTGAAGTAGGCGTTTGCTGAACAAAATTAACAAAACACTTAATCTGTAAAAGTAACCAAAAAAGAAAATTTAGTTCCGCCTAAACCAAAGAAACAGACTTTACATAAGAAGAGTATGTATTTCTTAAAAAATTAGCATGTTGTTCTTTAATTAAATAGTTCATATAATAACATTCTCAATAAAAAAATATTTGAGGAGAGAAATATTTGATTTTTCATTGAAAACGGGAATTTTTAACCTGTAGTGCGGGCAAAAGGTGATAAGAAGGTTAGCAACACGGGTCTTCTGCTGAAATTAAACATATTATAAAAAAAAACTACAGCTGAGAATCGAGTTCATGTAAGTTCTGCTTATTGATTGAATTATTTTAGTTTTTTGATTTTATGTTATTATTTACAGTAGTAAAATACTACTAAACAAATAACACATTGTTAATAGCGAGAAATAGGTTTCTTAAATTGAAAAAAAAAATAAGCCATTTATCAATATATTTCTTACTAATTTAATGAAGACAGATCCGAAACCTATACTGAAATAATCGCAAGGGTTTTTTAATCTAAATTTTATTTTGAAGAAATGTTTGCAAATTGTAAAAACGAGTTTATCGTAATTTTAAAATTATTTAGAAGATGGACGAATTGAATCTATCGTTAGGAATAGACACGAGACCGAGACGAGTGCGTGCAAAAAAACTTGTCTTTTGGACCTGTTTTTACCGTTCAGGGGTAGTTTTGGCGTTTCCGAAAAATATGGTCGAAAAAGAGTGGTTTAGAATAAACAAACGATTATTTTATATTCTACTTGAAATTGAAATATCTCACTCATAATTTACGTTACAACAAAAATGTGAATTATAAAAACCGTGCTAAGTATGGGTACTCCAGCTAGTGATACATAAACAGGATATATATTAATTATATATTAATATATTTCTCTATATTAAATTAATTATTGCTCTAACAATAAACCTATTTGCAGATAAGTAACTGATTTCTGAAGATGCCAATTTTAAAACACTTGTTAAATTAAAATCACGAGAAATTTTCCCCACTGTCCTTGAATTTTTTATAACATTATCGAGTTACACTTCGTTTGTCCATTCACAAATTGCATAGCTAAGATTTTCTTAATTGAGCAATTTATTTTTATTATCCTACTTCTCTTTGTTAGTTAAGAAAATGGGCGTAAACAACGGGGAAAGTTTGTGAATAAGAACCTTAAAAACAAAACAATTACATGTTAACTGAACATCTGTTTTGGAGGTATTCTGTCATAAAAAAAGTCACCTGCTAAAAGGTATTTTGGATGTCTGGGGTAGTTTAATCGATTTGAAAACACAAAAATTGACATACTCGTGTATGATGATGAATATAATATTTACATGCTATTTTTTTGTTGCTAAATATGAATAAATTTATGATAATTTGCAAAATGAATTATACGTTGAAGCAGGGCCGCCGCAACCTGGGGGTGCATGAGGTGCACCGCACCCCCTTTCCTCCATGGCCTACAGAAAACTTGGCTTTGGTCTAAAATAAGTTCTGTATAATCCTTTATCTGTGTGTGGAGCAAACTGTTAATTTTAGGCTTCGAATAAAAAGACCCAGGATGGAGGGTGTTGTCTAGAATCACAATTCTACCGGCCGACCAAAACCCCCACTCCTAAAAGCTACAATATGACACATAAGAGCGACTTATTGGCGGATATAAAGACACATGTATTATATTGAAAAGTTGTTGGCCGTTCAACTTTCCCCCACTACCAAGAACTCACTAGTTCCCTTCAAAGTCGCGTTTAGGTTCCTTCTTGGGTCTTTATATTCAAAGGTTTAAGGCATATATTTTTAGATTATATTCCCTTTATGTAGGAAGATCCCTTCTAATGTAAACGCTTTCTAGCGTTTGTAGTAATATCAATTAAAACACACAGATCCATGCACAAACAACGAGAATTTACTACAACGTCTATATACAATCTGTCACATATATGTCATCATATTATAGTTGCTATCGTAACATATTACAAAGGACGTCCAAGAACTAGCCCTGATCCTAACATATATATATTTTAACTTATCCCTGGGTTAAATTTGTTGTCTTCAGTTCCCGGCAAATGGTTCATTCCAGGAATTGTTGATCTTCCTGCTTTCCTACTTTCAGGTACATGAAAGCTAAGAACTTGTAATATTTCCAGTTGATTTTCTAAGAGTATATCCTATCCATTGCCAGTTTCTTTTTCTAATTATGGTTTTACAATTCTTGTTTTATTTGTTTTTAGCAGATCTTGATTGCTTATCTTATTAAGTAAAAAATATTACATATTCTACTCAAGCACTTGTTCTGAAACGTTTGGAACGTTTTTCCTGCCTGGAAGCGTTCTTAAGTGATAGTGATTACCTTAACTTTATGTGTTTATATTTAAGTGAGCATTGGCTACAAGAAAACGAAATCGCGTTCTACAGTACCATTAGTTGTTATTCACTATGTGATTATTATTGTAGAAAACATATTCTTAGTGGCGGAGTATGCATCTATATTAGAAACGACGGTCCATACACTGTTTTGGATTTTGTCAAAAAATGTCAGTTGATGTTCACTTTGAAACAGTTGGCATAGTTATTAATGCGGACACCGTTATTTTGGACGTTTGTCATTGCTAATAGCACTAGGCTAGAATAGTACAATATAATGAGTATTAGTACCAAAAAGATATAATACTTCATGAGTATATAAAAAATAAATTCGAACGTTTCGGAAACTGCTCAACAATCTTTTTGATACTAATACTCATTATATTGTACTATTCTAGCCTAGTACTATCAGCAATGGCAAACGCCCAAAATAACGGAGTCCACATTAATATTGGACCATTGCAAAATAATTTCAAAGATATTATAGTTATTAATGTTTATAAGATAATTATTATTAATGTTTACAGATCACCTATTGGAGATATGGGTATATATCTGGAGATTTTAATATCAATTTCAGAGTAAGATAATTTATTTGATAGTTTTCTGGATGTTATTTCTATTTTTGGGCTTTGCATTACCACTTTTGAGATTACTAGATACTCAATACTTACGTAATGGATCATATATTGACAATGTACTTACCAATCTTAATAAATCTGTTTATGTTACGAAAGTTTTTGATACCCATCTTTCTGATCATCGTTACTTAATTTTTAATTTTGAAGTTTTGAGTAATAACTGTAAAGTATCAGATAAGAGTATTCGTAGGAATTTCACTCAAGCCAGTGTTGGCAACTTCATTGAGTGGCTTAGTAATGTAGATTGGGTTCATGTTTATAGTAGTCAGAATGTGGATTTAAAATATCTTCAAACGTATTTATATGGCTTCAACATATTTTTTCCTCTGCGTAAAAAGAAGTAAACCTAAGAAAAATTAGAACAAGTTTTGACTGGTACACTCAAGAGCTTAAAAATCAAAAATCTAAGCTTGACTGTTTATACGAGCTTAGTAAAATTAATATTGAATTTAAAATCTGTTATAAACATTATAAAAAACATTACAAATGTAATATAAAAAATCAGCTGTGGCCACCACAGTACCGACCACCATCATAAAGTACTTGTATAAAATACATTCTAGCAGCAGAGTAGAAATAACTTGGCCTAATATTTTCTAACAGAGACATTATTTATCATGACCATGGAAACGTTACATAGAAGTATGAAAAAATTGAGACATGAAAATTTTAAAAAATTTACAGGAATTAAGCGAAATTTTTCGTTTTATCAAAAAAACGTCTCAAATAAAAGTTATTAGTTATTGCTTTTATAGCAACTTTTGTTCAATAAATTTTTTCGAAATAATTTTGTGTTGTGAAATATTCACAAAAATCTTAAAATCGACACGAGTAAACTTCCATTTTTAGTCAACCGATTTTTACCAAAAGTTGATCAACTCGTGCCATTGATTGCAAAAGCTTAAATATGAAGTTTCATAAAAATCCTTTCAGCCGAATTTGCTCTGCACGTGTACACGGACAGACGGACAGACAGACAGACGGACGGACAGACAGACCGACAGACATCATGCTAAAAATAGTCAAAACGTTATGTAGGGACCTCAATTCGTTGAGATCCATCGAAATCTCGAAATGTCAAAATCGGTATGATCACCTCCCTTATATATGTTGGCGGTTGGTAAAAAAGAACGTAACAAATGTAAATAGAACATATTTTATTAACCATATATAATATTTGTTTATCGACCAAGATACAAAATTAAATATTGTTTTTGTTCACTTACATTACAAATTATAAAACCTTTTAAAATATACAAACACAATATACAGATAAAAGTACGTTATAGAAATACCACCCATCATATTTGATATCTATTACTCTTTTATGAGTTTTAAAAAACCCTTAAAGTTTGGTCTGAATCGCTCTGTAAGAAATGGTAGTTTACTAAGGTACCATTGCAATTTTTAATAATTAGCTCAACCAATATCTCGAAAACTATTGCTTCGATCAAGCTAAAATTTGATATCTAATACTCTTTAATGAGTTTTAAAAAACTTTTTAATTTTGGACTCAAACGCTCTGTTAGAAATGGTAGTTTACAAAGGTACCATTGCAATTTTTAAAAATTTACTCTACCAATATCTTGAAAACTATTTCTACGATCAAGCTAAAATTTGATATCTACAACTTTTTTATGAGTTTTAAAAAACACTTAAATTTTGGTTTCAATCGCTTTGTTAGAAATGGTAGTTTACAAAGGTACCATTGCAATTTTTAAAAATTAACTCAACCAATATCTCGAAAACTGTTGCTTCTATCAAGCTAAAATTTGATATCTAATACTCTTTTATGAGTTTTAAAAAACCCTTAAGTTTTAGACTCAAACGCTCTGTTAAAAATGGTAGTTTACTAAGGTACCATTACAATTTTTAAAAATTTACTCTACCATTATCTCGAAAACTAATGCTAGGATCAAGCTAAAATTTGATATCTACAACTCTTTTATGAGTTTTAAAAAACAATTAAATTTTGGTTTCAATCGCTCTGTTAGAAATGGTAGTTTACTAAGGTACCATTGCAATTTTAAAAAATTTACTCTACCAATATCTCGAAAACTATTGCTACGATCAAGCTAAAATTTGATATCTACTACTCTTTTATGAGTTTTAAAAAACCCTTAAATTTTAGTCTTAATCACTCTGTTAGAAATAGTAGTTTACTAAAGTACCCCTTTCATGTAATTTTATGTTAATAGTGTCGACAATAACATGCTCTCCTAAAATCAAATTAATTATCTTTCAAAATAATTAATAAGAGACAAAACCATCTTTTGAGCACGGCTACTAAGAGCTTCGGGCATTTATATTACAGTAAAATTAATATATATATATATATATATATATATATATATATATATATATATATATATATATATATATATATATATATATATATATAGATATATAACCTCACTAAATAAGCACTTAAATGTCAACCTGACAAATAACGATTGAACAATCCAATTACAAACTGACAACATTGGTAAAATTTACCAACATTAAATAAATAAATATACTAACTGAGTTATGGATTGATGTTGATTAAAATACAAGGTGTCTCAAAAAAAATTTTATATTTATTTAGCTTACTGCGTGAACGCAACGTATCCGAGGGGCGCGGGGGTTATGTCAATCGGTAGCCTGGCTCTTGGGAATTCAGTCGCTATGGAGCGTTTCTCGGGAGCAGACCGCGCGTTTAGCGTGCGAGAGTTTTACAAAAACGGTGATTCGGCGACTGTAGCGCATAGAAAATTCAGCAGTATTCGAGGTTTTCGCCACTTAAATGATGCGCCAAGCATTCCTCTCATTCGACATTGGGTTAAAAAGTTTGAAGAGACTGATACAACGCTGGATAAATCAAAATCTGGGCGACCTAGGTCATCAAGAACGGTAGAAAACGTGGAGAATGTTAATCAGTCTGTTCGTAACGTCCCGAACCTTTCAATTCGGAAGCGCGCAAGTGCTTTAAATGTGCATAGATCATCATTACATCGCATTATGCACAAAGACCTAAAGCTGCACCCCTACAAAATTCAATTGGTGCAAGAATTAAAGCCCCAAGATGCCAGTCAGAGGCTTAATTTCGTAAATCAGGTGATTGAGCAGAGAGGTGACATAAATTGGCCTCCACGCAGTCCAGATTTAACCCCTATGAAGTTTTTCCTATGGGGTTATCTTAAATCTAAAGTTTACGCCAATAAACCGACTTCACTGGCGCATTTGAAAGAAAATGTCCGTCACGAAATGGCAGCCATCCCTGAGTCCACCTGCCGAGACGTCATAAGTAATTTTACTGTTCGATTAAATGAGTGCCGAGAACGCGAGGGTCTACATTTAGACGATATTATTTTTAAGAAATAAATCCCCAAAAAGTGTATTTTAATAATTAATAAACATTTTTTCTATATACGGCTTCCTTTTTTTTTAATCGATCCACTAAATATAAATTTTTTTTTGAGACACCTTGTATAACATAACGTTGGTACTTAAATTAACCAAGTGTGACGTCATCTCATATTTATTGTGAATGGAGTTTAGCTGCAATTTTGTGATTGTGTAAGTGCGTGTAGCTTATTTTTTGTATATTTGTGTATTTGACGGAATTGTATGAACATTTCTTGTATTTTGCAAATTAAATAAAGTATTATCCAATAAAGTATTATATCCAACCACTTTTAAAGAGAGATTGGAAACCTAAATTTTCTGGAGTGAAAGGGCTAATGTGAATTATGATTTATATCACTATGATTTATATACCAGTGCTATCCAACGGGTATGTTGCGGCTCAATAGCAAGGTGTCTCGAAATTTATGGAATAAATTATACTGACATAAATTACGAGGGTTACCTTTTATGTTTTTACAAATGACCACTAGATGGCAATATTGAAATGTCATTACCACATTCGTAAAATTTGACATTTGTCATTGTGAAATCAGTGGTAGCTTAAAAATTAACCAAGTAGTTTGTAACAGTGAGCGTTAAAAAAACAAGTTTGTGAAAAAATGGATATTACTCATGAAGGTTTTCGTTGGATGATTTTTTACGATTTAAGTAAAGGCCTAACTCAACAACAATGCATAGATTCGTTCAACTTTTGGTAATGCACCATCAGACAAAACTGTTTACAATTGGTTTGCAGAATTTCGTCGTGGTCGTACGTCTCTCACTGATGAATCTCGTGAAGATCGACCAAAATCGGTTGTGATTCAAAAAAACATCGATGCTGCGCGCAAAATGATAGAAGAAGATCGACTTTTGACTTACCGTGAGATAGAGGCATCCTTTGACATATCGCAGACTGCAATACATTCGATTTTGCATGAACATTTAGCTGTGAAAAAGATCTGTTCCCGATGGATTCCGCATAATTTGACCGAAACTCAAAAAAAGGTTCATGTTGATTAGTGTAAGAGAATGCTAAAAAATGCAACCTAGCCACTGCAAAATCCGTATACAACATCGTTATAGGTGACGAAACTTGGATTTATCCATATGAACCGGAAACTAAGCAACAATCCACTGTTTGGATCTTCCAGCATGAACCGAAACCCACAAAAGTTGTTCGTTCACAAAGCACTTCCAAGAAAATGATCGCTTGGTTTTTTTTTTAGTTATACTGGACATTTCGCAACCATTCCTTTAGAGTTAGAGGATTGGAGAACAGTAAATGCTGAATGGTATACAATAATTTGTTTGCCAGAAGTCATCGACAAACAATTGATTATTTGAAGGAGAAAAACATCGAATTAATGTCTCATTGCCCGTATTCACCTGATTTATCCCCAAACAACTTTTTTTTTGTTCATCAATGTCAAACAAAAATTCGTGAACAGCGATTTTTATCAACTCAAGGAACTGTTGAATCCTTCGAAAACCATATTTTTGAGACACCAGCTTCAGAGTGGAAAAATTGTTTCGAGAATTGGTTTGAACACGAAGTGTATAGATCTTAATAGCGAATATTTTGAAAAGCAATAAAACAGTTTGTTCAAAAAAAAAATTCTTTCTTAGTTTTTGTAAAAACTTAAAAGGTAGCCCTCGTACTAGCTACAGAAATGAATTTTGATGAATGAGCTATAGAAAATGAAAACTGGATAGAATAAGAAATGAAACAATTACAAAAACGACAAAAATATATAATTGACACGATCGACACCAAACAGCTAATCTGGTTCGGTCATGCAAATGGAATGACGACAGATTGCCCAAAAGGATACTAACCTGGATACCAGCGAGGAGAAGAAACCGAGGAAGACCTAGACGAAGTTGGAGAGTTGGAAAAGAGGACTAAGAGAAGACTTACGTCATAACAGAAGTTCCGGGAAATTGAGTACTGAGAAGTGACGCGAGCCGCTTTGAATCCGAGATATATATAAAACTAGCTGAAAACCCGTGCTTCGCTACGGTATAGTGATGGTTTCATGGAGCACAGGAGATACGAAGGGTTTCTCCCGAATTTCATATCTCTTTATCAAGGGACGCTCTATCGAATAAAAAACATCAATTTACTCCGTAAGGGATAAAATTTTAAAAAACTGTCAAACGTTTTCTAAATAGATACCTATGTACCAAAATGAAGTGTTATAGCTCAGGAAATACAATGGTTTTTATAATTCACCCCGAATGCACATTCATCCATTTAGGGGTTGATTAGGGCAAACACTGTTTTAAACATTTGTATGGGTATCATTTGTAAGCAAAAACCAAGCCGATATCTCATTGAGGCTAAGAGATATTGAGGCATCCCTAAATCAAATTTCACCTCATTTCACCACTTAAAAATGGAATTTAGAAAAATCTCTTCTAATTGGTCTCTTACGCCATGGAGGGAATGTAAGCTCCGAATTTCATGTCTTAATATCCATTTGATTTTCTATCGAATAAAAAATACCAATTTACCCCTTTAGGGATGAAACTTAAAAAACTGTCAAAACACTTGTTTTTGAAAAGATTTTGTAAAAGGTGTTTTAAAAAAGGCACGTATATGCCAAAGACGAATGTTATATCTAAACAAACAGGAAAAACTACGGGTACTATAATTCATCCCGTTTGGAGTAGATTGGGACGAAATCATAATTTTTTTAAAATTATTGTATGTTATTGTACGTATGTTTAAAATTTTTAACCCCTTAGAAGTCGCCCTTCGAAGAATCTCTTCTTAGTGGGTACTTACGTCATGGAAGGAATCAATTTTGCGAATTTCATATATCCATGTCATCGAATAAAAATATCCATTAACCCCATTAAGGGTGCATTTTAAAAAACTGTCAAAACTCTTTCGGGACATTTTAAACAGACACCTATTTTCCAAAAAGGAATGTTATAACTCAACAAATACATAAAATACGACTGGATACATAATTCACCCCGAATATAGATTCACCTCTTTACGGATTGATTAGGATAAAATCTTGAAATAAGTTTTTCGATATTTGCATGGGTAATCTTTGTAAGCAAAAACTAAGTCGATATCTTATTGGTCTTAAGAGATATTAAGGAATCCTTGAAATCACACCTCCTCTTTTCACCTTTTAGGGGTGAAATTAAAAAAAAACTGACAAAACCATTTCGAAATATTTAAAAAAAAAAACTTATGTGCCAAAAAGTAATGTTGCAACTAAACGAACACAGGAAAAACGACGGGATGTATATGACACCCCGATTGTAGATTTACCCTTTTGAGCATAGATCAGGACAAAATCATGAAATAAATACGGCATTTGCATGGGTAGTATTTGTAAGCAAAAACCAAGTCGGTACCTTATTAGTCTTAAGAGACATAAAAGAATCCTTAAAATCACAATTCAACCCTGTTCACCCTTTTGGGGTGAAATTTAAAAAAAATGTTAAAACCATACGAAATACGGCGGGATAGTCACCCCGATTGTAAATCCACCCCTTTAGGGGTTGATTAGGACAAAAACCTGAAATATGTTTTTCCGTATTTGTATGGGTAATCTTTGTAAGCAAAAAGCAAGTCGATATCTTAATGGTTCTAAGTGATATTAAGGAATCCTTGAAATCATAATTCACCCCTTTTCACCTTATAGGGGTGAAATTTTAAAGAACTGTCAAAACCATTTCGAGATATTTTAAAAAGACAACTATGTGCAATAAAGTAATGTTGCAACTAAACGAACACAGAAAATACGACGGGATGTATAATTCACCCCGATTGTAGATCCACTCTTTTAGGGGTTGATTCACAAAAACCTGAAATATGTTTTTCGGTATTTATATGGGTAATCTTTGTAAGCCAAAAGCAAGTCGATATCTTAATGGTTCTAAGAGATATTAAGGAATCCTTGAAATCATAATTCACCCCTTTTCACCCTTTAGGGGTGAAATTTTAAAAAACTATCAAAACCTTTTGAATATATTTTAAAAAGACACCTATGTGCCAAAAAGTAATGTTGCAACTAAACGAACACAGGAAATACGACGGGATGTATAATTCACCCCGATAGTAGATCCACTCTTTTAGGGGTTGATTCACTCAAACCTGAAATATGTTTTTCGGTATTTGTATGGGTAATCTTTGTAAGCAAAAAGCAAGTCGATATCTTAATGGTTCTAAGAGATATTAAGGAATCCTTGAAATCATAATTCACCCCTTTTCACCCTTTAGGGGTGAAATTTTAAAAAACTATCAAAACCTTTTGGAGATATTTTAAAAAGACACCTATGTGCCAAAAAGTAATGTTGCAACTAAACGAACACAGGAAATACGACGGGATATTCACCCCGATTGTAAATCCACCCTTTTAGGGGTTGATTAGGACAAAAACCTGAAATATGTTTTTCAGTATTTGTATGGGTAATCTTTGTGAGCAAAAAGCAAGTCGATATCCTATTGGTTCTAAGAGATGTAAGGAATCTTTGAAATCACAATTCACCCCTTTTCACCCTTCAGGGGTGAAATTTTAAAAAACTATCAAAACCTTTTCGAGATATTTTAAAAAGACACCTATGTGCTAAAAAGTAATGTTGCAACTAATCGAACACAGGAAATACGACGGAATGTATAACTCACCCCGATTGTAGATCCACCCCTTTAGGGGTTGATTAGGACAAATTCCTGAAACATATTTTTCGGTAATTGTATGGATAATCTTTGCAAGAAAACAGTAAGTCCATATCTTATTGGTCCTAAGAGATATTAAGGAATCCCTGAAATCACAGTTCACCCCGTTTCAACCCTTAGGGGTGAAATTTTAAAAAACTGTCAAACCCATTTCGAGATATTTTAAAAAGACACCTATGTGCCAAAAAGTAATGCTGCAACTAATGAACACAGGAAATACGACGGGATGTATAATTCACCCCGATTGTAGATCCACCCCTTTAGGGGTTGATTAGGACAAAATCCTGAAATTGGTGATTCGGTATTTGTATGGGTAATCTTTGTAAGCAAAAAGCAAGTCGATATCTTATTGGTCCTCTTAAGAGATATTAAGGAATCCTTGAAATCACAATTCATCCCTTTTCACCCTTTAGGGGGTAATTTTAAAAAAATGTCAAAACTATTTCGAGATATTTTAAAAAGATACCTATGTGCCAAAAAGTAATGTTGCAACTAAACGAACACAGGAAATACGGCGGGATGTATAATTCACCCCGATCATAGACCCCTTAAGGGCTTGATTAGGACAAAATCCAAAAATTGTTTTTTCGGAATTTGCAAGGGTAGTTTTTGTAAGCAAAAACCAAGTCGATATCTTATTGGTGTTAAAAAATATAAAACAATCCTTGAAATCACATTTCACCCCTTTTCACCCTTTAGGGTTAAATTTAAAAAAGTTGTCAAAACCATTTCGAGATATTTTAAAATGACGCCTATGTGCCAAAAATAAACCTTATATCTCAATAAACACAGGGAATACGACGGGCTGTATAATTCACCCCGATTGTAGATCCATCTTTTAGGGGTTGATTAGGACAAAATCCTGAAATATATTTTTCGGTATTTGTATAGGTAATCTTTGTCAGCAAAAATCAAGGCAATATCTTATTGGCCCTAAGAGATTTAAGGAATCCTTGAAATCACAATTTACCCCTTTTCACCATTTAGGGGTGAAATTTTAAAAAACTATCAAAACCTTTTCGAGATATTTTAAAAAGACACCTATGTGCTAAAAAGTAATGTTGCAACTAAACGTACACAGAAAATACGACGGAATGTATAACTCACCCCGATTGTAGATCCACCCCTTTAGGGGTTGATTAGGACAAATTCCTGAAACATATTTTTCGGTAATTGTATGGATAATCTTTGCAAGCAAACAGTAAGTCCATATCTTATTGGTCCTAAGAGATATTAAGGAATCCCTGAAATCACAATTCACCCCGTTTCAATCCTTAGGGGTGAAATTTTAAAAAACTGTCAAACCCATTTCGAGATATTTTAAAAAGACACCTATGTGCCAAAAAGTAATGCTGCAACTAATGAACACAGGAAATACGACGGGATGTATAATTCACCCCGATTGTAGATCCACCCCTTTAGGGGTTGATTAGGACAAAATCCTGAAATTGGTGATTCGGTATTTGTATGGGTAATCTTTGTAAGCAAAAAGCAAGTCGATATCTTATTGGTCCTAAGAGATATTAAAGAATCCTTAAAATCACAATTCACCCCTTTTCACCCTATAGGGGTGAAATTTCAAAAAACTGTCAATACCATTTCGAGATATTTTAAAAAGACACCTATGTGCCAAAAAGTAATCTTGCAACTAAACGAACACAGGAAATACAACGGGATGTATAATCCACCCCGATTGTAGGTTCACCCCTTTAGGGGTTGATTAGGGCAAAATCCCGAAATCGGTTTTTCGGTATTTGTATGGGTAATACTTTTAAGCAAAAACTAAGTCGATATCCCATCGGCCCTAAGAGATATTAAGGAATTCGTGAAATCACATTTCATCCCTTTTCATCCCTTAGGAGTGGAATTTCGAAAAATCCCTTCTTAGTGGGTGCTTACGTCATGAAGGGAATATACTCTCCGAATTTCAAGTTTCTAGGCCCAGGGGTTCGGGCTGGGCGGTGATGAGTGAGTCAGTCAGTCAGTCAGTCAGTCAGTCAGGACACTGCCTTTTATATATATAGATTGTACATATCTAAATAAAATAAAATGGAAATTTCAGTGTATAAGAATCATTAAAAATAATTAATAACAGACAAAACCATCATTTGGATGCGCCTACTTCTTAGTAGGCGAAAAAATACCGAAAGTTCTTACTTTCGGTATTTTTATTATTATAATATTTGACACATTTCAAAATAAAACGTAAGCTTAAACTAACAGGCCCACGTGTTAAACAAAAATACAAGAGGAAATGCTGTTAAAACAGAAATACGACAAATTAAACAGAAATTAAATAGATGTTAAATTGAAATGCGACAGGAAAAGAAGATGTAGCAACGTAGGAAATGACTATCAAGCCGTGGAAGCCAAATGTAACAACTGAGTAATGTTTGCATATTAGTTACGTTATATTCTAACATTGACCATTAAGTTAAGCAAGTGTGACGTCATTTCATAGTTATCTTAAATAGACTTTAGTACACTTTTTACATTAAAATTACTTTTAACAATTATAATTTGGTTTTTTAAAGAATCTGGTCTTCTGGACATATAGAACACGTATCTAAAATTTTAAATTATAAACTACTCACTATTCTTTTCTGTTTGTTTTGATCGGTATATTGAACAAGTTATATTGAATAACTTGTCAGGAAGATGTTTTATTTGAAAATACTCTAGTTTTCTTCAGTGTAGTGGAAAGTTATGTTGTGAAACTGGTCAAACTTTGAGGAAAAAGAAAGGAAAGTTGTATGTTTTTTGATATTTCTGTCATTATTTTCAATTTATAAGATACAGCTGTTGAATTAAAAGTTGGGAAAAATTTCTTTTTCTTAGATGATATATCTTAGATTTACTTTAAATGAAGGCAGAAAGTTTACTCAACATTTATCTTCATTTTGACAATAAATAATAGTACATATCCTATTTCTTAGTTAACTTAGTATAACTCTTATAACCAGTGGCGGCTCTAGGATTAAGCAACTAGAGGGGCTATCAAAGTTTAAATCAAAAAATACAAAAACTTATCAGTTATACAGTTTTGTTTTCATATTAAAGTTCAGTCAACCATATGATATTTATTGGGCTGTGTAAGAGCAAACAGCCTTTGATGCAGTGTGTAAAAAATTTCAACTATACAGTTTTATGGTCGAAATTAGTTGTAATGTTACAATTAAAATCGTCATTGGTACTAAATTAGACAAAGGGTCAAGACCAGGGGTGGCCAAATCCTTTGGCTGTCTGGCAGTAAGAACATTGCGGATGAAAATATGACCGTGGGCCAAAAACATTTTTTTTTTTCTAATTTTAAATATTGTTTTTGTTACGAAGAATAATTTATAAATTTTGAAAGCAATATTTTTAAACCAAAACGTGTATTTATTATGCAATTTAAAGGAAAAAATTGTAAAGAAAATTGGAAAGAATGATAATTTTAAAGAATATTGGACAGACGAGAGACAGTAATATTTTTGCAAGATGAATAATATTTTTGCAATAATTTATAAAATGCTTCGCGGGCCGTATAGAATTTAAGCGCAGGCCGCCATTTGCCCAGGCCTGGTCAAGACCTTTGTCTAATTTTGTAGACAAGTTCAATTTTTTCTATTAATACTTATATTACCTAAAATGCGTAAAACTATATCTTCACTTTTAACCATATTTATATTTCCACTTATTGTCACAATAATAGCAATCTAAACTAACTATACATATGTAAAAGTACTATACAAAAAAAAATTGCAGGGGGGAAAATCTGAAGAATAGGGTGGATGAAGGACCATTTCTTAGCGCAATTCGACAAATTTGGTCGTTGCAATTGCGAGCGAGTGAGCAAATACATTGTCATGGAGGAACCGAACTTTTTCTTCGCCAAACGGAGCCGCTTTTTCATTAATTCAATTCTAGTCGATGAAAATTATGCCTTAAAATGACTTTTCCAGCGGAGGGAATCCTTTTTGCCTTCTTCGGAAATCGTTTGCCAAGAGAAATCCAATGTTTTGACTGTTGTCCCATTTCTGGAGTATAATGATGGATCCATGTTTCATCAACATAATGAAACGCCGCATAAACTCACTTGGATTGCACGCACCCATCTTTCCGATAAGTTTTTCATGCCCAAATGTTCGTACAGGATATTACCCACCCATTCGTCTGAGATGTTTACCATCTTGGCGTATCTTCATTCAAAGGTCGTTCAACATGATTTTATTGACCATTTCTTCAGTTGTGACCTCATTCGTACGTCCTGGGCTTAGCATCATTCGAGCTCCTACAATTATAACGAAATTCAATAAACCACTTGTGAACCATTCCATGCGATGGAGCCGAGTTCCCATACTAATTATTTGATCTTTGCTTCAGTTTCTTTACTGGTTTATCCACACAAAAAGAAGTGCTTTATCAACACACAGGATCAGAGCCGGCGCTAGCTCTTTTGGCGCCCAGGACAAACCCGCCAAACGCGCTCTTTTTTAGATTACGCGCTGGCGCACCGAAACGGGAAGTTTAGGTGCTCGTAATCTTATTTCAAACATATTCTTTTGATTTTAATAGTTGCAATTTAAATATTTTAACATTTTAATCAAATACTAGTTATTGCTAAGTAAATTTGCTAATACAGTGGTACCTCGGCTTACAAATCTCTCGAGATACAAACTATGTTCATATCCTATTTTGACCTCTAGATACGTGATGTTTCTCATTTTAAACTTTTTTCGCTAGTACTAGAAACAGACTACTAATAGGCTACTACTACAGACAACAAAACTAAAACTCCTGGACCACAAAACTTGGCACAAGATAATTTTCCTTTTTTTACAATTTAATGGAAGATGATTTTTATACTAATCATGTAAAACAGAAAATTTTATAAATAAAAATTAATATGTAATGGTATACAAAATGCATATTTATAGTGAAAAAATGTTCCTTCTCACTCATTCTCCATTTCTTTGCATTTTCTTCATTTAGTTGAGAATAGTTTATTTTTTTTTATTTTTTTGGATTTTCTTTATGATTTTTTAATTTAGGAACGGATCAATTGATTTTCCATAAGATATAATGGAAAATTGTGTTTTTAGATACATGCTTTTTAAGATACGAACCGGGGTCAGGAACAAATTAAGTATGTAAATCAAGCTGCCATTGTATGTCTAAAGTTGGTTTTACACAGTTCAATAAATTGATCAAGTTTTTTGTCAATTAATTGAAAAATTTATTGGTAACCTTGGAAACAAAAGCATCACTTTACACACATCAATTTATTTATCAATTTTTTCGAAAACTTTTACATTACCAACTGTAAAACATGTTGACATATTTATCAGAATGAAAATATTGAAAAAATCTTCACAAAGTTACGAGCAGTGAACAAAAACAAAAGAAATAACCTAGATGATGGTAAATTAGAACGTTCGAGGTTATGTCACAACGAAACACAAACAATATATTTCGAGGTTATGCTACAACTAAACAGTTGGCAATATCTTAACAGATAAAAATATATCTAGAATTCCCTAAAAAATTGATGAAAAATAGAACTTGTTCTATTTTCAAAATAAATTGATCAATTTTTTTGTCAATTAATTGATCAGATTTTTACACCTTACACACATCAGTTAATTGAATGTCAACTTTTTCAATTAATTGATCGATAAATTGAATCGTGTAAAACCCACTTAAATGTGCCATCAAAAACAGTTATAAATGTTTTCAGGTGTGTAAGAAAGTTAATATTTTTATTTAATATGTACAAGATTGATATAGAAATGAAAATTTATAATTTTGATCTACCTAAAAATAGAAAAACTTAATAAAAACTTGTATATTTAAGCGTTGGTTTTGGCGCCCCTAAGAGCTGGCGCCCTGGGCCTGTTCTATTGCCCCTGCCTTTCACCGCCGCTGCACAGAATCGGATTTTTTTCCATTGTAGCAAATAAACACAAACTTATCCGTTTCCTAACGCTGTTAAAATGTACTATTTCACAGATTTACTTGAAGCTAAGTGTGTATGTTTACAAAGAATGGCAAATGTCAGAAATAATATCAAACTTGCGACCTGAGCGCCGTCTCTTATCAAAGCCACTAACTTATCAAACACTGAGTGGTGTTAGATAAGTTGATTTAGTTTGCCATGATTTAGTTTGCAATATTGTTTTTATGTGGCATTAATTAATAAGAATTATTTGTTTCAGAATTACTATGGACAGCACCCGAGTTATTACGACATATAGGGAATAGAAAGAAAGGAACGCAACCAGGAGACGTGTATTCCTTTGGCATCATCATGCAAGAAGTGGTTGTTCGAGGAGAACCGTTCTGTATGTTAGCGCTTACACCAGAAGGTAGTGCCAAAAAAAGTATATAAACTATTACCCATTATTAGCGATAGTTAATCACTGCCAACCTGACAACGTTAGATTTCGTTGAACTACTTCTTCTTCATCATCATCATCTTCTTCGGGGACTGTCAATCGGGTTGACATTTGGCCTCACGGACACAAGTCTTCCATCTTGATATTAAGTATTGCGTATTTCCACGTATAATGCATACCAATACTTAGATCTTTGAGTAGCTAATCTTTTCATCTCTTGCGACGTCTTCTCACTGGATGAAGAGTTCAATTTTCCTTTCCAGATCCTCAATACCATTCTAACCTTGTTCATCCTCATCATGTATACTATCACTTTTAATCGCCTACCACTGTTCTTGTGTCATACTCGGTCTTGTGTCCAGTTCTCGATTATGTTTGTTCTTGCGGATTCTCCATTTACTATTAATTTGATTAGAACCAAAGACAAGGCGTACTGTTTTATTTTCGAAAACTGTGAGGTGTTGTCGTTCTTGCTTTATTAACGGCCATGTTTCGGAGCCACACATCGGTATGGGACGTACTATATTTTCATATAGCCTGATCCTGATATTTCTCTACAGGTGTTTCGTTTTGAAGAGTGACCGAGTCTAAAATAAGATGCATTAGCAGCTTGAATTCTGTTTCTGCTGACCTGCAGTATCATCACCTAATTTATCATGGTACCCCAATATATGACAATAGTACCATTAATTTTTAAATATTAAAGTGTTACTATTAATTTTTAAGTTGGTTGTCTTTTCATGTCTGCGTCTACTAACAATGACTTGGTTTTATCATTACTGATGATAAATTCTACTTTTCGAGCTTTGACGTCAATAATATTATATCTTAAACCTTATTTGAAATAATATTCAAGTCAATTGCATACCTTAAAATCGTATGGCACTCATTGAGCTGCAGACCACGGTGGTTGGTATCTTGAGCTTTTGGTAGAATCATCTCCAGCACGAAACTAAACAATAGAGGTGAGGTGGCATCTTGTTCGACTCCAGAACGAATTTAAAAGGCTGTGACAAAAGATTTCATACTTTCAGTCTGCTTATGGATACGAACACGCACATCATTTGTCATCATAATAAGTTTATTGTAGATGCTATTTTTTTTATAAATTCTCAAAGTTTGTCACGCACAATGCTGTCATAATCTTTTCTGAAATCAATAAAAACATCAGTAACCAACATTTTTCTAGGATTTTGCTTTACATCGATCTGTTATAGATCTACCTGGTAGTAGCCAATACGTTCTTCTGACTATGGTGATAACACAGAACAATATTCGAAAGGAACTTATATGAAGAGCGTAGAAGTGAGATTCCATGATAGTTTACCTGCTTTATATCTTTCTTTATTTACTGGATATTTCGCAGCTATTTTGCATTCTTCGAGAAGCTCTTATTTTCTACATAGAATCAAGATAAACTTATGTAGAATCTAGAGAAGCGCTCATGTCGCTTTGTTAAAATACTGCTAAAATTTATTCTCAAATGATAGCATACAATTGATTATTTGAGGATGTAAAATACTGCCATCACAGGAAGTAGATTTTCTTTGTCCAGGATCATCAAACAAAACTTTCATTCTAATGCCATATATCCCCTTCTGTTGTGGTCATTGCTAGCTGTTTAATTTTGGCCTCACCCACATCCTCCATCTTGATCTGTTAGGTGCCAGATTTTTCAAGATATCCTGTAAGCAGTGTTGTAAGAGATACATTTAAAATAATATCTAGATACAGATACAGATACCTAAGAAAAATATTATCTAGATGCAGATACAGATACAGAATTATAAAAAATATCTAAATGGCAAAAAATGTTTGTATCTAGATATAGCTAGATACTTTAGAAAAACATTGAAAAATTAAAATACCATATTTTTTACCAAACAAACAGTGCATGTTAATCAGTATTATACAGGCTGATCAAAAATGACCGTGACGTCACAACATGCCCACTAAAATCAAGGTAAAACATTATTCTACGGAATAAATTTGTACTAAATAACGTACGTATTATGTTAGCCATATGTGCTAAAGTATGAGCTGCGTATCTATAAGACTAATGTTAGTCTTATAGATACGCAGCTAAGTTATTGTTGAGTTGAGTACTAATTAAATTTATATGAACGTTTAATAATTTATATAAATCTACGTCCTTTAAGACACACACCTACTTATCTTACTGATTTCACTTAGGAAATGATCTTCAATTATGCAGGCCATGAGTTATGAAATGTCATATTTCAAAAATATCTAATTTTTATCTAGATACTTGAAAAAGTATCTAGTTACTGAATCTAGATACTTGTAACTAGATACATTACAACATTGCTTCTAAGATCTGGAAAGTATAGATCTTCTGTCAGCTACTCTTTCTAGTTTTTGCGAGGGCTTTCACTTGAGGGATGTTCAACCATTCTTCCCAGATGTCCTTTTCTTGCAAGCCAGTCTTCATGCCTGACTGCGTACTAACAATGAGATATTTAGTTTTTATATAATGTTATTTTATTTATGTATTTATTTATTTATTTTAATAATGAGGTATTCCTATTTTCTGACCTGGGACATCAATAAGTTGTCAGGTATACTAAGACATCAACCTTATTTGATATAATTTTCAAATCATTTGCATGCCCTAATAATGGATTCTACTGCTTTTATATCACTTATCGTTATTTTATCACCATCTGCATAATCATATCAGCATTAATTTATTTATAATTGTATATATGTATGTAAACTATTTGGTTCTGAAACTATTTACTACTATTTTTTATTTCAAAAAAATAATAAAATTAGAATTAAAATCTCAAATATATTTATTTAAACCAATATGGTCCTAGGATATTCAATAAAATACCCAATGAAATCAAGAAAATAATGTTCAATTGCTACCTCATAAAAATAGCACCAATAGTATTCAAACAAAGCTACCGCCCTGCGTCAATCGTTCGTACGCAAACGCAAATCGCGCCGGTGGGCAAATTTTCATCAACATCTACGGCATGTGGGTTCGATTCTAGAAAAGGACGGTCCCACGAATGACTTCACATGGGCGCCCGACACACAGCCGGTGAGCCTGCCTACACACCTTTGACAAAATCTATATAAAATTGCAGACAAACATTCCGTTCCTAACCTCATAAAATACTTCATAGTGTATAAACTAAATAGGAACTATATGTAAGTAAATATATTGATTTACTTAAGCTAGTTTTACTGATAGTATATGTAAATGAATATAAGATAACTAACAGTATACGTATTCAAAGTAGACAAAAACATTTATTACTTAAAATTAAAAATAACCGCATTAAAAGAAACCGACAGTAAGTTTCGGGATGTTACTGCGTTGCAAGCGACTGAGACACTGGAGTAGATTAGCGGACGGATTAGGGTGCGGTTACAGTGCAAGCGTATTCTCTCGAAATATATTTCGCGCGTATTCTACCGTATTCGGTTACTTGAATCAAGTATGTAGAAGTAAACATGGGTGGTTACAGTAAAAACGAATTAGTCACGCGAGTAGCTGGTTATCGCTAAAAGTTCAAACGGGTTTGTTTTCTTCGTGCGACAAGTTTAATTTGTTTTTGTGAATTTGTGAATGAAAAATGGATATTGAAGAATTAATATTTTTAGTTTTTGACACAAGAACACTGTGCGATCAAAAATGTCATTAATATGGGGGAAAAAATAAGATCAAAATTTGAAAGTATTTAGTAAAATGACAATCCACGAATGTTTTTTTAACCCAATATCTTTTTTTGTCAAATATAAACGACTTCAGTAAAGAGTTTTCTGTTAACGATAGGTATAACTCCCGCAAATCTAAAATTTCTTGTACAAAACTATCAATCTGAATTAAAATAAGTAACAGTATATATGTACGTCAAATTTTGCACCCAATTCTTATGTATTTAACAGCATATTTTTAATTGTGGAAAAAATTGTTGTAAAAATGATATAGCCCAATAACTTAGTAATAGATAGCAAACAACAATGTTCTTTAATTTTTTAAATATATTTGTGGATTTCAAACATTTGTGCATTTCCGCGCCAGACGCAAATATGCGTAGATTGGTTTACAAGGTATATACGTATATATTACGTATATATTGAAATTTGTTTATTTACAATTACACTATTTATTTTGTTTTTTACTAATATAAATACCCTATTAGAAAGATTGCAATTGGTTGCAAAATATGAAGCATAGATTGTTAATAATTTTATTTCAAATTGTTAGTTTTGTATAAGAAACTTGTGAAAATTATACTGTAGTACCACACTCACTTCACTTGTAAGTAAAATCGCGCGAAATTGTCAGAACCAAACACAGGCGGTGTTTGGTTCTCTCGGTCGAATACAAACGTATACTCGCGAAGTAAGCTTCGCGAGAAAGCGCTTGCACTATCTGCGATTATAGCCTACCTTACTGAAGCCTGGTTTATAATAGACGCATAACTTAATGAAGTTGAAACATAGTATTACCGTTGTCCTATTTATAATACGACCGCACAACACAGACACACAACTCCATAACATAAAAATACACCAAGTTGAACATTCATATTTGTGGAGGCTATGCGTAGCCAATCACAGAAGAGAGTAACGAGCATGCGCCGTGCTTGACTATTGTCATAAGTTTTTGTATATTTTTTTAGTTATTACAACTTATTAAAAATGGGCAAAGAAGCGAGGTTGATTGAATTAATGGAAAATAATCCAATATTGTACGACAAATCAAGAAGAGCTCCGTGTTCCGACTAATGTCCTATTACGATACACCGGTTCTATTATAAACACCGTAGTTATGGCTTGTGCGTTGTGCCGTGGAGACATGCTATGTTATATGCCATGCGTTATGTTATGAAGCTATTATAAAACTGGTTTAACTTTGTTTAGCGCCTTAAAAACGCTGTGTGTGGAACCATATTACATTAGATGTGACACACAAGCTACCCGTTGGTGACGCGAGACACCAACGAGTATCTTCAAAGTAGCTCCGTGTGCGGACGGCTTATTGTCATATATTTAGCATTCAGACCCTCACTTGACTAACTTTACTTACTGGATAGCTATAAAATCCTGAAATATGTCAAAAATCATAAATCACATCATTTTTTATAAAAAACAAATCATTGGTGTATGACTTTTAGGGAATTTATTTAACTTTAAAACTACTATCAACGTTAAAAAGAGGCTGGTATAAAATGTTCACCTCAAATAACCTTTAACATTAAATGAATGTATTCTCGCCCACCGTAACGTGTTTAAAACAGGTTGAATAAACATTAAATTTTACAACACCCTAATAACAATTAACAGTAAATTTAAATTTGGTTTGTATTCGATTGACAGAGATAATCGAGAAGGTGAAGCGACCACCTCCGCTGATACGACCGTCAGTAAGCAAAGGAGCAGCTCCCCCAGAAGCTATTAACATAATGAGGCAGTGCTGGGCTGAACAGGCAGAAATGAGGCCGGATTTTAATGCTGTACATGACCTTTTTAAGAAGCTCAACCATGGAAGGTAGGATTTAAAAGGACTGTTTCTGTTTAACTATATCTGATTAAATTGCAGTTTCAAATATTTACATATTTCATTGATGAGATATTTCTCGTTTTAGTAGAGATCTGATTATTTTATACATTATCTGTGTAAATTTTGTATGGAGATTAACCTACTCTGAATTATCTTTTAATTACATCATACATTAATCAATAATTTACTTACCATTTGGGGTTACAGAATTCTTAAGATTATCTTCTATTGTCTTCTTACACATTACATAGACAACGTGGCAGGTTAGGAAATAGCTGTTATGAATTATTAGATTACAGACATTGCAGTGTACTAATACTCAATCAAATTATATTTGTCGACGTTATATAATAGATAATACAGGGTGGGGCGTAATAGAGTCTCATATTTCCGAGGTGAATTCTAAAAAAACGGTACAAGTTATGGAAAAAACTTTTTATTTATTCTATTGTTGTAAGTACATATAATAAGGTTTTGTGTGGTTAGGTTTTAAAAATTATATCTTGCAAACATTGGCCTTGGCGGGCGATGTACATATGCAGCCTTGAAGTTTTCTTGCACTCTCACCAGTATATCTGGAGGAATCCTGGCGATATCCTCATGAATTGGCTCCGTAAGTTCTTGTATGGTTCGATGATGATGTTTAAAAACCTCTGCCTTGAGGTACCTCTATAAGAAAAAGTCGCAGAGGCTCAAATCAGTCGACCGGGGAAAATTCTCTTGCAAAATGGCGCGAGAACAACGGGCCGTATAGGTTGTGGCTCCATCGTGTTGAAACCAGACATCTGTATCGTATTCCTCCATTTTGGGGACTAAAAAATTTTCCAACATGTCATAGTATCGGTCAGTATGCAAAATTGGCGTCATCGTTCGAACCGATATCTGAAGTTCAGAGGCATATTTCCAACGACTCGATATTGAGAGTTGACTCTCTGTCAATTTCGAGCCGTCCTGTTCCTACTGCCGCGTCGACTCTGTATGTGTTTGGAATGGATTTTCATTTCCGAATATTTTTTTTTAAATATTGACTACAGCGGGTTCTGTGAAGAGCAAGCCTCTTCACCAGGTGCTAGGTAGTTCCGTGGACATTAAGTTTTATTAACATTTATGGTAATCTATAAGTATTTACAGAAATCTATAAGCTATAGACTTGTGCAGAATTCCAAATGTTCTATAAGTTCTTAAAGATCTAATAGATACGACTTACAGAAACTATAAGTTTACTCTTAATTCCACCATAAGTTTGGGAAAATTATAATTTATCTCCTTGATTTTATAACATTGTTTCGATGAATTGTCAGCGGATAGAAAATTATATTTCTCGAGAAACTTAGTTTTAAAAAAATAATAATTAAATTTGTAAGAAAATTGCAAAATTATATATTTATCTTTAATGTATCTCAAATACAATTTCACATAATACTTAATCTCTAGAAAAGATTCAAGTATATATATATATATATATATATATATTTCATTTAAAATTTGAAAAAGAAATGTATAAAAAAGAAGAGAACAGTCGTGGCTCAATTAGTTAATGTGTGGACTACTAATCCACGGGCCAGGGTTCATTCCCCGGTACCGGCAAAAACACCTTACATTTTTCCGACCGTTTTTCCGTTTTCCGTTTTTCCGACCGATTCCACGATAATAAATTCTAGGTCCCATACGATTGTGTTACACAGGCAACACACACGACATAACTGCATGCGGGGAAATTCGTGTCAGTTCAGAGCATCGAGCATGGCACTCTAAGAATATAAAAGGACACAAAATATTCTTAGTACTCGCTTTTAATGATAATGATAATTATTCTCTGAAAGAAATTGAAATACTTTCAGATCTTCTAAATTAAGAACCGTAATTTGTTTACCTTACATAAAAACATATTGTCAACATTTTTAAAATGTGGATTTTACAGTAATTTCAAATTTCTCAAGAAATCTCGAGAAATTTAATCTTATTTCTCATTTTCCAAGAAATGAAAAATATCGAGAAATCAGAAACACTAGATACAAGTACCTGTTTGCTCATAAGTTCTCATAATAAGCACCTAATAAAATCGGGTTGAAAACATTTTTTTAAAAAAATGTTGTTTTCATTTTATAACAAAAATATTGTGTAATGCAGTCGGATTTTTTATAAAGATAATTACGCAAGTAATGCCTATCATGTTTACATAATATGTATAAATACGTCTAACACGTAAAATATGGGCGTTATCGGTATTTTCATGGCTTGGTTTACGATTTTCCTCTATCCTTTTTTATCCTTTGTCTTCTCCTTCTAGTTGCTGATGTTGCATTCATTTATGGCCTTTACAACTTCTGCCTTCCATCTCGTCCTTGGCCTACCTTGTCTCATTTTGCCTCCTATGGTACTTTCTAATATCTTCCTTGGTGTTCTATTACTGTCCATTCGCATTATGTGCCCCATCCATTTAAGTCTGTTACTTTTCACTATTCCTACTATGTTCGGCTCTTTGTATAAATCTTGTAATTCTCTATTTGTTCGCCTCTCCCATCCGTTCTGAGTCATTTTTCCTCCAAATATTTTTCTAAGGACCTTCCTTTCCCACACTTTTGTCCTTGTTAGTTCTTTTGTACTCAGCGTCCATATCTCACATGCGTACAGTACTATCGGTCTTATTATTGTTTTATAAATTCTAATTTTTAATCTTTGGGATACACTTTTGTTATACAAAATTTTCTCAAACCAAATAAGCTACGATTAGCCGACATAATCCTTCTTTGTATTTCCATCAAGCTGCCGATTTTCTATAGAATTCCACTCCTAGGTATACAAAATGAACTTTGGAGAAATAAGTAAACAAATATGAGAAGAAATCTGTATTAATTTTTCTATTTTACAATGATAATAAACATTTTAAAAATCAGTGCAGGTGCCATCGCACCATTAGGCCGCGGTCTGACTGATCGAGTGCTGTCGATCGTTTGCTGTCGAGCAAATTTCAAACACACGTTAACTAAGGGCATGAGTCGCACTGAACCATCGTTTACCGTCAAGTAGCATCAAGTTGTTTGTATTTCAAACCGGTTTGAATTTCACTCGACGCTCGACGCTCGACGCATAACACATGCGATTTAAGCATATTAGTTCATAACCATATATTATTTGACAGTTGGAACGTCAAAAAAAAAAAACAAAATTACAATATAGAGTAAGATGGACTCGCTAATTAGTATTAACTGTTTGATAGTATTATTTTAGGTTGGAATATGCACTATTTGACAAGTGAGAAACAAATTTACTTGACACTGAATGATCGATAATACTCGACAGTACTTGATCAGTCAGACCAGCTTTTAAATTTTTAAATGACGCTACACGACTCGACGCTACGTTACACGACGGCGCTTGATCAGTCAGACTGCTGCCTTATACACTGAGATAAGATGGCATCGAAATTTAAATGTAACTATAGAATCATGTTCATTTACAAAAATTACAAAGAAATTTCTTGGCTTTCCGATTTAAACCACCACTCTCATTATGGGGTCTTGCCACATAGTTGACATTTAGCAAATTTCTTAACAATTTTTGAAGACACAGTTGAAATTATATTTTTGCAAATCGTCAAACAAGATAGAAATATTTTTGAATTTAGTTTTAGTTAAACGAACAAGTTCTGGCTATTGAAGTGGATTCTGATGTTCTCAGAGAAATAGTAGGATTTCTCTATTTGAATCGTTTCAACCCAGTGGCGGCTGAGACAGGGAGGCGCTGGGACAGTGACCTCCTAAAAATTTTTAGTAAAAAAGCTAAATTTAATACTTTATTTATACTTCTTTAAAATTGCATTAAAGTAGCTAGATATATCTGCATATTTTTATTTTTATTATTTCTTATTCAAAGATTTTTCATATAAATGTTAGATTTAAAAAATTTAAATCAAGACAACTCTTACGAGCGTTGTTGGACACTCCAAGGAGTGTCCAAAGATACAGCGTTGCCACATGCAATATCTAATGTTCTTATCTACATATGTAGCAAAAATTTCCTAGTAACGGCAACAGCGGCGAAGGTTAGTGTTGCATGTATTAGTGAATTACGGCCGGTGTCCCGTAGCTTAGTTCGGTCGTTGTGATTTGTGACAAGTACTTAAACGTGAAAATGAATCGAATGAAGCACGTTAGTTTTATTAAAATATACTGTATATTTTAATACAACTAACGTGCTTAACTATGAAACAAAATTATTAATAAAAAATCAGCTGTGGCCACCACAGGACCGACCGCCATTATAAAGTACTTGTATAAAATATATTCTAGCAGCAGAGTAGAAATAACTTGGCCTAATATTTTCTAACAGAGATATTATTTATCATGACCATGGAAACGGTACATATAAGTATGAAAATTTGAGACAAAAAATTTTACAAAAATTTACGACAAATTTTTCGAAATTTTTCGTTTCATCAAAAAACATCTCAAATAAAAGTTATTAGTTATTGCATTTATAGCAACTTTTGTTAAATACATTTTTTCGAAATATTTTTCTGTTGCTAAATATTCGCAAAAATCTTAAAATCGACACGAGTAAACTCCCATTTTTAGTCAACCGATTTTTACCAAAAGTTGATCAACTCGTGCCATTGATAAATAGTCAAAACGTTATGTAGGGACCTCAATTCGTGGAGATCCATCGAAATCTCGAAATCGGTATGATCAAAATACCTCCCTTATATATGTTGACGGTCGGTAGAAATATGGGTCCTCATCGGCCAAAATTGAATATTTCCCAACAGGATAAAAATGGAAATAGAACATTTAATAGAAAGTTTAGTGAAAAACAATATTTAAATACAAGTTGGTTGTGTGGATGTGATAAATAAAATGTTTTTTTTTTTGTTTCCTGTGTTTGATTTGTTCATCAGACGCATATGAAATAAAGACAGTAATAGTGTTAAAGATATTAAACATTGCAAAGATAAAGTTCTTAAACATAATGTGTCTCATAAACATATGCATTATTCGGTCAAATTTGCCATGCTGGGATCGGTAAATATACGATTTCAACTTGATACTGCGTATAAACTTTCAATTAAAGAACATAACTAAAAGGTTAAATCTAATATTTAAATACATGTGAATATGTATAGGTATCTGCTTAATTAATAACCAAATATGTTATGTTTCTGACTACAAAGCATTGTCTTAATAATATTGCAATTTTAATAATAATAATAATAATAATAATAATAATAATAGAACTAATAACTACAAAAATGATAATAATATTGTCCACTAGTCTCTAGTATGACGCGGCTCAAAAGGTTGCTGAAGTTTGAGATTAGTGGACGCTTGTCAAGACCTGACAAACCCCAAAATAATAATAATAATAATAGAACTAATAACTACAAAAATGATAATAATATTGACCATAAATCTTAATAAAAGTGCCAGATTTGTCAGTTTTTCTAGTTGCAGAACATATTTTCAGGTATTTTTTATTTATTTACTTTTTTCTCGTATAACTATATTTTAATAGATATATATAGGAAAAAAGTGTCCCCCCAAATATTTTACTCACCAGCCGCTACTGTTTCAACCAATCCCACTCAGCCATTTTTCTACCTATTAAATATAGCATGAGCATAGCTTTTTCGTCGCCACAGCCAAATAATAGGCTAATTTTCTTCAATCAGCTGTAGTTAAAACAGAAAACTTGCTCTCTAAATTTTCAAAATGTTCTTCAATTATTTTCTCAAGTTCTGGACTAAAAGTGACTTTATAACTCCCTATGTAGGCCTTTTTGCATCCTCCATCTTTCATCGCTCGATGCCTGAAAGTTGTAAAAGGGACATGTAATGTTTTTGACGCTAACAACTAAACCATTCTTTTTTCACGGACTGACATTATAGCTTGGCATATATTCAGTGGGATTCTGAAAGCTGGGGTTAAGTTACGTATATGTTAAATAACTCTCACCATAGTAGCGATCAAATGTCAAATCGGTATTCTCAAATCTCAGAGTGATCTGTCGATAATTAATTCACGCCAACATTAATACGTTCTTTGTACGTGTTTTACATTTAGCCAATCAAATAAGGTCTGTCAATTTATTTTTTATTTACAATCTAGTTATTCCAAACTTCTTTTATGATTATTATAAAAAATATAAAAATAAATTTTATTTAATTAATTTATAATTGTATTAATTTATATAATTGCTGTCATATATTTATACTCTATTGCAGTGTTCAACAGAAGATACTACATTTTTACCTCCACAATTTGATATATTGAATTTCTGTTCCTCGCCATCACCAAGTGATATTCTGAATTTTACCCCCCCACCCGCAGGTGATCTTTTGAATTTCTGCACTCGATTCTCAAGTGATTTGGTTTTAAGTTTTGCCACCTCACCGGTTTTAGTGATTTTTAGAATTTTTGTCCCCCCTTGCCCCCAACTTATTTTTTTTACCGTTTTTACAAGTTTTTACCGCCCCCATCCTGAAGTGATTTTTTTCCTGTACTTCTGCTTTTCCTTAAAGTGATTTTTAGAATTTACTAAATAAGCAGAGGGGACACCCTCTGCACCAGCTTATTTTCTGAGTTTTTACCTCCTCCGCCGTCAAGTATTTTTTTTTTTTGTACTTCTGACCATCATTCAAATGATGGAAAATGTTGCCCTCCGCCCCTTGTTAATATTCTGATTTTTTACCCCCCTCGTCCTCAAGTGTTTCTTCAAGACGGGAAGATAAACCAAGGCGGTTTACTTCTTAAATTTTAAATCTTACCTCCCCCGTTCCCAAGTAATTTTTAGAATGCTCAACGTGATTTTATTCAATAAAATAATTTTTCTATGAGAATTTTTATTGCTTACTATAAAAAAATTATACTTTTTTTATGTAATCTGTAGTAGAATATGCAGTCAGATGTGTTATTTTATAAAGATTAATTATATTATAACGTAGAATCTAAAAATTTAGAGGTTAGAATATGTTAATGTTAGTCAAGCTATCTCTCAACGCTGCGATTCATCTGGCGTCAAGTTTAACGCTGAAAGTTGCGTTAATGTGCACGGAAACTTTCGCTCAGAATAGCAATTCGACAAAAACCGCCGTGACTTAACGTTAGCCATATAATGACTTAACGCAAACTTTCAGAATCCCACTGAATATTTTGGGTTTATTGCCATGTTTGACACTTTTGCAACATTTTACTAATCCGCTCCCATTTTCCATAAGAGCAATTAACACAATAAGCACAATTAAAACGGGAAATGGAGGTTTTTGGACTAGTACAAGGAGTGGGGAAGACGCGAGTTTATTATTTTCTTTTATTTATTTATTTTTTAGGTGTTTAGGTTATATGACTTGTTTTGTTATGGTTTCATATTATTTTAGTGTTTGTTTAGCCATGAAGTGGCCAGAAGCTGAAACGTGCAAATTTATAAAACTCTACGGTCTATAGAGAGCAAGAACTCCTGTAGATTTCAAAATTTTACGTTATTTTAGTGAGAGATTTCCTAAATTAGTCGTCTATAGACTATGACTTGTGCACTGTTGATTGTCACTAACAAGTTTGTCATATGGTAAGGCGAGCAACCGTTCAGAGCTCGAAATTTAATGCGTTGTACGATGTCGATTGTTGATAGTTTTCCAAACTTTGTAGTTAGTAAGTTGTTTTAATGAGACAGATATATAAATACATTGGCTATCTCAGTCTATCTCGTAAAGAGCCTTTACATAACCTAACAAAATGTAATCGCGCCGATTACAACAAATTTCGCCCAAAATTACAAATACGAACAGTAAATATGATCAATTTAGGTAATTAGGTTAGGTTTAGTTAGTAAAAATCTAGGACAGCAGAATTATAAAAACGTTAATATATAATAAATATTTTACGAAAGGATTTTCGGTCTATCACTGGCAAAACTGGTGTGTATATGAACTCTTGGGAGATGACGCCGTAGTAGTTGGTTTAAAGATACATAGATGTCGCATTATTCGTAATGCACTAATTTTCATTGTTGTAAACGCTGCCTTAAACGTTAAAACTATCTACTAAACTTATCCACAACGCATAGTGAACAGTCGACTAATTTAAGATCTCTACATGGCAACGGTTTCGTTGCTAGAATAGACGCTTATGAGATACTAATGTATTTTGTTTGGAAACACCAGCTATCCTGGTTGTTAAATAGTACTGACTATCATAATCTAAACGAGACATTTATGCCCGTATTTGACGGTTGTATAGTTATACTTAAAACAGTAAAAGAATAGTAGATTTTCGCGGTTAACGATACTTACCTGGAAATTGAAGGGCCATTTTTAAGAGATATGCCAGTTCTTTTGTCAACATTAACCATATATATGCTTTTTTCTACTTCTGTTAAAAAAACTACTCTATTTCACTTGTTTTAAAATGCCTGTTTATGGTGGAAGTTAAAAAAAGTAAAAAGCGTCAAAACAAGTGCCATAGCGTTTCAGTTTTTCACTCTGGTCGTAAGGTTAATACAAAATAATTGGGGTTCACACAAGCAATTCCACGGATACTTATCGGTACATTCCGAAGAATAATCAGAGAGTGCTTTGAAAACAATTCAAAACAATTCGCAATTTGTGATCTTAAATATTTGTGAAATATATAAATTTGGAATTACAAGAAGATTCAGGTATTGATATATGTAGGTACAAGGTGTCTCAAAAGAAATTTTATATTTAGTGGATCGATTAAAAAAAAAGTAAGCCGTATATAGAAAAAATGTTTATTAATTATTAAAATACACTTTTTGGGGATTTATTTCTTAAAAATAATATCGTCTAAATGTAGACTCTCGCGTTCTCGGCACTCATTTAATCGAACAGTAAAATTACTTATGACGTCTCGGCAGGTGGACTCAGGGATGGCTGCCATTTCGTGACGGATATTTTCTTTCAAATGCGCCAGTGAAGTCGGTTTATTGGCGTAAACTTTAGATTTAAGATAACCCCATAGGAAAAAGTCCATAGGGGTTAAATCTGGACTGCGTGGAGGCCAATTTATGTCACCTCTCCGGGAGATCAATTTGCCTGAGAAAATTTCACGAACACGTGGCAGAGACATATTGGACGTGTGTGAAGTTGCTCCGTCCTGTTGGAACCATGTTCTTTGGTTATAGCCAGGAAAGTTTTGCAGTTCAGGTACCAAGAAGTTGTCTAACATCGCCACATAACGCTCTGAATTCACTGTAACTGCACGCCCCCTTTCGTCTTCAAAAAAGTAAGGGCCGATAATTCCTCGCGCCGACATCGCAGCCCATACGGTCACTTTAGGCGAATGTAGGGGTTTCTGATGTTTGCGTTTCGGATTCGTTGCACTCCAGTAGCGGCAGTTCTGCTTATTTACGTGGCCATTAAGATGAAAATGAGCTTCATCCGAAAACAAAATGTTGGTAAACGTTGAAAATCGCTCAATCACCTGATTTACGAAATTAAGCCTCTGACTGGCATCTTGGGGCTTTAATTCTTGCACCAATTGAATTTTGTAGGGGTGCAGCTTTAGGTCTTTTTGCATAATGCGATGTAATGATGATCTATGCACATTTAAAGCACTTGCACTTGATTTATCCAGCATTGTACCAGTCTCTTCAAACTTTTTAACCCAATGTCGAATGAGAGGAATGCTTGGCGCATCATTTAAGTGGCGAAAACCTCGAATACTGCAGAATTTTCTACGCGCTACAGTCGCCGAATCACCGTTTTTGTAAAACTCTCGCACGCATAACGCGCGGTCTGCTCCCAAAAAACGCTCCATAGCGACTTAATTCCCAAGAGCCAGGCTACCGATTGGCATAACTCCCGCGCCCCTCGGATACGTTGCGTTCACGCAGTAAGCTAAATAAATATAAAATTTCTTTTGAGACACCTTGTACTTCAGAAGATATAATCGCAACGGCAAATGAGGCAGAGTAAAACTTATTACCTCAAAAATCTAAAGATGTTTATATAAAAAAATACAACTTGTTTATGGAATGGCGTAATCATTCCTTTACAGAACGAGTAATATTAGCTTATTTTGACATTATGGTTCACGTACTCGAAATTGACAGCCACATTAATTATTAATAATAATGTAGATATTAGCGACTATTCCAAGCTTATAGCTTATCTTAAACGACAATCAGTTGGATATAGAGCAAAAAAATCACAAATATTTTCTAGTGAAGAAATAAAATAATTTGTTTGAATCTAAATTTACTATAAATAATTCCAACAACTGTACTTTTAATATTACTATGATGAGAGGAAGTTCTTAATTTGTTATTTTTTAAAATTGTTACAAAATAAAAGGTATAGGTTCCATTTAATTTTTTTCAAATAGAAAGTCGTAGAAAAAATATTGTATGAAACGCATGCACAAAGCGTCTTTTTTCACACATGGGATTGCCGCACTCGCCTACGTAATAAAAAAGCACTACTTTATGCACTTGTTGTATAAATAACTATTCTAATATATAATTTTATATTTTCAGAAAAGTAAATTTTGTGGATACAATGTTTCAAATGCTGGAAAAATATTCTAATAATTTAGAAGAACTGATACGAGAAAGAACGTCACAACTCGATATGGAGAAGAAGAAAACAGAACAACTTCTGAACAGAATGTTACCCAGGTGAGTTTAATTAATTAAAATATGAATTTTGTTTTTAAATTTTTTAAATAATTTTTTAAATAACGGTATATCCAGTGGCGGCGCTAGCGGGGAGTCCGCCCCCTCCCAAATATTGCTCTTGCCAACAGTTGCCCCCCCCCCCCAGAATTGCTTGGAGAAAAATTTATTTTAGAAATGAGGACCTTTTTTTAGGTCATCAATGATTTCAAATATTTCCTGCCCCCCTCCCCAATTTTACTCAAAAATATTTTGCCCCCCAAATTTTAAGAGCTAGCGCCGCCACTGGGCATATCATTTATTATAATTAAAGCATATGAATATTTAATTTTCGCTAAAAAAAGAACAAGAATTATAATAAAATAATTTATTATATACATTAATACATTCCATACTTAAAACGAACGCCTACGCACTATTTCATCGGCGAAATTTCTGTCCAAATGATTTTTCTTATAAAAATAACTAAAACTAAATTATATTTAAAATATTGACGCAACTTAATGTTGATATGTCGTCATGAATGTACTTTTTTTTTAAATATATCATAAAAACTCATAAAATTGTGTAGAATTCATGCCATAATTACACTTGGTAAATAGATACATGCTTCTACTGTTTCAATTTTGTTTTTCACTGGTCCACATATTGTTTCCTATCGCCTGTCCTACTTTAAATGACGAAACGAGTAATAATGGAGAAAAGTGGATTTAAGAAAAATAAATAAATCTAAATGATAATGTTTTAAAATAAAGAACTGTCCTCTATAACAGTGTTTCTCAACCAATAACGCACCGCGGACCAGTATAATATATAATTTTCTAACGCGGACCACTAATAATAATTAAATCGATAGATTCAATTGTAAGCTCTCGTTAAAACATATTGAATAACAGGAAAAGAATAAAATACTCGGTAGTTTCAAAGAATAAAACTTTGTATAATAATTGTTGTCAAAATAATAATTGTTGGTTTATTTTTTGCAAGAAAACAAATATATTTGATGTGCTACTAAATACATTTATTTTATTTGTAAGAAATCACAGAAAGTTTACAGAAAATAAACAAAATATAAATTATTTACATAAGAAATGGGCATAAAAAATACTGCAAAAAACACATATAAAAAATTTCGCGGACCCCTAAAATTTTTCTGGGGACCACTGGTGGTCGGCGGACCACCTGTTGAGAAACACTGCTCTATAATACAGGAGGTATAAGAATATATATTTTTTTTTTATTTTACATTTTATAGAAAATATATTCATTTTTATTTTCGATACTTGAAAATATCAACATTTTTTTTCGATACGATACCAGTATCGATTATTTTTATTCGATATTATCGATACTCAAATATCGATACTTTCTCAGTATCGCATATCCCTACTCCTACATACTGTCGTTTATTAAACAAAAATAATATTCACTTGAAGTTATTCTTTGTTTCAGAAAAAAAGCTTCAAACAATAAATCGATTATGAGTACATTATAATAAAGCTATTTTAATTAACATATATTTAAAGTTATTTAGTTTAAATAGGTGTACTGCCAACATTACGGTCATTAAAATTTTGCACAATTAACATATTACAAGCCCATAAAGTCACAATGAAATACAATTACCACAATATATGGATGGGTTGCTAGTTATGTGCATTTATATTAGCTATTTTCTACTTAATATGATTAATTATAAAATAATTGTTGTTAACATTGGGACCATTATATGAAATTCAATTAAATTTTTCAAGCAAAAATTAATTTAATTATTTATAAATTGTTAAATTTGTTTGAAAATTAAAAGAACATGTTTCAAATAGTTCACTTTAATTTATGTAGTTAGATAAAAAATAAAATTGATGTGGGGTGAATTTTCACACATTTCAGGATTTCTCAGATATCTAGAATAATAAGTACGTAAGGTAATAGTAAGTAAGGCCTCCATGGCAAAAAGAGCACGCTGAATTCTTGGAACAACATTTTTTTTGTTGTAGTCACATCATAATGAACAATATTTTGAACATTTATTCGGGACTATTCTCTAAGCAACCTGTTGAAATCTTAACGTCGAAAACTGACGTTAATTTTTTTAAAACCATTTTAAACGTAAATGCTATTCACTAAGCAAATTTGTGTTAATATATTAACGCGCCGGCGTTAGAATAGCCAGTTAATGTTCTACAATAAGCGCCTTCCGAAACGGTGGCTTTAAAAGGTGTTCGTAAGGTGTACTTCGCAAAAATGGCTGCTCCTATTTAAGAAAATGTCATGTTATTAAAATAAATTGAATAAAATACAAGTCGGTAGGAATATTAATTGTTATAAAACAAAATTCAGACTTTATAATACTTTTTAAAGCGAATTCTTTACAGTAGAGCTAAGAATGGCTCTTCGTAATTTTTGTGATACAAGTAACCCAGACACAAGTTCAAGTAATTGTACAGGAAAAAGTAAATGGAGTATTGAAGAGCAGTTTTGGTTATTGCTGAGACACAGTACTTAAAATTTCAATCCTCGGCAAGCTACAAAAATCACTTATGCGTCTGCCGTGCTTCACAATGTCGCAGTACATTTTAATGGTGTATTATTTGAAAAAATAATTGATGTGAATGATAATGAAGATCACAACAGTGTTATTCCACATAATCCAGTGTAGAAATAGCGTAATAAATCAATTAATTATTTAATGATTGATATTACCAAACACCTTTATAAAAATTAAATAAATTCACATTTTATTAAAAAATGAGATAAACTGTTATAATATAATGTATCACATATGTAAATGGACTAAATAATAGTTAAATATAGTTTATAGTTTCATTTAATGCACTGTAGAAACCAGTTATAATGAGTATCACAGGACCAAATATTTCTGTTCCATTTTTAAAATAAATTTCGCTACTGAATATTTAAATTTACACCAAAATTTGGGCTAAGATTTTCTTTGCATTTGACACTTCTTGTCAAAAATGTTAAAATTCAACGGAGCAGCGCATGCGCGTGCTGTAAATATAGCCTCTCTACAAGGTGAGTTAGCACCTCGCGTTAACAAATATTGTATTAACACTTACCTTAGCAAATGCTCCTACAGAATAGCATTTTTGGATAAAGGCGTTAGACATGGTGTTAAAATAAAAATATTAACCTGCCGCTAATTTTAACGCATTTCTTAGATATTTTTTTGTTTAACATTTTTGACAAAAATCTTTTTAAAATAAAGATTAATTTTTGCATCTTAATCTACATTTTCTGAGCCTTCTTCTGATACCCTACAATATATTTTAACAAATTACTGTTTTCAATAATCCAAAAATCGATGTTTTTCAATAAGTAGCTATTTTTCTATAGAGCTATTTCGGCTCACATCAATGTACATTCATATTTTTTCAGATTTTTTGAGCAACCTATATAGGGTGGAGACAAAAGATATTTGACTTTTTTTTAGAAAAATCAAATTAAAGAGCCCGGTTACCCACGCATCGGAGAAATTATTTGTAAACCAAAAAATAAAAAAAAAATCCGTTAAATATGTAGTTGATTATATTTTTTGAGCTGCTATATTTTAAATTCTCAGTATTTCCGTCTAAGTGGGTCAAAGAGGGGGACCACAATTTCTACCGCAGACAGACAAACGAGTGACGATATAAGGAGTTTTAGTTCTCTGAGATAAAATTAGTAACAATATATACTCCAAAATTTGCAGCGAATTTTTATCTACCTAATAGGATATTTTGAATTGTAAAAAGAACTGTCATGTAATTGTAAATAAACAAATTGCATTATAGTCGTCATCTTGTAAACCATTCGCCGCATATTTACATATCAGGTCGTCAAGGATGAAATTTGTAGTTAATAATATTGCCAACTTTAACAGTTTATTATTTGACATTGGCTTAATATTTTAGTTCTGTTTTTTTTTTTTTTTTTTTGTTTTGGAAAGTTACACATCTCGCCTGTTTAAAGAAATCTTTGTTTGCTCTGAAAAAAAAAAACCTGGCTCATCGATCACATCAGAAATATACTGCAACCAACTCGACGAAATCATGCAAAAACTTAAAGAAAAACAGCCTAGATTGGTCAACAAATCGACCCCTATCTTATTGCATGATTACGCTAGACCACACACTGCACAAATGACTGTGGCAAAACTACAGGAATTGGAGTTGGAACTTCTTCATCATCCTCCATACTCACCAAACCTAGCCCCCATTGAATACCACTTCTTCCGCAATTTGGACAATTTTTTAATAGGAAAACAGTTTAATTTCGTCAATGCTGCAAAACTGGCCTCCCAGGAATTCATTGATTCTCGTCCGCCAGGGTTTTATACCACCGGCCTGAACAACCTGCCGCTTAAATGGCAAAAGTGTATTGACAATATGGGTGCACACTTTGATGAATAAAATAATTCCTTAAATTTGTATGTTATCAACCAACTTTGCCTTTTTTTCTACAAATTTCATCCTTGACGACCTAATACAATGTTGCAAATTGTAGTTAAAGCTTCATTCTACCAATATGTTTCGAGACATTTTGTTCTATTGTGAAAACTACTTATAGTTATTGCACTTGGTAATTTAATTTTGCCACCATCTTGAATTTGGTGCGATTCTCAATATAGGTGCTGCGGGAAAAATGATTTGTTTTTGTGAAGTACACGTGTTCCAAGTGGCAATCCATCATCATCAAATATAATATTTTTCGACAAAGATTCTAAACTACAATAAATTCTGTCGAAAATAATGATGACGTATTGTTTGAAACCCATAGATATATTTAATAAATTACAAAACATTGTAGCCTGATATTTATTATTAAGTTATTGAGCAACTACATTTTTACAATATTTTTTTTCTGCATTTAGATAATTTATTTAATAGACAAAAATTCTGTTCAAAATTTGATGTACAGATTGTTAATAATTTTATTTCAGATTGTTAGTTTTGTAGCTTTAAGGGCGAGTTTCTCAAAACGTACTCTCATCGTCGAGAGACGAATGACTATATTTATAAAAAATTCATTGTTTCGATATCACTGCAAAAGTGATTTTTTGGTGCGAAGCGTAAGATTTTTTGTACGGAAAATTTTACTGTATTTCACACAAATTTATTTCTAATACCGTTTGAAAAAAGAATATATATTTTGAATATTGCATAACAATTTGTCATTTGTGTTGAAACCTGGAACCTGTAATCCTGTTTTTGATTTTTGTTTTTTTTTTCCGCACTTGTGCAGGTTAATTCAACTTTTCCACACTTGTAAAGATAAATTCAAATTTCCCTTAGTCATACGGATAATGAAATCATGTTGACTATTTCGGTAACAGAAAAAAGATATTTAATCATATATTTTGACTAACAAATTTTCAAATTGTGATGAAAGGATTTTCGAATAGTTTTTACTCTGTTATATAAACAAAGTAAAAACTATTTATCCGAAAGGATTTTCGACTAGTTTTTACTCTGTTATATAAACAGAGTAAAAACTATTTATAAATTGTTGAATGAATTTGAAATATACAAATTTCAACCTGTAAGCTGTCCCTTCACAGGAATTAATGTATTTGCTTTAACAAATACAATTTACAAATCTTGGAAATGCCAATAGCATTAAATGATATTTCCTGTGATTCCTTTCCATATAACCACCAATTTAAAAGCGATAAAAATCACTTCTCCCCCAAACACAACCTGACTGCCAGGAAATCCAATCAAAGTCATTTCGCACGATTCGATGATAACCTATTGTTGACGTTTAACCAATAAAAATCGAATTTTTCCAGTTCTGTTGCTGAAAAACTCAAACTGGGAATGCCAGTGGACCCTGAAGAATTTGCGGAAGTAACGATATATTTCTCGGACATTGTTGGATTTACGACAATATCCGCCTTCTCTACACCATTTCAAGTAGTCGATCTGCTCAACGATCTCTATACGTGTTTTGATGCTACGATCAACGCTTATAATGTTTACAAGGTATGTACTAGAAAATTGTTTTATAAACATAGTTCACTCACGAACACTTACATAAAACAAAACAACTATTAATTGTATCGATGTTGTTTAAGTTCAAAGGTTGAAATATTGCTTACAAATTTAATACACAGTTTATCTTGAAATAGGGAATTATTTCAAATATTGTTATTGATAAATAATTAGAAACGTCCCAATTCCATACATAGGGCATTAATGTCATCCCTCCAGCGGGCACGATACTTCGCAATTGCTCGCTTTTTTGTCCAGCGAACGTCTCCAGTTCATTTTCGTTCTATAGTATTTCTAAAATAAAATGGCCACTCTGACTGGCTGATTCCAATAATGACTGATAGTATAACCAATATACCTGCTGAGTTTATGGTTCAGTTAAAAATAGTTGCCAGGACTGTAATAATTATTAAAATAAACTTGTTTTCTTATTTGCTGTTTAGAATGAACTGTATATACTCACATGACATTCCTTCACATTTTTATCAGGCTTAGGACTGGCTATATTTGAATTATAAATATACGCATGTTTAAAAATCGTTTTGTTTTAAACTCTTTATAGTCTATATTAAATACTTCAAATTTGCACAAACAAAAATCATTCTTTTTTTGAACTTGTCAATTTATAGTAATTTAAAATTATTAAAATATTATTCATTATCACTATTATCATTGTTTATAACACTATCAGAGTTTGTGTCACTACCACTGTCATTTAAATTAATAATTATTGAAGATTTATTTGATGGATTTATAAAAAAAAAAATTTCAAGTGTCTTTACATGTTCTACACATTTCTTTCCACAAATCACTACTTATTGCAATTGTTTCGTCTTTAATTAACTGTACTACAGTGTCACTTTCTGTCGATGTTGTATTTTTCCGACGCACATTATCTTTTAATGGGCTCCATATTAGTTCTATAGGGTTTAAAACACAATAATATGGCGGTAGCCTAAAAATGGTAGCCACGATCACATTTTCGCATTCCACCTCAACGTCCACATTTTCACACTCCAAATCACCTTGCTATTCAGATTCACTATTTTCACTACAGAAATAAGGAATTTCTGCAAACTCTATTAATGCACTCTATAAACGTTGATAATTAACTAACAAACAAGTATAACAACCCCTAAAATTTAGAAATAATAGGATTATAAATTTGGAAAATATCCTTAATGGTTTTTAAGAAACTTCAATTGAAGTGTTACATCTATTCTATTTAAATTTAAAATTAACTTAATACCTCTTATATTCTTTTTACAGCCACAAGTCTTAAAATTACTGCCATAAACTCATTACAGCATTGTTAAGCTTCTGAATAAGAGTGGCCATTTCATTTTGGAAATACTATACCTTGTAATTTTTTCCCTTGTGTAATCCACTAATGTGCACTTTTGCATGGTTTTGAAAAAGCACGGTAGACTTGAATCTATAGAACATTGCGTACACATTTCCGCATTATTATAGATATTTATGCAAAAAGTAAGGAAATTAAGGTTATTTTCTTACAAATGTGAAATCATATAAGACAATGAACCATTTTCCTTACGTATTGCATAGAATAGTGTTTACATGCGTTCAGTTAGTTAATTAGTTATTTTTTTTTGCGTACAGCAACGATGGCTATTTGCGTCTAGCACAGCCCATTGAAATGACTAAATTATGTATTAAAAACAATAAATAAATAAATAAAATCTTATACGTACTCAATAAAAGAAACCTTGCAAGGACAAACACAAGTAAATAAGATAAAAAGTCTGTTCGAAAACTTGAACAGACGCAGGGTGATGCCAAGAGGCTGTGAAGGGGAAAATTATCATCGAATATCACAGTCTAATAATTAAATACATTAAAATAAGCAAGACAAGATAAGTGCAAGACTTCATACATAAAACAATAAGTTCAAATCTCTCAGGAAGAAAATCAGCCCGTCCATGAGTACCCTGTTGTCGCTTGAAGCAACTGACATGCCATACGACAGCCCAAACCTCTCCCGAGATTCTCGAACTGTACACACTGAGTTAAAATGAGTAACACAGACAAATCTGTGTTACACATCTCACAAATAGAAGGCTCATCATCGCGAAGAAGGTGCCCATAGGTCCGCCAACAGTGGCCTATATGAAGGCGTGTGTTGACAGTTTCGTCCCTGCGGTTAATCATGCAGGAAGACCTTATGGTTTAACGTCTTCCTTAATCTGTCTCAACCTCACATTTTTTATGCTGTTCCATTCATGTTGCCATTTGGGTAACACTTGATGTTTCAGATGATTCTTTGGCAAAGAGTCTTTGCGTCATATGCAAATATGAAACTCACATCAATCATAGGTCTGTGGGAGACAGCTATTGCTACGACATAAGCCACTTAATTTCCTTTAAAACAAACATGTCTGTGTAACGGCTCACATTTTGAACATTCAAATTGAAGAGTAGCAACCGGATCTTTATAGTACAAGAGAGTGCACTGGATCTAGATCTTCGATACTGTTCAGAGCGCTCAGCGAGCATCTTCGTCAAGATAACACTTGGACGAATTTGCTCTGACGAAACAAAACACAAGGCCTTGATTCACAGGCTGTCAAAAGGTTGCGAAAAACGTCTGAGAATAGTCTAATTTTTTGATATTTCATATAAATTTTAGAATCTTAATTATTACAGTCTGTATAATAAGATGTCCCTGTTGATTTTTGGCGAACTATAAGAGAGAAAAGTAAAAACTAAAAATAATTTAAAAATTTACTGTAAATATTATTACGCTACTACCTAATAATTGGTACAATCTCCATTATTATCAATTATTGCTTGGCATCTTTTCGATACCCTTTCTACCAGCTTTTCGGCATAATTTGGCAGTGATCTTCATATTTACCGTATTTGACGAGTTAGCTGATCCAAATTTTGAAGGTTTTTTGTTCGAAGCTTATATTTTATGTAAAAACTAGATTCATCAGGGAAAACCACATCACTCAAATCGCTGTCTAAATTTTCCTTGGTCCAAGTGAGTCGTTTTTCTACATGTTTCTCCGATAACAATGGTTTTTGTTTGGTGCTCCTAAATTTAATACCATTTTCAATTAAACGACTTCTCAAGGCCATTAGACTTAAATTAATGTTCTTTTTTAACAAAATTGCCTGATATTTACTTAAATATAACATAGGATTATTTTTAAAAACGTTAAAAATCACTTTATCTTGTTTTTTAGTGGTCACTTTTTTTAATCCACGAATAGGTAAAAAGTCAACATTTTTATTAATTTTGTAACGTTTCACTCAATACTTCACAAAGTCTACTGACTTGTGCATATTTTTTGCTGCACTTGAAAAGGACATTTTTGGCTCTTTTGGGTGGGTACATAAAAATACCGCTGAAAAACTGAAAGACAAAACACTAAGTAAACAATTTTTATTATCAGACGTATTAGTTCTTGATGTTCTTATCATATTTGAACCTGTTTATTATTTGTGCACATGCCTGATCCTGAGTTATAAGCATGCATGTCTTATTATAGAGACTGGTTTGAATTTTCTTTCAACCGGCCTACTTATCTAAGTTATTTCAATTATGTAATGTAGTTCATTTACACAGTAGTGCGTATGGTTGCTACTTCGAGTTTTACTTCGGGTTTGATCATTATTACTCCGGGTTGCGCGAAATGTAAACCATCTAATTTATTTTTATATGATACTGATAGTATTTTACAGATGTTTTGCCCTCCGCTCCTCAAGTGGTTAATTGAATTTCTGCCCCCACTGCTCAAATATTTATGCGTATTTATCATCTACCTCCCGCTCATCGAGTTTTATCTCTTACCTTCCTACACTTTTTGCGATTCATGTATACATATACATATATAACGTACATATTTATTCTGAACATCCTTTCACCGATATAAAATTAAGAAACTGAACAGATATGCGTGTTATTAGATAGGATCTAAGGGTGTAACACCGCCATAAAACTTAACATATCTTGTTTAGAATGCCTACAATAATGTGTATTTATAAAAATATTTATTTATTTGAAACACTCATTTTTTTTTTTTGACTCCCAATTTAAGGGAGGAACTGGATGCCCACTTCACCCTGAATAGAAATAGGCGGGCTATTTCTATTCTAAAATAAAATAACGGACCACTTCTAGCGGCTAAAAAGACATATAACATTTTAAACATTTATTAAAATAGTCAAAATACATCGCAGTACAAGTATTCCCTCGGTTTATGTAGCATTTCCGTTCCTAAATGAACCGGGATATGAAGGCTGAATCGGCTTAAAATGAATTCAATTATAATGATCATTAAGTTAGGTTCCACACGGTAGATGAATATGCATATGTTAACATTACATTATTATATTTAAAGCTTTCAAATTAATGTATAATTCTATAATTAAATGTAGAATTGTAAAAATAAATCAATTTTGTTAAATACCAACAACTAAATTAAATTTATTATAACCAAGGGCGGCTCAAGACGGTATGCAGGCGATGAGATGCATCAAGGCGCCTAGTCGAAGAAAAGATTTATTTACAATATCAAAAAGCTTTAATTAAAATAATATTCATTTTTGTAATAAGAATTGTGACCTTTAATTAAATCTAGCAAAAACTACTTTTATTTACTGAGTGGCACTTCTAGTAAAAGGTAGGGTGACCATTTTTTTAAGAAGGAAATGCGGGACGAAGCAAAAAAAAAGGTCCTCATCTCCCAAATCCAAGTGAAGAGCAAAAAAAAAGGTCCTCACATCCTAAATCCAAGTGAAGAGCAAGAAAAAGGTCCTCACCTCCCAAATCCAAGTGAAGAGCAAAAAAAGGTCCTCACCTCCCAAATCCAAGTGAAGAGCAAAAAAAAAAAAAGGTCCTCATTTCCCAAAATCCAAGTGAAGAGCAAAAAAAAAAGGTCTTCACCTCGCAAATCAAACTGAAGAGCAAAAAATTGATGTGAAGTGTAAATTTTCACACATTGCAGGGTTTTGCAGGTATTTAATAACTGAATGATGATTATTTGGGATGCCAAAACAAATTTTATGTCAAAATATTTTTTTATGAATTTTAATTCGAATGCCTAATACCATTATTTAAGTTTCTAAATATGTGCAGTATTTTTTTTACATAGCAAGGTTCATTAAGATTTTGAAAATGGCGCCTATGGCTTCTATTGGTTGCTTAAATCATTAGCCCCGCCCTCTGATTTCGTATACATCAAACAGAATTAAATTATAATTTCAACACTTCCCACTGGTTATTAAATTTACGCTTTTAAAAATTAAATGCAACATTTACCAAAATATAGCTAGAATTTTTACAAAATAATTTAAACAAAAGAGAACTGCAAAAAAAAACAAAAAAATTAAAATTGACAGGATTCGAACTCTAGTTTGCAAGTTAACTGTGTTTAGCAAATTAGAAAACCAATGACTAAACACACATCGCTATCAGCGCTGACGTCTGAACTTGGTTACATAGCGAATTAAATATTTAACATATTTTGGTTAAAAACACAAAAAATGCATTATTTTCCGAAAACATAATCTGATCAAAAATTCCTGTTGTACTATTCCGGTTCACACCAATATACATTACTTAGAATTTTTTCACATTTTTAGTTTAAACCATCTGGGCTACAGGGTGTGAGACAAAAATTTTTTTGCACAATTTTGACAAAAATCGCGTCAAAATAATTTATTTTGCAAAAATAAAATTTTGATCGTTAATCCACGTACTAAAGGCTTTCATTTGATACCCTACTCAGAATTTTAAAAAAATATTTTTTTTTTCGATGAGCTCATATTTGTTTACATATTTAGGGGGATATGTTATTTAGATGTTTTAGTATTTTTCCTATGTGCGGGTCAAAAAGTTGTACAAGCGTGCCAAATTTCAACTCTCTAGGTTTAGCCGTTTGGCTACAATTTTTACCGAACAGACAGACAGACAGACAGACAGACAGACGACAAAATGACGGTATAAGGGTTTTTTGGTCATACCTACAAAACCCTAAAAAAAGGTCCTCACCTCCCAAATCCAAACTGCGGGACAATGCGGGACAAAATGTTAAAATGCGGGAATTTTGCGGGACGAATGGTCACTCTAGTAAAACTTTGCCTTGCAAGGAAATTTAGAAAAAAACTACCTTTTTTTACTGGGTGGCGCTTCAGGCTTCTAGTAAAAGAGGGGGCGCCATGAAAGGAGATTTATAAAAAACTACTCTTTACTGGGCGGCACTTCAGGCTTCTAGTAAAGCGAGGGGGGGGGGGGGTTAGTAAAAAGGAAATTTATAAAAAAATTACTTTTTTTTACTGGGCGGCACTGCAGGCTTTTAGTAAAAGGGGGCCCCATGCAATAAAATGCTTTTAAAATGAAATATTAGTAAACAAATGGAAAATTAAATTTAGCACGATATTAAAAATCAAAATAAAGTCCATAATACCTCTTTGTTTTAACTACAAAAATATAGTAAAAAAAGTTTCATTCCGTCTTCGTAACGCTATGAGATATGCCCGTAATATTTCAGGTTTGCGCGTATGCACGTTGCTGGGTTAAGAGATGGTCACAACGTTTCAAGCCGTTAAATCACATTTTGAAAAAATGCCATTTTTATGTGTTGATCTTTAAATAAAATTCATTAACCTTAAGACTTTTAGTCAATAATTTTCTTCATACATATCTTATATGAGAAACTTATGAAAAAAAAAAATCTAAAATTAGGCAAATTATTTAAATTTTATAGCTCACCAATCATGCCAATGTCATTGCATTAAAAGTTTTATTAGTTTAAAAATTGCCACCACACTTTGCTTTGAATATCACGCATATTTACAAAAATTAATTTTTCTCTATTTATAATAGTTATCAAATTTTTTTTTTAAATAAGTGGGGGGGGCTAACCTAATTTTGCATCGGGGCGCCAGATACCCTTGAGCCGGCCCTGTGTGGAAATAGAATCCCCTGTATATATATATATATATTTTCGAAAAGGGGAAACTTTTTACTTGTTTACATCTACTAGTTGTCAAACAATTCATATTTTCCCGGGGCTAGAAGTAGGAAGTTTTCTTTTTGTTACCGGCATTACCACAATGCCTTGCGTTAGAGTCATGTGACTCAGTAAGTAAAATGGCGTCATAACTGCCTTAACATCTTTAAGTTGTTTTCTTCAAATTCTGATGTATTTAAGTGTTTCTTAACAACTCGATTACTGTTTTTCATACCATGGGTCTACGTTCACATACTTATGTAACATCTTGGCGACATGCTTAACTATTTCGGTAAGAAATTGTACAGTTTGTGTTTGCTTTTATGACCGGTACCTTTTGTTATAGAAATCCTTGATAAAGTTTATGAAGAATAAACGAAATATTGGATCAATTATGAAATAATTGCATTATCCTTCGCTTCTCTTCTTTTTCCCAAATAATTTCCTATTATATATATATATATGCTCAGTCTAAGTTCCTTTTACTTTCATGGGTATTATTTCCGAATAAGGACCAATAGACACAACAATTGTGTCCGCAGACAACGTGAATGCACCTACGTTATTATAAATTGGCGTAAAAATAACCGTCGTAAATCGAGGGCTACCTGTACACATACTTTCAAAAAAAATATATTTTTTTTTGCAACATCAGTCTGGCTCTAAAGTTTTTTTTTTTTTTTTCTATGTAAAAAAATCATTATTTAACAAATGGCCCGAAATCTTGCCGAGCCGGGCCAGTGACAGAAGTATGAGATGTCAACGCGTCTCGGTGGCCCTAGGTACCACAATCTTTTAATAATAGTAATAATATTTATTCATGCCCTTGAGCTTTGAAATACTTTGTATCTATATACTAATAATTTGCGTTGAATACATTGTGTTGATTTGGACTTCGTCTTCTTTCAAGATTCTTCTTCTAGTTTTAGGGCCTTTCATATATCAAATAAGGTTGACAAATGGAGGAGACGCATAATACATTTATTACTGCACCCAAGTCGTATTAAGTCTCCGATGTAGACTGAACTTCAGACATAATGCACTTTCGTCAACGAGTTTTCCACCCTACGATACAGGATCAAAAATCAAATTTTTCAAATGCCTTTCACAGCCTAAAGATCTCAAAAAGATTTTCGTTGATTTTTAATACTAGTAACAAGAAGAATAAGTCATAGGGTAGCAGACCGGGTGGACAAAGCAATAATGGCTCTACTGGAATTGACTTTATTATTCCGATTTATGACTAACAAATTTACGAACCGAAAACATATTTTTTGCACACTATTTCTAATGGTTTTTAGTCCCATTAGTTTTCTGACACATATCGTACACAGAAACGGTATAAGAGACAATGGTAAATAATGTACATCCATTATGGCGCTTTTCAATTCTCCTTCACACTTGATCTTTATCCTGTTGTTTTAGTCAATAACGCGATGTTTACTAGACACAATCTAATCAATATACAAATATTGGTGTTTGTTGTATTTTACTATGTTTTTCTTGTTTTTGTAATAAGGAAAATGTGCCTAAATATCTTCTAAAAACTGGAACTGTATCGTAATTACACTTACTGGGACTTATAAATGGATCTGATATGTAAAAAAAAAAAATCACCATTAAAGAACACATTAAAAACAATATCCATTGCGTTTAATGTTGAAATTGAGAACCTTTGGCATCATAGTGGATTATTCAGATGAAAAACAATTCCAGGACCGCCGCAAGCAGGTGTAGAATTGTATACTGCACAAAGGCGTCTTAACAAGAGAGCCAAATTAACACACTTTGTGCAGGTGCTGCTGCCGGGATACAAGTGTGTGTAAAGAGATATACGATCAAACAATTTTACTGACAGTAAAGACCGTTGTGCAAACAATTTGATTGTGTATGCTGCGGTTTGAGTTGTTGCGTAACAGTTTTTACTCAATCCAATGTGTTTGAAAATATTTGCGCAGTAAAGTACTGTTGCGCTACAAGTTGAAACGACTCAAAATGACGAAATGGCACTGTTTGACAAACCGCAGTTCAGTGCAATGATTTAACCTAATACTAGATTACCCAAAAGATTACTGTACTCAGACTTAGAAGGAGGCTGCAGATGTGTGGGAACTCCTAAGCAACGCTACAAAATCAAGCAAAAAAATGTTACCTGCTCAGCCCAGACTGGGAAGAAAAACTTCCCTGGCGAAGTACACGGCGCAATCTAGTGACAAACGGAATACAGCAGCACGAACGGACACGTATAAAGCGTGCCACACTAATACGCAATAATCTCAAATCCAGTCTCCAGATGATGTTACCTGATTCTGCCTATAACTATCTCTGCGCTATTTGTGGCAAAATGGCAAAATGTTCGTATCCAGAATTGACCTCTTCTGTCATGAACGAGCCCACTCTCATCGAAATTTGTGAAATATTTGTCTTCTAGTAACGAAGTCATGTCGTCGATTCGACGTAGCCGTTATATGTATGACCAAAATAAGTTAGCGCGTTTTTTTGCACTCTGTTGTACTACAGGGGTAGTAGCACAAATTTTTTGTTCGGATATGGGACCCTTAATGGGCGAAAACTGTAAAAGAAGTGGAAGATTTTAGAACTTAATTTTTTTCCATAGATGTGAGGCCTAAGGAGTCACCTTCCAATAATATCGAGTTGTTGATATATTTCAGAGTCATATTTTAACAATTTATCGGGGCAAATTAAATTTCGTCTTTTCAATATACGTCCCAAGAACACTTCTCCGAAGCAAAGTGTTTACATCATTCTTTTACTTCTTGTGGGGCCCACACCCAAAAAATGTAAGTATTGTAGGAGGTCGAGACGTCACTGCCCCACACAGGTCTTCGAGTCGTAAAGTCGAAGGACTACCCGTACTAGATACGGGAAATAGAATTAGAATTATTAGAATTACTAACGCGGGGTGTCAAACTTAAAAATAGTGTTAAGTGAGACCTCCAGCGTTAAGTAACAAGACCAACAGCGTTAAGTTAAGGCATCCAACGAATGAATGTTGGAATACCTGCGGAAAAGAGATCTAAGTGGTGTTACTCGAAAGTGGCAACGACAATGGGAGTAAGTGGGTTAAAAGACACTCTTCCCCTTGAGGGGCTGTTCTCAAGGACAACACAAGGGATGGTTGGCGCTGGAAATATCTAGGTTACGAATAGGGCTACAGAAATAGTCTTGGAGGATGTCTAAGCCCAAATATTCTGGTCTTGAGGCCGAACGGTGGTGTAAGCAGCGAGTATCAGCTCAAAGTAAACATACACACACAGTAAATTGACGTAAAAAGTAGAGTGAACGATGAACAGTTCAGTAGGAAGTTGTAAATTGTTACACATATATGGCAGATTAATTAATTAGACACCGCAAAAGGTGGCAGAACAGTGTAAAAACAAATATATTTATAAATTGTCTAGAACTTCTCTCTTGTCTAGAAATCTGTCGCACCACATAAACGTAAAAAAAGGAGTTTCTATTTACAAAGTTATGTTTTATGTGAATAATAAGACATAAAATGGTACTTAGCGGTCGAATGCGGCTATGCGTCAGGACGCTTGTGGTCCGCGGAACCGGCAGGAACGGTGTTCTTCCCTCTTTGGGAGGCTCGCTGGATGCAGTGTAGGCTACGAGAGAGTGATATGTTTTTTAGAGATGGTAAAAAATAAATAATGTTTTTGACAGTGTAATATTTGATAGTATAATAAAACAAATATATATTCTCTATTACTTGATATACAAATTTCTTTCATTGTATAATTTATCCAACACCTGGTGGTCTGCGGGGAGAAGAGCTTAGTCTTCTACCCTGGAACGGGCGCTGATGGCCTGTTATACCGCACTGCACTATACCGCGAGACGCGAAATGTTCCGTGGAACAGACTGTGTCGGTTTTACTAAAGCACTGTATCGCGGTAGTGAAGAACCCTACCTTGGGGTTAGTACAACTCAGGTACAGTACCAATAGCTCACAATGCTGAGCGGATGTCAGCAGATTTTATTTTTAAACACGTGGTTTTTAGAAAAATTATAAAAGCGATTATCTCTATTGAACGTTCTTTTTTATATTAGAATATGCAAGTCTGACGCAACGAACCGGTCAGAACGGCATATGAAAAACTGATAAAATTGCATCTACCTGCTAGTGCCGGAGTAAGATGCAATTTATAAATAGAGATTCAATAAACTGAATTTTAGTAAATGTAGCATGTTAAGCGGGTTGAACACTTCTTATAAAACGACAGAGTATTGTTTGCCTTCTTGTCCCACACACATTCAAATAATTATTCCTATTTAAAAACTATATTAATACCAAATGTAAGACTCAGATTTCAATAAATGCCTTCCATTATAACATAAGCTTTAGTTAAATTCACTTACCCACTGTAAACAACAAGAAAGAACGCTGAAACTGCTGATATCGATTGAACCACTGCCCGGAATACACATAATTCTCATTTAAATGATACTTCAAGTCTCCGGATTAACTAAATCTCAATTTATTACGCAATAGACGGCCCAGTACCAGTAATAAAACTTAAAGTGTTATATAGTACATAATATTACTTAGAAAGGCCAAATAAAAATTTATGTATTATCGAGGAACTGACCTGGGCTAGGTTTTCCACCTTACGTTAATTTATAAGATATTAACAGAGATTTGTAATATTTAGAGCGTTTTCTTTTCATTAAATCTTAGAAGAGTGTTAAATACAACCGTTTTGTAAATATTTGAAGCTTCTACTATAATTCTTGATGAGTTTTGACGATTGTTCTTTATCAAATCAGGAACAATGTCAATGTTTTCCTGAGTTAGAGCTGATGTAGAACGTCACTAAATAGAGATTACTACCTAAACACATTAGACCGGTTCAAAGCTTTTTCTGTAAGCATGTCTAAAATTACTACCTGACCGTTCTGTGGTAGAAAGGCCCGGCACAAAAAAAATTAATCACAATTTTCTGTTCACTTTTCACATAGATGACGTACAAAGCTAGATCATATTACACTACACATGATAACTTGCACAGTGGTAAACGAATGTTTACATCACATTGTGGGTGAATAAATATTAGGTGGATGTACTTAGGATATTTTCTAACAGATCACTCCGTTTTAGTGGCGTACTGAAAGGGGGGGGGTTAGATGCTCGCAATCTTATTTTAAACATATTCTTTTGATTTAGATGGTTGCAATTAAAATATTTTTACATTTTAACCTAATACTAATTATGGCTAAGTAAATTTGCTGATACACTGGTACCTTGACTTACAAACCTCTCGAAATACGAACTTTTGGAGGTACAAGCTATTTTCATATCCTATTTTGACCTTTAAATACCAATCATGATGTTCTTCTTTTTAAATGAATCAAAGTCCGTTGTAAATACTTTTTTTTTCCTAGTACTAGAAACAGGCTACCAACAGGCTGCTACTACATGCAACAAATCAAAAAAGAATTTACAATTTCAAGGAAGATGATTTTCATATTAATCATATGAAACAGAAAATTTCATAAATAATATAACGATATACAAAATGCACATTTATAGTGAAAAATTGTTTCTTCTCACTCCTTCTCCATTTTTTTTTTTTGCATTTTCTGCATTTTGTAGAAAATAGTTTTTTTTTTAAATTTTTTGGATTTGCTTTATTATTTTTTTATCTGGGAACGGATTAATTGATTTCCCATTGGGTTTCTAGCTATACATACTTTTTAAGATACGAACCGGGGTCAGGAACAAATTAAATTTGTAAGTTAAGGTGCCATTGTATATCTAAATGTGCCACCAAAATCAGTTATAGATGATTTCAGATGTGTAAGAAAGTTAATCAAATATATTACTATGAAAGCTGTTAAAAATATTAGTAACGTTACCAGTACTGACATTTAGCTGTACCATTTAGCTGTAGTTTGATAATGTATTCGTATAAACAATATTAATTATGTAATTTCTAACTGATTCAAAATCTTTTCAGCTCTGAGGAAGATTTGATTAAAATCGAAACGTAAGCTTAGTTAAATAAACTTTTTTTTTATTTACTTCTACCCCTGTCCGACTCCCATAAACTTAACTATTATATTTAGTAATCGAGTATTTTTAATTGTGTTAAATTTTGAAGTATTCTATACCCAGATATCATTTTAATATATTATTTCTTTATATAAGTGATTATTATAGGATGAAAGTGTTTTTTTATCACCATGAAGGTCTTCCGTTTTGCAGTAAAAATGCTAATTTTAAGACGTATTTCAAGAAACTTACAAATTATGTTAAAAGTATTCATCAGCGCCTCTCTCGAACAACGAAACAACTACCGACATTCAAATTTAGGAGGCAATTCCTTCGCATTACTGAATTATAACAAGTATAGGTGAAATTTTAGTGATTAAATAAATTAAAAAACGACTATAATATATTTACATGTAAACCAAATTATTTACAAAAAAACTGAAAATTATAAATACCTTTTTAAATAGTTAAACAAAATACAAAATTTAATAACGTAAAATATTACTACAACGAATATATTATTACAACGAAAATCGGCAAATTTCACATCTATCAGTGTTATTCAAAAGTTTTACTAAATTTCCAAGTGACAATTAATAGTGAATCCTATGCAATAATATTTAACTACTTTATTAATTTTTCTCTATTTTATTCAGAATTCATGTATTCTTTATATCTTGTTACGTTTAAATGTTACAAACGTAAATTAATTAACTGATTTGGATAATCCTTTGAACATTGTATGTATAGATTAGAACTTCCCGAGTGTTATTGGCTATATCAGTGTTTCTCAACCGGGGTGACACCGATTTGAAAAATTATTTCAACGTTGAATTGCTCAGAACGTCCTGTTTGTTATAGGCTAATGATAATAATAATAATATTTTTTGCTGACGTGGATGTACCGCGTGGATGTACCGCGGGCGCTCCCGAGGTGCGTCACTTCGATAACCACGTGACTGGCAAAAAACGAGTTTTATAATCGACAAGTGCGGCAAAATGCCTTATTATATTAAAACGAGTCGCGAAGCGACGAGTTTTGTCAACGTAGGGGGAGAAGCCCGGCGTAGCCGGGCTGAGGCCCCTAGTTATTATATAATCAATAATGTGTACATCTTCAAATTCAATTTTGTATTTAATATGTACGAGACTGATATAGAAATGAAAATTTAAATTTTTGATCTAAATTAAAATAATGGGTGTTTTTTTTAGAGGTATAGAACTTTAAATTGCAATAAAACAACGATGGATTATTCGATTGACATGAATTTTTTTTTATTCGAAAGATAATCTTGTGGCATTACATTTTAAATATGATTTCTGGCATATGACCTGGCTGGCTCGGATGTAGTCCAATCTGGACGTCCAATTTTCGATGACTTTTTCCAACATTTGTGGCCGTATATCGGCAATAACACGGCGAATGTTGTCTTCCAAATGGTCAAGCGTTTGTGGCTTATCCGCATAGACCAATGACTTTACATAGCCCCACAGAAAGTAGTCCAGCGGTGTTAAATCACAAGATCTTGGAGGCCAATTCACAGGTCCAAAACGTGAAATTAGGCGGTCACCAAACGTGTCTTTCAATAAATCGATTGTGGCACGAGCTGTGTGACATGTTGCGCCGTCTTGTTGGTATGATTTAATGTAATGCCACAAGATTATCTTTCGAATAAAAAAAAATTCATGTCAATCGAATAATCCATCGTTGTTTTATTGCAATTTAAAGTTCTATACCTCTAAAAAAAACACCCGTTAGAAAAACTTAATAAAAACTAAGTGCGTTTGTTTTGGCGCTCCTGCCTTTTACCGACGCTGATTATATAACAAACTAGCTGGAGTACCCGTAGGGTTTTTATAATGTACCAATGTTACCGCTGTTACCAATCACTCACTCTAGTCTTTCTACTCAGCACTCAGCGTGGTGACCTCCCGCCATACACCTGTGTCGTGCGTGGTGCATGTATAACAAATATATGCGACCTGCTGGTGGATTCTGAACCAATATTATTTATTCTTGGGGAAATCCTCGCTAGAAATTTTACATCGGTAGCGAGCCCCCTCTATTTTCCGAGGGCGGTCGACTGAGACACTATTTGAAAAATGTTTACTGGTACCGGGAATTGAACATGGAACCTTATACACAACTAGCCACACTAACCAACTACGCTAGAGTCGTCCCCAGTAAATACTTTGTAAATACTTTATTAAATACTTTGTATTATTTTGTTAACTCTTCATTCATTTTGCATACTATAGTTCACACATGTATTTTAAACATATATTGTACGTCATATATTGTACGTCATATTTTGTATGTGCAGGTGGAGACAATAGGAGACGCATACATGGTGGTTGGTGGTTTACCGGTTCGTATTCCAGATCATGCAGAGCAAATAGCAACGATGGCGCTGGATCTTCTGCACCAGAGTGGTCGCTTTAAAATACGCCACCTACCAATGACGCCACTTAGATTACGCATTGGATTACATACAGGTAGGATATATTACATAAATATGCATATACTGTACTGAGATAGAATGTTTTCATATTGAGTCATTTTAAATAAATAAGCATATAGAACAATTAAATAACGCTTTGTATGTCATGCAATAAAACTGAAATTATGATGATAGAAACTGTAAATGATAACATACAAGATTAAAATTAGCTCAGGCAGAAAATGTATCCCTAGCAACATTATTTTTAGGCAGGAGAATACGCTTTCACCTACTCTTTTCAACATGATATACAATATCACAAAAAAAAAACTACTGATCTTTTCAGAAATCGTGGTCAAGTGCTGGGCTACGCAGATGATATTTATTTAATTATTTATTAGAAATAACAGCTCAAAAAAACCGAAGTCCAAAATATACTTTTATACACGCAAGTACAAATTATGATAATTAATAACAATACTATCTTAAACTCTAAGTATTAACATAAAATGTACTATTACAAAATGAAAGAAAAATAAAACTTAAAGCAAAATTTCAGCTGTAGCACTATGTTAAAAATGTCAATGGCTGTGTTACTTGACAGAAGAGAGTTATATAGTTGGGTCATTGTGGAGATGGGACTCATTTTATCATAGTACGAAAACAAGTAATTCCTACATCTCATACCACAACTTTAATGCCAAACTCTGCTAAATATCCAGACAAGTTACTGTTTTATCAAATATTTTATATAATAAAGTAGGCTATGCAGGTTACGTAGTTTTTCAAGTAACTCCAAAGTATCTTCAGTCTAAATATTTGTAATTATAAGTTCTAGGTATCTTAAAATTTTTGTTTGAATTTTTTCAATACAATATATGTACTGCTTTTAAAATGTCAACCACATCATGGAAGCGTACTATAATTTTGGTCTAACAAAGGGATTGAAAAGAGTTCTGTAAGTTTTTAAATTCATGTCCTGTTCATAATAAAAAACCAAGATTCTTCGATTCTTGTCCTACAATATGTTGAATATGGTATTTGAAACTTAATTTGGAATCAAAATAAATAACCAGATCTTTAATGATCTCCACTCGTTCTACTAATCTATTATTCAAATTATGAGGATGAATTATTATGTCGTTTCTTCTGATGAATGATATAATTTTGCATTTCTTAGAATTTAAATGGTGACTCTGTAATTGAATCCACCTGTTTGGGTTATTCAACTTATTTTCAGTCTTGCAAACATAATATTGTTTTAAACATTTTGATATCATCAGCAAACAATAACACATTCTAATTACGACAATTGCGCATGTAATATTTGCGTTACATAATAATGTAATCAATAGATTGTTAATAAAAATAAAGAATAGCGGTGCAAGATTGGTTTCTTGAGGAGCACCAAAAACCAGATAATAAGAAGGAAGATCTACAATTCTAGACAAAACATTCGTAGATCTTGTCGTAGAGACGATAATCAGTCAATGCTTTAATGATGGTCATATTTGGTCAATGATGGTCAAATAAAATATATCGATCTGTTTACCAATTTCATGTTACGAGCAATAAAATTCGTTATATGTTATATTGTATAAACAAGCACATCTTAAAAAAAGAGTGGTGGAGTCATACAATTCTGAGAAAGAAAAAACAAAGGTGGAAGTTCTGGATATATTAAGACAAACCGAAACATCTGAGATAGAGATGGGTCGTTCATGAATGAACCGGCTCACTGAGCCGGCTCAGTACACTGACCGAAGTGACACGGTTCACCAAATTGAAATGAGCCGGCTCACGGCTCACTGTATAGTTTCAAGTTTCAAGGATACGATTGGTCGGGCGATTGTGAACAGTGACCGGAGTGATCCGGATCTGGATCGATGTCATGTTGAACTTCGCGAGAACTTGGCTTGTAATGTATTATCATAAAGTGTATTTTGTCATCAATTTGTAGGGCAGTTTATTTGAAACTAATAGGGTTAGTCTGTATTTTCTTACAACCATACTATATAAAAATATTAAAAATATTGCCCAAATCCCAGATGTCCGATTTATAAGGGCAATAAACATCGCCATAAACTTAACACATCTGGTTTAAAATACAGTAGCTACATAAAGTGAATTGCTTGTTTCAAAAATGTTAGATAAGAGTCGGGGCTAAGCGACGTTCTACCTACGACCGGACGACCGGCAACTGACTGACCTGTGTCTCGGGATCATGTTTAAAAGAACCGGCTCTAAGCAAGAGTCGGCTCTAAGCGACGTTCTACCTCTAAGCTCTAAGCGACGTTCTACCGAACGACCGACCGACCTGTGTCTCGGGATCATGTTTACAAGAACCGGCTCTGAGCAAGAGTCGGTTCTAAGCGACGTTCTACCTACGACCGAACGACCGACCGACCTGCGTCTCGGGATCATGTTTACAGTTCATATATTGCAAGAATCGGCTCTAAGCAAGAGCCGGCTGTAAACGACGTTCTACCTACGACCGAACAACCGACCGACCTGTGTCTCGGGATCATATTTACAGTTTATATATTGCAAGAACCGGCTCTAAGCGACTTTCTACCTACGAACTAACGACCGTCCTGTGTTTCGGAGACATGTTTACTTAACCGGATCACTGAGCCGGATCAATGAACCGGCTCAACAAACTGAACGACCTCCACTGATCCGGTTCCGCAAACTGAGCCGAAATTCCCATCTCTAATCTGAGATTGTCTAGAACTTCTCAACATATGTGTACATCAGCAGTCTGGAACCTGAAATTTTTTGCCCTATCTCATAACTAGCGGCGGTGAAAGGCAGGGGCGACAGGGCACAGGCCCAGGGAGCTAGCTCTTAGGGGCGTCGAAACAAACTCTTAAATATACATATTCTAAGTTTTTATAAAAAATTTATTTAGATCAAAATTGTTAATTTTCCTTTCTATATCAATCTTGTACATATTAAATATAAAATTGAGTATAAAGATGTACACATTTATTGATTATATAATAATATTCAGTTTTATTTTGGACTGTATTAACTTTCTTACAAATCTGAAAACATTAATAACTTATTTTAGTGGCACATTTAGACTTACAATGGCACCTTGCCTTACACACTTAATTTGTTCCTGACCGCGGTCCGTATTTTAAAAAGCATGTATCTAGAAACCAAGTTTTCCATTATATCTTATGGGAAATCAATTAATCCGTTCCCAGATTAAAAAAACCATAAAGAAAATCCAAAAAATTTAAAAAAAAACTTTTCTCGCCTAAATGAATAAAATGCAAAGAAATGGAGAATGAGTGAGAAGGAACATTTTTCACTATAAATATGCATTTTGTATAAAATTACATATTCATTTTTATTTATAAATTTTTCTGTTTTACATGATTAATATGAAAATCATCTTCCATTAAATTATAAAAAATGGACAATTTTCTTGTGTCTGGTTTTGTGGCCGAGGAGTTTTCGATTTGTTGCCTGTAATAGTAGCCTGTTAGTAGCCTGTTTCTAGTACTAGGGAAAAAAGTTTAATAAAATATAATATAAACAGCCTTTCATTCATTTGAAAAGAGAAACATCACGGTTCGTATCTAGAGATCTAAATAGGATATTAAAATAGTTTATATCTCGAAAAGTTCGTATATCGAGAGATTTGTAAGTCGAGGTACCACTTAATTAACAAATTTACTTATCCATAACTTGTATTCGGTTAAAATGTTAAAATATTTAAATTGCAACCACCTAAATCAAAAGAAAATGTCTGGCGGTACGCCAGAGCATATTCTAAAAAAGGGCGCAGCTTGGTGGGTTGCCTCGGGCGCCAAAAGAGCTGGCGCCGGCTCTGCTTATAACATGCACATTTGAAGAATTTTAACGTAACATAAATATAAGGGAGAGTAGCCGAATTTGAACCATCGCCTAGGTTGGACCACTATCGTAACTAGACCTGCATAAGGCATTTACGCAGCAAAACAGTAATTTAAAAGGGGATGGAGGTAAACTTGTCTGATGCAATCATTTTTATAACAGCGCACCTCATGGTTGCAGTTAGTGAAGTGTTATTAGTATTTACATACCATCAATTAAATATTTTATCAATAAGGCTTATAGTCTTTAAACTGTTTCAGAGTAAGTAACAAAATATATTTTTATATCTGCAGAAAGTAAACTTGTCTGGCTACAATTTACTATATTAGTTTTGTTAATCTAGTTCAAATGTAAGGTTAGGTGAAATATCTTAAAATATTTATAAAAGTAGCACAAGTTGGACCACAAGCAGTCACCTGAATTGGACCGGTCCAATTCAGATGTCTAAATTGCTAAATGAAGCATACGGCCGAGCAGCCACTGTAGCTATAGCGGAAAGTACATTCTGTGCCTCTGGTATTTGGCCTGGAAATAGACATATCTTTCAGGACCACCAGTTTGCAGCATCCGATATTTTACTGTGTTCTGCTAACCCTGCTGAAATCGCAGTAAATACTACCAGTAGGCCTAATACACCAACATCTATGTCTTTAAGTGACAGTAAAAGTAATAATAGTGATTCTGATGTTGATTATGTACCTCCGGAGAAAAAAAAATAATAATAAAAAGTGTAAGGATATTCTTTACGATATATCACCTCCACCAAAACGAAATCCACAGCAAGGTCCATCTTCTTCTCGAACTGGAGGAATAGCCGAAAAAGCAATTGTAATAACAAGTAGTCCTCATAAAAAGGAATTAGAAAAAGTCAAAGATAAAAGACTAACAAAATAAAATTACCAAAATTTGGACCAAAAAGACAAAGAATAAAAACTAAGACTACATGGTTTTGTATTATATGTGAGGAAATGAAGGAAGATGAGATGATACAGTGCATAAAATGTCACACTTGGGTCCATACACAGTGTGCTGGAGTCAGTGCAAAAATCAAAAGTACTTTTGCTTCAATTGTGTTTAAGTATATTGATGGGCCATCTTGGAAAACCTCTGGTCCATCCTAAGAAACCAGTTTCTTTAATTGGACCGATGACACGATTTTTATGTATTGATTTTTCACTGTTCAATATAATTATTTTTTTAAAATAAGTTGTATTATTTTGGCGATATAAACAATAACTTTTTTTTCTACTACTTCCTTTTTATTAAAAATACTTGTACATCCCTATATATTAAAAAATTCTTAAGTGGTCCAAATTTGGCTACTCTCCCTTACATTTTGGTACAGAATAGGGGCATTAAATTCCAAATTGTTTTAGAAGGACTGTTCTAAGATTATCTATTGATTTCATCACCTGATTATTGTGTCATCGCCCACGACTCGGATCCGAATGTTAGAATTGGAACTGCTACCTTTTCGAAATCTTGAAACTTATTTTGAATGCAGATTTTGTGCTGTTGAAAAGTTTGCCAGCTGCTCCTCTTGTTTCTGTTATTTCTATATCTACCCTCCCATTGTCTGCAAAAACTGATTGAAAGTTTGGTCTCTCAGTATGTCCTATTTCTCTTCCTCTCAGTTTTATATGTGTTTTTTATCGTTTCTACTGACAATCATAGTATTTTTTATGTAAATGCAATTAATCTTTTATTAATATTAATACTTTTCTAAATGGTAATAATCTATTAGCATTTTGAAACAATATCATCACTTCTCTCTTGCCCGCAGTAAAATAGTATTGGTACATTTGTACGCAATTATTAATATACTACGAAAAGTTAAATGTTGACTACAAAAAATATTAAACAACTTGACTGTTATTATCTTTCACGTTTCATGTTTATTTGTTAAAAAGAATATAATTGCATTACGTATAGCATTGCTGGAAATTATAACGTCTACTGCGTACTTCTTGTCCTTATTTTGTATAAATTGTATTCATCTGGCATTCCTGACATGTATTACATAACTACATACATATATCTCATTCATTTGAAATTGCATTGTTCTGACATATTACATACCTAGGGCAATCCTAGTTCAAAGCAAACTTCAAATGTGAAATTTTATATTAAAAAATCTGATATGTCCAACGCATGACTTTCCAATTACAATTCACATGTTTAATTTACAGTCAACATTTTAGTTTAAACTACATTTTACTACTTTAAATTTGTGTCACAACTAAGGTGACCAAGTAGGGATTAGTCAAGTACTGACCTTAAAAAATCGGAACACTATAAAAAAATCGGGATAATAACGTATTTTACCTTATAATATTAATGTTAATAATACCTAATAATACCCTATGATATTTTAAAATAGGCAAAGGAATGAAAATTAATGTCTCAAAAAAAGACAAAAAGAAAAAGACTTTTAATAATGCACATCAGACGAATTCAAAGGTCATGACTTGCCTCAACGACCGTTAACTTACTCCATTTTATTTTCTGACAAAGTTTTACCGCGTATTTTTACTCCATTAAGAACTTTTATTTATTTATTATTTATCTATTATTATTTTTTTTTTCGACTATCAGCTTTGATAATGCTCAAATTGAGCAAAACTAGTCAGCTGTAACTACAATAAAGACTATACTTAACTGACAACATTATATTTATTCGGTGAAAATCCTTTCTGTAGCATATTATATAAAATTAAATATCTTTATATTATATCTCCTTCCAAAGTCTGTTGTCTTTTGTTCCACAACTCGGGTTTCTCGTATTTAAAGGTATCGATATAATAATAATATTTTCTGCCATATTTCTTAAAGTTTTATGAAAAACCTACTGCTGATAACGAGCTTCAGCAGCCAGCTCTTCTTGCTGGAAGCCAGCGCTGGGAATCCAGCATCTACTATGGGCGGTATAATTGATAACACATGGCATATTCCCGCTCGCAGGTTGACCTATGCCAACGCTGCCAGCCAGCAACCAGCAACCAGCAACCAGCAGCCAGCTTCCAATATGCGCGTACCCCGCACGTACTATATAACATCATAATAAAGAACATTAATAATAGCAATAATTTATTTATTGGTTATTACACCATACAAATTGTTACACCAAGTCATATACAAAAGTACAAGGATGTGTAAAATTAACAGTAATAACATCAAAACATACAGTGATAAATAAAACAATAAAACGTATAAAAAGTATACAATTTTCATAAGAACTATTGTATCAAACAAGCTTCACATAACTGGGGTACTGCCAATAAATAATTTTTAGTGAAATTGAGTTGAAATGAAGAGTAGGTAGGCTATGTACATCTTTAGTCAAGTAGTTCAACAAAATAAATATGGATTAATTGGGTTCGTAGTAGACGGCACTTTGGGAAAACTAAATCTCAAGAAAGTTTCCTTGGAATATTATACCGAATTGAACAATTGAATATTCTAAATTAGTATATTCATTAAATATATTCATATTAAAATAGTATTTTCTGTAACAAGGTTGGAATGAGAAAATTCGATGCGAGAGGAACCACAAGCATCGAATTTTCTCTTCCAACCGAGTCACAGACCCTACTTTCTCCACGACCACTAGAAAGAAAAAAAAAATTAACAAATAATTATTTTAATAAACATTTTATCTTAACACATAATTTATATTACATAACAAATTAATCAATTAATTAAACTATTTTTCTTATTTATTATTTGTTTAATTTTAATTTAATTTGCCGCACATCGACCACTATTTTAGGTTAGGAAGTTATGTTGCATTTATTTAATGTAAACGTTGCATATATCTTAATGTAACCCTACAAAAATAAAAGACAACAAGTATGGAATAGTTATTCCACAACAAGTGATGGAATGAAATACACGCAAAATGCATAAGAAGATAAGTGCTTTAGAATAACATTCCAACTCTTGTGTTAGAATATTAACTTTCTGTAGTCAAAATTGGTTTTAGAATTGGTAAATTCTATAGTGGTCGTGGAGAAAAGATATACATATTCAATATAGACATAATATCGCTACAAAAATGTTCCCGAGGATATATATCCCAGATTTTTTATTTTCATTTTTGGACGACAATTATAACATTAAATTTGCTGTTGTACATTTTCATAGCCCCTAAAACTATACGAATAAAACTTTCTTCGGTGGCAAGAGCATTTATTAACGGTAAAAAAGTGCTCTGACCTATATAGGTACGATTTATAGATCAGGAGTAATCACGGAATAATTATAATAAATATCATAACAAATAACTTCATAAGGTACAAGATAAAATGCTTCACGTGACCAGAGCTGCCTTGGGCGATGAGTGATTCTCACATGGGCAACTGTTTGTGGTATTTTCCTAGGTTAGCACAACGGGACACTTATACGTGTTGTTACCGAATAACTGTACTATCAATGTTTACAAAGAAGCCCTTCTTACATTATTTGTGTAAGAAGCACATATCAATACAATAGTAGATCAAAACAAATAAATATATTTGAATCTTCCAAAAACAATTCGCACCAAGCCAGTCTTAAACCAATTGTGCCATGGGTCCGTTCTAAGCCGGTTACGACTACTTTTTCGGTAGCGAAGCAGCGGGTATACTGCTAGTTTACAATATTATTAAATTGCATCAGATTGGTCAGAGCAAAATAATTTAAGAACATAGACGATTTAAAGTCAAGAGTAGTTGATGGAGTTACAAAGCTGACATTGTTCTTACATGATCAAGTTATATTAGGCATATTAAAATCACCCACTAGAACAAAAGTATCCTCTGGGTTTTGCGTAACAATCGAAATTAAATCATTAACAAAAGAGTTTAATTTATCGCGATCACTGTAATCGGGCAAGTAAACACAACATACATGCAACATTGATTGTAAATTTAGCAATGTTAGAGATATCCAAACATCCTCTACTGTTTTTGTTTTCCATTGACGTTTTTCTTCAACTTGAACATTATTGCGTACGGCAATTAGACAACCACCGCCATCTTTTTTATGAGATGTGTGAATATCTCTGTCTCGCCGAAAAACAAAGGAATCATTATTAAACAATTCTTTATTGTATACTCCATCATTTAACCAGGTTTCAACCAAACAAATCACGTGATAATCAGGTATAGAAGAATTACTAAACATATTATTTACTTTAGTTCGCAAACCACGAACATTTTATATAATATGAAAACCATTTAAATAACAATTTGGTTCTTCTGATGTCGAAATAATTTTTTAGCAGCTTTGTAGGGTTTCTTAAGGTTTTATAATCTAAACGGCCATATTTTTATGAACAATGTAAATACAAAGAACGTCCATTTTGACTGAATGTATATTTTGTTTGAAAAAAATGTTTCTTTTTGCATTTTTCTTTTATTTTTTTATATATATATATATATACTCTTGAATACAAACTTTTCCCATTTATTGAAATAATAGAGTTATATATTTTTTTTCTTTTTCTTTAACATTTTTAATTGAGTTAATTGGCAAAAATATTAATATTTCTTTGGCGAGTTGTAATATTTGAATGTTTTACCTTATATTTTCACAGTAAATTGGCCTTCGCAAGAAAATTTTAGTTAGGAAGTAGCAATAGGATAATTATATATATATTATATGTTTCATTGTCATAGTGATTTTATACTTCGATAAGATTTTTCATCTATATGTATCGCAGTTGCAAAATTGTTTTAACATGCAGCTACAAAAAGAGCAAATCTATAAAGATAACAGATAAAAATTTGCTGCTATATAACTAATCAAAAAGTTTTATTAATGTTTTATTGTTTATTTTATAACTATTTTAAGAACATTTCCAAAGAGTGCCATTAGGTTTTTAAAATTTTGCGTATGCAATATTAATATAGCCAAAAGGTTTTATAAACCTGCCCCTATTTTGGAAGTTTAAGTGTTTTTTGTTGCTCGATAGACATTCTTGTTGCTTAATTTTGAAGCTATCAGTTGTATAATATTGCTGTAAAAATGTTTATACAATTTTTATGAAACAATTTGTGCTAGTTGGGTTATGTTCAAATATTTTCTTTTTTTTTTTGCTTCTCATCTGGATTGCATTTTCTCTCTCTTTTCTGTCCAGCACGGATACAGCAATTTTTTCTGGATGTCTTATTATCCTCTTTTCGAATTTAATGTCTCTTTTTGTAGCTTCTATTCTGCTGTTGTCTAATTTCACTTCCTCTAATAAAATATACTCTGGTGTGCATTTGTCTAGGCCCAAATCTTCAAATTCATCTGATTTATTATAGAAGGTACCTAGATATTTGAAAGTGCAAATCCTCTCTAAATTAAACCTTCAGTTAATCTTGTTTTTGAGATTGTGTCTGTTAACACTGATATTTTTTTATGTACATGTATGATATGTACATGTCCCGAATTGATTATTAAACAAGGGTTGGAATTTTAGGAACAGGAACAAAACACGTATTTGTTTCAAACTTTACAGCCCTTTAATGTAGTCACCAGCATTGTGTAACACCGGCTGCCACCGATGTGGGAGTCGTAGGATGCCACAGGCAAGGTCTATTTGGTTGATTGTTCGTACAGAGTGGTTTAGGTTGTCAAGAATATATAAAAAGGTTACAGATCAATATGAAGAAGAAGATGAAGAATATTATTACATTATCCATCAGAAAATCCGATTCATCGCTTTTTCTAGACCATTGTTTCCTTTTATTGTCCCAATAATACGAGGGTCGACTTTATTTTGCTAAATATCATCGTAAAAAAAAAACAACAAATTAAAATGCCAGAAAATACTAGGACGTGAGTTGATGATCACCACATTGACTTTGAAATAACGTATAGAAAGATATAAAGATAGAATAATCTAGTTATCCTCCAATAAAAGAACACTCAAAATAAGTTTCCACATTTTATGTATGTATTATTAGATAAATGACCCAGAATGTTGCATTAAATATGAATGTTGCAAGAAAGCTTTTACAAACTGGTTATAAAATACCAGCTGCTTTCTGGATGCAACTTAAATAAATTACCTTTATAAAATAAAAATTTAGACGATAAATCAAAGAAACCTAAAAGAACAGGTTGTTCAATTTTTAAATTACCTTCAGTTGCTACTTTCCCAGTATTACAATTGAAACACATATTTAATTTATAATTTGATTTAATTTAATTTATTTTTTATTATTTTATTCTGTGTTTTCATGCCTTAGTCGCATGCTGTCGGCAGTAGTATTAAATATGACATCGCCCATAAAATGAGCTAAGTCCGACTAGCTTTTTCCCACTGGTAGAATTATTGGTATTTTAGTAAATGAAGCAGAAAAATCTATTTTTTTAGGGTTTTGTAGGTATGACCACCAAAAAACCCTTATAACGTCACTCATGTGTCTGTGAACGGTAGAAATTGTAGCCATACGGCTTAACATTGAAAGTTAAAATTTGGCATTCTTATATAACTCTTTGACCCACATATAGGAAAAATACTGAGAGTTCAAAAATCACGAGACTAATACAATTATGTATTTAATAAAAAAATATATATTTTTTTAAATTTTGATTCACATAACATATGAAACCTCTTAATGCATGGACAAACAAGCAAATTTTTATTTTTGAAAAATCAATTCTTTTTGTGGGATTTTTGCCAAAATTATGTCAAAAAACTTTTGTCCCCTACCCTATCTCTCAGAGGGGTTGATCTAAAAATCTGAAAAAATCTCCATAATAAACATTGATGGGAACCGAAATAGTTCAACAGGAATTTTTGATCAGATTGAAAAATGTTGATTTTTTGCCGGCGATAAAACAAATATTTTTAAAAAATTTATTATGTGTTATCGAAATAAATATCTTATGACGTAGATTAAGGATTTTTAATTCGTTTTTGTAACACGATTTTAGCCAAAAATGTGCTAAAAAGTTTTTGTCCCGCCCCCTTTTACCCAAAGCTGTTAATCTAAACATCTGAAAAAATTATAGGTAATGTACATTGGTCTGATTGCGTATGAAAAATATTGCAGTTTTTGTGTTTTTGGCAAAATAATTTTTTTAATTCATGGCAAAATGTTATGGATTTTTTGCATTTATCGCTAAGATAGTGTGTGTCTTTTTATGAAATTCAAAATATAATAAAAAATTAGCTGTGGCCACCACAGGACCAACCGCCCTCACAAAGTACTTGTATAAAATATATTCTAGCAGTAGAGTAGAAATAACTTGGCCCAATTTTTTCTAACATATTATTTATCATGACCATGGAAACGTTACATATAAGTATGAAAAAATAGATACTTTTCGAAAAAAAAATATCAAAAATATTCAAAATAATCTTTATCACTAATATTTTTCACCAAGCTGATTATCACCTAGCTGACCGTCGCCCAGTTATCGCGTACCGAAATATTTTAACAGTCACGTTCCGCTATTATTAAATACGAAATTTGTTTGTAATAAGATAACATAAAAGAGAAAAGTATCCAATGTTGACTTTTATTTCAGTCGTGGTCAATTTTATTTACAGTTAAATGGATTGTTGATTGGTTATCTCCCACAACCTTGTACTGCTAATAGTGTTAAGCTAAATAGTGTTAAACCAGAACATCCTGCAAATTCTCCTCAAACATTTGTCAATGACCACCGGCCATATTTGGTTTTAAGTTTCTAGTCATTTTTCTGATTTTACAGCCGTACAGTAGTACAGATTTGACGTTGATATTGTCACGTGGGTGGTTTGGATGGAATAAAATTCCTGATTTTAACAATAAAATATATTAGATAGTTATAAATTACAATGTTATTTTTCCACTCTGTGTTGGCCGAAATTGCCTTCGACCCGCCTTCGAGACGGGAGTTGCCCATCAGGATATCGAGGAGTCTGGTGAAGCACTCATATGGTGTCTGCTGCTTGGCTCACCGGGAAATATCTGTACTTGGAGTCGGACTCGTAGTCGTCACCTTGATCGAGTAAAATATCATTGCGGACTTGGGTCCCACCCATTCAGTTGGTCTGTCACGTGACCGATGTAGGCTACCCGTTTAACATCCGTGTACTGCGAGTATCTTAGCCACCAGTACAATTCAAACGGTTCTAATATACGGTTCAAAATAAAACCGTTACAATATAAATATAAATTATACGATATTGTTAAAAAAAAAAACAATTCGATACGATACTGGGTCAAATGTACTGATATGAGTAAAGTAAAGCGGAGATTAGTATCGATACTAAAATCGCGATATCGAATGAAAAATATCGATACTGGTATCGCATCAGTAGTATCGGAATATCTCTAATCGTCATGACAGACATTACATAATTATGAAAATAAGGCGTATGCATTACGTAATAAGGCTATGCATGCATAAACGCTGCCAAATAGATTTTTAATCAAACAGCTGTATGTCACAATGTCTAGGTGTTGCAAACCTGGTGTTACCTTTTTGACAAGATTAAAAAATCGTAGATTTTCTGCTTAAGTTACCAGAAAACCATTAATTCTGCAAGTGGGAAAAACCTTGACGGACTTTTATTATTTATGGGCTATGTCTATCGACTTTAGTACTACTGTCGATCAACAACATGCAACCATGATCGACAGAGTCATGAAAATTCGGATAACAGTCTATAGTACATATATATGAAATAATTAAATTAAGTAGACCACAAACCGCAATCCTAAAAATTCTCAAACCTACAACAATTTGCAATTAGTTAGAGCGCTTTAATTAGCGTATAACAAGCAAAATATACCAAACCAAAGCTGAAGTAAAACCACATCAAATTGATGCCTTTATGATTAAATCCAATTCAAACCTAAACCGCCAATTGGAACAAATGTTCCAAGTTAAGTGATTACCTCCATTTGTTTGGTAAAATAATACTCCATATTCTGTCTCTTTTCCCACATTACCATATTACTTTATCACTTTTCATTATTACTAATTAATATAAAAAATATACGCCCACCGTTTTAAATTCACTGAAATGTCAAATTTTGCATAGAGAAAATTAATGAAAATATAATACCGCTTCAATTAATTAATTCGTATCAATTATTTTTGTTCCACTCTTTTTTACTAGAAGTTATCAATCTCCTGTCTTTAGATTTAAAGTGATCCTGATTATTTCAAATAAATTTATAGATATCACATAAGTATGTGCAGGCGCGCATCTAGGATTTTTTCTTGGGGATGGGGCGAGAAGACAAAGTTGTTTTATAAGGTAAGGAATCGGGAAATTACTCGGCAAAAGTGCTGATAAAATGTACTTAATTTTTCAAAATGCAGGTGTTGGCCAAAAAAGAAATGTCCTCACTTCTAAAATAAAAAATAATGACAAAAAAATACATAGAAAATTCACTTTTGTGATATGTATATGAGAGACGAGTGAATGCTGATATGATATTCCTATATAAGGTGTTCAGTAACTTAAGTGATTCACAAAATTTAATTCATAATTTCAATCTATTAGCAACTAAACAACTAAATCTAATCAACTGCTTCAATTAACTAAATTTAATTCTTTTAGCTATAAAAACTCTCCCTTAAACAGACTCATGTCAATTTACAATAATAAATATATTCATTTAGATATATTTAACTTTATCTTCGAATGTCATAAATTAATTTAAATTTGTTCTTGTATATCGATACTAAATTGTGTATTATTCTCTTTTTTTGTTGTTCTACTGTATCCATGTAAACTATTTTTGTAATCTGTGGAAGTCATTGGTTTATAATAGGTTAGACAATTACATTTATAGGCTTTCATTATTATAAATTTTTACCGACTGCCAACATATATAAGGGAGGTATAGTGATCATACCTATTTTGACATTTCGAGATTTCCATAGATCTCCACGAATTGAGGTCCCTATATAATGTTTTGACTATTTTTATCATGATGTCTGTCGGTCTGTTTGTCCGTCTGTCTGTCTGTCCGTCTGTTTGTCCGTCCGTCTGTCTGTGTACACGTGCAGAGCCAATTCGGTTAAAAGGATTTTTATGAAACTTCATACTTAAGCTTTTGACATCAATGGCACGAGTTGATCAACTTTTAGTAAAAATCGGTTGACTAGAAATGTCGAGTTTACTCGGGTCGATTTTAAGATTTTTGGCAATATTTAGCAACAGAAAAATATTTCAAAAAAAATTATTTAACAAAAGTTACTATAAAAGCAATAACTAACAACTTTTATTTGAGATATTTTTTGATAAAACGAAAAAATTTGGAAAATTTTTCGAAATTTTTTCTAAGTATCTATTTTTCCATACTTATATGTAACGTTTCCATGGTCATGATAAATAATATCTCTGTTAGAAAATATTAGGCCAAGTTATTTCTACACTCTTGCTAGAATATTTTTTATTCAAGTGCTTTGTGATGGCGGTCGGTCCTGTGGTGGCCACAGCTGATTTTTTATGCAACATATTACATTTTTTTTTTCATTTTTACCGACCGCCAACATATATAAGGGAGGTATTGTGATCATACCGATTTTGACATTTCCAGATTTCGATGATTTTTTATATTAGCGAAGATTACAACTATTAATAACAGCATTAAAATAATTTTTACCCACATTAATTGATGATGAAATGAGAATAATTATTCGTCAAATTTTAAATAGCAATTAATAAATTTAATGCGCTCCTTGAGCTTGCCTTTTCGCCTACTCCGAACCGGTCCTCCACATACCCCCAGGGGTAAGCGTACCACACGTTGGGAACCGCTGGTTTAGGGGGTTAAGCTCAGAGCTGTTAAACGACCAGTCAGCAAGATAAATAAATTCCGGTACGTTGCTTTTAAACCACTGCTGCGTAGTCCTCGCCTTATGGGCTGACGAGTTTTGCTGGAAGCTCCAGTAGTGGTCAACGAAAAAATTTGTTCAGTTCTTGAAATCGACTCCAACACGGTTTCCTGGTATACTCTGGTTGGCGTTTTCACCTTTTTTTCGCAAAATAGCTCAGGTCCCACCATAACATAACTAAAGCAGCGTAATGATCCCTCTGGATTCTCGGCGCTTCCTTAAGTGTTTCTCGTGAATTTGTAGCATACATCTTGTTGTTCTAATTGCTGAAAACTTACTCAGTATTAAAAATCTTTTCATCAGTGAAAAAAAAAATCTTATGTACATTGTCCGTGTAACACTTACGTAATCGTTTTGTCTTAAGCATCCTCTGGCCTTCAAGTTGCGGTATGAGGAAGTGCCCCATACTTCGTCGATAAAATAACACTCCAATATCACTTTTAAGCATGCGGGACATTGACATTTTGTCCCGCAGATATAGTCGATGTAAATCAATAGGCTACGATGGATAGCACCTGGAGAAAATTCACGTAATTGACCGAAAAAAGCAGCTCTAAAAGAAGTATTGGCAGATCAAAGACGAGATATGTGGATCAACTGAAGAAATCTATAAGAACCTAAGGTTAAACTATGAAAACGGTCGCAAAGAACTAGACGTCAAGTACAGTGCACGGAATATTTATATTTTCAGATCATCACATTACCATTACATGAATATGTCCAAAGCTCGGCATAATAAGCGCTTTCCAGTTAGGTGTGAAACACTCCGAACTACTGTGAACTGTTCTACTTCGAACTGTTCTGAAATTATTACACTTGGAACACCATTTAGTCCAGAAAGGCGCGATTTGAATCATATTTGAATTTAACCGTTTATCTCTCACTCCAAAAGAACTCGACGTTCTGAAATTTAGGTTAGGTCCTTCAGGGGAAGAGAGAAGGTAGTTCTAGCGTAGTTTGAGAGCGTGAAGTAATTTAACTAACTAACGAACTGCTCGGAGTATCTCGGAATTACTCTTTACAGCAACCTGGAAAGCGCCTATTAATATCGAAGATCTATTATCGTTTCGGACGAAACAATTGGGATGGGATAACGTCACACACCGCCCCTACAGCCCGAACCTAGCACCAAGTGCTTATCATCTCTTTCCCGCGTTGAAGTCACACCTGGGTAGGACGAATTTCAGGAGCAACGACGAGTTGAAAGAAGAGGTCATACGTACCTACGCGCCGCGGCGAGAGTGTTATATGGCACAGGTATACAAAAAATGCTACACCGCATGCAAAAATGCATCGATCGCAATGGGGATTATATAGAAAAGTAGGCTTTCCAACAATGTATAAGTCTTTGCAAATAAATGTCTTTGCAAAAAAAATGAGACCTTATTTTACGGACAACCCTCGTATATTCACTTCTGTACATTTGTGAGAAAGTGTATCTTGTTAATATCTATTAAGTGAGACCGTAACATTTATTTTTCGAATTTTTTTACTTGTTCTTTTGTCCGCCAGCCTGAGATATATTCTATAACACTATTATTTTAATGGAGAAATGAACTTTTTATCATGAAAAGAAAGACATGCCATCAATCTTTTAGAATTTTGTATAAATTTCTTAAAAATAAATAAGCAGGGTGCACCGCTAGTCTGTCATTAACTTCATAATTAATTAAATATTTAAGAATAATTATCCAAGTTTTAGTTAATAGGTGCTTCTGGTTGGAACAAAATGATTCTGAAAAGAAAACATTAATCATTTATAAATGAGTTCAGCTAATTTGCATAAATGAATATGAATATTTATTCAGGGCAAGCAGAAAAAGGAAATATAAATTGTCTCTTCCCGACTAAGATTTAAATGAGATATCATTTGGAATACTTGTGGTTGCTCAGATGATCTTTTTATCAGTGGGGAAAGAAGCGGAAGGAAATTAATAAATCTATTAGGAGTATCTCAATAAATCAATTACGTCTGACGTTTCTCTAATGTGGGTTAATCCACGATACTGAAATTGCGTCTTATTAATTTAAAATTATTTTCGTTCTTTGCCTTCAATTTATAATTAAGATTCGACAGTAAAAACGAGTTTAACGTAAAATAAATTAACTTAACAATATTTATTCAATATATCATTATTGTTAAAAAATATGTAAAGTGGATGTTGGGGTTAGACATGAATACACCAACATACATTACGTTGGAGCAAACAAAAATGAAGAAAATAAAAATAGAGACTGTCAAAAAGCAATAAAATTCGAAGAGAATATAATCAAACATCCGGAAAAAAAAATGGAAAAAAAGGTTTCAACAAGGAAAGACTCTATCGAGATGGGAAAAGGAAAGGAAGGAAATGTATGAATATTGTGGTTACTCAACAACAGCGGTAAGGTTACAAAGAATGAATGAACAAGAACTGGGGCACAAAATCATAAAATGCATGATCGACATTTACAAACAGAAGAGGAAACAAGAATAAAAGAATCGAGGTACAACAGCAAATATGGAAAGTCCTGGACGCTAAGTAAACCACATATTTGTCAGAAATGGGAGGTAGAGAGAAGAAAAAAGTGATAGCAAGATTTAGATGTGGAAATGAGAAGAAAGACAACAATTTTTGGATGAAAGAGGAAGAAAGGACTTGTAGAATGTGTAGGGAAGGCAAAGAGACAATTGAACATTTATTGGAAGAATGTGGAGAAATAAGAAGTAGACCGGAAACGAGAAAGGAAATTTTGGGGGAAACGGGCAGAGGGTTTGAATGGATTAAAGAAATGAAAAACTGAAGAAAGCAAATTAAGGAAAAGAGTTTCCAGACAGCAACAAAAAGAGAAGGAAAGCAGATTTTAAGCCAAAAGGCGAAAATTACATAATTATTATTAAGTTATTATAAACTAGTTCCTAAACATAATGTAAATATAAAATATTTAATAATAAAAAATATCTATCTCCCTACTATTACTTACAAGACAGTAGTCAGAATAGAACTAACTAGAATCTTACAAAAAGATCTCTAAAAAAGTGAATTCCCTGTATTCATAGCGCACTACTTCTTGCCTTTTGCCAGTATTAAGGAAACTGAAGCAAAGATAAAAAGTACTAAGGGAAATTTGTTCCCTCGCATGATATCGTTCACAAGTCGTTCACTGAATTTCGTTTTGGTCGTACGAGCACGAATGATGCTAAGCCTCGGAGATGTCTGAATGAGGTCAATAAATGAAGCGATACTCGAAATAGCCAAGATGATAACCTTCTCAGACGAACGTGTATTTCATATCCTGCACAAACATTTGGGCATGAAAAAGCTATCGGAAAAATGGGTGTCGCGTCTGCTCACAATGCACCAGCCTACACGACCGCAATTTCAACGGTCAAATTAGTTGAATTGCACTACGAATTGCTCCTTCATTCATTTTATTCTCCAGATTTGACCCACTGTGGCTTCTTTCTCTTTTCAAACATGAAAAAATAGCTCGGTAGAAAAATATTCACTTCGAACGATATCATCACTGAAATCAACTGCAGGCGAAAGACTCTTTGCACTACAGAGACGGGCAGTCAGAATTATAAACCATGTTTCTTACAGAACCGACTGTAGAGAGTCCTTCAAAATATTGAAAATAATGACGTTACCCTGTAGTTACATATTTGCATGTCTAGTATATATTCATAACAATAAAGAGAAGTTCGCAACTTTTGAGCAAAGGCATCACTATCAGACAAGAAATAGAAATAAGATCATTCCAATCTATCACAGGATTGATAAAGCCAGATGTTGCGTGAACTACTATGGAATACAATTTTACAACTTGTTACCAGCAAGTATCACGTCACTATCCACTAGCAAATACAAACTATATATAAAAAATCTATTAACTCATAATCCACTGTACTCCATTGATGAGTTTCCACCGCTCATCCGTGGAATTACCGAGGCCTGAGGCCGATTTAATATCAATATCTATATCATTAGCTATATTATTTTCTTTATTTTTAATTATGCTCTCAATTATTCTGTATTCTGTATTATGATTCTCTATTTTATATTTGTGTTAAATATGTATTCCAATTTGTTGTAAATGACTGACTGTAAACAAAATTTTTTGTAATATGGTCAATAAATGAATATGAATATGAATATGAAATACAAGACTATTTTGCAGAGTTCGAGAAAACGTTTTTTTTTTTTTTTTGGGAGGGTTAATAAAGTTGAAATAGCGTTGGGCAAAATGTCGAGCTGAAACGAAATTATGTTGAAAAATAAGTTGCATTTTGGTAATATATATATATATATATGTGTGTGATCAACAAATGATACATTTTTTACTATAATCGTGTCAAAATCAACTTTTTTTAATCAATTTACGTCTGGTAATTTAAGTATTAAGCGTTTTCATATGATATATATCCTCACTTATCAGATAAACAGACACATACATAATGGTATAAGTATTTCTTGATCACACTTAAGAAATCTTTATGTTTAAATCCTTAAATTGTATCCACATTTACCAAAATACTAGCACTGTTCTTCGCACGGGATAAATTCAATTAAATTCAGTTGATTATAAAATAAATTATCATGTCTTATATTGGATTTAAAACAGTACATTTACAAATACTGTTGAATTGTCGAAAAAGGATTCGTTAAGCGGTATACATAGATACACCCGTAAAAAGTACCCTCGCTTGAGTCTTGCCTAAGAGAGAAAAAGGAAAAACACACGGACGGGCATAAAGATGGATGTTTGTTGTTAAATAGCAGATTTTGCAAATTATTTCATTAAAGCGGGAATTCGTTAACCGAGGTACGTACGTAAAAAGCAACCTCGATTGGAACTTGCATAAGACAGAAACACACTGACGGACATTCAGATAGATATTGATTATTAATGGCAGATTTACAAAATAGTTCGTTAAAGCGGGAATTCTTTAACCGAAGTACGCCTGTATATTATAATGGGAATAATAATATTCAATTACAGAAGTGGCAATATTATAGCCATATATACAAAATTTCGTCAAAATCAGGATTAATTACCCACAATTTGTTAACATTTACTAAACACCTACAAAACATATATTTACCCACATTTATTATTGTTATTAACATTGCATGTGTTTCAACAAAATTTTATGAAAAAATTTAGTTTAAAATCAGTAGATTTACAATTACTTTGGATTGGGTTTTACAATATAAGAGAGAAACACACTGATGTACATAAATATGGTATTTGTTATTTAATAGCACATTTATAAAATATTTCGGTATACAGGAATTCGTTAACCGTGGTACGCACATAATTAGTAACCTCGATTGGGTCTTGCATAAAAACATGTTCACCCTCACTTCCTCTTGATAAATATAAATCATTTGTCCAATATTGCCTATTATTATTATTAGTTAAAATGAATTTTAGAAGGCTATTTTCTAATAATAATAAATCTTCCATTCTCTCTAAATTCACTAATCCGTGTTTACTTTATTACGTCTGGAGATAAGAATACCATGCATGTTCAAATTTTATGCACGTTGTACGCAAGTCGCACGTATGTACTGAAACCACCCATCCTCAAATCAAGTCAAGGACGCTCAGGGTAAACGCTCGTTGTCGTACGCACGGATACAGTGTAACCGTAGCCTAAGAGAGAAACACACTGACGGGCATACAGGTGGATATTGGTTGTTTAATAACAGTTTTGCAAAATAGTTCGTTAAAGCGGGACTTCGCTAAGCGAGGTACTCCCGTAGTGGCAATGTTATTAGCATATACAGTGTGAATTATTTACTATGCAACATGCAGAATTCACATTCAATGTAAAAGAAGTGAGTTATTTCAAAAGCAACATAGCCATAGCCGACCGGCGTAGCGCAGTGGTAACACATCTGCTCTGTGTTGCTAAGGTCTCGGGTTCGAATCCCGTTCAGGCATGGAAATTTTCAAAGAATAAAAATTGTCCTGGTTAATTCCCAAAGCAGCAAAGACCATTAAAATAAAAAAATAAAATAAAAAAACATAGCCATAAAACAAATGCTTATCATATCCATAGAAAAGACAAAATATGATTATACTAGCTGTCAAATTAATTAAATTTATAATGTATACTACGAAAGAAAAACTTCTGCTTTATAACTGGTATATTTAGTCTGGTGCCTACGTCGAAAGATACTGCACTTGATGATAATGGAATGCCATTTGGCACACGTGTTCTTTATAAAAATTAAATCATTTTGACCCGCAGCACCTATTTGTGAAGTGAGGCACATTCAAGATGGCGGCGAAAATAGCGCGCCAATTACGATAACGATAACTAATTTTTGAGATGGAGCAAAATAGCTAAATACATATTTGTAGAATGGACCTTTAGCTACAATTTGCCGCGTCGTACGCGAATTTCCGTCTCTTAATTTACAAGATACCGTCCATAATTCATTCTCAGACGCAAAAAAGCGATTTCCGAAATGGCTAACAAATTTCGTATGATATGGCTCGATTTCTATTAATTTAATGTCGTAGATTACGAATCTGTTATCAAAATGGCGAAAATTTTAAATTTTGATAGATTTTTTTCCTAAATTCGAGACATGATGATATACTCTATCACTGCAAATCTGTGTATATTAACATTTTGTTTCAATTCTTCTTAAATCTGTAGGGCATATCCTTGGCTACAAGAATATGTGCAAAATTTTTCTCTGAGAGGCGCCGAAAATAAGATAACGGCCTAAATGTGTAAAGTCTCAACTTCGTATTATTTTGACACTTTTTATATCGCCCTCGACCAAATTGGATCTGTAAATTACAAAAATGAAATAAAAAAAGGCATATGACTAGTTTTTATTCGGGTTTTGCCCAAAATAAAATAAAAAATCCGACATATCCGTCCGGAACGGCTGTAAATTATGGAATTTAAGTAAGATGCTCCATGCATACACGGAATACATCTATTTTCTTAGGTTTGTTCGCAGCACCTGGTCTCAAATGAAGCCGCTTTCGAAATATCGTTCGAAAATTGAATTTTGCTATTTACATCAAATTTGTCGAGTTGTATATCAATTTCGGGTATATAGAAGTCGTAGATTTTGAAAATGGAGTTAATTTAAAGATTTGCTGCATATAAGATAGTATTTTTCCCGAAAAAAATAATTACATGTATTCTTTACATAACAGTGAGATTCATTACACGACAGTTAAGTGCCTTCCCACCCAAAAGAGTAGTATATAGTAATTCTTACAAAATAATATAGACTACTACTCACTAAATACGATTCTAATGGTGGCCGAAAATTATTCTTTCGAAAATGATTTAAATATTCTCTGATATTTTTACTAGTTATCACGACAACATCGTAATGTGTGATAGTTCCTCTATATGTGCCAATAATACTGACTTCCAGTGCTACCTTACAAAATAATTTATATTTAATTACAAATCAAAGTCAAAAGCCTCACTAATTCGGTGGGCCTATGTAAAGATAAAATTCTAGTGAGATAAAGTATGTCCACTCATGTCATCAATTTTACTGACTACTGCCGTTATTAATTTTCATTTAGGTTTATTTAAAATTTTTAAAAGGGTAAAATATGAATTATATTTAAAAAAAGTCAAGTTCAGGGGCTAATTTCGTCCATTCCTTAGTAATTATTAATAACTTATTATTTCTTAAATTAAAGCTTATTTAAAATTTTACTTCAATTAATTATGCAAAATAATGTTTCACACCTTGTTTCGACTTCGATTCAGACTAGTGTTGAATAAGAATTCATCGAATCTCTACATTTTATATACAATTAGGTAGTACTGGAAGTCAGTATTATTGTCACATATAGAGAAACTATCAACACAATATAATGTTGTCCTGATAACTAGTAAAAATATCAGAGAAGATTTGAACCATTTTCGAAAGAATAGTTTTCGGCCACCATTAGAATCGTATTTAGTGAGTAGTAGTCTATATTATTTTGTCAGAACTGCTATATACATATTACTCTTTTGGGTGGGAAGGCACTTAACTGTCGTGTAATGAATCTCACTGTTATGTAAAAAATGCATGTAATTATTTTTTTCGGGCAAAATACTATCTTATATGCAGCAAATCTTTAGATTAACTCCATTTTCGAAATCTACGACTTCAATATACCCGAAATTGATATACAACTCGACAAATTTGATGTAAATAGCAAAATTCGATTTTCGAACAATATTTCGAAAGCGGCTTCATTTGAGACCAGGTGCTGCGGACAAACCTAAGCAAATAGACGCATTCCGTGTATGCATGGAGCATCTTACTTAAATTCCATAATTTACAGCCATTCCGGCTGGATATGTCAGATTTTTTATTTTATTTCGGGCAAAACCCGAATAAAAATTAGTCATATGCCTTTTTTTATTTCATTTTTGTAATTTACAGATCCAATTTGGTCGAGAGCGATATAAAAAGTGTCAAAATAATACGAAGTTGAGACTTTACACATTTCGGCCGTTATCTTCTTTTCGGCGCCTCTCAGAGAAAAATTTTGCACATATTCTTGTAGCCAAAGATATGCCCTACAGATTTAAGAAGAATAGAAACAAAATGTTAATATACACAGATTTGCAGTGATAGAGTATATCATCATGTTTCGAATTTGGGAAAAAAATCTATCTCAATTTAAAATTTTCGCCATTTTGATAACAGATTCGTAATCTACGACATTAAATTAATAACGAGCCATATCATACGAAATTTGTTAGCCATTTCGGAAATCGCTTTTTTGCGTCTGAGAATGAATTATGGACGGTATCTTGTAAATTAAGAGACGGAAATTCGCGTACGACGCGGCAAATTGTAGCTAAAGGTCCATTCTACAAATATGTATTTAGCTATTTTGCTCTATCATAAAAATTAGTTATCGTTATCGTAATTGGCGCGCTATTTTCGCCGCCATCTTGAATGTGCCTCACTTCACAAATAGGTGCTGCGGGTCAAAATGATTTAATTTTTATAAAGAACACGTGTGCCAAACGGCATTCCATTATCATCAAGTGCAGTATCAACGTAAAATATGGTGCGTAGGCACTAGACTAATTGGGGGATTTAGTGTTAGAAACGATTACGTTAGGATATTGTCTTGCTAGTAACGGTGAAATTTTTGAAAATTTATTGTAATAAATTATTAAGCGTATAAAGCACCAATAAAAAAAAATGTTCTGGTAACTTTTGTTTGTATGTTAATATAATCAAACTAATAAAAATTCATTTATTGTTTTTAATTTACTATTTTTTAGTCGTCTAGGAACTTGTCAAATGTCAAATGACTATTATATTTAATCACCACTGCATATCTGTTGCCAAGAATATGATGCTTGCTTTCATAATTTGCTATGTTGCAAATGAAATAATTCACTTCATTAACATTATATGTGAAACATGTATGTTGCTCGTTAAATAATTCAGCCTGTATACAAAATTTCATCAAAATCCGATCGGTAGTTTTTGATTTGGCCAAACAAAAGACAGACAGACAAAAATTCTAAAAATAGTCAAAATGATCTGAGCTAAGCATATTAAAGCTACCAAAGCCAAAATACTAAAATACAATTTTTAATGCACAAACAGTGCCACCAATTATATAGATTTAGAATTAATGATTCCTATTTTCTAAAAACAGATTGAACATAATTATAATCATAATTATATCGTTTAATTGGAGTGTCTAGGCTTGTAAACCAATAATTAGAAAGCGACCAATCTAGGAGTTAATACGTTTCAATCCTATTAAATAAGAAAAAAGGGTTTTTACCAATTAAATAGAGAATTCTTCCGAAGAAAATTAATAAACTTTGTTGCTGAAAATTGAATATATTACTTAATACCTAATAGGATAGTATTTTGTATTTCTAACTTTTTTCCAATATATGTTTCAGGTCCGTGTTGTGCTGGAGTAGTTGGTCTTACAATGCCACGCTACTGTCTTTTCGGTGACACGGTGAACACAGCCTCACGTATGGAGTCCACCGGTTCACCCTGGAGGGTCCACCTATCGCAGACCACCAAAGAAAGACTGGAGAAGGCTGGCGGTTACCAGCTCGATTATCGCGGACCCACCGAAATCAAAGGAAAAGGAAATATGCACACATACTGGTTGCTGGGAAAAAGTGGGTTTGATAAGCCACTACCTCCTCCACCAGATATTGGGTTAGTATATTTAATATTACAACAATAGCAACAAATACAAAGTGTCCAAAATAACTACTTAGTTTTGGGGATCTTGGAAACTATAAGAAATATGACTTCCATTAAATTTGGCAAACGCTGACATATCAGTAGGCCAAATGTAGTAAATACTAAAAAGGAAGCTGCGCAAAAATAAGTGGTGAATGTGAGAAAGGTATATGCAGCATTTTTTCTTCATCTTCTTTTGCTGCAAAAGAAGAATATTTTTGCAACTAATTTCAGCTTTGAGTTAAACTTTATTTCTGTTTCATAATAAATTCACTTTTTATTTTGCTATATTCATTTTTGCCCATTGTTACTTGTTATATCCCGCCTTTTGTCATATGGAATGTTCATATAGAAATTTACTTACTTACTTTTCGTATCCGGAAATTCACGACATATTTTGACAATAATTTCCGTTAAGCAAGATGTATTTGTAATTTTCTTGCTCTGAAAATAGTTCAAACTGAAACTGCAGTCAGCACGACGAATAAAGATTTTTGTGAAACTTTACCAAGTACTTCATATTCAAGAACCTTTTATCAATATTTTTGACGTTGCTAATTGTGGAATCAGGGTCGGATATTAGATGAACGAGGTATTGGATATTTGAGGTCAACCATGTTGTCAACAATATATATATATATATATATATATATATATATATACATATATATATAATAATGTAGATATAGTGCAAATTACTATTCTCAGCACTTTTTTAATTTACTTCCCCTTAATTTCAGAAATGTCCCATTTCATATATTTAACAGAAAAATAAAACAATATATCATTGAAAATCCTGTCTTCTCATTAGAAGATTGTTCTAAATTAGATTTTTTAAATATATCTAATGATAACGAAGACTAAATCATATTTTCATTTATCTACAAGCCCACAAAACTGGTCTATATTTATAACATTTTTTAATTTTTTTATTTATTTGTATATCTAATTATGTAATTTGACTGACTGTAAACAACGATATGATGTATTGTAGTCAATATACAGTAGTTTAATATGGCGTGAAATGAACTGGGTGTGATACAAAATTACCAAAATTTACTAATACAACGTATGTACGATTCTGGGAACAAATTGGCTAGCTGTTGATTATGAGATCTAATCTCTAGGGGCTGGGAAGCATCTGAGAACACACAGCCTAATTGGGAAATAAAGAGAGGGCGCCACAAGCTTAGGAGTACGCCAATATGTCCGGTTGTAATCCTGAACAATTTTCTAGAAAGTCACAAAAATGTTGATCGGCATACAGATTCCTGAGGAAAAGAAAAAGGGAATGTTGGCTCATACAATAAAACAGTAAAACAAATTTTTTACTATAATTACTGATTTAATTTTTGTGGCCGAAAATTAAACACTGGTAAATATAAAGAGATGGCAAAGTCATTTTTAAATCTCTGAAAGCATGCTTACAATCCGCTCTGTAAATTGTCCCAGAAATGATTCTAACAACTCGTCTTTGCTAAGCAAAGATTCGTTTTGCTGAAGCACTATGTCCCCACGCAAGCAGTGTATAAGAGATGTGAGATTGGAATAGAGCATAGTAGGATATTTTTAAAACATTGACAGATACACAATCGACAAGGTTTCGATTTAATTATATGGTTCTACATAATTTACTTGCCAGATTTTAAACATGCTGATTCCATGTCAACTAGTGGACTATATGAACGCCTAGAAAATTTACTGACCCTGGATTAGTTTAAAAATCACTGCTCCCAGGTGTCCCCTGAGCTGGGTGCACAGTATCGGTGGAATATTCCGAAATGTAATTCGGGATTACATGTCACTGTCATAGCAACATTTGTTGAGCGAGAATATGATAATCAATCTCCACCCCAAAACAGTTGTTGAACGGGAAGTGATAATCGAACCCGAACATAGCAGATTGTTGGGAGCAGGTTCTTCAACCGTGGATATAAATGCATATTTTTATTGAAAACAATTTATTGTATTTTACAACAAAAGGCCATATTGTCAACAAAACTAAATCTACATTATTAAAAAGAAATATATTTTTTTTTATTATTGTTATATTATTTTATTTTTCCAAAAACACATTAAGGGATGTAATTATAACTATCCCCTCCCTTCCTCATTACACATACTAATGGATTTGTCACTACGGAAATGTGTTGAATGTCCTTTAATTCTCCACTGACGTTAAACTGTCAATGGTCATAATTATAGATGATTAGGAAGGTGTTACTGCAATAGATCATGCTTTTACTAGTGTAGTGGTATCTGTACATTTCTGCAATGTCTGGTTGCACTCTAAAATACGCCAGAATCGAATGGAATCTCATGGCTGACTACAAGCAGTATTGCCAACTGGCGATAATTTTCCCATTTTGCGATAAAATTTGAACATTGGATGGAAAACCGAAAATAAGGGCCAAGTGTGGGAATTTTTCTCATACCATATTTTAAAAACGAACATGTTTAAAAATAGAGGCATGTTGTTAAAATTAATTTTGTCATTCCCACACTACAATAGTGAAGATGAAAGAATATTTTCTATAGTCACCGACATGAAAACAAAACAAAAAAATCGAATTGGTAAAAATACACTCAATCCAATAAGTATTCTCCGTAGTAGTTTACAAAAAGGAAATAACACTTGTGTAAATTATCACGTTCAGGGGCGTAACCAGATTTTTTTTCGGGGGGAGGGATGGTTAAGATTCTGTTTTATAAAATAAAAGTACAGGTACAATATAACAGATTTTATTGAAATTATATCTTATACTAAATAATAAATTTAATATTTCTGAAAATGTATTAATTAATAAAACGTTTGTCTCCTTTTGTGTTGATCCCGGTACAGATCAACACATACAATTACATAAGAAGAGTATGTATTCCTTTAGAAATTAGCATGTATTTGTTGTTCTTTAACCCTTTAACTACGACTGTCGTTAATAAGCGATCTGATACATTAACTCTGGTACGGGTGTCGCTCATAGACAATTCTGTTTATTATTATAAACTATGAATCATATATATTATGCAGCTATATAATAAACATATATACAGGAAATTTTAACCCTTTACTGCATGAATTTTTGTTTTTGGCTGAAATAATTCATGGGCATTAGGAATTGGTTCTTATTGATAGGAAAATCAATAAAAAAAATATATTTAAAATATTAATTATTATTTTCATGAAAATAGGGTTTGTGCCATACATGGAACATTATGATACTATATTATGTTACAAAAGAAAATTATTCCGTATGAAATCTCATAAAATAACTTTTACAAATATCTAACGCACGAGTATGGACAAGTTACGACGGGCACCAGCCATACTGAATTTAGTATAATATGAAGGAAAATACTCAAGGTCCATTGCTGTATATGTGGCATATATGAACATTCATGAAGTAAGTGCTGATTCAGTTTTAAAAGTAAAATAAAAAATAAAAATCGGAATGTTCCATGTATGGCTTTCCGACAGACGGTTTTGTGGAAATATTTCCGTAGCTAAAGGGTTAATTATAAATAATTCAAGTAATAATATTGCCAATAAAAAAATATTTAAATAGGAAATTTTTCATTGAAAACGGGAATTTTTAATCTGTAGTGCAGTAAAACGGTGATTAGAAGGTTGGCCCTGGTAGAAAATGTAGAACCCAAGGTAAAATACTGACTACAAGTGGGAAATACCACTCTTTCACTCAGCTTATCGTTCGAAATATCCAAATATCTTTTCTGTAAGCTGCAAAATCTACTGTTAAGTCAACATTTTCCTATATTAATTTGACTCAAGACAACCGAGACCAAATGCATCTCCTCCTACGGTTAGGTTCACAGAAAATAATTAAATGGCATCAACACCAACCGCAACGTTGGTGAAAAGTAATAGATCATCAGACTGTTTTTCATGCTCATAGTGTACTCCTAGATGTTGAAAAACAAACTATTTGCAATCTACAGTGTTGGATAAATTTGCACAATTCACAGCTTCAAAATGAATACACTGTACGCTAAGAGTTGTGTATAAATTTAATAGACTGTTTTAACCTTAAATAACAGTTCACAGCTATAACAAATAATGCGTAATGAATGTTGTGACATCTATGTTTTTTCAAACCAACTACAAAGACCTAAATGCATTTATGTGACTTTTTAAGAACCCGCCATCAACAAGAACGTGATTTCTTACTACAATTTAACAAGAAAATTGTAGCCGCAACTACAGCAATTCTTTTTCGTTTCACGATTTCCGAAATTGGTTGAAATTTGTGCGGCAGCATTTTTTAGGTTATGTAGAGTGAGATAGAAAGCTATGTGTGTTTATGTATCTGTCTCATTAAAACAGTGTGTTAGGTATAAAGTTAGCAAACTTTGTCTAGAGTCTACAGCGCATAGTGCACTAAATTTATTACGGTCGCTTAAGTTACCATATGAAAAACTGATAAGTTACAAGCTACAGTGAATAACCCACTACGCACAGTGCATTAATTTATAGCTCTGAATGCGACTTAACCCTCATATGTATATTATTTTATACTACGAGTACTTTTTTTTTAAATATATTTTATCTGCTTTAATCTTGTTAATACTTTTATTTCATATATGCCATATTATTATGAACACTGCCATAAACAGTATTACAGGACTAATCTTCAGTGATGACTATTAAACGAGAACATTTAAAAGTACCTGTCGTAAATTTTTATGTTGTTTGCTAGTTACATTTATGTTACAAATAAACAAGTGCAGCTAAAAGTGTATTACATCATACATTGTTTTCATGCATTTAGGAAACTGCAACAAAATGCTACAAATCGCTGCTTTTCTTTTAATCCTATCCTTATTTTGTAACTAATATGTATTTTTTATTTTTCCATTGCTGCTTCAGGGAAAGTCATGGGTAAGTTTAATAATAAGATTAGAATCTTATTAAATTGACATTAAATATACAGTGGATATATGCAGGGTTTAAGTTCGGATACAATATAAAATTAAACAAAAATCTACAAATTTGAATTAAGATTCATCAGACTAAAAATCTTTTTCCGCTGTTTTGCTTCTCAATTTCGATGCATTTGTCCATGGAAGTCATTTGCCCTATTACCCCTACGAGGTAACGGTATTCGTTTAGCACTTCAAGTAAGAAAATTTGCTTCTTGCAATCGGTGCTTCAAAGTTCTTACAAACATTTCTCGTTCTCGGTGCTATCCGTAGATCATCGGTATTTGACGTGATTCGCGATGGTCCAGCCCTCACTCGCTCTTCGAATCACCTTTATCTTATTCTTAATATCGGCGGATTATATCAAACACAGTACTTGGTAATTTGTTAGCATATATATATATATATATATATATATATATATATATATATATATATATATATATATATATATATATATATGCTAAAAAATATTATATATATATATATATGCTAACAAATTACCAAGTACTGTGTTTGACATAATATATATATATATATATATATATGCCTCTCTCTTAAAGTTTACAATCCTAAGATTGATTAGCAGCGGTTCTTTATTCCTGCCTGAAATATATATACCTATGTAATCATAAAAATCTTAATAATAATCTTCTTTATCTAATAGTGTTCTTTGGTAAAATTAATAGTATCTACAAATCAAGTTTATAATTTTTATCAAGTGTCCCTTCTTCTATTAGAAGGATTGCAAATATTGATCTATGGTGGGTTAATTTATTCCACACAATGTCGACATTTTAAACAGTGCGCCCAATAGCCATTCGGCAATTCCGTTTCATGCAGTATTTGCACCCGTTTGTCTGTTCGGCAATTACCGTACTGTGCACTCTGTGCATACACAACTTGCTCAGCCTCTGGAGGTTGAGCTGTGCACTTGTTATTTTGGTGCGTAGTTTAAAACTTGATTGTAAAAAAAAAAATAGTATGAGATGCATGACCTATATCAATTTAAGAATTATAATGAATATGGGATAAGAAATTCTACCAAAGATGTGAAAATATATTCCTGAAGTAGTAAATTATATACGGCTACGATACCAGCTTCCACTGGCTATAATATATTACTGAGAAACAAAGATACAAATTATGCATCAAATCTTATTCTAGAGTAAAATGTCTAAAATGTAACTTGCATTTCTGGTTAAATCAAAATAAGAACTGTTTACATACTTAAACTATTTTTTTAGTATAATAAAAATTAATACAAATTATTATGTATTTATTTTTTGGTTATATATGTTTGATCTATTGATTGATATATTGAATGATTTAGATCAGTGTTCTTCAACCTTTTTGCACCTGCGCTCCGGTGAAAATAGCATAAATATTTCGCGGACCGGCTGAAAGCTAAGATAATTTGATTTATGTGGCTACAGAGTTGTTTCTGGGAGACCAAGCGCTCCATTGACATTCTTTCGATTTCTCTGTTTGGTTTTTATTATTGACATGGATGGAAAAAGTCTTGACAAAAGTCTTTTCGCACAATAGGAAGTCGAAAAAATGACCAATAATTTGATAGCTTTATAACTCAAAGATGGATTTTCTTGTTCTTGCGATTTCCAAAATTGAGAAAATGATTGCGTTTTATGTCTGGACACCACATTGACATCAGAAGACAACTCAAGGATCTTTTCTTTTTCACGAGGATCAAGTGCACATGACTTTATATCTTCCAAGAATGGATCCTCATTTTCAGGGAAATAATTATTAAATTTTTCAGTTAATCCTCTTAAGTGTTGACTTACTATGTTGAATATGACTTTTTGTTTGACATCAGCAACAATCAAAAATTCTTCCAAAAGTGGAAAATTTTCTATATATTCCTCTTGTAAGCGACTATTCCAAAGAGCTAGCTTCTTTTTGAACGTATCCATTTTATTTCTTAAATTAAAAATATTTGTGTATGTCCCCTGCAGACAAATATTAACTTCATTGGGCAGACTGAATATGTCCGCCATGTAAGCAAGTTTTGCCAGCACTCGAATGCACGGCAAAATCTGGAAATACAATCTAAAGAAGTATGAAAAAGAGCCTCGAGAGGCGTTATATTGGGGCAAATAAATATTAAATAAATTATGGTTCGGACAAAAGTTAGCCTCGGCGTCGACTAAAAAAATGTGCTATATACTCGTGAACAGAGTGTGCATCTACATGATTCAGTCGAAATTTTTCGCGGACAGGCAGGAATATTCTGCGGACCGGCAGGAATTTAATGCGGACCGGCACCGGTCCGCGAACCACGGGTTGAAGAACACTGATTTAGATCGTGATCTGTCGCTTGCTGGCATTGGGCACAACGCATTCGTTTTTAAAAACTTACACACAGGTGTCACGTGGCTCTTCACTTGTACTGCACATTAGTTGTGAATAAACGAACCCACCTAATAATCAGTAGCATCGTAGCTGATCTATATCCTAACAATTGATTTGCATAAATCGTACATGATGATGCTGTAAACCTTTCACTAAGCGAATGTAGATCACTCCAGTTAGACAGCTAGACTAGAAACATAATTAGCAGGAAATCTGGGTAGGGTCTAGTCAGACAGTGATTAAATGCAATTTTTATATTGCTACTCACTTACTGTTTCGCGATACTTTGACTTTCATACGTCTTTCGAGCTGAATATTTATTTCTTGCACGGCGTATTTCATAGTTCTTTTCTTCAATAAGTCTCTCTTAATTTCCCTTCAGCTGTATTTATAAATCTTCTTCCTGTCTTACAATTTCATTTCTTATTGCTTTGCTTTAGCTTTCTTTCCTCTTATTTTCTATTTTTGTATTGTATAGCCATTATTTGTATAAAATTTTACCCGATGTGCTTCCAATATATTTTTCGTTATATTTCTTTTCTCCGAATTTCTTGCCAACAACTATAAACTATTTCCATGGTGTTCTTCTTATTCTTTCTTTATGGTTCATGACTTCCTTACAAAAGTCGTCAATTTAAGTCTAGTTATTCAGATCCCCAAAAATATATATTTCTTATTTTTTAACTAATATTTTTATTAATTATTTACAAGTTTATTTATATAAATTAAATTTAATTTAATAATATATATATATATATATATATATATATATATATATATATATATATATATATATATATATATATATATATATTCTTTATTCCCCTAAGCCTTGCGGCGTTCAGGGTGTTAACATTTACAAAAAAATAAAAATAAAATAAAAAATAAAACAATCAATCCAAAAATACATAACAATAACATTCAATACAATTTACATTTTACAATATTTTTTTCTCTTTTCTTTCTTCTTTCCGTTTCCCCTTCCTGTTATCCTTCCCCAATCTCCATCCTTCTTGCCTCTAATTCTCTCGCCCACCTCTCCCCCTTCCATCTTCGTGCAACAGGTCTAATGTGCTCCCCGACCATACTGTCATCTCTCTACACCTCTTCGCGAGGTGCTCTATATCTTCCTCCTCCTCCCCGCACATCCTGCACATCTTATCCTCCTGTCTCCTCCAATATCTATTTCCTCCCTCTTGATTCCCGCATCTTAGTCTCGCAATCCTCCTAATTCTCCCTCCTGACCTTCCTCTTTCTCCCCTCAAGTAGCTTGGTACCCCCTATAGTTCTGACATCCTTATATCTCCTTGCGCTCCTTGAATTGTCTATTCTGACTGTCCTTTCTTGCTCCCCCACTTCCTTATCCGTCCTCCACAACTCCTCAATCACGCTTATCCCGTCTTTTCTTCTCCTTTCCACCTCTGTCGCATCCACTCCGCATCTCCAGTAATACTCTTTTCTCATCTCCCCCCATGCGTACCATCTTCCTTTCTGTTCCTCTCTGGCTCTTTCTTCCCAGCATTCTCTCATTATTTTTTTGTCTATTTCTATTCTAACTTTCTCTTCGTACTTAACCGCCCTCCTTCCTGTACCCACTTTCATCTTATCCCTTTTCAGTTCCTCTCGTACAATGTACCCTGGTGTCGTTCTATCTACCCCTAAGATCCATCTTAAATACCTCTCCTGTACTCGTACTACCTTCTCCCATTCCTTCCATCCCCAAATTTCCACCCCATATAGCAGGATGTTTTTCACCACGACGTCAAACAACCTCAATCTCCATCTAATATCGTCGCTAACTTCCTCTCTCCTATACTCCACAGCTTCCCCATGACTATCCTTGCCTTCTTTACTCTTTCCCTTATGTGTAGTTTAGCCCCATTGTTCCTCGTTAATATATAACCTATATACTAACCAGGTATTTTATACTCTTCACCTCTTCTATTTCTCTGCCACCCCAGTCCCATTTTATCTTCTTTCTTCTTCCTCCTCCTTTACCGAATACCATTACCTTCGTCTTTACTTCTAATTTTTTCCTTTTGAAATATTTATCCGCCCTTTCAATCATTCTCTTAAGCTCCTGTTCCTCCTCTGCCATCAATACAATATCGTCCGTGTACCCTAATGTCCACAATTTCATCTTCCCTACTACCACCCCTTGTCCTACTACCTTGTCCCTTCCTCATAGTCCCTTCTAAATCCGCTACATATAAGTTGAACAAAGTCGGGCTCAGCGGACAACCCTGTCTCACCCCCTTATTCACCCAAAATCTTTCCGTCTACCCTCACCTTGCAGCTCGTCCCCTTGTATATTTCCTTTATTCTCATTATCAACTTCTTTCCTCCCCCTCCGTAATGGAAAGTTACGGATGGATGGAGGAGCTATGGAAGGCTCCTCCCTATCCAGCCTGTCAAACGCCGCTTTCAAATCCACGAACGCCATATATGCTTTCCCTCTTTTTCTCTTTATCCTCTCCTCTACTATGTGAGTCACGGCGAATATTCCGTCAATCGCCCCTCTTCCCTTCCTGAATCCAAACTGCGTTTCCTCCAGTAAATCTTTCTTTTCCATCTCATCCATTAATCTTTCGTTCAGCACTTTCGCGTATACCTTGTACGCTGAACTCATCAAGGTCACACCTCTATAATTACATGCTAACTCCTTGTTTCCTCTCTTGTATATCGGTACAATCACCCCTTCCCTCCAGTCCTCCGGGTATCCCACTCCTTTCCATAATTTAATAATATTTAATTGCTGACCAGCGTAGCTTAGTGGTAACACACGTGCCCTGCGTTGCTAAGGTCTTGGGTTCGAATCCTGTTCAGGCATGAAATTTTCATCTTGAAAATTGAGTATCGTCCTGGCTAATTGCTTTAATTTGTTTGCTTAAGTTATTGTTTTCATCATTTAGTTTAATTTAGTTTTTTTAATTTATATTGCTAAGATATATAAAGGATATTCTAAAGGGAATAACTAAAAGGAATTTTAATTTTCTTAAGTTGTCACTAGCAAACATGTTAATGATTGAAGTTGGCTTTTGCTAAACATAATGAACAAAAGCTTCATTCAATCGATAAAAGTTACCAGATTTGAAAATTTAGTTCCGTTTAAACCAAAGAAAGTATCGTTAATATAAATTAGTATTAATTTATTTGATGTTGCTATGTATTAAAAAATAAATTTAATTTATTTAAATAAAATTGTAAATAAATAATTAAAATACTATCCAAAAAATAAAAATATTACCCAATATTTCATTGATCATCAAGCACGAACGTTATCGTTTGAGCTATTTTGGCATTAATAAATGTGGGGCAGCAGCGAATATTAATAACAACAAAAACGTGAATATGATATTTTCTAGTAATTTTTATTACTTTCTTTCATTAAATGCGACTATTTTCCTGAGTAATTGACAATCACTCCCTAAACACGCACAGAAAAGATCATTACTGTTCAATAATATGGGTACTTTTGCGGAAGAAAAATCAAATTTCCTATGTTAAATACCTATGGCCCACACTTTGAGTTGCCATCTCTTTGGGTTTGATCCTGAGACTTCAGGTTTTGAAACCTTGTGTTCCAGGTTTGATTATTATTTCTCCAGATCACGCGAAATGTGAAACATCTGATCTATTTTTAGGGTTTTGTAGGTATGACCAAAAAACCCTTATACCGTCATTTTGTCGTCTGTCTGTCTGTCTGTCTGTCTGTCTGTCTGTCTGTCTGTCTGTCTGTCTGTCTGTCTGTCTGTCTGTCTGTCTGTCTGTCTGTCTGTCTGTTCGGTAAAAATTGTAGCCAAACGGCTAAACCTAGAGAGTTGAAATTTGGCATGCTTATACAACTCTTTGACCCACACATAGGAAAAATACTAAAACATCTAAAAAACATATCCCCCTAAAAATATAAACAAAAATGTGCTCATCAAAAAAAAATATATTTTTTTAAAATTCTGAGTAGGGTATCAAATGAAAGCCCTTAGTACGTGGATTAACCATCAAAATTTTATTTTTGCAAAATAAATTATTTTGATGCGATTTTTTCCAAAATTGTGCAAAAAAAATTTTTTCCCACACCCTGTAGCCTAGATGGTTTAAACTAAAAATCTGAAAAAATTCTAAGTAATGAACATTGGTGTGAACCGGAATAGTACAACAGGAATTTTTGATCAGATTATTTTTTCGGAAAATAACGCATTTTTTGTGTTTTTAACTAAAATATGTTAAATATTTAATTCGCTATGTAACACTTCAGATAAGAAACTCTGGTAGCTCAGATGGTTTCGTAACGCACTTTGTAAACTGCAGTGCGAACGTTGCAGAGTTCGAATCCTGTTAATTTTATTTTTTTCAGTTTTTTTTTTTGCATTTCTATTTTGTTTAAATTATTTTGTCAAAATTCGTTATATTTTGGTAAATGTTGCATTTATTTTTTAAAAGCGTAAATTTAATAACCAGTGGGAAGTGTTGAAATTATAATTTAATTCTGTGACGAAATCAGAGGGCGGGACTTATGATATAAGCAACCAATGGAAGCCATAGGCGCAATTTTAAAAATCTTACTGAACCTTGCTGTATAAATAAAATACTGTACATATTTAGAAACTTAAATAATGGTATTAGGCATTCGAATTAAAATTCATAAAAAAATATTTTGACATAAAATTTGTTTTGGCATCCCAAATAATCATCATTCAGTTACTAAATACCTACAAAACCCAGAAATGTGTGAAGATTCACACTTCACATAATTTTTTTATGTAATACTGCTAGTATTTTATTTAAGTGACTATCAATATATACCCACTCTTCAAATAGTTATTTTAAATTCTGTCCACCTATTTTCAAATGATTTTCTGCCCCCTTTTATTCTAGTGATTTTCTATATATTTACCTCCCACCCATTAACTGTTTGGGAGCCATTTTGCATTATAACATTTACTTATTTGAAAAACACAACTTTCTTTTTTGTCTCCAGGTCAGAGTGAGGCGCTAAGTGACTCAATATTTTTGCTCCATAATTGTATTATAACGAGCTGTAGCATAACGAGCGCTATAAATGTATTAAACGTAACAACTTCTTGTGCTTAAAATATATATTTTTTAACTTTATTGCTAACATACAACATAAACTTAAATTTGTGCAAAATAACAAGGATAACGTAATTTTGCTTACTTACAAAAATGCCGTTAAGTCGACCACATTTCAATCAATATCTTGTTTTTAATTTCTTTAATCTGTTGGAAACATATTCTGGAAGCAATTAAAATTTTAAAATCAAATTATTCGCCATTAGAAAGTTATAGAAGATAATGCTGTGTATATGTCTAATGAAAATTACTAGGAATACTTGTCTTTATAATCTTATATGATGAAATACATGTATATTTTCATTTTCAGCTTGGACGAATCTCTGATAATCCATCCACTGAACGACTATTCTCGGACAAACAGTTTCCAACGTTCCGAAGACAATTCATCAGCAGATGGCCATTCATCATACGCTTTGCCAATTGGTTCAATCTCACCCAAACCCCACGAATCAACAATCAGAGTAAACGCGCACGTCCATGAATCATTAGATCAACCATCACTACGCACATTCCAAACACTAGAAGCATCAAAGTTATTAAAAGATCAAGGATTTGCTGGGTATATTACAAATGAACTGCTTCACGACGAAGGATTAATAAAAATGGCAAAAGATGACGCAAACTTCATAAAAACAATGGAAGCAGCGAATAAATTTAGTAGTTTCCTATCAAAAAATAATTGTCTGGACGAGACGAAGTCAGAAAAGAGTGCTAAGGAGCACGATTTTATAAAATCTTTGGAATCTTCGAAGTTTGCGATATTGGCCAAAAATGGTTGCATAGAAACAGAGAAGCCCGAAAGTGGTCATCACAGTGGGCATAGTAATACAATTGTAAAAAGTACGTCAAGTGATACACCTTTATCAACTGGTACACCAGTATCATCTTCCGAATTAGCAGCTGCTTTGCTGTGTGCTTCTTCGAGCTCTTTAAGTAATCAGGGATTTAGAAATAGGCATACGAGAGTTGTGAGAGGAGTGATCGAAGAAGCAGATTTAAGTACGCCATATAACCATTACAGGTCTGTAAAAAGAAAAAGTTAATATTTGTGTATTTTTTACACACTGGCACTCATTCAGTCACAGCTCTGAAACACAGTTTACAGCACATGTTAACACACTGAAATTTCGAGCTTTCACGGCTTATATCTGAAATTCTTAAGTAGATTAATTGCTTTTCCCATATGTCTAATTTTACTCTGGTATCTACTACAAAACTCCAGGATATATACTTCATATTTTGAATATACGTATACTGGTTTTCGTTTTGAAATTTTCGAATAATTAAGTTGAATTGATCACCCCAAACAATTAATTGTTGTAAGGTTCTACAAGGCGTACATATTTACATGTACAATGACGTATAATGACACGTATAAAATAGTATAGTTTATTAGGAAAATTATAATAAAAAAGATGTCATGTGCGAATATATCATATTTTGTATTACAAGGACTTTGTTGAGAAAAGACCGCTGTACCAAATAATGGGGCAAATAAGTCTCAACGGGTTAACAGAGTTTAATTCGTATTCTGCCCTTCTGGTCTGCTGACCCAGAGATGTGGTCATCGCCATTACCTAGAGTGGTTGAAAATTTAAAAAAAAAAAAAAAGGATTAATACACATTCATATGAATAATACGCTCGGAATCGATTTTCTTTTTATTTATTTATTTATTATTACTATTATTTAACTTTTATATAGGGAATTAAATGAAAAATCTAAATAGTTAGAATATTGGACGAAAAATAATTATCAAAAGTTTCTTAATTTTTTTACGACACAACAAAAAATACTGTTTGTTGCAACCTGTTTCTTGTTACCTACGTAACCAATATAAATGTGAAAATTCATATACCACATTAGTTTTTGTTTCGATAATTTCTTCGTGGAATAAAATAAGAATTATTATAATATGTATACAAGCCAAATTGTAATTTTAGGACCTCAAAATATTATATACTAGTCTATTTACGTTGAAATTATACTTACTCAATAATTAGTAATAAAATCTAAGTAACCGAATAATATCAATCTCCTAGACATATCACGGTAAAAATATCTGAATAAAATAATCTTTTACAGATAAACAGTTGGCAATCTTGTACAGTGTTGCCTAGTTATTGTGACATTTCGGTATTCATTAAATAAAGTCTGTTCCTGTCATTTAGGCGGAACTAGATCTTCAATTCGTTACTTTTACCGATTGATTGAAGATTTGATCATTTTCTTCAGGAAAAGCCAACTTCAATATATAAAAAAATAGATAATGACAACTTACAAAAATGAAACTCCGGTTAGTTCCGCCTAATCGTTTGGAATAGACTATGTTTAGTGGTGACTCAAATTAACGCGTATCCCCCTAGCAGCAATAAAGCGACCACTTTTAAAGTATACTGTCATTGTTTACGTATAGTTCAGCAAGTGTTTCTTTGTTTCTGTTCATTCTCACTCCGTTTTTTACAAAGAATAATGTGATAAATTAAAAAAAAAAAAGATTAAATATTCCTTGTTGTGTGTATGGTTGTCATTCAGAGGAAAAACATTTTCCAATATTAGATGAATATTATTAAAAAAAATTAAAGTATATGGCAGTGTCTTTATTAGTTCTGCAATTTAATTTTAATACTAACGAGCAAAATGCGTTAAAAGTTAATAAATACTCCATTTATACTTATGTTTTGCTACAAGTGGAGAAGAAAGTTTATTTTTGTTAAACTTTGTTTCTATTTATTGAAGGAAATTTCCACTGTTCAGATGTTTCTAAATAAGCTTTTAACGTTGAATTTTTCATTTTCCCTGTCTCACATGTGCAAGAAAATCGTTTAATGTTCTGTAAACTATTGTTAATATTATTGGATTATATATTGTTAATATAATTAAAACCCCTTGTTATTTCATATGGGTGTTCCGTAAGTATGTTAGTTTGCAAATATTTGACAGTTTTCTTGTGTAGAATAAATTATCAGTTCTCTTTCTATAAAATTTCTAGAGAAATGTGTAGATATTAAGTATTCAAATAAATGTTTTAAGTTCAAAGTATAATATCTTATTTTCTCTGTAATTATAGCCTAGCACCAACATTATAACCTCCGAAAATATTCATTTACAAACAGCAAATTTTGTCATAAAATGGATTCACATATATTGTACACTTTTTCAATATTTGGTTATAATTCAAATATACTGTATGCAGCAAGAAAACGTAAATTTAATCAAATATTGTTTATAAACCAATACTGTTTATATACGTTGACAGATCTCTATTCTTTTTCGTGTCAAAAGTTCAGAAGGCGATAGTGACGCCGTTTCGATAATTATAGTCGCGAATTGTTATTAAGTTATGCCGTGGCTCCGTGGTAAGACAGTTGCCTACATAAAAATTAGTTATAATGTTAATTCACGCTAACCTTAAAATGTATGTAAGTATGATTTACAAAGCCTAAACAAAATTACCAAAAGCCCGATTCAATCTATAAAAGATACGGGTCAAAATTGACAGTAATAAAGTTTTTATTACATATTATAGTACGCCTTATAGTTTTATATCATACCCGCTAAAATCATATATGCAGTGACTCTGCTCGAAAAGAGGTAAATTTTTATTTACAAAAGAAAAGTGGCAACGTTACGTCTCTTGATATTACTACGCAGATATAATTTTAACGTAAATAGACCATATTATCGTTGAAATTTCTTTGTCGCATCGTAGTTAAGACATATCTCAAAAGGCACAATACATAGACATTTTATCAAAGTAAACATCTTGAGCTGGCATAGGTAGCGCAGAGGTAGGGACCATGATTCGCTTGCCAGAGGTTCCAGGTCAAGTCCGACCGGGACATAAATGTTTGAATTCGTCTTTATCACCCCATAAAATAGTTCCAGACTCCAGTCACATTAAATACGAAATTTAAATTAATAAACAAAATCTTCAGAAGAATTTCAGATTCGCAATAACGTCTACACTTTGGCACTAGAACACAATGCAGACCTTAACAATAACACAACTTATAAGTACAAAACTTGTTTTAATAATAATATTATCTTACTACTTAATGGTAGTTTCTGTAGTAGATCCCTGTAAATCTCATTTCACTAGAGCGTATATATGTATATCTTACCTGCTTCTTAACATCTTGGTGTTTCCACTCTAATCTGTTGTTACCTTTTAATTGCATAGTTATTACCAAGATATCTGCCGCTTGAAACATATCTATTCCAAATGAAGAATTAATAATTAACATTAATTCATTTTTTGTTTGGAATTAATATCATTTTTCAAGTGAAAGATTTCCGTGAAAGTATGTTATAGAATTGTTAATTGCCAATGAAGCATGTATGTGTCTTTCCTATCAGTATAAGTAAAAATAAATATTTCATGTATCATAGATTTTTTCCTTCACATATCCTGTTTTATCTATATGAACAAATATAAATAAATATAAGTAGATAAATAATATTAGATAGTTAGTTAAATTTTAGGCGCCTAGCAACTGTTTGCGCCTAACATAATTTATTTGTTTCACTAATATATAGGGTGCTAGGGTGGTCCTTATTAATAAAGCTAAAAATCAAAGCTAAGATTTTTAAATGCAGGAGAACCTCATTTTGTACCTTATAGTCCGGGAGGCAGCGTTACATTTTTAATGGTCATTTCATCCCGCTTAATTTCTTTTGCAATTGATAGTTTAGATATGGATAATAATCGAAACAAGCGTCAACCACCAGAATCGTGGTGGGGCTGCTCGTGAGAAAATGTACATTTTGTAAAAAAAAATCCAAAAGTCATATTAAGACATTTGAAAATTTGCAGTTATTGTTTAAGTGATAATAATAATAATAATAATAATAAAAGTCAGCTGAATTCGTAAGGGGGGATTATACGTCGATTGTTTGTATAAACCTGTCATAAAAAAAAATGATGTAAAGTCATTTCAAATTCAATTAAACTAATACATCTAACTTATTATATAATAAGAATAATAAAAACAACAATTAGCTGTTTGCACAATGGAGATAAGACCGTCAGCTGAGGAATTATAATTGCTGAGCGGGCATTTAGCCTAAGCATTTTATAATGTAATCAATGATGAAACTGACGATATTTACTCGGTTATGTCGACAACTGACGGTTATTTTTATTTAATATAATATATAAACTATTCATTATAAAAATTTCAAGTGGCTTGAAATCAATTTAACTATAATTTCATTGTTTTAATCGATTTGTTATATTGTACGCATTGTATTACTAAATGAATGATGTGACTGACTATCTTTACCCCGTTATGTCGACAACTGACGATCATTTTGATTTAATATAATATGTAAAATTATAAAAATTGCAAGTCGCCTAATATCAATTCAAGTTAGATTTCGTAGTTTTAATCTATTTTTTTATTTATTTTTTTTTTTTGTGATAGTATTTTATTATTTCGATCTATCTAATTCGGTGTCAAGAAAAAATATAAAAAAACGATTAAAACAATGATATTATAGCTAAACTGATTTCAAGCCACTTGAAATTTTTATAATGAATAGTTAACATATTACATTAAATAAAAATAATCGTCAGCTGCCGACATAACGGGGTAAAGATCGTCAGTTACATCATTGATTACATTATAAAATGCTTAGGCTAAAAACCCGCTCAGCAATTATAATCCCTCAGCTGACGGTCTTCCTCCCATTGTACAAACAGCTGATTGTTGTTTTTATTATTCTAATTATATAGTAACTTCGATGTATAAGTTTCACTGCATTTGAAATTACTTTACATATTTTTTTTATGACAGGTTTACACAAGCGACTGACGTATAATCCCCCACTACGCACGCAGCTGACTTTTTTATTATTATTATTATCACTTAAACAATAACTGTGCAAATTTTTAAGTGGCTTGAAATGGATTTTGGATTTTTTTTTTTTTACAAGATGTACATTTTCTCACGACCAGCCTACTACCCGAAAGGAATAATTTCCAATAGGAATCAATCGGGATCAAATGACTAGGTCACTTGCAACGCTGCCTCCCGGTCTATTAGTATGAAGTATTATAATGTGTAAAATTTCATCTCCATCGAATTACGTTAAAACGTGCTGCGTCCAGCTTGAAATTTAGAAAAATTTACAAATTCTAGGTTTTTTTGAAAACTTTTCCGCTTCCCCGGAAACTGGTACTTCTAAATTATCCTTAATATTTTTTTCTCAATTCTACACAACTTTTATAATAATTTGAGCCCAATAACGGCAAAATCAGTTGAACGATATTAATTCTGCAGCGGTTTTAATCGCGGAAGGATACAACGAGAAACACGATATCTGTTAAAATCGGTCTGATTATCTATTACGTTGATTTTTATGTGAGAATACTGATCACGCATAATGTTTTATAATGTTTTGAACATCTATACATAAACAATCACCATTTTTTACCCCTAGGTAGCTATTTTTATTTACCGCAAATAGCCTTAGATGCAGTATGCCGGAAATTTTAACTAACTAATATTTTTAATTGCCTATTTGCTCTAATTCTGTTGTATATAATGATAAATTAAATTTTACCTATTACTTTTGCATTAATTTAATAAAAATAAAACTGTAATATATTTCTCAAAAAAATTCCATTCTCCGGAAACCTAACTTATCCAAAGATTTATTTATTTTTTTTAATTCTTAACAACAAATATTCATTTTGAGACAAATTACTACAAATTCGATTGAACGATATTAATTCTGCAGCAGTTTAAGTCGCGGACTTGAATTGAGCTACGCATAGCGTAAAGCAACATCGAGAAACACAGTATCTCTTAAATTCGGTATGAGTATCAATGACATTAATTTTTAATTGATAATACTGATCGCGTCTAATATCTTGAATATTGATACATGAACAAGCACCTCTTTTTACCTCCGTGGTAGCCGTTTGAGTATTAATTGATTGTTGCGTAGTCTTGGATATGTAGAATTTTATATTTTTTATTAAGCCAGTTGAAATTTCCATAAGCTACTATTTGATAAAAGAAAAATATTTTTACACTCAAAGTACAACCTTGCATTACAAGTATTACTAAAGAGACATATATAACTGGTCCTCCAAAAATTTATCTTCTAGAAAATATATTACTGTTTTTCTTTCTTTTTTTTATAGATGCAAAATTAATAGATTATATAAGACAGAATTAGAACAAATAGGCAATTAAAAATATTAGGTAGTTAAAATTTCAGGCGTATTGCATCTAAGGCTATTTGCAGTAAATAAAAATTATTACCAAGGGGTAAAAAAGTGTGATTGTTAATGTATAGATGTTCGAGACATTAGGCGTGATCAGTAACATAATAACCGATGTAAATGATGCGCACAGCGATTATAACAGATATCGTGTTTCTCGTTGTTGCTTTTCGCTGAGCGTATTGTACTCAATTTGGCAACTATAACCGCTGCATATATAGTTTTATTTAACCGATTTTGTCGCAATTAGTCTCAAATGATTACTAATCATTTGAGGTTGCGTCTTCTTCCTAATCTAACATCGTGAACGATGTGTAGTGATCACATGATTATGTGTTATCTTCATTTAATGTTCTTCGGACTACCCGTCGCCAAGTCACTCGATCTTCATCATCCCTAACAGCTGTCAGAAGACTCGTTCCTGTGAGATCGGATACAAGGTCGGTCCATCGAGTTGGCGATCTACCGCGGCGGCGCTTTCCATCTGGTTTCCCCTGTACGATAAGTTTTTCCAAATTATTGTGGCGGATTATATGCCCAAAGAATTTCAGTATTCGTGCAGAGGTTAGACTTGAAAGACACTGGGTTGGTTTGATTTGATTTCTCTAAGAACTGATATTAGTACGCTTATCTGTCCATGGTATTCGTAACATGCGGCGCCAACACCACATTTCAAATGCGTCTATGCTACGCCTATCTGCTGCTCTGATAACCCACGTTTCAGAGGCGTAATAAAAAACAGAGAAGACTAAGGAGGTTACCAGTGCACATTTGGTTTGACGGGATATATTTTTATCTTTCCATATCTTTGTCAGGTTACTCATTGCAACGCGTGCCAGTTGGATGCGGCGGCGTATTTCATATTCACATGTACCTGAAATATGGATAAGAGAGCCTAAATATATCATACTGTCAACAACTTCCCAATCGGCAATTCTATGGGGTTTTCCCATAGACTCGTTTGCACGATCAACGATCATAATTTTAGTTTTGTTGCAGTTTATTTTCAACCCGTAATCTGCACTAGTAGTCTTCAGTTTGTCCAGGAGATCTACAAGTTCTTCCTCACTTCCAGCAATAAGAAGGGTGTCATCGGCGAAACGAAGGTTCGAAATTTTTTGTCCACCTATAGAGATGCCACCAGTCCATCCATCCAATACAGATCCCATAAGATGTTCGCAATAAATATTGTACAACAGTGGCGATAGTACACAACCCTGACGAACACCTTTTCGTATTGGACATTTCCATGATATGGTGTTGTCTACCTTCATGACAGCATGGCTCTGTTCGTAGAGTTGTTTTATAATATTAGTGAGATGGAGGGGGACACCCATATCTAATAGAACGTGCCATAGTTTTGCCCAACGAGGTTGCGTAGAACTCAGAAAAATATATTAAGGATAAATTTGAAGTGCTATTTTCCGTGGAAGCGGAAAAAAATTCAAAAAATAATATACAATTTGTCGATTTATCACAAATTAAAGCTCGATGTGGCACGTGTTAACGTGTTACCGCAAAAAGAGCTGAAATTTTGCACATTTTAGTAATTCATACTAAGGCACAAAATAGAAGGATCCTGTATCAAAGAAAATAAAACTTCGAAAATTAGGACCATCTTAATATATACTCATCAAAATGGTACAAAGATATTTAAAGAAATACCCAATGAAATCTAGAAAAGAACGTTCATTTTACCCCATAGAAAACCCACCAATAGCATGTTAATAGACAAGTCGCGCGTACGTCATCTGCTCGTGTGCAGACATTCACAAAACCGCCCCAAACTTTCAATCCCCAACCTCATCAAATATCTCTAGACTATTTTGATGAGTGTATTTCAATATACAACGTATAAAATAATGATAAAATACTTCTACTAAATTTCTAGTCATATTATAGAACATGAATCACGCACAATTACAACACGAATAAATTAAAATAAAATAATTTAAAAATTGCACAGACGCATAGTGAATTAACGAGGCTATAAGACAGCCAATTATCATCTGATATGATAGATTAAAATAACTAACACACTGAATTAAGGTGCATGGCGTCACTTAAAATACAATACCTCCTCTCAGGAAGGTGATGTACCTATCCATGAGTATTCTATCGTCAACCAATGCGACAGACAGATCATAGTATATACCTAATCTCTCCCTGATATCTCCAAAAATAAACAAGCTGTGTGAAGTGATAATAATAGGTCCTGTAACTTCTAAAGTGGAGAAAAGAACTTCGACGAAATGTTGCCATCTGGTTCATCATTTGGACCTTTACTTGGCTCCAGCTTTTTCCGTATTCACTCCATTTTTATCCCAGCCGTCCGTTGCTATGTCCGTCGTACTAACTCTTCTTTTATCCTGTGGATTCTTACTTCGATATGTCCATTTATGCTTATTAATTTTCACAATGTTAACGTATTAAACACTTTTTAACTCTGATTAGGCCACTGGTTTTAAATATCAGATGTATCAGGTTATGTGACAAATCCATCGTTTTGAAAACAAATGATCTAAATATTCCCTTACATCTCTTCCGAAATATGCTTGACACCCGTCATGATGGAACCAGACTTCCATGTGCAATTTCTTCAATTGCAGGTCCAACCTTAGTGACCAGAAGATCTAAATATATCTCGGAATTTAATTTTCCTTCTGCTTCAAGAGGACCAATAATACGACTGCCAAAATTACCAGCCCAAATATAATTTTTTAAAGATATTGCGTTCTGGTGTTTAAACTAATGCGAGAATTTTCTAGAGACCAATATCTGTCATTTTGAACATTTGATTCATTATCTAAAATATATGTACATTTATCTGTGAAACCAAAACAACGATAAAAAATGTCTTCACAGAATATTTGTATACTTTCTTCTTCGAATGGTAATAATATTTGATGGCATTCCTTTTATCACCCCTATGATAATCATGCTTCTTTAAAATTTTCTAACTCTGCTACTGCTGCGAAATACCACATTCTAAAGCAATGCATCAGTACTCAGTGTAGGATTTCCGTCTATCATTCCCATCACAATCTCTTCAAGATTGTTTCTATCGCTATTGTTCCTCCGATTTTCTAATAAATAACCATAATAAGATGTTTTATTTATAAACAATGTGTAGTCATAAAATTACCTGGATTTAATTTATCTGAAATGCTTCCAGTAATGTAAAATTTGGCAATTAAATGACTACTCAATGGAGATGGAATAGGATTTTGACTAAATTTTAGAGAAAATAATTCATGCAGTCTACCTATAATAATAATAATTCCACTATAAAATGTTTTTACAATGAAAACTATTTCTTCAGTGGAATACATTATTTTCGTGATAAAGTACGAGTCTCACAAATAAAACCATGTTATTTTGTTTTAACAGTCAAATTCATGACGATGATTATTTAAAAAGAAAATTCACTGTGAATTTTCTCACCTTTCGTTGTAATAGAAATTTAAAAAAAAACTGAAAATATCAAAATTGGGTAAAAATTATCTGTCTCTTGATATCATTGTTATCAAGTTAATATGAGCAGCAACAATCACAAAAGATGTAGATTTCAATATTATGTTCCTATGTAACGCTATTTATAACCCGCTATATCGCCTTTTATTCACAATCCTCAATGTTTTCTATTTCGAAATCGTTCTTCGTTCAGTCCTTTTTCGTTTATTTAATTTCGGATTTCTTCTATCCAAATTTTTCTTATCCCTTCCTTTTTCTCCTCTTTCTTCGTTTCTATGATAATATTTGTTTCAGTAACCCTTCATCTCCCGTTTTATACACCATATAAGCGAATATGTCTAAAGATAAAGTTTTCAACTGTACGTTTAGAAGATGTAGGTATTGATTGTAATCAACATCTACCATTTCTCAATTTTGTTCAGTTCTCCCTTTTTCTTTTTTTCTTTCATGCTGCTCTTCTCCAGATATTCATTTGTGTCACATTGAACATTTTCAGATTGATTTTTTAATTGTCCTCTTTATTAGTACAGTAGCAGCACAGAATAATTTGTAGTTCTTAAGCGAAAACTAACTTTTAAATTCTAGAATTGTACATACGCAACGATACCTATGTATATTTTTAAGACCTTCGTTACTCTGTTAATTTGTTTTGGTGTTATTTCATATAATAAATGGTGTAATTTTACTATATAACTATATTAACAACACCAAAATTTATGTTGAAGGATGGTTTTTAAAATATTTAAAATAGAAAAAGGAAAATGATATTGATGATATACCTTTGATCTTTTTTTCAAATTTTTCAGATTTCCTCACTTACCTCATATCAGGTGCCAGATTTTCACCCCAAAGTTTAAACTGTATCAATGAAAACCGTTTTTCATTACTCTTCTATATCACCTCGTTTACTGGTATTTCATTTTGCCACTGTCATCAAAGATAATTCGTCATAATTTAATATTTATGAATGTTATTATCTTTGGGATATCTTTATAATAAAAATCGTAAGTATAAACTCAATGCAGTCTAAAGTTTTCCCATAGGGGAGCTTAGCGAAGAAAAGATATTAATAAAATTGGCTACATTTTTATTTTTAACAACCCAGAGGTAGCTATCAATAACAATTATAAATATTACAATTCGGAAGAGCAAAATGAGAGCTATAACCCAAAACCCACTCCCTTTTTTTATACGATTTTACTGATTAGTCTGATTTACACAAGGAGACGAGTGAACTTAAAGTTCACCGAAGTTTAACATCGGTTCGCTTTCACACTTGATGTTTAAATCTTCGGTGCTGCCAACTACTACAGTAATTTTGTTCTTAAGTTACCGTCAGCAAATGACTAGTTTTGAACTGTCTGCGCAGCCGCACATTTTGAAAAAGTCTTTAAAATTATAGGCATGCAATTCGCAGGGTCCCAAAGAGCTCCAACGGTCACGTGATCTTGTTATAAAAAAAAATGATTATCCGAGTTTTCATGCAACATGCCGATGAAAAGAATTTTAGTTTGTGTCATAGAACCCCTATAAAACAAATGGCATTCGGCCCTCGTTGGCCCAAGGGTGGAAAATTTCGGAAAAGTTTCGTGAAATTTTTACCTTTTTTTTAATTTTATCACCCAAAATCTTTCCGAAATTTTCCACCTTTGGGCCGCTTACCAATTTTTTTATAGGGCACAAACTTTATGACACAAACTTTAATTCTATTCATCGGCATGCTGCATGAAAACGAGGAAAATCATATTTCTTTTTATTATAAGATCACGTGACCGTTTGAGCTCTTTGGGACCCTTCGAATCGCATGCCTATAATTTTTAAGTCTGTAAATTTGTTTTAACTTTCTTTTGATAAAAGGGCAAGCATTATTAAATCAGAGAAAAACACTAAATTTGGAAATGCAGTTTTCTATATAACCGGAAAACGTGCAGGGGTTTCGTACCCTCCTTTCTTTGTTGTCACAGGGTAAATATTCTCTCCTCCAAAAGGCATACTGTATGTAATCGGAGACCATAAACTCTCATGAGCTCCCCGTCTATAAGCGAATTCTCTTAAATGTGCGTTCAATCGAATTCGGATGAACCCGAATTTTCTTTGCTGTACACCCACCGGCTATAATTTGAACGAAGGCAAACGGATTTATTCGTACATTTTCGTTTAACATTTACACCGAATTCGCTATTTGACTTGTTTTCCTTCGCTGTGTATAAATCCAGCATTAGAACTGGCCTTGTTTTAAATATATAGGAATTTTAATTACATACATGAAGTATTTAAAAATGTTAGTTATACTAAAAATTAATTTTAGAAGTTATAAATAAATTCAATAAATGAATAATTAAAATTAACAAGATAATAAATACGCTCGAGTGAAATGAGCGTAATAATTATTAGGTATATCAACGAGCTTAAAGGTGTGCGATATTATAGAATACAAGTAGTACAAATTTACAATTGCTCTGTGAAAGTTAGAGGATCCATTCTCAATTGCCACTTGACTGACATGTTATGATACTTGACGGTAATTTTCAAAAAAATCTCAGCTTCAGAGTTCAAAATCAAAAATTCGACATTCTATTAAATGATACTTATGTTCCTAAACTGTTTTGGAAGCAGAAAATGGGAAAAATAGAATATTCATATCAAGTATCATATCGTTTCAGTTGTGTAACAACTGAGAACTAAATCCTCAGTAGTATTCGTTAATTATATTCCTTTTTATTTATATTTATATTCCAATAGATTTAATGTATTGTAAATGTACTTATTATATAGAAATAAATATTGGCATATAATTACAATTATTTATTATTCTCATATAAACGGAAATTTAAATAATGTAACCAGCTTAAAATTATTTAATAATAGTTATTTTTTATTAATATATAATCTTAGATTTTATCTAAAGGATATTTAATATAAAATACTCATTTTCTATTTCATTTCAGAGTATCTTTTTTAATGACATGATTACTTAAATATCGCTACAGCACTGCTGCAAGAATTATTCATACAGATATGTTGTTTTTTTGTTCACCTGCTGTAACATATTCTTAATGCTATTTCGTATATAAAGGGAAGAGTTAGTAGAGTGAGACACAAAAATTTTAAATATATTTTTACAGCAAAAAAAAAATTTTTTTTTTTTATTTTTGAGAGGCATAGTATACAGCGTGCTTGATTGAAATGACGCACCTCGAATAACTCCTTTATTTTAAGAGATACAAAAAATTCTTCAAAAGGAAAGTTAAACTAGATAAAAAGGCCCACTTAAGGACTACAATAAGAATTTTGCAGCACTTCCGGTTTTAACGGAAATTGTTTCAACTTTTTATCTAGCATAGGGAATCGGTACTTCAATTTTTCTTTCTTGAGAGTACATTAAATCAGCTTTACAAGGATATCAAAATATCATACTTTAATTTAAACCATTTCAAAATGGTGACCATTTATTTACAAAATAATAAATAACATAAATCGTACAAAGTTAAACATAGCAAGCTTTGAAATTGATTTTGTTGCATAAAAAAAAACCAAATAAAACCTGCAAATTCTTTTGCCTGTTAGTACGAGTTGGATATTAAAGGTGATAACATCAAATCGTTTGTAATTATGGCTTACATACGTTATTCAAATGAAGAAATGACAGATATGGTTCTGACATTCGGGGTATGCCAAATAAATACTGTTAGGGCCCAGCAACTCTAATAAGAAAGGTATCCTGAAGGTAAAGGTTAGAATACTTAGACCATAGGGTAAGATCAGCCATCAGGGAAATCAAAAGTATACTCTTCTAAAATTAATGGAATAGTTTTTATTACGAATGAGAAAATGTGTGGATAACAACAGCGGTCATATTGGACATTAGTAAATTTTTCTTAGTTTATTATTAACTTTAGTCATATTTTGTTTTATTGTTTTTCCTAGTTACATAATGTTATATCTTTTTATAATTTAGTTTCTACGATTTTTATGTTATTTATTATTTGGTAAAAATGGTCGCCCTTTTGAAATGGTTAAAATGAAAGTCTGATATTTTGACATCCTTGTAAAGCTGATTTAATGTACTTTCAAAAAAAAAAATAATAATAATTAAAGTACCGATGCCCTGTGCTAGATAAAAAGTTGAAACAATTTCCGCTGAAACCAGAAGTGATTTAGAATTCTTAGTATAGTCCATAAGTGGGCCCTTTTGTCTAGCTTAACTTTTCTTGTGAAGCATTTTTTGTATCTCTTAAAATAAAGAAGTTATTCGAGATGCGGCGTTTCAAACAAACACCCTGTATAGGCTATTCCAAACGTTTAAGCGGAACCAAATGGAATTTTTATTTTTATAAGTTATCACGAACTCAGTTTTAATGATTGAAGAGCGCTTTTGCTAAACAAAATGAACAAAAGCATAATTTTACTGATTAAAATTACTAGTTTTCAAATTCTAGTTCCGCTTAAACCAAAGAAACAGGCTATACATTAATGTCTCTAGATAAAGAAAGTAACGCAACCCATTGTCATAAAATTTGTGCCCCAGTGTTTGATTGGGAACACTGGTCCTCTGTTACAACAAATTGTATTACTTTAGGTTGGCAAATCTAAAGACTCATTTGCAACATAAAAAGGTCAGAATACTTTCTTCCATCAATCAAATCAAAATACTGAATATTATCTGACAATTTCTGTCAAACTGTCAGATATGTTAATTAAGGTTAGTTTTTAAAGTATAAATAAATGGTATTCATTTATGCATTATAACACAAAAAAATTGCATTATATAGCCTGTTTCTATGGTTTAAGCGGAACTAGATTTTCAATTCTAGTAACTTTTACCTATTAAGTGAGGCTTTTGATCATTTCAGCTCACTTCATTCCTTAAAAATAAAGCTCATGACAACTTAGAAAAATAAAAATTCCAGTTAATTCCGCTTAAACGTTTGGAAGAGCCTATATGTCACTTTTTATCGCTATCTCTAGCTGTAAATATGTTCCTAAAAATTGGATGGCTATGCCAATACAGTCATTATTAGTTGTTTGTGCAAGAAGTAAGGAAAAGTAATCACTTTATCTTTTTCCGTACCAGCCGTGAGATTTTTTGGTGTAGACAAAGATAAAAACACGCAGAGTAAAAAAAAAACACTTTTCATACGTGTTTTACACAAGGCATTGTCTCAATATTGAATTTAATATTTGTTATGTTATTTTAACGTTTTAGAAAATTTTAATTTTTTATATTCTGCGTTAGTTTTTCGCTGCCAATAAATCCTGTTTTTAAAGATTATTCGAAGACCATGCTTAACAAAATACTCACATATTCTGTTGACAGCTTCTACACACACGGGCAAATTTAAATGAACAAACATAAAAATTTAATTATTTTGCCTGTAGTGTACATATTGTTGATATCTCTCAGGTAATCTTCTAGTAATGTTTTTTGGGATAATGTTCAATCCGGTTGCGGTCAGGGGAGCACGCTGGCCAACCCAATGTTGTTATACCCACTTGATTTAAAAAGTCTGTTGCACAGTGGGCGCGCATTATCCTGCATTAGGGTAGAATTTTCTCCGATATATGGAGCAAAAGGTACAGCATGATCTAGAAGAATATCTCTGATGTACCTATCTGCAGTTAACGCTCCCCCATCAATAACCACTAACTCTGTGCGAGCTCCCAAACATATTCCACCCCACACCATAATTGAACCTCCACCAAAAGATACAGTAGTAGCAAAATTAAATGGTGCATTTTGTTCTCCTTGGCGTTGATACAATCTTCGTTCATTGTTAAGTAGAGCTTTCAAAGCTATCTAGATATAGGCTACAAAATAATAAAATTTTAAAAAAATATAGTTTTCAATCTGTTCCTTTAAATTTGCCGGTGTGTGTATTACGAGTCAAATTGAATAAGTGATTTTGCTGGACCTTTCCAGTTCAGCGCTTCTGCTTCTAAAGAACAATTTGCATTTACAATCTGAGTTTTATGTATTTACCTTTTTGTTTCCGTATCTATGTGATAAATTAACTATGTCAAACTAGCATAAACTAGTTCAGCAAGTAAGGATATTGCTTAGTTGATGGTAATTTTAGATAGTTAATTTTAAATCAGGTATTCTAGGAAAGTGCATTAATCTTCATTATTTATTCAGTGACACGTTTCATGAGCTTATATTAGCTACACCTTGGCGCAAGGCACTTCCAGTTAACTAAGGTCAGGACACTATCAGTATTCTACTCAATTTGATGAAGAATTTAACATGATACAAAATAATTTACCATATTAATAAGACTCGTTACTAAACACAATGAGACACTTTGGTTATTCACATTATTTAAAGTAATATTTTAAGGCAAATTAATTATTTTATCCTTAAATGTTACAGTATATAAAGCTCAGTTCTTAAAAAAGTCCACCATTTTTCTCAAATTGTGATCACAATTTTTATTTTGGTTACAAGTGCGTCATTTTCGTCAGATATCTGTATAGCAGGATTAGAATGCAGTAAAGTTTGTCTCGAGTTACAAGAAAATTACGTAATCAGACCTTCATAGTAAGTGAACTTTACAGAGGATTACAGGAATAATAAAACATAGTACTAGGTACTTATTTTTTTTTGCAAAGTTGTGGATTTTCTTAAGCAATACCACCACACAGCTTTGTACAAAATTTTATCTCTTTTACGTAACAAAATAAAATCCTCGTTGAGCTGGGGTTACCCTAATCCTTACAAACAATAGGTAAACATCTATATATATAAAATCGCTGAGGTGTCTGTCAGATGTCCTTCCAGAGGTTTTTTACGTATTTTCCGTTGACCTACAAAGTTGAAATTTGGCATGCGGTCTCTGTGAACATTTTTAAGATAAAAAAAATCCTAAACTTAGAAAATTCAAAGAGGGGGCGAGCCTGAAACCCAAAAAATCCCCATGTTATCTGAATGGGACAAAAAATGAAGTTTGTTCGATTGCGTTCAAATTCAATATCTGAACTCCTAAACACGACCCTGTTATTAGTTTTCCGAAACTTTGATTATATACTCTGAAATCGGTACCTGAATGATAGCTTAAAATTTCAAAATAATTTTCACTGTTATTAGGGTGTTTTTTACTGACGAACATAATCCGTTTTTTTAGGTTTCGTATGCCTATCTGCCTGCACCAGTAGTTTTCAACCAGGGTGTCGCCGGACCATGCCGTAGGTACATGAAAGGCGAACTCGTAGAATTTATACGGATGTCATACAGAGAAATGAGCGTAGGGTGCCTTGCATTTTTCATATTTTACATTAGAGTGCCGTCATCTACAAAATGGTTAAGAACCACTGGTATATTATTTAAAAATGTGAGTAGGGTATCAAATGAAAGATATTGACACGAACATTTACAAACAAAATTTTGTTTTTGCGAAAAAATATTTTTACGCGATTCCAGATAAGCCCATCATTAATGAATCATCAATGTCCTTAACTATTCCAATACAGCCATCCTTTAACCCTGAAATGAAGATGCCACAAGCATCAACGAAGAGGTACTGAACCTTTTAAAGGGTCTGCAACATATCATAGCATCGATTCAATCGACTGATAGGACGTCTCAAGAACAGAAAACTATCCAATAGAATTTTTGAATAGTCTTACCCCCTCAGGGATGTCATCTCGCAAATTAAACTTAAACGTAGGGGCAATCATTATGTTGTTACGAAACCTGAACACAAAAAGCTCCTGGTGGTGACAAAATTGTTTAAAAATCTAATAACTGCCACTGTTATATCTATATCTTCCCAAGGAAATCCAGCTTTCATTCCTAGGATTGATTTACCTCCCACCGATCAGAACTTGACGCCTAAGGTTATAACCAATGGGAGTACTAATGGAAAACTCCTAGAGTAGTCTGAATCATTTTTACAAAAAATGTAGTTTTGAAAGAAGTTTTGTGGTGTGCTTGCCAACAAATTAACATAACTTATTTTTTTTTAAATTATTATTATCATTTTTTTTTCCTGTAATTTTAAAAAATGAATAACCTAGGTTGCTGTTTAAAATGAGCAATAGCTCCATATTAACTTCAGTTTCTGCAATCTGTGACGAAGATGGCTTAAATATTCGCTACCCTTTATAATTGTTTTACAGTTGTTTGTAGTTTCTTTTTTAAAAGCAGTTTATTTTCTTTCCCTAATTGGACATTTACTTGACAATTTATTATAATTAGAAAGAAAGCTAGGTATATACCAAGCTTTCTACAAGGTGTCTCAAAAGAAATTTTATATTTAGTGGATCGATTAAAAAAAAAGTAAGCCGTATATAGAAAAAATGTTTATTAATTATTAAAATACACTTTTTGGGGATTTATTTCTTAAAAATAATATCGTCTAAATGTAGACCCTCGCGTTCTCGGCACTCATTTAATCGAACAGTAAAATTACTTATGACGTCTCGGCAAGTGGACTCAGGGATGGCTGCCATTTCGTGACGGATATTTTCTTTCAAATGCGCCAGTGAAGTCGGTTTATTGGCGTAAACTTTAGATTTAAGATAACCCCATAGGAAAAAGTCCATAGGGGTTAAATCTGGACTGCGTGGAGGCCAATTTATGTCACCTCTCCGGGAGATCAATTTGCCTGAGAAAATTTCACGAACACGTGGCAGGGACATATTGGACGTGTGTGAAGTTGCTCCGTCCTGTTGGAACCATGTTCTTCGTTATAGACAGGAAAGTTTTGCAGTTCAGGTACCAAGAAGTTGGGTAACATCTCCACATAACGCTCTGAATTCACTGTAACTGCACGCCCCCTTTCGTCTTCAAAAAAGTAAGGGCCGATAATTCCTCGCGCCGACATCGCAGCCCATACGGTCAGTTTAGGCGAATGTAGGGGTTTCTGATGTTTGCGTTTCGGATTCGTTGCACTCCAGTAGCGGCAGTTCTGCTTATTTACGTGGCTATTAAGATGAAAATGAGCTTCATCAAAAAACAAAATGTTGGTAAACGTTGAAAATCGCTCAATCACCTGATTTACGAAATTAAGCCTCTGACTGGCATCTTGGGGCTTTAATTCTTGCACCAATTGAATTTTGTAGGGGTGCAGCTTTAGGTCTTTGTGCATAATGCGATGTAATGATGATCTATGCACATTTAAAGCACTTGCGCGCTTCCGAATTGAAAGGTTCGGGTCGTCACGAACAGACTGATTAACATTCTCCACGTTTTCTACCGTTCTTGATGACCTAGGTCGCCCGGATTTTGATTTATCCAGCGTTGTACCAGTCTCGTCAAACTTTTTAACCCAATGTCGAATGAGAGGAATGCTTGACGCATCATTTAAGTGGCGAAAACCTCGAATACTGCAGAATTTACTACGCGCTACAGTCGCCGAATCACCGTTTTTGTAAAACTCTCGCACACATAACGCGCGGTCTGCTCCCGAGAAACGCTCCATAGCGACTGAATTCCCAAGAGCCAGGCTACCGATTGACATAACCCCCGCGCCCCTCGGGTACGTTGCGTTCACGCAGTAAGCTAAATAAATATAAAATTTCTTTTGAGACACCTTGTATAAGTCATATGAGTTATCAATAAACGCCACCACTGTTCTAATATTGTACCGAGAGTTTATTTTTAATTTGGTGATTACTTTTACCCCGGGTCGTGCTGCGAAAACTGGTGTGGACTTTTTCGGATAATGGTTTCCTCGGAACCTAAGGAGTATTTATTCCGAGGTAATCCTGTACCTAATTATATATGCACTTGTTCCATAGTGGTATAAGGTTAAAAATTCCTGTGGTAGAAATCCGACTCCTGCTTTGTTAACTACTTAAGGCGGGTTTACTTTATTTTTACTTTCCTTCAACGTCGGGAAAGTTCATTTTTCACGATTTTCTTTTTTCATAATTTTGACCCGGTTGCATTAAGGAATAAAGCATAGTATGTTTACCCTCAGGAGAGGAATAGGGGACAACCTGTACAAAAATAGCTAACTTTTGTCGGATTTTCTCTACCGCATAGTGGTGGTTTTAAGTTTTCTGAAAATTCGTAATTTGAAGTTTTAGCGGTTTTTTAGGGAGTGCAACGATCAAAATCTATGTTCAGGAATCGAAGGAAGGCCGCCAGAAATCGTAGAATACATTTTACCCCGATTTTCTGGAACATGCGATTTTAACCATATAACTTTTTAGGGAGTGCAACGTATAAAACCTACCCTCAGGGATCGGGTAGTCCGCCGAAAATGACTGATCAATTTTTTTCCGAATTTTCTATACCGCTTAGGGGTAGTTTATTTTTCCTCGATATCGTGACTACTAAATCGCATATGTAGCGAACTGTATTTATATCGTATAGTGTTTAAGCTAAATTTAATTTTTTTGGGAGTGGGAAAATGGTTTTTTCACGATTGTCTTTTTTAATAATTAGGCCCTGGTTGTAGGTGTAGGGTGTCTCGACATATGAACATACGGCAGATTAAAATGCGACACTTTAACATGGACAGATTAACATGCGACAGATTAACATGCGACAGATTAACATGCGACAGATGAACATAGACACATTTTAACACACGACAAATGAACACTGTGACATATTATCATACCGACAGATGAACATAAGTCAATTGAACACACAACATTTGATCTCACATTTCATTTTTATTTTTTGTTCCAATGTTCCTAAAATCGCTTCACTTATAAACAAACTTATTAGAACGAATCATTCTTTTTATCTACCGACATCGAGATATACCAAAGTATAAGATTGTTTAAAATAACCAAAAATCTTTTATTTCTATTTAGCTTATTTAGGAGGCAAGAGGAATGTTACTTAATATGAGCAATATCATAATCATAAGGATGAAATATCTCAGTTATCATTTACTTAACAGCTAAAATTAATATATGAAATGAAACTATTCCTCTCAGTTTCCTGCAAATTTTAATAAGATATAAATTTGGGGAGCTATGGGGAGAGTTACCTATAAATGAGAGTTACATATAAAGTATCTCACTTTTTATTTATATAAAATATATATACAAAAGAGTGGTTTAAGAATAAAGAAACGACTATTTTGCGTTCTACTTGAAACTGAAATACCTCACTTAATATTTACGTTGCAGCAAAAATATCATTACAGAAACCGTACGAAGTACGGGCACTCCAGCTAGTATGCTATAACAACTAAAATATTTTTTACACAGCTTATATGTTTTGGCATAGCATATGCCATTTAAATATATTTTATATGCAATGGTGTAGCTAGAATTTTTGGACTGTGAAGCAAACCATTTATGCCCCCCCCAGGCAGGACCGGAGGGCCATACTTTCCCTATGCATAATACATCGGCTAATGGTGGATACGCAACGATCTCGATGGACTTGCGTAAGCTTATGAGGGCATAACCATCTCCAAGAACTGAAGGCGTATCCGTGCAGTCCGAAAAGGAATCAGAGAGTGGATTGAAATCAATTAAAGTCAATTCGTGATCTTAACTTCAAAAATCTCAAATGTTTTGTTTTAGTGATTTTTTTTAATCGAATAAAATTATTATTATTAGTATTTATTCATCAATTTTTATTTATTTTTATCTAATTGTAGGCAGTCGTCGAAAAAATATTGTATGAAACTCAAGCATAATGCCTGTAGTACACGATGCGATTTCTCGGTTTGAATCTCGTACGATTTATAGTTCACAAATTATTGTATCATGTACTACAGGATTTTCGTACGAGATCTTGTATGATATTGAAAACCAACCAATATTTATTGTCTCGACCTAAAATATTGGACAGAATGAACCAATAATGGCGCAGCATAAGATGCGCATATTTATGTGAACGTAGTCAGAGCCGCAGTAAGGGGGGGGCGGAGGGGGCGATAGAACTGGGCGCACTAAGGAGAACGGCGTGGACGGGCTTGACTATGGAGCGCCATTGCGAGGACCGAGGACCTTTACACTATCCGTCCATTCTAGGTTAAGTACAATTATTTGAATTCTGTCAGATTACAAAAATAGACGTAGTGCGCATCAATTGGTACAGATTCAAAGCGATAAATATTGGATGGTAATTTTGGATATTAATTTTTGGATAATAATTTTACATTCGATAATTCTGAACAAAATTCTCAGTGCAATAATTATCGTACGACAAATCGTACGAGATTCAAACCGAGAAATTGTTTCGTGTACTACAGGCTTAAAGCGTCGTTTTTCACTCATGGGATTGCTGCACTTGCCTACGGCTCGTGCGATCTAGCTTCCCATTCGTGAAAAAAAGTTATGCACTTGTTACATAAATAACTATTACTGTAATAATTTATATTTTAACTATGTATTTTTTATTGCATTAATTACATAATACTTGAAAAGATAAATTAAATATCACATGAATAAGTTAAATTTATTGACATATTTTAAAAATATTACACAATAGGTGTTTACGTTTAGTCAGTCAGATTAATCCGAGCGATCCGAGTGCTCCCGATCCGCTCGTAAAGTCAGTGTACATATTAGCTTATTTTTAGTCAATCCGAATGATCCGCAGGAGCAATCCGAGCGTTTCCAAGCAATCCGATTATCTGGTAGGATTGCTGCGATTAATGGATTGCTGATGGTGGGTGTCAGCGCGGATAAATTGAATCTTACAGCCAATTGGAATGTGTTGAAAACATAACAAAATATACGAAATTGTGTGTGAAAGTGCCATTTGTGATTGTATTATTAGTAATAAACTCATATCTGTAAAACAAAATGTGGTAGCAGTTGTAATCAACGACAGAAGTTTGACAGTTGCAGTTAGCGCCACCGTCACCAGGTGTCACTACTTAACTTCAGACTACCGACTAATCTTGTGACGTCACTAGATCAATCTGAGCAATTTTGTGAATTGAATAAACGTTAACGCCTATTGAGTTTTTTAGTGCAGACTTTTGGCAGAATTGTCGGTTATACCGACCACTTTTCCGTGTCTAACTTTTATATTATTCCCGAAAAAAGTTAGTCTATAATAGTTTTCCTTTTGCTACAAATCATAGGCATTCTTTCCTTGCATTAGTTAATATAAATTTTAATAGCCATTTATAAAATTAAAAAACTGCACCCCCTCCTTCACTTTCCCTTGCCAAGATACCTACTTCAGCATACTTGTCACTAAATACAAGAACCTTGTGTATATTATAAGCGCCAAGTACGTGAGTACATATTATATTCTATCAAAATTCATTCCTTTTGTATTGGTTAGAATTATTTAGGTAGCTAAGTTACTTAACTTATGTATATGTACGTTAAGCCATTTATTTTACTGGTAAAAGATAAGGCCTTGTATCTCACAATTGCACGGAACCATACCCTTTCTTGTATTGCCTAATTCAATTTAATTCATCTGTAGCAAACTTGTAGCATGAAATTAATACTTTTGCTTCTTTAAATCTTATTTCTTTTCTTCACATATCTTCACCAAAATGCACCAAAAAATGGTTAAACATTCACGCAAAACATCACTAAATCACCATTTCAGATGAACAGAACAAACAAACACAAATTCCATAATAATAATATTTCTTACCCAGATGTCTATCGCCCATAGACCGATCAGCTGGTGACACAAAGCATTCTGGAGGGCGCGGGATGCTGAAGAGACAATACTCACTGGACAGAGCCGACGATCCAATACAATCGGATCAGAAAAGCGCTTGCTCAAGAATATGCAAGCAGAATTCGGCAGGAGCGGCACACGACCTAGAGATGATCGAGGAGATCCCGCTCATGACTGTACCCATACCTTCTCCATGTCATAGAAGATCGGACACTGTACCCTGCTGTGAAATTGCTGTTTCTATTGACAATTTAAGTTTGCATTAACTGAGTATTTTTTTATGTTTTGGCCTTTAAACTTTTTTATACACATGCGACTAATAACTAGGTAGACAAATGATTCAGAAAATACTGATGTCGGAACATGCAGGGTGTAGTTATTTGAAACATGGTGCTAAATCTTTAAGGTTTTTGGAAGAGTGTTTAAAATGTTTCTCAAATGGATATGTTTTAAAGTACACGACAAAGAGATTTGAAAAAGAATTTTCGTTGTTTCTGAACCCAAGTAGCAGGGGCGCATTTGCTCTCTTAAACGCTCTGGCTGCACCACTACCAAAGTATGATAATCTCACATGCTGAAGTGAGATTTCAGATTAAAAAAATTTAATTTCTAGGTTCGGATCTTACCCATACGTAATGCCGGGTTTACATTGGAAGAGTAAAAGAGATAGTAACTAGCGCAAGTAACTAGAAACTAGTTACTATCCCTGTGTAAACAGTTGACAATGTGACTAGTAGAGTACTAGCTTCTAGTAGTTAGGCTAGGAGAGCAGCTAGCTCGTCAACATTTACTAGCTACTGATTGATGATTTCTGCAATCATCTGTGAAATAGCTGCCTTTGATACACGAAAAAGATGTTGTAGACTACGATAACTATTTCCTGTGGCTAGGAAATTAAGCATTAATTCCAATTTTATTCTTGCTGGAATCGCATCCCTCATTAGTGTATTAGTTTGTTGTATTAATGGACTAACTAAATTTAATAGCCTATTAAAATCACCTGGTGTCATTCTTAAATTCACGAAATAGACGGGCTGATGCGCCATGGGTAGCTCTTCTATCAATCCATGCTTTAACCCATTTCTGTTTAGGCTTATATTCTGTACCGATTTCTTCAATAAGTCAGCTATTTTCTCCACAAGAAATTATGTAATACAAAATACCATTTTTTAATGGCATCACGCCGGCTACAATGTATATTCATTATCATAAACTATTTTGCAAAAGGATAATTGCGCAACAAAATCACAGTGGCAAATGTGTTTTGACACTTACTATCCAGAAAATAAGATAGTATGCCAATTGTGTATGAACACCTACTATCCCGAAAATAAGATAGTAGAGTAAAGTGCACAGTACTTGCGCTAGTTACTAGCTCTTTTACTCTACCAATGTAAACCCAGCATAAGTCTTACCCAGGGTTCAGGTAATACTCACGGGTAATAATAATTTGTTTTTGGTACATAACGACCAACGGGTTGGCCATCTTGACACTCGATCTCTTGGTTGCAAAACTCTTTGTTTTAATATAGGAAGTATTAAACGAAGTCTAAATATAAATCATTTTATGTGATTGTACGCAAAAAGTTATTAAAAGTTATAAAATCAATTATAAAACCTACAAAGTAACATCACACAAAAAATTAAGTAGGAAATAAAACATATCACAAGGGCTTGAATTAATTCAAAAAAATTATTTTACATTTCCCCAACACGGTTTTATGGAAAAGGATTGAAAGATTGGAAATATAGAAAATTAAGTTTGGTTTATGACCAAATCACCAATTTACATTGATATGGAATACATAGTACTTAAAATAAATGAGGAATATCTCAAATGAGGTCTAAAAGTCAATATTAAAAAACAATATATACATAGGTGCACCTACAATCCTTTTATAATTTATTGTTTAGTTTAATATCAATATTTAGTTTTCTATATCTCTATTTATCAACAATTGTATTAAAAATTGTTCTCCCGAGTTCGTTATCAGGTTAAATAATTTTCTAAATAAAATCAAAATAAATAAAAACAAAAATCTAGTCAAAATCTACCTATGTATGATCATGCACGTTTATGTATTTAGTCTAGTTCACCTTTATTAGTGAGCAGCCGAAAAATTATTACGGTGGAGCGGCCAATACAATCAGTACTGATCACCCGGTAGCTTAGCCTAAAGGGAACCAGAAACGGTAAATGGATTATTTCCAATCTGCATGTAATTTAGCGCCTTGTTTTAAACGCAAAACCCTGGATTATTATTATTATTTATAATCGACTTTAATGATAATATGACACCTAGACCCAACTTCACGTCGTTTCACTTAACGTTGTTTCCGAAGTTGGCTGTAAAACAATTAAGACAGCTCTAAGTCGTAAAATTTCGCATTTGTGTTTAAGTTTCATACAAATTCGAATAAATCCTTATTATTCGCAAATCGTTATTTGAGTATTATTCCGAGAGTGTGTCTCGCGTAATTGCTATTTATTTTGCTCTTATCCATTCTTATTTTCGGTGTTTTTTGCCGTATAGATTGAATTTGATTGTAACTTATTTAATAGTGTAAGGTAAACTTAAAGAGATTCTTTACTTCACAAATTATTTTATTTTCACTATACGTACATTTCGGCTACGAAGTAGCCATCTTCAGTAGTTAAAACATATATAATTTCATTGTATATATAATTTCAAATCTGTAATTTCTCTTAGTTTTATTAAACTACTGAAGATGGCTACTTCGTAGCCGAAATGTACGTATAGTGAAAATAAAATAATTTGTGAAGTAAAGAATCTCTTTAAGTTTACCTTATCCTAAACTTCACGTTAACTCAACAATTAATATTTATTTATTTAATAGTAATTATTACAAATTTTAATGACGGTCACACGGTGTAAATTTTACATTTAGATTATTTATTATGGTAAAATACATTACAGTAGATAAACCATGCTGGTTCTAGACCAAAACGCAACCCGCAACACACTGGAGTATTGCTGGTTGTATAGCCCTTTCTCCTTGCCCCTTATCGCTGCTTCTAGGTCATCAGCCTCACCCCTCCCCCCACACCTCTGATCCCGCTTCAAGGTTATCAAATATGTTTCAACTGGTATACTGTTTTCTTTGATTTCGAATACAATTTGATAATAATAAAATAATTTTATTTATTTGTTTCCGCCAATTTTCAGCTTCATCCAACCTATGCTGGTTATTATGGTAATACTATGTTAATAACAGGTTCATACACACGTTGCCATGCACCTATTTTAGACGATGATCTCATCAAGTTCTTTTTTTAGACATGACTTCATCGACAGCTGCAACACAGGATACCATATCCTGTCTATACCAGTTGAACCACGTTTGATAATCTTGAACCGGTGACCGGGCGATAACCTCATCGACAGATGACGTCATCCGCTCTAAATAAGTTGGAACAAGAGAACCTTGAAGCGGCGATCAGGGGCGTGTGTGGCGGGCAAGGCTGATGACCTCGAAGTAGCGGCATGGGGAAAGGGCTATACAACCAGCAAAACATCCGTTGTGTTGCGGATTGCGTTTTGGTCTAGAACCGGCATTGTTTATCTACTCATTACGATGTGCGACGTTTCAATATGTGTAGCGATTTTTAAAAAAGCATCCTCACATGGGGTCTGAGTGTATTTGTTACTATTAAAAACATTTTTAGATTCATTTTGTAATACAGTTTAACTTCATGAACAAATCATTTAAACTGTAGAATTGTGCTTTAAAATATGTAAATTAATTTTTTTCTAATAACATTTTCGAATCCAAATCAAATTATTTTACATTTAATTTGATTACAAATTGTAAGCCAGCTATTAAGAGGGTAATGTAGCTAGGTTTCGGTCATAGAATTTATACCAAGTATAGTCGGTATATATAAAATTTACTTATTTTTTTAATTGGATGATAAAATCGACCCCGGTTGTCGCTAGGATCGGTAACTGTGATATATTTGTAGATGTTTTTCATTTAAATAGTGTTCAAATTGTGGGCGCATAATTGGTACTAAATAATAATTAATTTTTATAAGCAAGGGTTTATTTTAAACATAAGTATAATGTAGTGTGTACTTGAAATTTGCATTTTTTTATTTATTTACTGAGTGACAGTGATGCGAAGTTATTATATATTATTATATGTTATATTCAAATTAAAAAAATTGACGTGAAATGTGTATTTTCACACATTTCAGTGTTTTGTAGATATTTAGCCAGTGACTGATGATTATTAGAAGGCCAAACGATGAATGCCTGTCACTACATAACACAATTACAAGTGTTGGTTTTAAATCCTTTAAATCAATAGGCACGACAAGAAGGTTGCAGTTAGATTTTTTCTACCGTGTATCATATATCTCTAATAATACCATAATATATATTTTAACGCATTTTTTTTGTTTTGTATAATTGCAAAAATATCATTCAAATCCAGACCCGGCAACACTGCGGGCGATCTTTTGTCACGCAAGAGCATAACGCCTACAGAGACATTGTTTATATTGCGACTATATGAAAAACTAACAGATTCTCTGCTAAAAATGGAATCCCAGCAACCGGCTTGTTATTTATTTATTTTCCTAGTTGATATTTGCAAAATAAATTTACGTACCTCTTCTATATCCATAACAAAATTAAACCATGTATATGCAAATATATTTTTTTAAATTTAGATAAGATATTAAACGAAAATCTTAATACTTTGCAAAATTTAGTCAAAATGAAATGTATTTCAAAAATCAATTACCGTTCCTTCATCTACACTTAAAGAGCTTCTATTTAATATCCCCACAATAAAAAATAATAATTCAATAATACAAAAATTGTAATATTTTCCAAAAATAAAATCGGATAAAAAATTCCTCTTGTACGTTTCTGGTTCATAGCAATATACATTGCTTAGAATTTTTTCAGATTTTTAATTTAACCCCTTAGGGTTACAAGGTGCGGGACACTGATTTTTTAGTACTTTTTTGGAAAAAATAAAAAACTACTTCCCGTTCCTTTATCTACGTCTTAAGAGCTTTCTTTTGATACCACACAATAATTTTTTTTTAAATAATGTTTTTTTCGACGACTTAAAAAAATCAATATTTTACGAAAAACCATATTGATCAAAATTTCCTGTTGAGATTTTGTTAGATTTTAAGTTCAACCCCTCTGGGAGATAGGGTGGGGGACAAAAATGTTTTGCCATTATATTGACAAAAACCCCATAAAAAAAAAAATCAAAAATAAAAATTTGTTTGTGCATCCAAGCATTAAGAGGTTTCATTTGCTACCCCACTCGAAATTTAAAAAAATATATTTATTTTTCCATTAAATACATAGTTGTTTATATTTATCCCGCGCTGTATTTTTTTGAACTCTCTATAGTTTTCCTATAAGTGGGTCAAAAAGTTGTACAAGTATGCCAAATTTCAACTTTCTATGTTCAACTGTTTGGCTATAATTTCTACCGTACAGATAGACAGACAGACAAACACATGAGTAACGTTATAAGGGATTTTGGTGGTCATACCTACAAAACCCTAAAAAGAATCAAATTGATCCGACTACATTTGGTTTGAATTCTATAAGCGAAACAAATGCATGTTTATATTGTGCGAAACCTAGCTACATTACCGTCTTAAATATTGTTTTAAACAGAATATAGCTGATTGCCTAAAATGTTCTAAAAATTATATACAACATTAGTGTATTCTTTGCTCTTATTTATTTATTATTTATTTAATTATTTTTTACATTAGCCATGAAACCTAAATCTTCTTTTTATTCTAATTATTTACACCAGATTTGTGAGATGTGTGATAAAAGATTTAATACTCAAGCTGTAAAATATGATAAACTGACCAGCAATTTGACATCTCTTAACTGATAAAAAGATTGTGATATTAATAAGATCAGCTGGTGATACAAGATAAAATGTGAACAAGTAAGATAAGAAAACGTAGGCGAAAAAGAGCAAACTTTTCGAAATAAGAATAAAAGTTAAAAATCAAGTCTAAATAACTTAATATAGACAAATAAAAAAAGTTATGAAGAGGTTTACTGCCGCTGTTTTCGATTGGGAACATTCGTTTTAAGTCGATCATGCTCCTATTCCCGATCTTAAACATTCGACTTTATTCGGTTTTATTCGCTGGAGTAGAGTTTGAACTGTTTTGTGTGGAACCGTATTGTGTCAAAATATTTTAAACTATATTTTTAATAATGTACGTCTTAAACAAGCAATTTGTTAAAGTATACTGGCTTAATAGCCAGTATACTTTAATAGCCACCTATTAATATAGGTGGCTATGAAACAGAGATTATACTTGTTTTTACTGACCGCCACATGTATAAGGGAGGTAGGTATTGTGAACATACCGATTTTGACATTTCGAAATTTCGATGGATGTCCACGAATTGAGGTCTCAATATCATGTGACTATTTTTAGTGTGATGTCTGTTGGTCTGTCTGTCTGTCTCGTTGTCTATCTATCTACCTATCTGTTGATCAGTTAATTTGGCTAAACGGATTTTTATTAAACTTTATATTTAGGTCTTTGACATCAATGCCATCATTTGATCTACATTTGGTAAAAATCGGTCATTCGGCAGGAGAATATTTCGTAACATAAATATTTAGAATATATATATATATATATATATATATATATATATATATATATATATATATATATATATATATATATATATATATATATATATATATATATATATATATATATATATATGTATGTATGTATATATTTCAAGAAAGTTATAACAACTTTTATTGGAATTTTGTTTTTGATTTAGCGAAATATTTTATTTACTAAATTTATTATATGGATGAGCGCTCGCCGTATGACAATATTTTAAAAAATACGATTAAAATTGATTACGTACTCTTTCGTGGTCGGTTCTGTGGTGGCCCAAGCTAATTTTTTAATATTGGGTTTACAGCGAATGACATATTTTAAATATATATATATTTTCTTTGCGATAAACTAAAAAAATACATGGTATTCCATTTAAAAAAATGTATTTTTTGATATTATTCGTTTAATTGATGTTCAATTGTTTTCCCGTTTAATATTATTATTTGCAAATTAAAATACTTCATCTTTCCTAATTTAACCTCCTTCATATTTCTTATAATAAAAAAGTTAGCAACGCTTAAACATTTCCTAGACTTGAATACGTGGAGTCCATAGAACTCTTATTCTGGCCGTAAAATTAGATAATTGGTGTGATCAATACGAGGTGTGATCAAAAACTACGGTGAATGTAGTCACTTATCCTCACCTAATAAAAAGAAGTAAAACTACTCTACAAGAATCTAATCATTCAATCTTCCCTTTATACCTGGCAAATTTCAACTGATTATATCAGAAAGTTCGAAAAAAGACAGTACGAAAGCAGACTTTAACTGAAGAAAAGCTGCTACTATCTACTAAGATTTCATAGCTTCTCCCTCCCACATGCTGCTTCACGTAACCGCATTAAAATGTGACTGAAATACTTACGTGTCGTAAACAAGTATTGAAGTGTCGAAAGTTTATAAGTAGTTTGAAAGATTTTATAGTGGTTGTGAGTCATCTGATAATCAGGACGAAAAAACCGAACGAAATAATTAGTAAAAATAAGTTGATCAAATAGGATCGAAATTATATAAGGCTGTATTAGAAAGATTGAGAATGACTGTAGTGCAGTGAGTTAGTGCGTGGCTAGCTGTGCATAAGGTACCACTTTCAGCTCTCAGTGCCCGCGAACATTTTTTAAATTAGTTTCACAGTCTTTCTCCATCGTAATACGAAGGGCTCGCTATTGAGGTATTTGCCCACGAAATATCCATAAAAACCAATTATACTTTAGTTTTTTTTTTTTTTTTTATTTCACCTGCTACAAAGACAATTCGCCAGGACAAGTGTAATATTTCGTGCTGAAAACTCCATTCCTGAACAGGATTCGAACCTGAGACCTTAGCAACACAGGGCACGTGTGTTACCACTACCCTGCGCCGCGCCGGTAGATTTAAACTAGATATGGGTCATTCATGAACCGGCTCAGTACACTGACCGAAGTGACATGGGTCACCAAATTGAATAGAGCCGGCTCACGGCTCACTGCATAGTTTCAATTGATCCGGCGATTGTGAGCAGTGACCAAAGTGATCCGGATCTGGATCGATGTCATGTTGACTTCGCGAGAACTCAGCTTCTAATGTATTATCATAAAGTATATTTTGTTATCAATTTGTAGGGTTGGATCAATGAGTCTGATCAATGAGCCGGATTACTGAGCCGCATTAGTGACCTCCACGGTCCGGTTCCGCAAACTGAGTCGAAATTACCATCTCTAATTTAAACTAATAGTTTGTGGTTCAGACCCTACGTTGTATGATACACGCAACACACATTACACAGGTGTATGCGAGGAAATCACCACGCTCAGTACTGAGTAGAATGTTGACTATAAAACCTCGTTTATAATAGATGACTTTCCTTGTTCGGTTTATTACAAACTTATTGTGATTAAATTGTGTTGATTTCCGTCATTGGGCCTATGGTGGAATTCCGTAGAATATTGGAGAAACTTCTAGTAAGTCATATCCATGGAAACCATGGAATAATTTAGAAGTCTAGAAAAACATGGAACATTGTAACAACCAAAACGAGTTTACTTAGTAAAAAGATGTTTTTATGTAGTTAGTCGGTTATCGTTTCTTGTTCAGGCAAGATACTGACAGTTTGTGCCTCCGGGCGAAAAGTGTTGTTAGTATTCCGTTTACTAGTTCAATGTTTTAAGTGTGAATAAATTTTACCTTCTTTCAAAAATCCGTGTTTTTGTTTGAAGAACGGGTTCTTCAAACAAAACGCGTTACAATATGTTCGTGTTATAAACAGAACAACGAAAGTCATTCATTATCTTATGGACGACTTGTGCTTGTATTATAAACCCGAATTTAGAAAGACTATGGACGAACGATTTTATATTCTTCATTCTTCTTCATGGCATCCTTCGTCGGTTTTGACCTCCTTTATTAGCCACTGCTACATAACTCTGTCCATGGCAACTTCTCGCCAATTGCTGAAGCCCAGCTGTAGTAGGTCACTCTGCATATTGTTCAGCCATCCTGTCACGGCCTGTCTGCGCTTCTTTTACCAAGCAGAATTTTTAAAATTAATTTCTCACTCGATCTTCTGTTGTTCTTTCTGTACAGACACGACCTATCCATCGGAGTCTTCCTGTACTAACCGTTTTGACTACACCCGCTTCTTGGTATATCCTGTATAGTTTTATAGTTGCCAACCATTTTTCTCGAACTAGTCCAAGTTATGCGGCAAAGTATTTTCCTTTCGAAGGAGCCAAGTAGTCTTTCAGCTTACTCCGTTAAGCACCATGTTTCTGAACTATACAGAACAATTGGTCTAATTAGAGATGTGTAGAGGATGCATTTCAGTTTTCTACTCAAGGTCAGTGGCGGTCGGTGAAGCATGTTTGGGAGAGCAATTGGTATGATCGGACAAGATCGTACTATATCGCTCAACAGTAGTATAGCAACGACAAAGCACGAGCGTGTCTGATCATGCTGAATACCCTCCCAAACATGCTTCACCGACCGCCGCTGCTCAAGGTGCTTGTTTTTAAAAGTTTTTGAAAGCTAAAATAACTTAATAATTATTACGAAGACTTGATCATTTGAGCGATTAATATTGGCACGTAAATACGTGATACTTTCCACATTCTGAAAATTGTAATATCCTAGTACAAAGAAATCTTAACTGTTCCTAGATCTGTTGAAAACTTCCATGTATTTAGTTTCGACTCGGTTATCTCAAGTCCTGCTAGTCTTGCTTTTTCTTCTAATTCTGTGAAGATCTTCCTTATTGACTTTTAGTTTCTGCCAATTATGTCAATGTCGTCCGCATATGCTAGTATTCGGTATTGCTGATCATATATGGTTGTATTATGGTCTAATTTTAAGTTTACACTAACCGTTCTGACGACAGGTTCCAATGCAATATTAAATAATAGAGTTGCCAGTCGATCGTCTTGTCTAGATCCGTTTTGAGAATGGAAAGGTTTGCATACCATATTTTGTATTTTAATTTTATCCTACATCATGACATGACGTCCTGCCATATCTCACTTTTGCGGCATTTATACGACAGTTTTTGGCGAGGATAAAATTGTGTCCGCATCCACTATATTCATCAAATCTCGCTGCTTTCGACTTCTAGCCATATGGTGTAGATTACCATAAAGGGAAAACATTTTCAATTCCAAAGATTGAGACAGCCACGACAATACGAATAAAAGAATCCGGTACTGCTATAAGAAGTGGCAAAAACGCTAAAATATATATGTGGGAGTACATTTATTTTGCTATAATACATGTTTGGAATTAAAAAATTCACCAAACTTTTTGTTCACATCTTGCATGTTGGGACTACAGCAAAGTCAACAATAATTAACTGTTACGTTCAGACACTTATGTTCTTTACAGTGTTTGGATTTAAAATTTTAACGTTAAGTTATTAAAAGCGTCTACTATTTCGCCTACGTTATAAGTAGAAAACTAACGCACAATTATATTTATTTATTTTTTTATATATTTATTTATTATTATTTTTTTTATTTAATTATTATAAGATACTTTAAATTAGTGAACTCTATATCAAGTAACCTTATAGACAATCAATAAATTATCATTTTTCCAGAAAAATTAGATATAATTATTTTAAGAAAATGTACTTGATCTCACAGCAAAAGATTTATTGTAAGGCCAAGTTAAAGAAACGATTTAACAAGGGCTTATTGTTCTTTATCGAGCCAAGAGTGCAACGGGAAAGGTTTTTAGCCTATCTGTCTTTAAATTTAAATAATTTTTAGTTAAAAACTGTCACTACTGTTGTGCGTTGTGCGTAAAACAAATAGTTCGTCTAGCAGTTATGAATACAGTGACTCGATGTGCTGCGAGCATTGGCAGCACCAATTACTTATTGTATCGCGGCAATTGTCATTTAGAGGGTATTGGTAGACCTGCACACGTTTGCAGTTAAAAGCTTGCGAGGTGGACGTCCGACTACAGATATTTTTGAATTTTTCATATCTTTTTACTTTTTATTGTATTGTGTGCATGCAAAAATAGTCAAATTCATTTATAATAAACTAAATATTTTAAAGAATTTCGGAAATAGAAGATTGATGTAACAAATGGAAGAATAAAAAGGCAGGACATCGAATGTTCTGTACAGCACATAAATATACTAGCGTCGGCGAATCAAAGCACTTACGTCACACGACGTAACAAACGACTGTATTGTCTGGTACAATGCAATCGTTTGTTACGTCGTGTGACGTAAGTGCGTTGATTCGCCGACGCTATTATAGTTATTTGTGTGCCATGGCCAAAAAGTAGATCTTTTTCGGCCGCATCTGAATTTGAAGGCCGAGGCGTAGTCGAGGACTTCAAATAGATAATGACGGAAAAGATCTTTTGGCCAAGTGGCACATTATATTTTTTGGGCGACCATAAGTAATTTTTATTAGAAAAAATAAATTTATTTATTTACATTGGATAATTTATGATTTCTGAACAATTATTACAATTATAAATGTTTGCTTGTCAGTTGTTTCAATGTAACCATGGAGATCTTGTGACTTAAGAAATAACACACAGATGGCTCTAGCATTCAGCGGCCAAAAAATAAGCGTATCGGCCTATGCCGAAAAAGATTTACTTTTTGGCCGGTACTAGATAATAAAAAATAACTGTTTTTGATATGGTCACTCAAAAAATTTAATTTTTTTAACATACTTGACTAATACACATTAAACCATAAAATGTAATATTTCTATATTTTATATGATTTTATTTGTAAACGTGTGTGTAGTTCAAAACTGTAGACAAAAATGTCCATCTTAATAATGATTTTCTTTGCCAAAAAAAATCTCAATTTTACTTCTGGTTGCAGTACTTCCATTAGAGGTTTCCACGAGCCGCCTCTGGTAATATATATGGCTCATCAGAACATAAAGCCAGATAACTAGGTATAAATCGTTTTTTTAACTAAAGCTAAGAACTGCATTTTATTTTCGTTCTTTATTATCTAACCCTGTCCTTATATGTTATTCTATATAAAAAATACTTCTATTTTTCTCTACCAGAGAGGCCATGCAACTGAAAAACCTGTGTATAAGCCATTCACGATGTATCCTTAACTGATTAGGCCATGTCAGGGTGACATTTTTCTTGGTAGCCACGAAATATTACTAGATTATTAACATAAAATAATAATATTCATAAAATATAAAATTCTAATACCAAATACTAATTCTAAAATATCGTTCATGTGACATATTATAAGAAATATTTATTCGGCAACACTGACAATATACATACCTATACAGATGTCCCAAATAACTTGTTAAGCATGAGAATCTCGAGAACGGTAAGAGATACGAGGTCGCTTAAATTAGACCAAAGTGGCCGCATTAAGGAACCATTTTAATGATGTCTTTGTTCTCCTAAAAAAAATACATAGGTTACTAGATATGAGCAAAAATGTAAATTTTCCGGTTTTTAATTTTGGCTCATAACTTCCAAAATTAAAATATTAAGTGGTTTTGGTGTGGACTTTCTTGAGGCACTTTTTCATGGTGAATTTACAGAGGTTCTCAATTTTTATATATCGCGTACCGTTTTTAAGTTATCGGGGACAATTTTAATTTTTCATATAAGCTCCATAGTAGGTTGTGATAATTTTGAATAGAGCTTTTTCTTGCTATTCAACAATATAAAAAAGTCCTATTTTAAAAACCGGAATATTTTCATTTTTGTTCACATCTAATAGAGATGTGTCGTTCGCGAACGATTCGTTTCAAAAGAACGAATCGTTGCAGTGAATTAATACGACCGAATCTTTTAATAAGCAGCGAACGAATCTTCAGTACGCGAACTCACGAACCAATGCTAGCGAGTGGCGAGTGTGACTCGATATGGAACGGAACGGAACGAAGTTCCAGCACAGAGCTCAGACTGGTGGCTGTGTAGTGTAAAACACACTTACATCTAAATCTGTAGTCTGGTACTTAGGCTCAGTCTGGATGGGCGAACTTAGAACATGGCACTAGCAAAAGCTGAACGGCAGACTCGAGACACTGCGCAGTACATAGTGTGTACGGGTACGTAACACGTACTACGTGTACTGACACGTTCGCCGTTCGCGAACTACTAGCCACTGTCTAACCACAGTATATCCAGTAGTTTCACTCGACCGTTTTTCTGTACCAGATTTTTCATGCGCATGTGTGAATCCTGGTTAGGTCGCGCAGTTTTGCGAAGTGAATAAATTAAAAAATATTAAATAATATTTTATATTTAAGTAATTTTCCTACTTTATTATTATACTACTTTCAATAGTTTTTGTATAATATTTTTTAAATTCATTTTAGAGTCGTAAAATGCAAAATTCTTTTGTTAGTTGTCATATAAAGCTTATTCGTCCGTATCCATACGCGTAATAGTCTGTATCGTTCTTTAGAATGTTGGTCAGGACGAGGTAGCTCGAGGTCACGAAAATGTGGTACGCCAAGATCAAAGATTCCGACACGAGTCGGCCTACTGGTTCTACTGTGGTCTAATGTTCACAGACGATGCATCGATGCTTTGATACGCAAGCTAGTAACTCGCAGCTTGGCTCTCACATTCTGAGCTCAGAGCTGAATATGTGAAATGTACGAGCTATGCCTGTTAACTCAATCACAGCTTCACATACGGTGTTCGGACAAGTTAAAAATACAACAATTAGCAACAATTAATAATGATTTATTTAATAACAAATTTATTCAAATATAAATATATTTTTTAAATAATTATACAAAATAGTTAATTATCTTAAATATAACAAGGGAAAATTACTGTAATGCACTTTAACGCGTTCATTTTTTCTTTTCTAATAGTGTACAAATTAATTTAAATTAAAATTGATAAATAATAATTTTGATAAAAATAACTAGTTTTAAATAGAGTATTTTAGTATTTTGGATTCCCTCACTAAGAGAAACGAACGCACGAGAACTACAGAAGTATATATAATGTTCTCAGCTCCCAGTACAGTAGACAGTAAACAGTAGATTTGTTGTACGCCAACAATCCGTTCCAAACTAAAGAATCTTTTTAGAGCGCCATTCTATACTGAACGAATCGTTAAAAAGATTCGCATTTCCCACCTCTAATATCTACCTATGTATTTTTTTGGGGGGAACAAATACATCGTTAAAATGGTCCCTTAATGCGGCAACTTTTACCTAGTTTAACGGACCACGTATCTATTACCGTTCTCGAGATCCCGATGTTTAACAAGTTATTTGGGACACCCTGTATAGGCTATTCCAAACGTTTAGACGGAACTAAATAAAATTTTTATTTTTGTTATCACGAGCTCAGCTCACTTGCTATCACAGTTTTAATGATTGAAATGGGCTTTAGCTAAATAAAATTATCAAAGGCTTCATTTAATCGATAAAAATACTAGTTCTGCTTAAACCATAGAAACAGATGATGACATCTATAATATTTTAATATATATTTTTAATAATCAACTTAATAAAAAAATATCATAACCTACTCAGATTAGGAAACATCGTGAATGGATTATACAATGGTATTAATTTAAACATTATTTATTACTCTACTTTTTAATGATCTTGTGTAAATAAGATTAAATGAGAATTCCTACACAATATACGTAATGTTACAACAACTGCACTCCAGTTGAACAAATATTTATTTCGCTTTAATTGTATTTATTTAACATTTTTGTTAAAAACAAATGTATTTTAGTGGTAATTGAACCAGCCTATGTGTTAAATAATGCACTTATATTTTAATTTGTAAAGAAATTTCGATGTTACCCCCAGATTCACTCGTGTTGAGTGTTATGCCGATAATAGAATAATATATAGACAATCGTATAAATGTTATGTAAGAAAGTCAATGTTGAAATGTTTAGAATAATTTTAAATGTTGTTAAGATATCAATAGATATATTCTTTAAATGTTTTCATATTGGTGTTTTGGAGAGAAGCATGTAGACTTCAATGGATTTATGGATAGTTCTGAATTATATTAAACTGTCCACATTTTGACAGCTACTAGCAAATACGGGACATATTTCAGCCGAAAAAAACATGATACCAAATTATATCTTTTTCAAACAAGTAACAAAATATATACTTCGTGGTTAAACAACAGCTACTGTTTCGTGCTAAGATCGCTACAAGATCCGTTAACACTACGTATAATCCCCAGATTATTAGTTTCTTATACAAAACTAACAATCTGAAATAAAATTAGTGACAATTTATACATCAAATTTTGCACCGAATTTTTACCGACCGCCAACATATATAAGGGAGGTACTGTGATCATACCGATTTTGACATTTCGAGATTTCGATGGATCTCCACAAATTGAGATCCCTACATATCGTTTTGACTATTTTTAGCATGATATCTGTCTGTCTGTCTGTCTGTCTGTCTGTCTGTCTGTCTGTATGTCTGTCTGTCCGTCCGTCTGTCTGTCTGTGTACACGTGTAGAGCAAAATCGGCTAAAAGGATTTTTATGAAACATATATGGAGCATATGGGGTATGACGGAAAAAAGTGGGGGAACGGCGGGAAAGAAATAAAAGATTAAAAATAATTTATAAATAAAAATAATAGCCTTAAACAAATAACAATAGACAAATAATATTGTTATTTGTCTATGGCTACAGATTACGGCTATTTTTGACGTTCTGCAAACAGCAAAACTATTATTAAAATACACCGTGCATAAAATTAAAATGAATGAAACAGGATTGTCATGACTGACGTGAACTAATTTGACAATAAAAACGCCGCCAAAAATTATAGGGTCAGATTTTATAAATATTGCGTCACAACCCAAGCTCGCTCCGTATTCGAATTGCTGCGCTCCGTCAGTGTTCTATTCATGAAGTCACCATCAACTGTTCGCTCAGAGCTCGCTCTACCGTGTTCAAATCGAATATATGCAGTTAGAAAATATTGAGCCAAGTTATTTCTACTCTGCTGCTAGAATGTATTTTACACAAGTACTTTGTGATGGCGGTCGGCCCTGTGGTGGCCACAGCTGATTTTTCAATTCAAAATATCCTCTTTGATAGATACACATTAGCTTCAAATTTTGATGTATAGATTGTTACTAATTTTATTTCATATGCTAGTTTTGTACAAGTAACTATACTGTTGTCCGACCCCTTAAGGAGCTGGGTCCAGATTAGCGAGCCGATCCTGTAGTACCGCGTACGGTAATGCTCGCTTGGGTGTTCTAAATACATTAAGATAAACTTTATTTTGTAGTTTTATTAAATTCTTGTTAAAACTTCACATGTAGCTATAATATATACAACACACAAAAAATCTTGAAACGCTTTGTGAACTAGAGGTCTGCACGGGCTCGGGCTTGGCCCGTGGGCCCAGGACCGACCCGGCCCGAGGGCCGGGTTCGGGCCGACTGACATGTATTATATTCGGGCTCGGGCCGGGTAAGAACAATAATACCTTTAAATAATATATTTTTAAACCTTCGTTAAAAAATATATTTTGTTTTTAAATTTCTAGTTTTATAATTATTACAAATTGTAAGCAATTTTTGTATCAATATTTTTTTAACGAGGTTTATTCGGGCGGAATTTAAAATTTTGTCGGGTTCGGGCCGGGTACATGCAATAATTGTATTAATATTTTCGGGCTCGGGCCGGGCCGGGCCGGGTAAATTTAGTCCAAAATAGTCCCGTGCAGACCTCTATTGTGAACCGCTCGGCTTATGCGCCTGATCCCGTCCATACTAAATAAAAATATTACACGGCTAATCTGGACCCAGCTTTACAAGATCAGATCGATGGAAAACAATAGTATATTATTAAACGAGTTTTATAAGACGATGTATTGTCACGAGTTGTTGGAGTACGACGAGCGAAGCGAGGAGTGCTCCAAAGATACAAGTGTGACAATACGTCGTATAAAACGAGCAAAATATACTATTTTCTATACTTTGCATCATTTATTTTATAGAATTTTTAAAATTTTATTTATAAAGAATATCGGATTACAATCTAGGAAGTTTTGTGAAATGCGGTCACCATAGCAACAATTATAATAAAACAATTTCTAAAGTCTGTTCCTTTGGTTTAGGCGAAACTAGATTTTCAATTCTAATTACTTCTACCGATTGATTGAAGCTTTTGATCATTATGTTCAGGAAAAGCTAACTTCAATATATAAATAAATAGCTAATGACAACTTGAAAAATGATAATTCCGGTTAGTTCCGCCTAATCGTCTGGAATAGCCTGTATGATATATATCACAACACAACAGTAATTTGACAGATACAAAACAACAACCTTCTTTTTGAATTTTCTTAATAATAATATTATAAAATAATTATCTGACATGGAAATACTTACAAATTGTATTAAATAAACATTTTAAAATATTTGAGGTTATCAATGACACGCCGTAGACGAATAGTACTGCCAAACTCTCAAAATAAAAAGTCACCAAAAACAGTTTAACAATAGCTTCACTGTTATAGCAACAATAGTTAAACTGTTTTCGGTGTAACAATGATATTATTGTGAACGCAAAGTATAAAAATATATGTTTCTATATATATATATATATATATATATATATATATATATATATATATATTTTTTTTTTTTTTTTTTTTTTTTTTTTTTTCAGTTAGGCAAATATTTGGGGAGTTACGGGCAGAACTAAAAACAGGAGAAAGAAATATCTCACGTATAAATTGCTTTACAAGAAAAATGTTCCTTAAACTCCACAGGTGAAGTTTACACATTTTCTTTCAAAGCACTCTGGGTAATTTGCGGTAAATTCGATTAAAAAAACAATTATGTGTAATTGGTGGCAGTTATGAATCGTCTCCATTGTAGAGTACACAAAAGTTTTGTTGATTTACATAATCGCCGGCGACTATGTATAATTTACAGATTAATCGTATTTTCCGTAATATTAATATATAATGTCTATTTAGTGGTGTCCATATTTGGATATCTTAAATTAGACAAAGATGTCTGTCGTTGTTTTCACAATAATCTATAAGTTCATTGTGCAGGAAGAACAAAACAAATATTAGTTCAATATTTCAAACTTAAATACCGTGTGTATTTTGAAATATAGAACTAGGCTCGTTATTATTATGTACCATAGAATTAAGGACTGAATCCCGGCTGGAAAAAATAAAAAATTCATTACATTAGTTTTAAGTGCAGCACTATACAGAAACGAATCGCTTCAGTGAACGGCCGGAACCTGCTTTCAGCCCCGCCGTCTATCGTTCTCACCGATATCTGCCCGGAAAACGGTTGGGTAATAAAAGATTTAATATACAATTTGATTGAAATTTTGGCAATATCACTGTCTAGTATAATTTATTCAACTGACATTTGACGTAAGAGTTTGAGGTTATATTTGTATTGCAGGAACAATACATACATATTATGATCACAAGCGACTAAACTAAATGTACAAAATGTTTTTCTCTATTCCGAAAATAACTTTCGACAATGAACATTTTATGATTCTGGTCAACGATTCTGCTTAATTTTATTTTTTATTTATTTTTTTTTTTTTTCACTTATTGTATTTTTGTAACATTTTTCAGAATGGTGTTTCATCTTTGAATTGTGCCAGCTACATTTTACAATAAACTATCGAATTGTTCAATTTCCATCCGCATAGTAATCTGTACTTTGTTAAGTTTTAGTTCTCTAAGAAATCCGGATGAGTTTACATGAGTACTTCTTCTTAATAATCATTGTCTTGTCCAAATTCTCGTATATTTGTTCAACTCAACCTCCAGTTCTTTTATTATCCTGGGTAAGTTGAATTCTTAAAAAAAAAAAATTCTTCAAAATACAAAAAAAACTTTTTATTTTATGCTCAGCCGAGTGACAATGTCGAGGTTAAGTGCCTATAACTAAGGTGACCATATTTTTTAGTTCAAAATTCGGGACGGAAGCTTTTTAATACAAATTGTATACAACAAATTATTATAATTTATAATAAATAAAAAATTCCAATCACAGATAATTAACTTATATTATTAAAAGAAACATTATTAAAAACACAATATTTGTTAAATGAATTAACAATTTATTCATTAAAATTACTCACTAGAAAACTATTTATATTTTTCCGAACTATGGTTCTTTTTGAGTAGGTATTTTTTGCTTTGAATCATTATATAAAAATCCGCAGTTTTCTTTAATCAGTACTATTGCTTTTAATGTGTCTACATCAATTTGAATCTTGTCACTTGTCCAAAAGCTTTTCATCAAGGAAAATACCGTCAACCGGCGTAGCGTAGTGGTAACACAAGTGATCTGCGTTGCTAATGTCTCGGGTTCAAATTCCGTTCAGGCATAGAATTTTTCAAAAATAAGAATCATCCTGGCTAATTGCCAAAGTAGCAAAGGCCATTAAAAAATTTAAAAATAAATAAAAATAGGAAAATACCCTTTCGGTAGATTTTTTTTTTTTAGTTCAAGTTTTGTAAAAATAATTTTAGTTGAAATATATTAAAAATAAATATTGAAAATAAGTACCTTTTCTAAAATTCAGGACGATTCGGGCCTCTGAAAAAATTCGGGATGCAAGGCGGAAATTCGGGACTGTCCCGGCAAATTCGGGACGTATGGTCACCTTACTATAACTCCTACGAATTGGTAAAACCGAGTACTAAACGCAAACATCTCATAGTTTATACGACGATCCAGTCACTGGCATATTCAGGGGTGAGGGGAACTGTGAGTACGTGCAAAATATATAAAAAAAAAATAATAAATAAATAATCGTACCACCAAATCACTTTTCAGCATTTTACAACAAATAATCTATCTTTTATTATCTTCAGTATTGAATTAATGTAAAATGAATATTCCTATTCCTATGTTCTCTGTGCTCTTTAGGTTTTAGTAGATATGACCAAAAAACCCTGTCTAGCTGGTAGTGGTATGTGTTTTTGAAGTTTTGAGGGATATCAAATAAGCTTAATACACGAATTAACAATCACATTTTTTAAAAATAATGTATGAAACTATCTTCTTTTTTTGTTATTGATATTTACATCAATATCCTACAACAGGGATGTCAAACTCATTTGGATCGCGGGTCATTCTTCCTACTTAAGAATAATAAGCAGTGACGGAACTACAAATATACCCAAGGACTCGTTAAAAAAAATTGATAAACAAAAAATGGAGAAGAATATATATTTTACATTTATTTTATTTTAATGTAAGCTCAATATATATATATATATATTTTTTTTTTTTCTTTGACCATCCATAGATTACAAAACTATGTTGTGGGCCATACGCGACCCGCAAGTGTATACGCCATTGATTCCAGTAATGCATCCAAGTATATTGTTAAAATCTTCAATATGCATTGCGTCACAACATTTCTTATTGCTTCGTCTCGAGTTTGGTATTTCTACAACTAATTAGTTGTGTATTCCACAAACATTCATTTTCTCAATACAATTCAATAAATTTCAGAGTAGTAATTTGTTCAACATATTATTCATAAACTGTAAAACACAACTATGAGAAATTAGTAATTGACTTTTAAAAGTATGCCAAATCCACCTGCAGGTTACCAACAATGCGCCATACTGTCAGTTCTTACTAAAAGCACATGTTTACCCGCGTAGTACAATAATACGAAAAATTAAAACTACTTTTTCTCATTACAAAAATCATTATTAAAGTCATATCATGGATTTTCAGTAAGAAAAATATCTTATTCCGTTAATATTCCTGCATCCGGGTTGCGTTAGATTATTGTGAAAATTACTTTAAGCAATCAAATGTAAATAAAATAATATTTTCTATGAAATAAAAGAGTTTTTGTAAAGTCTCAGGTGGTAGTTCTTAAAACAATTACTAATACAAACGAAAAATTATTATTATTATTTTGCACGCCTCACATGCGTATTCCAATAATTATACAGTGTGTTTCCTGCATGTGACAACTTACGGTTAAGTATTCCTTGAAGTTTAAAATTCGCATTTGTTATTTAGTCATTCACGGACTAAAGAACGTCCAGCACATATTGTATTTTTTATTGCATATTTTTGCCGGACCCTAGTGATCATTTTGAACACATATTGTGGTTTATTCAGTTATTTTTTTAAATTTTGTACAGAGCATTCATTACTGATTGATAGGCGTTTGAATTTGTCCCTATTAGAATAAATTTTATGGGTTGGTACTTACCAGTGGCACATATGGGGAAACTTACAAACTAAATTAATGAGTCATTAACAAAGCATTTTTTTATAACATATATTTGCAGATATCTTTGAAATTATTTTGCAATGGTCCAATATTAATGCGGACACCGTTATTTTGGGCATTTTCCATTGCTGATAGTACTAGGCTAGAATAGTACAATATAATGAGTATCAGTATCAAAAAGATATAATACTTCATGAGTATATAAAATATATTCTAACGTTTCGGAAATGCTCAACAATCTGCATCCGTCTTCAGCGATTACGAGAAGTGATGATTTATAATATAATAATTTATATACTCATGAAGTGTTATATCTTTTTGATACTAATACTCATTATATTGTACTATTCTAGCCTAGTACTATCAGCAATGGTAAACGTCCAAAATAACGGTGTCCGCATATATTTGCTATTGTTTGTGGTTATTTTTTGTTTACCAAAGTGGCAATAGAAAGAACCTTTTTTGATAATAAATACACTAAAAATTGTCAATATCAGATAACTGCCAATGTCAAATTCTCTCCGTATTTACGTTTATGGTCAAATGTTTCATGTACAGCTTGGATTCAAACAGATAGGGATGAAAAAAAAAACCAACACGGCAACGCACCAAATTCAAACGCGTATCAGTCATTAATGAACGCTGTATTAAATAACGAACGTATTACTAATTTCAATTTCTTATATAAAAAACTTTATTTATGAACTGTCACATTTTTCTTTCAATAAGCCATAACTTCGCATCTTTTTCGAATCGAACCTATGTATATAACTTTTTTTGCTTTAAATTAATGAAGGCATACACCCTTAAAGTTTGGCAGATTTCTCCTGAAACACTCTGATAAAGAGGTACCTTATTTCTCTCTGATGTTCATCATGATCCTATGCTATAATCAGTTTTCAGTCGAATTTATTATAGCAAATACACTAAACTTGCATATATTTTTGTTACTTTTGAAATATTTATTAGATATATAATATCCGCCTGGGACTTAAAATCTTGAACAATAATTTATCACAAATATGTTTTTAATAAAAATAAATGGATAAATATGTTAAATTTAATAAAAAAATAATAATAATAATACAGGGTGATTATGAAATAAAATTTCCATATTCAACCTGTACATGTATATTTCCTAAATGAACTGAACGCTGGGCGTATACATCTATTAGAATAATTCACTTCTCAAAGAAAATTTTCAAACCATTCACCCATTTCACTGTTTCTACCAAGTAATTATTGTAACAAAACTGTAACATAGCAATAAAAAAATTAAAAATAAACACCGTCTTATTATTTCAATAAAACAAAATTATGTTCTTAACAAATTTTAGTTCAGAATTATTTTATGTATAGAAATGTATTTATTGTTTTATTTATTCCAAGTTAATAATAGTCAAATTATAAAAATTGATGTGAAGTGTGAATATTCACACATTTCAGGGTTTCGCAGGTATATAATAAGTGAAGGCGGTATGCTGAGTGTGTAGGACAAATTTTACTTTGTAGTAATCACGGTAAAATGAACGATATTTTTAAAATAATTTATCGTCTGTTAATCATATAATAAGACAATATAAAATAAAAAAATTAAATACAACATTTGTCAAAATATAACTAGAATTTTGACAAAATAATTTCAACATAATAAAAATGCAAAAAAAAACAAAAAAAAATAAAAATCACTCCGTACTCGAACTCGAAACCCTTCGTTTTCCAACCAGTTTAAGAGCGCGCTAACGCATGTAGCCATCGCACGCTATGAATGTGAGTGTCTTACATTGGTATAACTTTTGTACTTTGTGAACCAAAAACCACAAAAAATGCGTTATTTTCCAAAAACATAATCTGATCAGAAATTCCTGTTGTACTATTTCGGTTCACACCAATATACATTACTTAGAATTTTTTTAGATTTTTAGTTTAAACCATCTGGGCTACAGGGTGTGGGACAAAATTTTTTTTGCACATTTTTGGCAAAAATCGCATCAAAATAATTTATTTTGCAAAAATAAAAATTTGATCGTTAATCCACGTACTAAGGGCTTTCATTTGATACCCTACTCAGAATTTAAAAAAAATATTTTTGTTTTCGATGAGCACATATTTGTTTATATTTTTAGGGGGGTATGTTTTTTAGATGTTTTAGTATTTTTCCTATGTGCGGGTCAAAGAGTTGTATAAGCATGCCAAATTTCAACTCTCTAGGTTTAGCCGTTTGGCTACAATTTTTACCGAACAGACAGACAGACAGACAGACAGACAGACAGACAGACAGACAGACAGACAGACAGACAGACAGACAGACAGACAGACAGACGACAAAATGACGGTATAAGGGTTTTTTGGTCATACCTACAAAACCCTAAAAATGAACTATTTTAGGTGCAAATTTTTAAATTACAGAATTATGATGACTGTTGTAATCAATGATTTATAACAGAGGTTGTGAAACAGCGGTTCTTTCTGCAAAAATGAAGGGTTCGTTAAAAGGAGGCCTATTTTAACCCATTACGCCCAGCGTCCTCTTGAGGACACATGGTAAATATATATTTTTTTAAATTAATTGATGCCGTATATGGTATTTATTTTTTGACGACAGGTCACAGAAAAGTATTGTTTTTACTTGAGTGCGGTAACCTTGTGATTATACTTCATAGTGTTCAAGCTGTGCGTCTCTAAACTTGTGTACTTAGTTGGTGCTTCCAGATCGATGTGAAATACTCTGAACTACTCCGAACTGTTCTACTCCAAACTACTCTGAAAATTTTTGCATTTGGAACATATTAGTTGAGTATTTAGTGGAAAGAGGCGCTGCTATCTTACGAATTAACAAATTTCAAAGGAAAACTATCCTAAATGTACAAATTATTTTAAATTTTACATATTTATGATAAAATAAATGGATTTTATTTTATATTACAAATACACAGTTATAAATGCGTGATAAATCTTTAACAAGTTTGAATTGCATCAGCTGTTTACCCCCACTACAAAGGAACTCCAAGTTCTAGAATAAAGGTAGGTACTTCAGGGGACGGGGGAAAGAAATTCTGGTGTAGTTGAGAGTGTGAAGTTCTTTTACTTGGAACAACTAGCGAACAGTTCGGAGCAACTCCGAGCTACTCTTTACAGCAACTTGGAAAGCGCCTATTGAGATCTTTGCTTGCCGATATATAAATATTTATATTATTGTTGATTGATAAGGTAGGTGAAAACTTTTATTATTTTCATAAAGCCCATGTATGTAAATTATAATTTCAATAAATTGCAAGAATTTTTTTTACATATTTTCCTAGAAAAAATCAATTATATTTGGCTGTCCTCAATCGAGGACACTGGGCATTGGCAGCATTTTTTTATGGTTTTATAGTTATATTTTATTTTATTGCAGTTTAACGAACTATGAGTCGAAAATCTTTTTTAACTCTTGACGAAACCCTCGACTATGTATTTTATGAAAAAATAGAGGCAGATATTTTGATTGTAAGGTGGAATGACAATAAAGCTGTTACAATGGGAACTAATTTTGATAAAACTCAGCCGCTAGCGTCAGTATATCGATGGAATAAAGAAAGAAAAGGGAATGTGAAAGAAAGTTCCGCAACCCTCTCTTATATCAAGCTACAACAAGTATATGGGTGGAGTTAACCACCATGATTGGTTACTAGAGAAGCATAGTATTGCTATTAGAGGGTAAAAAATGGTACTGGTGTTTATTTACCAGAATTGTAGAGATGTGTATTGTTAACAGCCACATTATACAGGTGTTAGGTAAATGTCCGGCACAATTTAAAAAACAGCATGGTGACGTAGAATGCAATCGATTTTTCCTTTGCCAATTTTCTCTAAAATGTGAATTTCATCCAAAAATAAACAAACAAAAAGATGCCACAAATTTTGAAAACCACTGACTTTTTTATTTTTCATATTAATCCAGAAGTTGTGTAGTTGCCATAGAGAAAAAAATATTTGAATTGTAGTTTAATAATAGAATCTCAAAAAAAAAAAATGAAGAAATAGTACAAAGTGAGGAAGAAGAGGTAGAAATTAAAACCATAAATAGTGAGACTTTGCAAGAGCTGTAAAAATTGTATTCATTCGAAAATGTATGATTATTATTTTCTACTTTACTCTTGGGCCGATGTCGCAATTTGCCCGGGCCGGATTAGTTCTACCTATCCACTTCTGTCGGTGCTCATTTACGCGAGAGCACTTTAAACCAGCGTTTCTCAACCGAGGGACCACGGTCCTCCGGTGGGTCATGATAGAAACGTCGGGGTGGGGGGGTGCGAAGTCATAAAAGATCGAAGCAGGAAAATATAACAGAAATACGCTCAATTTTGCAAGATATATATAAATTATATCCATTTTCATAAATATATTACATTTATATTCATGAAAATATTTTTCATTTCATGATAAATAAAATATTTTATTTATTATTATTATTATTAAAAAGGGGGGTTTGTAGTCCCATCAATACCACCCAGGTTTGCCCGCGACGTGTTCGGCACAGACGAGACGCCCACCTCTAACTTTCAAAGGGAAGATCGAGAGAGAGCTTTATTCCAGCAATCGACCGTATCCCAAACCCTGGCGATATGCGACCGATGGGCTCACTCCAAATCCAGCGTTCGCACAATGCGAAGCGATCCGAGCAGCACTGCATTTTGCATTCTGCAGATCAAAGAAATAGCAGACGCTTTAAACGTGAATGACCTCGATTTCCTTCTTAAAAGCAGCTTTAAAGCCGTCCAATATACCCAAAATCAAGACTACAAACTTCACAAAATAACTAATACACTTATTTTGACAACTAATTTAAAACAACTATATCAAAGTCAAATTAAATATATGCGTTTCTATGACAACGGTTCGTGTTGGAAGTAAGGTTTGTCTCAACTTACAAGAGAATTACTTAATCTGACCTTCATAGCGGGTGGGATTTAAAGAGGATTATAGGAGTAGTAAAACTGGGTTATACTATTTTTTTTTTTTTTTGCTAATGTTGAATATTTTCTATGGTAGTGGTACTGTACAGCTTTCTACATTTTATTTAATCCGAATCTTTGACATAAAATAAATCCCCACAGCGTTGGGGTTACCCTGTTCGTTAAGAAGTTAAGTCGTTCCACTAAAGCCTGAGACAAACTATACCTACTTTATCTGTTTTCAAGCAGGTACGACTTGAAAGTGAAATATTTTTTATTATTATACGCCGAGCTACAGATGACTCAAGAGCACTTTGAACACTTGTTAATATAAATACTTTCAAGTCGTTATAAAGAATATAATTTTTCGTGAACCATAAAAGGTATTTAACAAATGTTTAAGTTAGAATTGTTTCCTTTCAAAGGCTCTATCCACTGATACCCAACACGACATACGACCCCATTTAAATAGAATCAACTTCTGAAGAATGCTAAAACCCACATACGGTTGTCTTGCTATTAATGATGTTTACTATTGACTGCATGATTACGAAACAGGAATAAGAACACTATTTCACAGGATATAATGGATTAAATATTAAGACAGAATAACAATATAAATTCTATTTATTCAAAATATTAATACTTCTCGTTCACTTTATTAAAACTTATATAATTGTAAAATTGATTTATAAGCATTGGTAATAAACATGTCTCAGTTTAATTACAAATTTTTAGGCTACGGTAGATAAAAGTAATTATTTGTGTACCATGGCCAAAAGTCTTTTTCGGCCGCATCTGAATTTAAAGGACCGAGGCGCAGCCGAGGACTTTAAACAGATAAGGACGAAAAAGATCTTTCTGGCCAAAGTGCACATTATATTTTTTGGCGGACCAAAAAAAAAATTTTTTTATTAGATTAGTTATATTTATTTATTTACATTGGATAATTTATGGTTACTGAACAATTATTGCAATTATAAATGTTCGACTGTCAATTGTTTCAATGTAACCATGGAGATCTTGTAACTTGAGAAATCACACATAGATGGCTCTAGCATCCAGTGGCCAAAAAGATTAGTGAATCGGCCTAGTCCGAAAAAGATTTACTTTATGGCCGGTACTAGATGATTAAAAAGAACTGTTTTTGATATGGTCGCTCAAAAAATAAATGTATACACTCTAGAATGGAAATCTGATAGAAATAAATAAACAAAGAATCAAATTAACTTGATATAATACAAAATTAGTAATCGTTGTCGTTTTAATATACCTGCATATTTTAATAAATGTAAATTAGCTGTTACTGAGTTGAGCTAAATTTTATTGAGTTAATTGCGAATTAGTCAAAATTGAATCAATTGGTCCCATTAACACTATATCTCAGGTGATGTCTAAAAGTATGCCCTCCAGAGCAAAACTTGAAAAATGCCCCTCATTATGAAAAAATAAAAAAATATAGGAAAGTTTTTATTTAATAAAGAACATCTATGCTCTTCTAAATGGTTATTTTGGTGTCCGAAGCAAAATCAGAATACTGGTTCTCTTTTTTTTTTAATTTCACAATATTAAAGTTTTTATTTAATAAAGAATTTCTGCAACTTTCAGATGCAACGCTCGACTCAAGTGCTTTGTTTTCCAGGTTCTAATACGTCCGTGCTATTTACTATCGTTACAAAAACGACATATTATCAATCTAAATTTTCCAAGCATATTTTTAAACAGCAAGCTTGAAACTTGTTTGCACAACTGTTCTTCAACATAATGTATATGGGTTTTAAATAAAGCGCACGATCGGTTTTGGTTTTTAGTCACCATGATATAACACACTGTCTACAATGTCAACAATGAGTCTACAATGAGTATGAGCGCACGAGCGGTGGTTTAGTAGCGGATATTTAGAAAACACAAAATATTCTACAACGTTGGCGCGGTTATCGTAATTTAGTTTATAGTAATTTAGACTAACAATACATATAAACATAAGTAGGAGCAGAAGCGGATTTAACGGCGGGCGCACCGGACGCGCTGTAAAGGAGGTAATTTTGGTATTATTTCATAAATAAATTCATTCAATTAGAGTAAAATATTTAATCTGTTAAACGATACAAAAATAATCTATTGCTTAGAAAGGGCATTTAAGATAACGATAGATTGTTTATTATTGCAACTTGACACTTTTGTCAATGTAACATGAAAAGTGAATCGTAAATTATTGTGTTAAAAAAATATACGTCAACCATAAGCACATAAATAATAATTAATTTTTGTCTGAGATATAAATATTATGATTCGGCTATTTTCTAATGGGATATTTATCTGAGTTATCACCAATAAATTATGAATTTAAAATAGTATAAGACAGATAATCAAGAGGTGTGAAATGACATTTAACAGTTGGGCGATGTAAGCATTTTAGAATAGTCATGTTTTAAGGGCAGTAAATTGAAAACCATCATAACGTTAAGATGTTAACTAAAGTAGTTCAGCTTAAACCGTCGTAGTGGTTAAGTCATGTTTGGAGAGTTCATTTTAAACCGTCGTGAAGTTAAGACGTGTTTTTTAATTAGAGTGAGATTTTGTTAACCATGGGTTAGAGTCATTTAGGGTGTTCGGTTGGACTAGTAAAATGTAACAATTAATTCCGTATGAACGTTAGTGTAGTGCCCCAGCTAAAGACATGTGAGAGATAAATGGTTTTAGAGGATGTCAGTCAGGACTGTGGTGTCCAGTGGACAAATTAGAGATTAGTGCTAAAGAGTCCAGTGTTTAGTGTTTGTGAATGTCTCATTTGAATTTAGCTGTATCGACGTAATTGTAAGTCTAATGTAATCATGTAAATATTTAAACCATAATCGTAATTAAAGTAGATTAGCTAAAATGTTGAGTTTAATTGAACAACCCTTAATCCTTCCAAGAATCATAGCAACCAGCTAGCGGACTAATAGAGTCCAGACTTGATCCGCTCGCAAGTCTTGGAACCCATAATGTGAGGGATGTACAGAGTAAGTACAAATGAAATAAATAAATCAGCCAACCGTGACATTTCATATTTACACATCAGAGTCCCCACCGCGCGCCCGGGGCCCCGATCTCTAAAAGGCCCCGCAAAAACCTAACTTTACACTTTTTTCTAATTGAGGGGCCCAATATTCTTATTGCGCCCGGTGCCTTAACTGACCTAAATCCGCCACTGAGTAGGAGCGTGGACGACCGATGAAATAACAGTATATTTTTATTTTTTATGTGAAGTGTGTTCCTTACTAGCGCGTCGTATCGAATTTAGAGAGCAATTATTTGATTTATTATAACTTAATTATGAATAGAGGCATATTGTGATACCGAGAATTTAATAACAGAAGTAGATAAAAGGCCAGTTTAATATAATAAAAATATTCCTGAGTAGAGACAAAACTCTGGAGTAGAAGCCGTAATTGTAAGTGTGTGAGATGATTGTACCAATCCGAGGCCAACTAGATATAGATGGAAGAGTTAGTTAAGGTATTCTGGTATGTCATGTCGGTTGTTTTCGTCAACGTATTTTTATCTTAAAATAACCATATAGGTTATTGGGATAAGCACACAAGTCCTCGTATTTTATAAAATTGACCTTCAATCTCTCACTTTATTCCGATTTTTTACAAATGCGACAGAGCCTTCTCTTCAAATTTCATCGTCAAATCTTAATTGACTTGCTCATGTTTGATTGCTGCTGATTACATGATTTGTGGTTATTTACATGCTCGTGCACACACTCATTTTCACCAGCGATTATTATTTAGCCGTTGCGGCCAAATAATCGAGCGGTTCAAATTCCTCTCGTATGCGCTAACTATTGGGATAACCTAACAGACAAACGGTTACATGTAAATGAATAGTTCCAAATTAGACCATAGGCTACATTGCATTCCAAGATTGCTCCCGGTAGCGACATGGAGGCCCACTAAAAAAGGTACTCTATTTCCGTTTTTTTAATACCATACTCCAATGAAACATTAGGCACCGTAACGCATTTCTAGTCATGATTTATGCTAGTCCCAAGCATTTTTTTTTTTTTTTGTCTTTTAATATATTACCCCAATTTCACTATGTTGCTGTTCAATATTTTACCAAAAGATTCTTTTCACAGTTTTCTATCGTATGAATTTTCTAAACATATACATATCCCAGAGGAACAATAATAGCTAGTAAATATTAAAACGTGTTAAATCAGTCTTTAAATAATTAAAAACCTTCAGTATTAACCATATATACAGGTAGTCCTCGATTTAAGAACATTGGCTATAACGAAAATCGCTGAATGAGAAAAAATAAATTGAATTTAAAACATTTATTTAAAAAAAAAAGGTAGAAAATCTGAGTAGGAAAATTTAATACCCGTTGATCTCTAGGAAGACCACGCAAAAGTTCAGCCAACCAAAGATTTAACAAGAATGGGAAAGACTTGGAGCTTAACAAATCAAGGCGGAGGATTTTTGAGTGAGGTCAATTGTCAAACCAGTGCCCAAAAAAAGAAAAAATATTTTAATTAAAAATATTCATATTTTTAGACACACTAATTCGATTTTTGCTACTTTAAAATTTAATTGCATTAACCCATAAGGACCAGGCGAGTGCTTCGTTTAAACTTCTTGATTGCCATCAGTGTTGTAATAGATACATTTTAAAAAATATCTAGATACAGATACCTAAGAAAAATTGTAGCTAGGTGCAGATACAGATACAGAATTATAAAAAATATCTAGATACAGACATATGCCAAAAATGTTTGTATCTAGATACAGCTAGATACTTTGAAAAAACACTGAAAAATTAAAATACCATTTTTTTACCAAATAAACAGCGCATGTTAATCAGTAATATACAGGCTGTTCAAAAATGACCGTGACGTTACAAAAAACCCACTAAATTTAAGGTAAAACAATATTCTACGGAATAAATTTGTAAATAACGTATGCATTATGTTAGCCATATGTGCTAACGTATGAGCTGCGTATCTATAAGACTAATGTTAGTCTTATAGATACGCAGCTATGTTCTTGATCAGAGGATGTTCCTTTAAACAAAATTTTAGCCTTAATTAAAGTGGAATTCGTGTAATGTCACGGTCATTTTTGATCACTAACAAAAAATTACTGATAAGAAATATGTGATTATTATTATTATTTTTCTCATTCCATACAAATTTAATTTATAAACAAAATTTCAAATGACATTCTCACGCTTACAAATTAAATTTATATGAACGTTTAATAATTTATTCAATTTTACGTCCTTTAGGAAACACACCTACTTATCTTACTGATTTCAATTAGGAAATGAACTTAATATCTACACTAGCATTGCTGGCCCTTGGGTGAGGTGAACTAGAGCCAGGCCTCAAGTGATGCAATGCCTTAAAAAAATTATCAAAGTGTATTTTCAATCACTGGATACTTTTTAAGGGTCTTAATTTGTCTTGCCAAAGACTTCACAAAACCACGGTCCACTCCCAAACCACTTGTTTGGATATAATTTTTCATATGTTTTTAGTAAATTGCTCATCAAAATAGCAATAATAGTTATTCAAAAACTTAGTTTTCATTAATAATGACCCATTTTCCTTAAATGTTGTACCTACTATTGTGGTACCTAAATACCTACTATTTCTACAGCCGTTCAAAAGCTACGAAAAACGAGTGTGATTTTTTTAACATTCCATAGAAATTTAATTTGTAAACGTCAGAATTTCAATTGTTTTCTGAATTTTGTTTATATTAAAGATAAAATATTTAAAATGACAATTTATAATTAAACTATTATATCAGCTCGGTATCATAAAAATAAAATAACGATCAAAATATCTGAAATACAGATACAAGATATTTAAATTTAAATATCTAGATACAGATACATATTTCTAAAAGTATCTAATTTGTATCTAGATATTTGAAAAAGTATCTATTTACTGTAACTAGATATATTACAACACTGATTGCCATATATGTATATGTTGTAATGAAAAAATGTACTATATTAATTTACTGGGGGTGCGCGAGAACACATTAAGGGATTTTAATAGGTGCAGACAGCTGAAAAGTTATCGCGAATTTTGCTGATCTAACGTGAAGAAGCATATCCTGATACAATTTTTGTGCGTTTTCGTCAAATGGGTATGCGGTGTAATAAAATCATTTTCACACACCAACAAATTGCAGGAATTTTTAAAAAGATCTCTGAGGAAGGGCAATCAAATGAAAAAAGAATTTTCCAAGTAAAAAGAGGTGTTTGTGATTTGCTGTCACGTTATATTGAGATTTTAGATGAAAATTAAATAATTAGTTTCTCTAGATATATTTCAAAAAAGTGGACATGTCTACCCTCTCACAGTGAAACGTTTTTTAAGTCCACAGTACGTAAAATAACAGATCAATAAATTGCCTAGTATCATAAGAGTAATGAATATAGATATCTCTTACTTACTCTATGCTAGTATGTAATGTTTTAATTAGACCAGAGCTTCTGTATAAGCCAAAAACCTGGGTTTTGTCAAAACTCGAGAAAATATTTATAAAAGAAAATTTTTTCGACACATTTAATGGAATTTGCATCAATGGACTAGTATGGTGAAGAAGATATAATTTTGAACTATACCAATTGTATGGCAAGGTTGACATAGTCCAGTTTATAAAAATAAGCTCATATAGCAAAAATGACAAATGTAGGTGGACTTAAAAAGTTATAAAACAACAACCTTTAGAAAAAAAGGTCAGTAGATAGACCTAAAACATGATATATGGAGCAATCAAATAAGATTCTAAAACGGAAGGAAATCGTTGAAAAGACCGAAACCCATCCAGGGTTGTCGAGACACTATTAATAATAATATATTTGAAATATTCTGAGCTGAAATCAATTCGAATTAAAGAATTAAACTTTATAATACATATTTTAATAAATAAATAAATGTTTAAATAATTATTTCCTATGTTTAAATTTTATGTTAATGTTTAAATAATTATTTTCTTATATTTATGTACTAAATGTATTTCTTTTTTATTTGGATCTGAATCGTTATGTAGGTACACAATTGTTTGTATTTATGTACTAATTTGCAAGTTAATAAAGTTGTTCACTTAATTATTTCTCTAGGACTAGTCCTAGGAACGGAACTCGAGCATAAATTGAGAACTACCTGTACATAATATACATTACAATATTATTCATTTTTCAAGAAAACACACTAATTGAAAAATTATTTTATTATTATTTACTAAATGGTATTTTTTTTTACTAGTATATTAACAGTAGTTACAAAAAGTTAAACAAAGCAAATGTGACCAAAACAATATTTATTTACAGAAAAATTACTAAAACAATTTACTTATTTTAACGACAGTGACTCATGTAGTTGCGAATATTAAAATTGACTAAATAATGTGACGGATTTTGAAATTTCATTTCCATTTTCCTCCAAAACCAATATTTAACAACAATTAAATGTGTTTTCCTGAAATCACAAACAAAACATTAACAAATATTAACAATAAAAAACTCTTTTACAAAAATATATCTATTTATACTAAAATAAACCTTTCATACACTTATAAAAAAATATATTATTTATGGGTTCTTCTTACATTTGTTTAACGAACACCGAGTTGTATTTAAAGTAACATTAGGAATGCTTAAATATAAATTATCAGTTAAATTATCAGAACTATTTCTAACACTAGACAACTCTGATTCAACTTTAAATAAACTTTCTTTTGAATAATCTTTAGAATCAGAGCTTTTTGAAACTTGCACTGGTGTAGAAGTTCGTTGCTGTTGAGTTTTATTTCTACTTTCAGGGGGCGCTAAAATTTCAGAAAGATCCTGAAGTTCTTTAAAATGATGCGATAAATCGATAAATAATTGAGACTTGTCTGAATCAGAACCACTTGAATTTTTCAATCTTTTATACAACTGTCTATAGTTTTCTTTTAAACTTACATCTGGATTATCACGTTTCACTATTTGTATATCTGATGAACTAGAACTCGACGACAAAGCTAAAGCTTGTTCAGTCTTCTTTACAAGGGAAACAGCCCATTCTAAATTAAATTTATGTAGCATGTTTTCTAATTCGTCGGGAGATTCAGATGTTGTATCCGATAACGGTCTTATCCCTGACACAGTTGATTTCGACATAGATTTAACATGATGTTCATCTCGATAACTCGAGCTGCTGGTGTTCTGTTTTGGACTCTTTGTAGGAGACTCTTTTACACTTCTACTAGAGTCATTACCTGTTCTTTCAGGTGTTATTGTTATATATTCACCTGAATCGCTCTGATTGTTCCTAGGTGACATGTAGCTCGTGACAGTTTTCTTATAATCAATTTGGCAAGGTGAAACGTCTCTGCTTGGTTCACGTTCTTCAGGACTCGCTGGCCGAATAACAGATGTATTTCTTGACGAGGCTACCGTTTCTGCTTCTACAATTGTAGATAATTCATGAGGAACTGCGTCAGTCTGGCCTCGCATATTAGCTCGTAACAATGAAGGCGGTGGTCGTGGTTTCATACGCTGAAATATTTCATGCATATAGCCTGCACTTTCTTGTCCATTATATTTTGGTATACCCTGTAACATAGGCACAAATGTATCTGACGACTCCTTACTACTAGTTTTACCTTCATCGTGTGTAACTTTAACCTCATGTTCTTGTGTTCTATCTTCACGTGTTAGTCGAATAAATTCTTGCCTCAACATTTCTTGCACTCGTGGTAAACCATTCGCATCAATACCTAACAAATAATCATCTATTGTTCCTTGACTTGGAGAACTCCCAGATTCAACTGGAGTTTCTTCTCCAGCGGAAGGCTGAACTGATTTGTCTCGAGTTTCAAGTTTTGATTTTCGTTCAACGGCATCAGATTTTGATTGAGGTAACTCCAAGTATGAGGTCAGTGTCATAGAATTATCAACTGGGCTTGGACTATAGATTAATTTTTTGTCTTCTCTAACTTTCTGAATTAAATTCATTAAACTATTTATTCTGTCTTGACAATATTCAGTTAAATTCATGTGTCGAGCAAACATTTCTTGTAATCCTAACTCACTAAATTCTTGTTCAGTCATTCCAAGACTCTCCCTGACAAACTTCAAGAAATGGTCTTGTTGAAACCATACACTGGAATCCGGTTCACTGGAAGTAACCTCACTTTTTTTAATTGTTACAAAAGTTTTAGGTCTCGGACAAGGACAAGGTGGATCAGGGCAGGAACAAGGAACTTGATTTGATGAGGAAGATTGAGGCAATTCAGAAGATGAATTTCGTTTGGGTGAATGACCTTTACGTGATACAGACCTGGGTGATGTAAGTTTAGGTGACGTTGTCCTTGGTACTGTATGTTTAGGCGATGTCGTCCTCGGTGATGTGGGCCTAGCCGACATGTATTGTAGTGATTCGCGCACCGGTGACGTAGACTTGGGACCTGTGGCGCTGGGAGATATACCTCTTGGTGATGGAGATTTTCGAACTATTACTTCAGATGTTTTAATTGGAGATTTTGGTGTCATAGTCTCTTGTCTGGTGTATACAAAAGATTTTTGATGCAAAGATTGAAGTGTTGGACTCAGAGTAATATATCGTTGCTCTACCGGAATGGGACTACCAGTTTCTTGGACTACTTTTTGGAAACTAGGTTCTGATGGAACTTTTTCTTTCAATTGTGATGTCGAAGTGGATTCTGACGCATGTGTAAATGTTTCTTTCTCACTAGATGAGGCCATAGTAAATCTATTTGGATCTTCGGTTTCTCTAATAATTGTTTTAGAATAATATCTTCTTTGCGAACTAACCATACCATCTGGTATTTCTCCATCTGATGTTTCTTTATCTGTTGTTGACTCATATTTTATTGTTCGACATGATATCTGTGAAGTTTTGGATGGACTTCCTTGCGTTTTACAAGCACATGTCTTCTGTGTATCTTTATCATATCTTTTAGGTGATACTTGTGTAGTTTTACAAGTACATGTCTTCTGTGTATCTTTATCATATTTTTTAGGTGATACTTGTGTAGTTTGACAAGCGCATGTATTCTGTGTATCTTTATCGCATCTTTTAGATGATACTTGTGTAGTTTTAGGACTTGATGAATGTTGCCTCAACACATTATCTGAGGATACATCAGACGTTGAAATACTTGATGATGATAGACAATATTTTTTAATATCATCAACATTTAGATTAAAATGATCCATAACATTCTGCAATTTTTCTTTAGCAACATTACTTGTAACTTGCAAAACACTATCTTGTGGAGTTGATACATCACTAACTGAACTAACAGTCAGCTCATCAATACTTTGTCGAGACATATCCAATAATCGTTTAATGTATTTCAGTAACCTTGGATTAAGTTCTTTACTACCATTTTCAATTGTAACCATATTATTTAAGTTAGTTTGCTGCTTTTGTGCTTGCAATAAATCTTTGTTGGATGGACGGATGATCGGTCTTGCTATATCTGGCACATTTTCCCTTTTCAGATCTATTTCAACAGGCGGACTCATATACGATGTACTTGCAGACATATCAGCAACACAAGTTCGAGATTCAGGTTGTCGTTGATCTTTAACTTTAATAACAAGATTTGCTTTATCAGGTTTTCCTTTAGAAACAATTTGTCTTTTTTCAATATGAACATTTGCGTCTTGTATAGCTTTAATGATAATTTCACATAATTTATCCGGATCAGATGAACTAGTTTCGGGCACATTTTCAGAATCGTTGGTATCGCTTAATTTTAGGAAGCACTGACATGATGAATCTACAACATTGCTGTAAACTGTTCCAGTTTGTGTACCTTCTTCTTTATGTTGTTTGATAGATGTTTTTGATACAGGTGTTGTTTGAGTTTGCATTTCTTTGATTTGAGTTTTAATTTTTTTAGATGTTTTTCTTTTTATTTTCTTAGGCGGATCCTTTGATGTATCACTACTACCTGTTGTTGAGCTACTTTTTGAAATAGTATCTCGACTTGGTTTTGCGGTAGATACGGTTTGAATTGGACTTGTACCAGTTTCAACAAGTACCTTACATTGTTGATAATTTGCAGGATCTTTACTTAACAGTTTTAATATTTCCTGTTCATTTAAGACATCTTTTAAAGTAGATAACGAAGGCAAATTAGCAGCTTCGTGGAGTAATATCTCACGTTGTTTATTAACTCGTTTCAGTAGGTCAGCTAACTCTTGTTCTTTCGACTTATCCTCACAAGGACAAGCCAGTTCAGGTGGAGTATCTGATATTGAATCTGGTGTCCTCTCCGCTGTTAACTGTGGAGAACAACTACAAGAACTCTCTATATTCTTCCATTGTCCAACATTTAATACACCTTCTGTTACATCTACTGCTTTAAAGGGACCTTTTTCACTTTTGGGAGGTGATTTTCTTACTGATTTTAATGTAATTAATGGTATATTATAAGCATTTGATCGATTTTGGTAATTTTCAAACTGATTTTCTAAACGATTTTGTTTCTTTCGTTCCATTTCCAAGTATCGTTCATCGTCCATATGTATAGTTGGGTTGTGTGTTGCCATGGCAGCTAAACGCTCTTGCCTCTGTAGAACAGGAAGTTCTTTAAGTAATTTTTTGTATTCTTTTTGAATTTTATTTTTCTCTAAAGCTTTAAGACCTCTTTGTTTCGCTTCTTCAATTCTTTTTTTATGTAATTCTTGGGCTTCTTTTAACCTTTTTTCCCCTTCACTAGGTTCAACAACTTGTATGCTATCTGTGCTTATTTTTTGTACAACTGTAGGTTGTGCTACATTTCCACCGAAACGATTAAAATGGTCATAATACCTAGTAGTGTGGCACTCTGGACTTTCATCAGTCTCTGGATGGACTATTGTTGTCGGTACATAAGGTAATACACTATCTTTTTGTTGAAATTTTTTTCTATCAGTTTCTTGTATATAAGGACCGCTCGGACCAAAACAAGGATCACAAATTTCATCATGTTGACCAGCAGGTGATAAATCTAGTTCCGCATTAATATCTTGGCAAACACAAGGAGCTGGTGGACAAGGACAAGTCATTCCAAATCTAGACTTTGATTTCACCTTAGGTTTAGCACCCTTGGAAAGTGTTTTAGTTGGTTTACTACATTCATAATCATGTACATTAAGCATTTTAGACTCACTTGAACCGGCATTAGAAGGAATTGCATCATTAGTTGATCTTATTATTTTCCGAATTAAGTATGGTTTATTTTTGGGGGAAATACTTTTATCTCTACTATTTTTCTTTCCTTTTTTTTGAACTTTTTTTTTATCCAACTTTGAAGTAATTTTCTCAAAGCATTTTTCAGGGGTTTTACGCTGTGATGTCACTTGTATTCTTACCGGTGTCTTTCCTTTTTCTTTCATTTCTTCTTCATCGTTCAGTCTGTCTCTTATGTCTGCATCTTCATATTGCTTTAAATGTTTTAATCGTTGCTTCATTTGTTTCACTATATCCTGCATTGATTCATCATTGTCTACATAACCTTTAGATCTGCCTGGTCCTATATCAGATCCTGATCTTGAGCGTAGATTACATAGAGGACTTATCGGAGGACTTATCTTCTTAGTATTAGAGTCGTCACTTTTATTAAACATTTCTTCATACTCTGCATTTTTATACCGTACATCTCTTAAGAATATTTCTGTACAAGGCTCGTCTTCACATTCTTCATTCTCACATGTTCGAGTGTCTTTTCTTAATGCTCGAGTGTCTTTATTAAACTGTTTTTCAATTAGTTTTGAAGCAGGCAACTGATTATTATAAATATTTAAATGAGAATCATAATTTCTTTGATGTGAATCATAAGATGGTTGACTCCTTTGAGTCTCAGCATTCGTAGATCCTTTTACAGTTCCAGTTACAGTTTTAGGTAATGTATGTTTGGACTCATGTAATACGTGTTTACTACTAGAAATGTCGGTTAGTAATTGTTTGCCACTAGTACCTCTTTCAGATTTTAAAAGTAACTCATTTTCTTTTACAGAACTTGCGCTTTCATCCGACTGAATTGAATTACCTTCTGAATCTAGCATTAGAGAATTTACTTCACCTAAAACTGATAAATTACCAAATTCAGACTCATATTCTATTTCAGGATCATCACTAAAACTGTCGTCAATAACTACAGCTCTCTTTCCATTTATCTTTAAATTAGATTTAGGTCTCCGATGTATTTGTTTTAAATCTTTAGTTGCAATACGTTTTGGTATATTTGATATTAATTTAGCCCTGATATCTTCAACAGTACGAACAATTTTTTTATCTTCAATTGGTTTTCTAGTAGCTGCTTTTTCTTTCTCTATCCTTTCCCTCTGGGCGTCCGTTGCAATTTTTCCACGTATTTCTGCTTTGTTTCTCGCATGTTCAGTCAGTTTATTTATAACTTCGTCTTCATTTGGTAGACTATCTGCATTTCGATAAGCTTCTCCAAAAACTTCTACACATTTATCATATTGTTTATTTAATGCTGCCAGTTGTCTATCTTTACGATCTTGTAACTTTTTTTCTTCCTCCTTTTCTATTTTATTTAATTGTTTGTTTTTTTCCCTACGTACTCTATTTCTTACATCCTCAGCTATTTCTTTTGATTGCTGTCGAACCTAAAATCATTGACAACTCTAAATATACAGCGTAAACTCAACTCTCCGTTTATGTAACTTTAAATTCTTACCTGTTGCAATCTAATTCTTCTACGGAGTCCAAATTCTTTATCAGCGTCAAGTGCAACCATTCTACCCTTTTTAACAGTTACTGGATTTCCATGAATTGTCACATTTATTGACATTTTTAACCGTTACTAACCTCAAAAACTGAATAACACATGCACAAAACTTCGGAACACATTTTGAATGTAAAAAATATAAATCAGGCCCATCAATAATGTATAAAAAGGATATAACTACACTAACAATAGGTTAAAATAATAAAAAAAATTAAAACACAGCTACTTGTCAAATTTTGTTTTAAACTGTTCAAATGTGACGCATGCGTCATACGAATTTCAAACTTCGTGGTGGAAAAACAGGTTTAAATAATCTGGAATTGTGGGGTGAATATATGAAACACAGATGTATATATATCGATAGTTTAGCTTTATTTAATAATCAAAAACTGATATTCACAAACCGTATACGAATTAATACGATTATTGCACCTTTTCAACATACGACAAAAGGTGTTCTTTAAAAATATGTTGATAAATTCTTATTTCTAGACTATATATGCGATAGTATCTGTTATAATAATAAAATATCTCTAAATAAACATACGTTATTAACATTTTTTTATATATAATGTATATGAATACTCTGCAAAATATATTTAATAACATAAATATAATATATATCTGAGGTTATAATACCTTAAACTTAATAAAATGAAAGACATAGGTTCAAACAAATCAGAAATTAAAAATTAAAAAAAAAACTTAGATGGAAAATAATTGATAGAAATCTTACTTATAGCTATATCATGATTACTAATGACAAAAATATTCAAATATAAGCAGAGATATACATGTGTCGAGTTATTCTTTTAAGAATAGACTTCCGCCGGCGGATTGGATTGTAAAAATATATTGTGTATATCTCTGCTACCATTCATCAATATATATATGACCATTTATATATGATATAAAAATTATTTCGTATTTTAAAAATACATTTATGGCAGGTGTCATAGCATTTTATTACATTTCGATTTCGTTTTATAAGTTGTTCGCACCGCTTCTTTCCAAAATATATTATATATATATATTTACAAAAAAATAAAATCGATGTTCTATGAATGATGTGTAACTATAAATGATTAGATGTGCTCCGAGTGGCACTGTCTAGAGCTCTGCAAATGGCTTTAGAATTATTTCATTGCTTTTAAATGAGTTACCCGGCATTTCACGAATTTGTACACCTTCACAAAATACTTTTTAATATCAATCACCAATGTTGAAGCGAGAATCATATTAGACTGCTAGTTTACAAATTTTAAAATTACTGTATTTTACTCAAATTTGCTGGAACGGATTTTTTAAGAACTAAATTATTAAGATTACAAATCAGTATCCAAATTTCAGAATACTTTAATACTAATAAGGAAGTTGACAAATGTATCTGCTTCATGACATCTAATTGCTTTTAAGGGCAGTAGTATTATTAACTCTTTCTCTACGAATTGTGACTAGAGTGACAGCCTGCAAACCTGTCTATGTACAAATGACCACAAAACCGGATACTGGTCAAGATTACCGCTGCGTACTTTGATGCAGAGGCGATATAATGCATCTGCGGCAGTTATAATAAGTCAATCCCGTCGTAGGTAAAGGATTATTTCCTAAATTATCTCACCCTGTATCTCTTAAGGTTGGGCTTTTTTGCCTTTGTAATAAGCACATTGTTCGACTCCTTAATAACGAAAAACAGCAAGAGGAAAATAAACAATAAACAAAAATAAATAGAGTATTCAAAGTTCCACAAACATTTTGCGATTTTAATTTGCGAAACATAATAGTTAAGAGGACCCTGCATTCTTTTTGTAAGGCATAATCATTGCATGTGTAACAGGTTATTAAGACTGCCAGCAAAAACGCATGGGCGACAGGGGCAATGGCCCAGGGCTCTTTCTTGCACAGTACACAATATAAAACGTTTAATATAATACAGTCAGAACTCACTCGCACATGGCCCGGTAAAGTTTGAATCTGGCTCTGTGTATAAAGAGTATCGAATTTAAAAAAAAAATTAAATTTTCAAATGCTAGTACCGTACCTAGATTTAATATTATTATTAAAGCAATATTTTACATGCCAATAAAAATTGAATAAAACAGGAAACTGTATCTGAAAAAGAAAAATTTTATGAAAAAAAAAAAAAAATTAGTTAATACAATTTTATTCTAAGGTATATTTTCCTCTGAATTTGATTAATTAAATAGCATGTGTAAAACTGCCTTGTGTATATATATGTTTTAACGTAACGCGATTCATTAAAATATATATGGAAATAAATTCTCTAAGAACGTAAATGCTAATAACTCTGTACCAAATATCATACGACTATTTGAGTTGCATATTTTCAGAAAATCTTTCCACAGACTGAAGTCTCTTTTTTATACCTTACAATTTCATAATTTTGATAAACAAACTAAAAAGCACTGCTATTGTCTCATGTGCTCTGTGTATGGGCACAGGAAGCAGAGAGACAGAGAGAAATATGGTTTAAACAATATCCTGATTTCATTTGTGGTGGGGAGGTATTTGTGTTGCACAAGTTGGCAGCAAATAATAATTATTGCATTTCTAAGCGCGAATCTTTTTTTGTTCTTATTATTATTGTTTAGTTATTTTTTGTTTAAATTTTCAACGAAAATTATAATGTTCATTTTGCTATTGAAGACATTTTTAGGCATGATAATCCCATTTCTGAAAAATATGTGGGTTTTGTTTTGCTTCTTTTAGTTTTTTTTTTAAACATATAGGTATATTTATTCTATGTTAGTTACTTTAATTTTACTTTTTTTGCTTATTTCGTAACACTCATTAAAAGAACAAAGATAATGAGAATGAACCGGGAAACTGTAACCAGCTAAGAAAGGGAGAATCGTAAGCTAGAATCTGTCTAAAAACGATCGCACCAAGCCAGACTTGAACCTATTCCAACATTAGCCCGGTCTAAACCGACTACGACTATAATTTTTTTCCGGAAGCGAAGCAGCTGGCATACTTTAGTAATTCATAATTCATAAGAGTAACAAGTTTAAAAAACAATCCAACTGGATCAAATAATAATCTATGGTCTTTACATATATTTTACTCTTATTGTTTAAATCTCAAAGGGTATACGAGTATTTACAGATGGCAAAAAATATAGCTTTAACATAGAATAATAATAAATGGAGATACACTCTACTATTCTCCTATTTAAGAAGCATTTTATTTCGTTTCTTTTACTTTCCCCATTTAGATTGGTCTATAAATATCGTTGATATAACTCGGAATATGTTAAAATGAAGTTAAAATACTATTTATAATATGGAAAAAAGATTCATTATTTTCTCAAAAGTAGTGTCTGCCTTCAGCGTTTAACTTCAGTTAGATACATATTGTGCTTAGATACATGAACCCAGTTCCGTCTTTTCCATAAGGGCACATGGGGCACGAGCCCAGGGCCCCCGGCTTGATAGGGGCCTCAAAATGCCGAGGTTGTCGTTTATACGAAAAATATAGGAGCTCAATTTTTAGTGCAATCTTTTTACAATTTTACTACCGATATTAAAAAACCTTGCAAAGGAATCGGCGGACTTGAATATCTCAGCCTTACATACTCTAATAAAAGCAGATAAATTAGAAGAAATGTTCCCGAATGTGGAAGTTGCTACAAGGATATTCCTTTGCTTACTGGTCGCCAATTGTAGTGGAGAGCGCTCATTTTCACGTCTAAAAAGAATAAAAAATGAATTACGAACGACTATGTTACAAGAACGACTTACTATTTTGTCAATAATGTGCATAGATAGTGATATCCTTCAAAAATTAGACTTTGAAGACATTATAGAAGAATTTGCACAACAGAAATCCCGGAAGAAACCATCATCATTAACGTAAGTCCAATTCTCAAAATAGTAATCACTTCACTTATATTTGATTTGTATAAAGTTAACCATAATAACCAATAAAGTCACTAAATAAAATTACATAGTGGTGTTTTCATTCATTTTTTTTTTTACTTTCTAAAAGGGCCCCAAACTCTGTGCGCCCAAGGGCCCCTGCATGGATTAAGACGGCCCTGCATGAACCGGTAGATTTTTATGTATATCGACTTTAGTTAGGTGCTCTAAATTGTGGGCTCTAGGTATCAATAATGGTCTGAGATATAAATGAAGTGAATTTTAAACTTGGTGACTACTCCAATGGTGCCCAAACTGTACGCTGTGCGCCGGAGCACCTTAATAACACAGCCACCTTGCGCAAACATACCATTCGTAAAAATGCTTATTTAAAAAAAAAATATATAGGTATATTGAAAAATAAAATGTTTAAACGTTATTTTTCATTTGTTAATCTACATATCAAGATTATAGATATTATTTCAAACCACTCAAAATTTAATAAATTACTCCTTTTTTTCTATAAATACAAAATAATGCCCTTATCTAAGAAACATTTTCATACTAATCAAAATTTATTTCACTATTGCAAACAAACACAAATAAAAACTTCAATTTTTCCTGTATAATTATGGTAGTTTTGGACATTTTTTATTTATTTGGCGTTCTTTATACGTTATTTATTTTTTTTACGATTTTTTCGATAACTACATGCGTAAGTCTGCACCAAAGTTGGTCCCCTTGAACTTGTGATAAGAATACCGCCTCGAAATCGAACGTCGGCCAGCGCCAAGCCCAACGTACGTTACCTGTAACTTGTGATTTTCGGGTTTCTTTTTTTACTTGAGAAACCGTAAAAACTGTGTATTATTTCACCTAATTTGTTTCGACGTAAATATGTATTTAATATTTATTTAAGTTTTCTTGACTTAATAACTTAGTAGATGAAGACTCTCGGCATTTCTTTTGACCTAAGAGCACCATGAATAATTGCCCAGGCGGTAGGATCGTCAATAGCGGTAACAGTTTCGGAATCCCTTGTCTAATATATAACTAAACTTAAAGGCAGACAACACTTTCAAACTAATTTGATCATATAGGTAAATAATGCTGCGTCCACCGAAGCAAATTTTTTGTCATACTCCTTATTTAGATCAGAATTACAGATTTATAATCTCAATTTGTCGGTTTTTGATAAGTATTCCAAGCAAAATTTATTATGTTTATTCTAATCCACTTTTCTGAGCAAATGTTATGAATGACCATTATGGTACGCAAGCAATTTAAAAAATTTTCAATTACGTATTAAGTATAAAACTTAAATACTGTTTTGCTCAGATCTTAAATGAACTATTTGTGATTATGATCTTATTGGTGATTTAGATTTTTACGCAATATATCTTAAAATCTGATATTTTACAAACTAGAGATATTCAGCACTAACATTTACAATTTTCTCAGTACACAACCTTTACAAATAATTATGCGGATCAGTACTATTAACTACAATTATACTCCACATACAGAGCTCAATACTAAATATTAGGCTATTTTCGGTTTAAAAGTAATCTTCATAAAATTAAGTCGCGACGAACAATTTTTGAGGTACTTGAAACTTTGGGCTAAAAGTAAAATACGTTCCATTTCAGACAAAAAATATATTCAACTCAAAACAATTTAACTTAATTAAGTTAAAATTTATTACATATGAACTGCTTTAAATGACAGAATTATGACAGTTTTTAATCAAGTAATGTCTAAAATAATTTCTGAAATTTTATTTCGGTTATTATTATTATGATTACAGATGACAGAAAGTATCTTTGAACTTTGTCCGTAATATCTTGGTATACTGGAGCGATGTACGTCGCGCGACAGTAACTATTATCGCGCGACATGCCTCGCTACAGTGTCGTATGACTAACACCTGTCTACACAATGGTTCAGGTCGTGTGAACTTTCGTTGCCGCAAGATCGTATGAAAATGTCGGACGACATTGCATGGACTGTCTACACTTGTCGGTAAACTCCAAATTGTCCAAGCAGATAAGCCTTTCATCTATACAAAATATATATCAGTAAAACTATACAGTAATATAGTTACTTAAAAACAGAAACACTTGTCCCCTGCCAGCTTATGTTCTTGAAACTACCATAAAAATAATAATAATAATTATCAATGTATTACTTGTTCACTGAGCCGGCTATATGAAAGGGAGGGGGGGGGGCACGGGAGCAAAGCATCCGGGCCTCGGACTGTAGAACAGCACCAGATAAAAAACATTTCTACCCTCTTGCCCTACAAGTAATTTTTTGAATTTGTGGCCCCCAGTTTTCGTGTGAATTTTTCATGAAAAGATTTTTTTACTGTTGAGAAATTATTTCTCATGAAGGCATGGAGAAGGCCGGACTTGCTCGTTCGACATTGTCGCTTGACTAAGTTTCCTGGTATAGACACGGCATAATAAAATGTATTACCATCGATACAGATAGATTGTGTCACACTAAAATGGAGGCTGCAGAGTTGCTGCCCCTTCAGAATTAAATTAAAAACGTTTATAAATCTTTTAGTTTATTTTCTAGAGGCTTATTTAATTTTCAGCTGAAACCGTTATTATTGCGTAAAACCGGGGACAAGCTTACTGTAACCGCAGCCTAGCTCATTCATTTACGAGTTGCAATGAGCTTACATGTTACACTCACCGCAGCCCGAATATGTTAACGTAGTATATATTAAACGATGGGTGATCTTTATAGAATGAGGATAACGCGTCATTCATCCACTCTTTGGACTACAAGCACAACAGACCGGCCCTTAGTTTTACGCTCCAGAAAATTTTAGTTTCATTTCTAGTTCCAGTCTCTCCATTAGAAGTTATCATGAACTGCAATTGCTGTACACTTCTATTTATTTATCGTAACAGATGAAATGCAAAGATACTTCTGTTTCACTGTATTAACACCCATTTTTAACTGTATAAATATTGTAAGCAATATTTATTTAAAAAATTAAACAAACTGCAAAAATTTCACCATATGCTTTTCTGTCACAAAATTGAACAAACATTGAAAAATTTAGTAAAACAGTGATATAATAAAATATCCCTGGTTCTACTTTCGGATTATTAGTAGTTTTATCAGTGGTGAAAATCTTATAACTGGGTGTCACACTGTTTTCCGAGTTTCAGTTTTAGTGATGGTTTACTAACCATCTTTTGACGTTTTCTATTGTTACAAACATGTTTCAACTCGCGTTGTGAGTCAGTTAGGTACCACAAAATAAAACCTTGGTTTCTGATCAATTCGGAATAATTCTGGGAATAAGAAGCTGCATTTTACATTAATGTTCGCAGAACAACTTCCAAAGGTTCAGAATTATATTCCGAAAGAAACAAATGAAAATCTATCAACTGGTCCTTTAGTTTTTGCTTATATCTTATATCACTGTTTCTGAATATATTTTTTAATCTGAAATGGATTACTACATTTATGTCTTTACAGATAAATCACTAAAACTTACAGTACACAATATATATAAACCTTCGAATTATTAAAAATACTTATATATACAATGATTAACACATGATATTAACGTTTATACGAGTATTGTTTTCCTCAATACAGTCCAATTATAAGAGAGGTAATTCAAAATGTCCATTATTCATCATTGAACACTGAGGTTTTTAAGAAGTTGTCTAAACGAAAGCAACAACAAAATAATTGGGATGTCGAATATTATTCAGTCGAATTTGATCCATTTGGCATTAAATTTGGGACATCCCTGAGATCTTCGAAGGAATTTATTGGCAGATTAATCCACCAAATGGATCTAATTTTTTTATTGAGAGTATTACAACCAGAGTTGAATTAGAAATAATTATTTCAAACCCAACAACCGATTTTATTACTTCGTTTTGTTGTTTTTTTATATATACTATATATATTTTACGTATTTTTATTTTTGTTCTCATTATAATTAATCAGTCAATTTTGTTAAGAAAATTTTCTACTTAATTATTAATGTTACTTAAAATAAAATTTAAGCGACTTAAAATGGTGAAAGAAAATCGCTTTGACGTTTCTTAAAAACAGAAATTAAAAGTTCATAGCCTGGTAAGCTGCATAGGTAACTTTTAAAAACATATCTATAAATAACGTTTGAAATAAAATATTTTACAATTTAATAAAATGCATCAATTCTAATATCCGCAATTATAAAACTAATTTAAAAATTTCAAATAAAAAGAACCTAAAAACTGAATAAAACCATCATGTATATACATACAAATTAAAAACTATACTTTCATGATTCAAGTCAATTTTAAAATAGCATTCATCAGTTGCTGACGAATGTAGTATCTTTAAAAACATAAAAATTTTAAAAACCTTTTAGTAAAATTGTAAAAATGTTTGAAACATTCTTTTTAAAATGATTGTATCATATTATTACGATACTTAAACTTTACTGTAAATACAGATACGTTGACATTAAATTCATCTTAGATCTACAAACAACAAAACAATAAATTTTACCAGAAAATTCGTGAATCTGAGTTGATCTTGAAATAGATAAATCATTTAGCAATATTTAAAAATGGACCGCTCCCCCCCCCCCTCTAAGAAGGAAGGAAATAAAAATAAAAACACACAAACACACTAGAAAATAGAGATGAGGATCTATTTTTAGGTCGTCACTTGTATTTTAGAAGTGAGGACCTTTTTTTAGGTCATCACTTTGTATTTCCGAAGCGAGGACCTTTTTTTTAGGTCGTCCTTCTATTTTAGAGGTCAGGACCTTTTTTCTTTAGGTCATCACTTTGAATTTCCGAAGCGAGGACCCTTTTTTTTAGATCATCACTTTTAATTTAGAAGTGTGAACCTTATTCATAATTTAAATAATTTTGTCTTCCCCCCCAACAAAAATTCCTGGGTGCGCCACTGCCCCACAAGAGATTTCAAGGAACATCCCTAGTAGGTAAAATATCCACGAATTTTGAGGTATAAGATTTAAACTGTTTTGTCATACATGTCAGTAGATCTAAATTTGAATTAACTATTCTCAGTTTTAAAATTATTTATAGATTCTAAAAGCTTACCTTAAATAATATTAAAACTCATTACCGGATAAAAATTGACTAAAAATAAAATAATGGTTTCACTTTTGGTTCGAAACCATTAAATGACTAAGAGTTGAAACAATTTTAACTCAACCCTGGTATCACATAAGAATTCGACACCCCCTACAATATGCCCCCACTAAAAATAACATTGTACTTCACTTCTGAGATCTATAAAAAAAATGGGCACTTTACGCTTAGTGTCCTTTACCACCACCCTCTCTCAATCACCAAATCTACTGCAAGCCTTCTTCCATTTGCACTGTGTACACCACTGTTCTCTGTGTTCCATTCCGTAGACTTTCCGGCATTTCTTATTCTCGCCACGTAGTCTCCTGGAGGGACTCGATGGGGTCTTGCCTACGGATAAAGCTAGCAAGGCCGGTGGTGAAGCAGATGACGGTGAAGGATACGGATACGAAGATGACGGACGCGGCGATAGTTTCAGCAACTTCTGTGGTGACTGTGGCTGGTAGGAGTGATGGTGATATTGGTGTGGGATGGAGGGGATGTTTATTGGACCTGCCTGGCCCGCCAGCAAGCCTTGTCTGAAAACAAGAATACAGAATTAGATATACATATGCATAAACATAAGTATAATAAAGCTATTCAGAAATTGCATAACTGAGACCTACGGGGTTAAAAATTATATATCTCATTGACAATTACAAGAGGAACTTGTAGGTAAATGGCAAAACTTTGGACAGAGTTTGTACCATCAAATACCTGGGCTTCATAATACATCAGATTTCTGATTCAACAAGAAATCAAAAACAGTATTCAAGCTGCTAATTCATCTTATTCCAAACACGATTCTCTATTCAAAACAACATACATCGAGTTCAATAGTCTTTGAAAACAAAGGATCCTTAGACTCATCCACATTAATTGCTTGAACATATTTGCGCCAATTAATCCAGTATTGAGCAAATTGTTGGTCTTTCCACACTTTCAGCTGCCCTCTATTGCATGTGTTGATCGCAGGTACTAGTCGGTCTTCCACGTCTGCGACTGTTTTCAAATTATTAATGGCTCCTTTCTTTAGAGTATAACCGATTCATCCCCACTTTCGTCCTTTTAACTCCAATTATACGGCTTTGATTCTCTCCCAAAGATCCATATTGTCACTGGCTAGAATTAACATCATCATTCTACGTGCCCAGTCATAAAGAATAGCCATAAAACAAAGATAAGTGGAAAGACCGCATAAATAAATATAAAAAAAAAAAAAAACACTGTACTTAAAGTCAAATATCAAATAGCATACGAGAGGCTAACGATTATAGCGGATAGGACACATAATGAAGATAAAATGGAATAGATTGGCATGAAGATGTGAGAAGAAAGCCTAACTACGTGTCATCTACTAGAAAGACCTCGCAAAAGAGCAAGTAAAAGGACTTGTGGGAGTGTCTAAAAGTCAACTCTCCTGATAATTTTTAAACTGACAACTACTAAAGAAAAACAAAAAACATTTTACCCTTCTATTGTGTACGTTACTTATTAGTTAAAAAATCTGTTATGATTTGTAAGGGTCTAAACAGGTTTAAAATTTTAATTCCTACTTTTAATTCCCTCTTTTTAATAGTCCACTGAATATACGGTAGAGTTGATTTCTAGCAGTTGTTAATCAACATAATTCATTTGGAATTTAGTATAGGTACTTAATCATACCTAATCCCTCGGTGCACAATTTGAATTTGAATTGAAAAAAACACCGCCAACAATTAACAGTACTCTAACAGATCCCTCGCAGGATTAATTCATTCCCTAAAGACTTAATTTATTGCAAGACTTATACATCAATTCTAACCACGGGTTCAGAACTCATCTGCTCATAGATTTTAGTATTAAAACCAGATGTTAATAATGAATCTGCTTTGCATTTTTAATAGAAAAATTACAGATATTTGTTTTATTCCTTTTTTAAAAAAATTGAAGAAGGAAGTACCTTCATTCGAGAAAAATATAACTTACATGAAATAAGCAAGGATGACCTAATTATTGTTTTATCTGAACTGAAAGTAATTAGTGGAAAAAAATTAAAAATGACCTTGACACTATAAAGAAACAGGGCTTCCGGATAAATGACCTTCACACTGTCAGGAAACGGGACTTCTTGACAAATTGTCTTTAGCCACCAACTTCACGGGATATATCGTTTCATAATAGGTTTGATGTTTTATAACAATGCTCCTCGGTACAAACTTAGTTCTTCCAATGTACCTTAGCTCTCTTTATACCATGGGACAATTATTATTGTAAAAGATGAATTATTTTTTATTAATTTTTATAAATCGACCCATCCAATGAAGCTCGTCGTAATTCAATATTTAATTTTTTTGACTGTTATATATTAAATATTAAAATACACGATATTCTTTATGGGGAAAAAATATATATCAATATTGTAGGTACGTTATGGTCCCAAAATTATAGTTTTGTGAAATACAAATTTTTTCATGGGCTTACACGATATTTTAATATTTAACTTACATAATTTAAAAAATAAAAATATTGAGTTACGTTGATCTTCGCAGGAAGGCTTGAAATGCACAAATTATTTTCCCTGTAGTGTACATATTGTTGATATCTCTCAGGTAATCTTCTAGTACGATGTTTTTTTGGAATAATGTTCACTCGGGTTGAGGCCAGGGTAGCACGCTGGCCAACCCATTGATGTTATACCCACTTGATTTAAAAAGTCTGTTACACAGTGGACGACGTGTGTGCGCGCATTATCCTGCATTAGGGTGAAATTTTCTCCGATATATGGGGCAAAAGGTACAACACGGTCTTCAAGAATATCTCTGATTTACCTATCTGCAGTTAACGCTCCGCCATCAATCACCACTAACACTGTGCGAGCTCCCAAACATATTCCACCCCACGCCATAATTGAACCTCCACCAAAAGATACAGTAGTAGCAAAATTAAATGGTGCATTTTGTTCTCCTTGGCGTCGATACAATCTTCGTTTATTGTTTAGTAGAGCATTAAAAGCTATCTAGATATAGGCTTCAAAATAATAAAATTAAAAAAAAAAAAATCAATGTTCCTTTAAATTTGCCGGTGTGTATATACGTTTCTTGTTGGCATATTAACAATAAAAGATTCATCTTTCAGAATTATGTTTTCTTCTATCTAAAATAATTCAAATAAAAGTTATTGAAAAAAATTTGATATTTTTGATAAATATGAATATCTGGGGAGCTATGAGGAGCTTTACCTAAAATTGTAATATCGCACTTATGATATATTGTATTGTGCGTAATTCTGGTGTGACATAGCTAGTGTTTTACACTTTATTTATGTTACAGCAGGATGATGGAGAAGTATGAAGATGCCCCAGCAATGAAGTGAAAACCAAGTATTACACAGGGGGAGAGAGGTAGACAAATAAAACACGTGATAAGGATTAAAAATGACATAAGATAGAGGAGAAATGCCAAAAGACTGAGCGAACTGTTATATACCTAGAGTCCGCGCAACAATAAAAAAAAAGAAAAAAAAAACGCGTGTTCTACGCAAAGAATTATATTTCGTTTAAACTTAGTCATTTTGAAAAAATAGAGGTGTTTCAAATGCTCGTGCGTCGTGAGACTTTTCCTCAAATGCTCAGACAACACAAGCTTTTACGTCGAGTAATATACGCGAGCAGAATCTTGTTTGCGCATTAATGATTTCAACTTATTTTGCGCGAGATCTAAAAAATACCTAAAGGACCTGTCACTTAGTTAAGCAAGGCGGAAGAATTATGTCAGTGAGGCCAAAAGTCAACCACACTGAGAGTGTCCAAGTAGAAAAAATGCATGCCCATGCATTTTTTTTCTAAAAGGTTTTAACAGAGAATATAAAAAGGATAAATGTATAATAAATTCCCGTTTGTAAAATTGCATCTGTGCTTTACCGATTTAAATTCAACATTTTCAAATCCAGTCAAATTACAGATTTCATCAATTCAGACTTAAATTCGCTATCAACTAACGTGAACAAATTAAGGTATTTTACATTTGTATCCGATATAGCTTAATCCTGCCGATATGCACAAAAAATGTTTCACAAATTATCTGGTTTGATTTTGGAACAAAAAATAATACCCCAGTATTAAACATTACCGCTAGATAGTGGTGATACGTCCGGATTACTCTCGTTAGTTCAATTTCTGCGTTCTGTTACAATAATCCGCCGTGTCATTTATACTCGGAGTCAAAGGGGTACGTCAATCAGGGTGTCTTCTAAACCCCCTATCAGCGGGAATGAATAATTACGCTGGAATTAGCTGCGTTTCTACGTAATTATAATGAAAATTGAGTTTTTTGATGATCTTTTTTTAAAAAGTTGACAACTGATTACGATATTTATAAGTTATTCGAAATTTGGAATAATGTAGAAAGAAATCCGTGTCTTATAATAAAAAAAAGTAGTGTAAAAAATATGATTTCCGAGAAAAAAAGTAGGATAATTAATTTTTCGCACATAACAACAATGGCTATTTGCATCTCTCTGAAAAAAGTGAGAGCCAATCTATATTAATAAAACTGGAGGCTATATCTTTTTTGTTTTATTATTATTATTACTTCCTCCGTCCGAAAATATGGTATACATTTTGATTTTTTTCTTGTCCGAAAATATGATTTATTTACAATTTTAATTAAATATAATGGTTTTATTTCTGAAATAGTTACAAATATCTAACAAAACAAAGAATAATACAAAAAGTTTTAATTTAACAAGGACGTGGCTGTCTCCACAGCTTGTATGGAACATGATAATGTTGTTTGTAATTAATGTGCGGAACCTTATAAAAACTCCCTCCTTTTGCTAACATGGTTGCTTCTAGACAAGTTTGCAATGTTACAAAAACATTATCAAGGGTTTGTATGTTTAATACATTAAATGCATTTTGTACGCATTCAATCAGTTCGTCGATTATATTCGGTGAAGCTGTATGTTATAAGGATTGTATATAATTGAAAAAGCCAATATTACTTTCGTTAAGTCCGTTTTACATTATACTTTTTTCAATACTATCCAACTCTGACGTCATTTCAACTTTTGATACTACAGAATATTGAGAACTGCCAATAACTGAAGTGACGCCTAGCGGAATATTTTGGAACTTAACGGAATAGGATTTTGTTAGATGTGGCTCATTTAATTGCATTGTTTGTAAGTGTTAAAGTGAAGAAAACTTTAATAAAATGTCTTTAAAATCGCAACAGAAAATTAACTGCAATGTGGATTCTTGTGTATCAAATGGCAAATGTCAAAAAATCCTATTCCAATCGCCATTTTGTAAGCGAAAACAGCCCCTCTATAGGTAATGACACTTCTCAATAGTGGGGGGAAAAAATAAGAGACAGCGATACCTTCCATCTTTTATTACTTTGTGATACTCTTCACTGCCAACTTAAAAAATTCTAGGTTCAGGTGACAGACAACAGTTTGGTTATACAGTCTGTTCCAAACGGTTAGGCGGAACTAAATGGGAATTTCGTTCTTTTAGGTTGTCACGAGAAGGGACCTTGCTTGGGTTATTTCATTTTTCATGTTGGAATGTCAAAATTTAAAATTCCAACAATGAAACCATGGAAACGAATGACATATGTCAAATTTTACTTATTTTATTGACAAAAAAATAAATAAATGGGAAATTTGTATTAAGAATGACACAAAAAATCAAAATATAAAGAAAATGACATTTTAAAATGATATTAACCTTAACCAAAAAATGTTTATTGTAAGTATGATTTACAAAGCTTAAACAAAACGGTCGAAAAGCACGATTTAAACGATGAAAGTAACTAGATTGCAAAATATAGTTCCGCCTAACCGTTTGGAACAGACTGTAGAACCAATTGTAGTAACCAATTTATAAATATTGTTTAATTGTGCTAAGTTTATATTTAATCATATGTTCTAAATAAACTTCTTATCAACTTAATAAACTTCTAAAAGATAAGTTGTAAACAAAAACTAAAAAGTTGGTAGTTGGTACGACTGAGAAGTATACAACTGTCATCCAAAAATTTGACCGGAGGTAGTTTTGAAAATAGTGTAGTTTCGAAATTAGTGTAGCACCGAAAATTGGAAGGAAGAATTGTGTTTCACATTATACTTTTTACGTCAGTACTACGCAAAAAATCTGTAGTGCTTCACAAAAAAGTATAATGTAAAACGGAATTAAATCACATATTTTTAAAAATATGTATGCCATATTTTCGGATGGAGGAAGTATTATTTTTTCTTCGTCATATTTGGTTTCTATACGTTTCGTTGTAAATGATCGTACCATTTCAGCTGACTTGTTCTCATGTCTTCAACTATGACCAACACCTACAAGTTCCCGAATTATTTTGTTTCTCACTTTTCTCTCCTTGATATACCCGCTACTCTCTTCCAAAAGTCCAGTTCTTTCTTAAGGGTTTAAGTTCACTACTGTATACAGCGATATACTTAACAATGCGTTGAAGATTCTGTGCTTATTCACTCGGATTATTTTGACATACCAGAAATAGGGGTTGTTCTAGATAGAAGAACTCTAGTCATAAAATCAGTATAAGAACTGACTGAATTTGGATGATTGTTGTAAAACAGTTTCTGAATAAATCAGTAATGCCAAAATCGCGTTTAAACAAAATAACGTTAAATGAGGTAGTGTTAACCGGGATTTTACTGTAGCTGAAATATACAGAGCGATCATTAATTCCTGAACGTTATGCTACACCTGACAAAAACATTTAGTTATCAAACTTATGTCCAAGGACATGTACGTACATTCTATTTTTATTACCTTATATGAATTTATTATTAAATGATCACTGTTTTTCTCTACACGCCAATGAGTTGATAACAAATACTAAGTTAGCAACAGATTTTCGTTGTTCCTCGGCTGAGTTGGGGCCAACGAAGTAATCTGATTGGTTCTTTGTTAAATTGGGATTTTCAGCTGTTAATTAGAATACATTTTTGATATTTTAAAACCCATTGTTTACCATTATGTAAGATAAATGATCGCACTGTATGTCAGTAATGTTGTATGCATATCAAAGCCTGTCTCTCACGCTATGAATATTTATTTAAAAAAAGATTATCAACTGCAATTTTAGACATTGAAAACAAATACGTACATATACTGCAAGATGTAAAGTATTACTAAAAAACCTGTATGTGGCAAATTATTGGACAAAATTATTTTAATAATGTACCTGAAAGATCCAACAATTTGTCTCTGGTACTCGGGATCCTCGTGGGGTGGTCGGGCCATGTCACGATGTGACATGGTAGGGGGAGAGGAAGTGTGGCCCAATTCAACCTCTGTGTAGTAGAATTCTTCTTCGTGGTCATCTGATGGCTTTACATCTCTGTAACAAACATATATTTTATTATTTTGAAATTACATACAGTGATTATTTCTTCTTATTAATTTTCAGTTACACATAAGAAAAATAGAAACAAATAAGTACGATTTAGGATACTGGTCACCCAAATGATAACTTTCACAATGTTTTAGAAGAAATGTTAAATTAAATAGATGGATTATTGTATCAGGTCGTTAAGGATGAAATTTGTAGTTAATAATATTGCCAACTTTAACAGCTTATTATTTGACATAGGCTGAATATTTTACCATTCTGTTTTTTTTTTTACACATTTAGTTTGTTTAAGGCTATTTTATGCTCTAAAAAATATCAAAAACTTTTTTGAAAATAAATTTTGTTGAAAATGGAACGGTCGGAAATTCGCACTATTATGAAGTATGAGTTCTTACGTGGAACTACGGCATCGCAGACCGCGCGAAATATTAATAGTGTATTTGGCTCTAGTATTACTACGCAGCAGACAATATCAAATTGGTTCGCCAAATGTCGTACAGCTAACTTAAAAACTAAAAAAAAAAACCTGGCTCATCGATCACAGCAGAAATATACTGCAACCAACTGGACTAAAAGATGCAAAAACTTAAAGAAAAATAGCCTAGAATGGTCAACAGATCAACTCCTATCTTATTGCATGATAACGCTAGACCACACACTGCACAAATGACTGTGGCAAAACTACAGGAATTGGAGTTCCTCATCATCTTCCATACTCACCAGACCTAGCCCCCACTGACTACCACTTCTTCCGCAATTTGGACATCTTTTTAATAGGAAAACAGTTAAATTCCAACAATGCTGTAAAACTGGCCTTCCAGGAATACATTGACTCTCTGCCACTTAAATGGCAAAAGTGTATAGACAATATAGGTGCATACTTTAATAAATAAAAGAATTCTTTATATTTGTAAGTTATTAATCAACTTTGCCTTTTTTTCTACAAATTTCATCCTTTACGACCTAATAGATTGCGGATCTGATATGCAGCTTTCGCAAAAATTATCAAAAGAGAAAAGTAGTAGTGAGATATTACCGTTTGGATGTGTATTATAATTTATGTATCGATAATTCGGTAATACCAAAAGTAAATGTAAATATACTCCTATTTACAAAACATTTTCTATTCAAAATCTCTTTTTACTTTTGGTGGCTTTACATTCATACATCAAACAAATACAATCAAAATGTATTTACATTGAACCCTTATATTTGAAGGATAATAATAAAAATGTTTACTTATAGTGAAAGTAGGCTATGTCTCAGAACTTTTTTCGACATTTAGTTGTTTATTTAATAAATGTGTGTTATTTCGTCTCGGAAAGATCCCTTTGATAGTTGCTATTGCTGAACTTAACAAATAAAACATGATATAAAGAAATGTGTTGTTACAGAGGAAAATGCGATCTGATCTGTACCTACATGAGGGAATAGCAAATGTTTGGAAAGTAAACGAACTCAGTTACAAGAAAGTATTTTACTTTTTACAGGATAAAACAAACAGTTTTGTTAAAAAGATTTAATAAAGTTAAAACACATCAAAAGAACGAAATGTAAACAAATATTCAAGGTTTATTTAATTCTTATTATTATTAGAGCGACGGAAATTAATTTTTGGAGAAAATCTGTCAGAATATCAAGGAAAGACAAAATAAGAAATAAACAGTTGAGAAGAATTCGGGGTGTGAAAGAATATAATAGTTGAAATAGAGAGAAAACAACTAGTTTTTATTATTATTTCGGAATTTTGTATTTAACGATCAGTCTGAAGCTAGTTATATTTATAGTTTATTTAATTCAATGAAGATAAGGTGATAAGGACTAATACCAATAGACATGTCCTGACAGGGATTTTTAATGACTTAATAATTCGGGACCATTGGCATGCAAAGCAAGGTCGCCATAGAGACTAAAAACTAGGTTGGTTTACAATACGAGGGTTGTTCGTCAACTAAGGTCTCCAAGGGGCTGGAGTCGCGAGGAACACTTTAACGCAAGATCTGGCAATACTGGCGTGTAGTTTGATTACCCGCCTACAAATCTTAGTTTGGTAGCAGTCCGCGATGGCGCTTCCACTCGCCGCTACCGCCAGTTGTGCGTTACGTTCTATGATTCGTTTTTGGTGTGCTAAGCACACTATAGAAATTTATCGACAGTTATGTTAAGTGCATGGAAAATGGTGCAGAGAGTTTAAAAACGGACGTACAGACGTCCATGATGAACAGCGTGCCGGACGGCCATCGGTTTCGGACGAAATGATTGGGACAGCCCGGACTTAGCACCAAGTGATTATCATCTCTTTCCTGCGTTGAAGTCACACCTGGGTGGGACGAATTTCAGGACCAACGAGAAGTTGAAAGAAGAGGTCGTACGCTACCTGCACATGGCAACGATCGCAACGGGGATTATGTAGAAAAATAGTAGAAAGTCCAGGCTTTCCAACAATGTATAACTCATTGCCAATAAACGTATTTTTCTTTATGAAAAAAAATTGGTGACCTTATTTTACGGACGACCCTCGTATATACACGATTCAAATAAAATAAAAAAATAATAATGATCAGAAACTAGCGTCATATGAACCAAAATCGATTAAAATAACACCGCATTACTAATGTCAATGATAGGGACGAATATTAAAAAGCCTACAGACTGTGTTTCAAGTGATAGCCAATATTTACATTTGTCTAACTCCGCGTATCATGAGTCAGGACAATACAGCACAAGTCATAGTCAACGTATGTTGGGCTTGGCACTAGGCGATGCTACTAAAAGTAGAAAGTAATTGTTATACTTTTAAGCTAAGGTCGAAGCTGCGACGATAACCACACTTTCACTATTAGACGCCTACAAACGTTGGCCCATGTTCGCTATTTTTGCACTTGACCAGTATTGGCGCTTGGTAGACATATCATCTATATGCTACGCATATACAAATATTCGCCAGAAATTAATGTTACGTCCAACGTTGGTCAATATCAGATACATCGTCTGTAGGGACCCTATAACAGCGATAACATAAACCCATACCGCCGGAAGTTAACAAACAGGCTACAGAATAGAATTTTTATAACATCAGTCAACCTTGGAAGTTTACAGCGCTGTTAAATTGGCCAAGCTTTGTTTATAATAACACCATAAATTCATTATATGCAGCCGTACATAAATTCAAAAGACAATTATATCTTTGCCCAATTAAAATCTACGTAATAATTGTTAAACCCGTTATTAAATTAAGAAATAAATTATGTCAATATTAGTAAACCATATATTTTATCCAGTCCATTTAATTTTTTGTCCATAAACGAAATACCAATGCTATAAAACAAAATTAAAAAGCGCTTATGCTAATACAGTATCTATTTGAAGGGGCAGGAAAGGGTTAACTATAAAGGGTTACCATTAAAACTTTATTACCATACTCCTCAGTGTCTACACCATGTAAATCACATGAAATAATTTTGTTGTCAGCGACAGTAAATCTCGTCTGACCACAATGAATGTAAGCGATCCATGCATTTAGAGCGCGTTAGTCCTGCATATTTTGAATATGCATGTCATTGTCTCATCTACGCCATTAACCCGAGACTAGAGTTAGTATAAACTATACAAGTAACAAACCAGCACCCGTCCATATGTGACGTTGTAGAAATATAACATATATGAGGAGGTAACTTTTTATTTATTTACTTTAAGGGCACTTCATTATCTAAGATTATTAGCACCCATGCAGTTATAATATAACATCTAAATTTGTGTGCATTGTAACTTGTATATATCTGACAAAATGGTTTTAAAATATCATTGACACATTCTAAAAGACGTACGTCTAATCAGATAACCCAAAATGTAAGCAGCGTTATGATAAATCTTGAAATACAAATAAATATAGGCTCAGATATGTTACGTTTTGTTTACATAAAAATAAACAACTAGGGCTTGGATCATTATTACACATGCGTTTGAAGTGAACACTGCCTTTTTCATGTTTTATTGAGTTCAAGTGAATATTTTTAATTATATTATGGCTAAAAAACGTGAACTCACTATGGCAGAGAGGAGTCAAATTGTATTGCTCCATTTACAAGGACAGTCGCAGGAGAAAATTTAAAAAAAAATGGAGTGATCAAGAAAAGCCATGCAAATTACCATCAAAAGGTTCCAAGAGACTGATACATATGAAAACAGCCTAAAAACCGGAAGAAACCGTGTAACCACTTCTAGAGATGATCGTTTTATAAAGTGCTCTTCTTAAACGCACAATATCGTCAAAAGTGCTGGCTGGTGATCTGTGGGAGCATAGAAAAGTTAAAGTTCCTTCTAGAACAATTAAAAGACGTCTAGTGGAATCTAATTTGCATGGAAGAAGACCTCGCTGAAAACAACTGTTGACCGAGCGACACAAATAACTTCGCCTTCAGTGAGTCAAAAGACACTTAAATTGGACACCTGATGAATGAGCGAAAATCATTTGTTCTGATGAGTCCAATATAGAAGAAAGCATTGTAATGGTTTAATGTACTTACGAACTTAACAGAAAAATAAATTTCTAAGCAATTATTGCACTAACAATATAAAATTTAATTTACTATAGATTTACGAAATTAAGGTTTGTTTTTTCTTTTGTGGATCAGCTTTTTGGACATCCTGGAGTCATTTTTGTAAGACAGAGGACGAGTGAAGCTTTTCATCCTGACAGCATCATCCCTACGGTCAAATTTGGTGGTGGTAGCATCATGTCCGTTAGTGGCTTAGGCGAAATCTTTTTGTGCGAGGGATGAATTATTCTGCTCGTTATATTACCATGCTTAATGAAATTTTGAAGCCATCAATATTAAAATTATTTGATGAAGACAATCCAGAATATGTTTTTCAACAAAATAATGCTCCATGTCACAAAGCCAAAGCAACAAATGAATGGTTTTCCAAGAACAATGTGACACTTTTTGCATGGCCCCAGTCATCAGATTTATCGCAAATTTAAAATTTATGGTCCATTCTGATTTAAACTGCCATTCTTTATTTAAAATTCTGCAGGCATAATAATCCCACAAATTGTTTTTCCAATTTAATATTCTAGTTGCAGAGTGGAATAATCGATCTTTCTTAATTTAACCTCCTTTTTATCTCCTATAATAAAGAAGATAACAATGCTTAAGAAGTTCCCAAAAACACCCTATGTCTGATATACTGTCATAATGTCATCTCCCTTCTCAAAAGTAATAGAATCGCCACAAGGTTCTGTTCTTGGTCCCACATTATTCATTCTATATTCCAATGACCTTCCCAATTATTTTAAAAACATTCCAAATTTAACTATGACTGCTTTTGCCGACGATATGAGCTTCCTGACGAAATGCAAAACTGCTCTTGATACGGAAACATTCTTTGCTTCCGTTATGACTGAAATTCATACTTGGACAAATAAAAATAAATTAACTTTGAATATAGACAAAACAACTTGCATTACCTTTAAAACATCACATAACAAAACAATATCAAGTAATTTTCTAACATACGACGGTGAAAATATAAATCTCTCCAAATATACAAAATTACTTGAACTCTACATAGACTCAAACATAAAGTGGACTACTCATATAGATAATCTCTGCCAAAGGTTATGCTCCTGTTTATATGCATTAAAATCTCTAAAAATGCAGTGCAGCAAAAGAGTTTTAAAAAATCTATATTTCTCGTGTTTCCATTCGCATCTCAAATACGGCATTATTCATTGGGGTCAACCAGCTGGATGGAATAGAGTTTTCGTGTTACAAAAATCTGCAATACGAATCCTAGATTCACTAAATTTCAGAGATTATTGTAGAGAATCTTTCAAAAAATTGAACATATTGACAGTCCTTGCAGAATATATCCTCTCCCTTGTCATTCTAGTGTATAAAAATAGAAATTTATTCCCGTTAAGGGACAATCACTCTCACGATACAAGAAACAGAAATCTATTTGTTCCACAGGCTCATAATACATCTGGTTACCAAAAAGGAGCATACTTTAATTGCTGTAAATACTTTAATTCACTTCCTAAGAACCTTAAAAAGGTCGAAAACATACAAAGCTTCAAATTTCAATTAAAACGCCACATATTACAAAATACTATCTATAATGTTGCTGACTACAACACTGTGTAGTATTTTTCATATTTTTTTGTATTTTTGTGCCTCTTGTAATATTGTATAATATGTTTAATGTTTTATGATTAATAAATTAAATTTGTGTATGACATGATTTTCATATATAGTGTAGCACTATTGTATACTGTACTCTATTGTAATGTCTGTATATGGAAAATACAAATATAAAATATATAATGTATGTATTGAAACTTTAGTTTATCATCGAACTATTTAGTGTAGTCCGCGCATGTATCGGTTGCTTAAATGGACCAACCGTAGAAGAGGATGCCATAGCAAATTTGACACTGAATCATGAAACGGATTATCACTTCCCCTAAAAGCAACGTTTGGTTCCCTCTAGTATTCTTAATTAAAACGTCAAAGTAGGACTATGAAATAACGCTATTCTAATTAACAAGAGTGATTGTTGTTGGATCGTAAGACATAAGCCTGAATGACAGCTTCACTTTTAATGTTTTACAGTTGGCTATCGTGATGCGATGATGGAATCTAACTTAATTATACTTTGATTTGTATCAGTGTTAAATGACTTCTTGTTTTACTGCCACAGTAATTTTATTTCCCTATTAACTAACAGGACGATAGTTATTATTGACTACTGTATGCAAAAACCAACTTTTGTTGTTGTAAATTTTACTGTTAACGTTTCTTTACGTTACTTATGTGCTATTATTCTTTTTAACTAGCTATCTAACTCATTTAATTTAAAAGAAATACAAACAGCTAATTTGCAAAGGAATGCTTTACCAATCATAATGAAACGGAAACAATAATGAATAGTTAAATCATCTCTTGCGTTTAAAATATTCATAAATTAGTGTTATGTGTTTCTGGCAAGGGTGCTTAATTTACTTCTTCCTGCTATCGACATGAAACCAGCATCAAGAAAAAATTTAACATAAGGTGAAAGAATACATGGCGGCGTCTTAATAAAACAACTATTTAGCAATAACAATATTTATTGAATGTTTTCTGACGAATGTGAAGAACTTTCTTGCTTATAAATTGATTTTGCCAATATTTTTTTTCTGTACTAGGAGCTTTTGTGACTGTTAAAACTGCTTTGGAATCAATCGTAGTATCTTTAATCATCATGTCTTTAACACTAAAGCCTTATTTATAATAGATCCGTAACAAAAGAATAACATAATATTCACCGTACTATCTTCTACAGATGTTCAGAACAGTGAAACCCTTCTGTACTATTATGTATGGACCTATAATATATACCAGACTCAAAGCCTGGTTTATAATAGATATGCTATGGATATAAGCATAAAAATTGCAATATTTTATTTGTTCTGGTTATTACAAATAGATGTTTTCAAGGATCTAACCCACTGTTCCATACGTATGCGTTATGTTATGAAGTAATTATAAACCGGGATTATGTGTATTAATGAATTAAAATTTTTAAATAATTCTTAGAAAAGCCATTTTTGGCCGCACTACTCGGAGTGGCGAAGTGCAATATTTTGTACATCAAAATAATTATTTGTGCAACAAGTGCTTAAGCAGTATTTCTTTCACGTTTGACAGAACGAGTAGGCAAGTGCAATCCCATGAGTGAAAAAAGCCGCTTTATGCATGAGTTTCATGCAATCTTTTCTATGACTGTCTGCAACTAGAAAAAAAGCTTTTTCGTTTTCAATGCACTCTTTGATTCTTCTTCGGATTGCACGGACACATCTGCAGTCTTTGGAGATAGTTCTGTCACCCCCATGAGTTCATGTAGGTCCATGGAAACAGTGGTGTAGCCCCCTTTAGCTGATGTATTATGCTTATGGAAAGTGTGAAATAATGAAACGCTTATGAGACTTTTTCTACTCATAACACTTTTTACATCTTTTAATAGTCACTATAAACTCGCATTTTATGCAGAAATGCAAGTGAAACATGGTGCAGTTTTTTTAACAGTCGTAAAAAAAGTTTTTCTTCTTCAGACCTCTGTCTAAAAACACCATTATCAAACTCTAACAAATTATAATACTACCCATACTCATATATGACGCCAAAATAAGAACTTTAATGAAGTAACATACCCAGTTTACATAGATGCACAGTCTTTGAAAACAGTGTACTACATAGTGACCATACGTCCCGAATTTGCCGGGACAGTCCCGAATTTTCGCCTTGTGTCCTGAATTTTTTCAGAGGTAATATTTGTCCCGAATTAGTTTTTTTTTTGTCCCGAATTGTCCCGTTTTTTAGAAAAGAAACTTATTTTCAATATTTGTTTTAAATATATTTCAACTAAAATTATTTTTACAAAACTTGAACTAAAAAAAAATTTCCTTGATGAATAGCTTTTGGATTAGTGACAAGACTCAACTTGATGTAGACACATTAAAAGCAATATTACTAGTTAAAGTAAATTATGAAGAAAACTATGCGGATTTTTATAAAATGCTTCAAAGCAAAAAATACCTACTCAAAAAGATCCATACTTCGGAAAAATATCAAAAGTTTTCTACTGGGTAATTTTAATAATGTTCCTTTTAATAATATAATAAGTAAATTATCTATGATTTGAAATTATAATTATTTATTGTATAATTTGTAAAAAAAATTAATTAAACAAAATATAGTTGAATAATCTACCCCCCTTGCCAGTCTATGAGCTCCCGTCCCGAATTTTGAACTAGAAAATATGGTCACCTTAGGTACTACACTGGAGCCATAGGATTCCTGCCTCAACTTATTGGTAACGAATCAAAAAGTCGGACCAACAACAGTGTTGAAAAAACTAAATATTTCTTTATCAGTATGTATACGTCATGAAAATATAAACAACTTGCAGGTAAATGCCAAATCCTTTAATATTTGTATCTTAAAATACCTAGTTACCATACATAATCCGGTAAATATGATTCAATAAAAATCCATCATCAGATTTAGAATTGAAGGTAAAAATTCATCTTATTTCGCACTAGTCTGATTCTTTAAAACAGATTTATCACGCGCAACATCAAGATCAGGCACTACTTAACTATAATACGTCTCGTACTTATATGGCACTGAAACACTGATCTTAACAAAGTCAAATCGGCATACACAAACCTTAAAACCAAAGTATAAAAAAAAAATAGTACGCCACATCTTGGGTTCCATCGTAATCCTAATCAAAGGAGGAAGCAATTAATCCGCCTGTCACTGTCCAAGAAAAGACAGAGGTGTGCGTACGGGCGTGTGTGAGTGAGAAAGATAAATAAGATATGGTAGAAACATAAATAATTGCACTATAGTCATAGTTTAAATTACCGAAAATGGCTCTTCGATTAATTTGCCGTTGACTTATTGGTTAGCACTGGTTAATACCCCCGATCAAATATTTTGTAGAAATCTTAATGCGTTAATATATATAAAACTATTTAATGTATCTGTGTAAGTACATATTTAAATAATTTAAAAAATCGTATGGAATTAAACGTATACGTGTTTCACGTCACACCCATGTGAAATTGCCGGTATAAATTGTGAGAAGTCATTAAACTTTTTCACGAGTAAATAATAAAGTTGATGATCGGATCGAATGGTCGGATGGGCAAGGCTGGGCCTCAACCTTGGCCTGGTGGAACCACCGTTAGGAAACTATGTACCGCTAGTTGCGTCCCTCCCGATTCGGCCCTGCACGTACGTCACAAGAATCACCGTGATATTTCAGAAGTACAAAGTAAGTTTCTGCAGATTTCTTTTGAACCGTATTCTATATAAATAAACCAGTAAAATTTAACAAATAAAAGTAAAACTACACATACACTGTTAAAAAAATTATATAGAATTGGATGTAGAATTTAGATACTTTGTGTTCCATCTGTTGCACGTTTAGCCGAAAGCACTATAATATCAATCGTGAAATTTCACTGAAATAGGCCAACGAATTAAAAAAATATTGACATTTATGAGCCAGTAGTTTCGTCACTTTGTCACGAAAACACGATCGAACAAAGAGCAAATATCAAATTTCATCTAATAAAGCTAAAGCTGAAGGATTTATACTAAAACTATGACTTTATTATAAAAAAATTGAAATATTTTTCGAACTGTTGCTGAACAATTTGTTGTAGTAAAAAAATGGGCATACCTGAATACGCAGGGAAAATGAGGAAATGATGGACCTTTTTAGGGAAAGTGGTAAAGCACAAACAGCAAAACTGCAAAAACTGAAGTCCGTCAGGCATCTAGTCAGATCACCAAATGACAAAAATGGATCTTCAAAATAGGACAAACAAATAAAAAGAAAAGAGAGCGTAAAAAAAAAAAACACTTTCTAAATTAAGTTTAAGAGAAGCTTTGGAATTCCAATTCGGTGAGTTATTCGGAATATTATTAAAGATTATATAAATGTAATTCTTGAATATTATATACATTTCTGTTATATAGGATGTCTTTCCAAGTGTTTGAATACACACTTACTAATCTCTTACCTACATTTTCAATTCCTATTATGAAGAAAATTAAATATAAGAAGAAAACTGGAAGCAGGTGGGAAACTCGTTCCCATAATGATAAGAAGAGATAAAAAAGTGCAAATTCAATAACAGCAGAACAGAATTACAGATCAAGGTAGAATAAGGTATACAAAAAAATGGAGGTGCCATCCATCCCAAGGTACCTCACGGAAAGTAACAAAAACAAAGGACGATACTGAGTACTGGAGAACAGAGGAAGAAAAGAAGTACAGAACATACAGGGAGCTAGCAGAAACAATCGAGAATCTAATCAACTGTCCTGAAGTAGGAGAAGAAACCCTGCCGTTAGTAAAAACCCTGGATGAAACTGACGACGGAATAGATTTGATAAAGCAGGAAAAAGGTTCAATCTATACGCTGTCCCCAAAGTAAAATTAATATATTTTTATCTTATTTATTTCTATACTTATTTTTTATTTATTGCTTTTATTATTTTATTTCTGTAATTTTATTTAATTAATTTGTTTATTTATCGATTATTTTAGTTTGTTTTGAATTGTTTAATGCTTAAGCCTGGAACAGAATGCACAGCGCGCTACGCCGTGAGCGCGCCTTCATTTGCGACAGCGTTGCGTTAGCGCCGTTGAGAATTTTCGCCTGCACACAATGCAATAATTTTTAACGCCGTCAAAGTGTCACGTGACAACCTATATCTGTGTTTATACGTGCGCTTTCTTTTATTAAAAGTATAATGGATGATGAAGACCTGTGTGTGATGTTATGTATGTTGTTTGCAAGTTATTTATACATACAAACACTTTACCATTCAGTAAAAACTGAGGTTAGGTGTTCTGCGTCAACGTTCAACGGCGTCAAAAGTTGGAAGTTGACGAACATTCAGTATCAACGGCGTTCGAACGCCGCTAGGACGTTCCACATTCTGTGCACTTGCGTACGACAGCTTGGTTTTAACTTCCTTCTGACAGATAGCGCCATACGAACGCCGTCAACGCGCCGTAGAACTCGTTGCATTCTGTTCCCCACTTTAGAGTCACAAGAAATATATGTCCAAAATAGTTTTTATTAGAGATATTAGAATAACTTTGAATTATTATAAAAATCTGTACTTCCTATTTAAAGTCGAAAGGCAAGTAATAACAATAAAGTATTATATCTATTAAAAAATAAATAAATCGACTAATCTAGTTCTTATTCATAAATCTAGTTTTTTGGAAGTGTCTTCCCCTACTCCGACCCTGTTTTAAAATCTCCGCCATCGTACGCACGTCTACGTGTCTTATGTCGCGTTCTCTGCTGCATCGTGTGGACACGCGGACATGGATGGCATCGCTCTCAGAGAAAACCCGTACACATAAATACAGAGATTGAGAAATCATTTGACACTCGATACTCTTCATTCGATGGATATCCCGGCGTGAATTAGCATACTGTCTATAACGGAGAATGCTACAAGAATGTAAAACACTAATAACGTAGGAGGAGATATTTATAATTTAAATGAAAGTATTAGAAAGGATGTACAAGAAATACATGGATTATTTATTTTTGTTTCAAGATTATTTATTGCAAAGATTTATAAATTAATACGTGCTTAATAGATAGTTATAGAAAATATGTGTTGAAAAACACGGTTTTATATCTAAAATCCAGAACCAGAACGTGCCCTCGCTAAAGATCAAAAGAACAACTGACAGGAGATTTAGCAAGTTTTAGTATATAAGATACTTGTACAAGAATGACACTTAGTAGCACAATACTGACTGCCAGTGCCCAATCAGAAAGAGGCAGGGCCGTTTTTTCAGCTAGGCCAACGAGGACATGGCCTAGAGCCCGCTTATACAAAAGGCCCGGTCACCGGTCTTAATTTTATTGTGTAAAGTTAATGATTTTACAAAAAAATTAAATCTGACTTACTTACAATCCCAATTACAGCGACAATGAATAATCAAGGTTAAAAATTAGGTCTCAAAATCGTTGTAATCGCTTACATTTTTTTTAATTTGTCTTGACTCATTCTGGGAGGAGGGGCCCGTTATACCTATGGCCTAGGGCCCTTACAACTCATAAGACGGCCCTGGAAAGAGAACGTATCAATAGAATTGCTTTAAATATTTTGCCTCGAATATTTTATTAGGTTAGGTAGCCATCCAAAATTCGTCGATCATCAAAATTCCTAAAAAACAAAATCGAAACTTTTCAGAAATATGATAATTATTCGTAAGATCAATTTTTGGTGGTAAAAAAAGTGGTGGATATCTGTATACTTAGGACAAATGAGGATGTGACGGACCTTTTTATGGAAAGTTTTAAATTTACGTTAGTAGTAAAACTCAAGTTAGTAGAAAACTAAGGTCTTGATAAATTTGCTTGTAATTTCGGAATTTTTTGAGTCTAAATTGAATTATAGCCTCCATCTTGTGAACAAATCGATGTATTCCCGTTCGACGCAAATTATTGCTATTTATTATGTTATAGACGAAAATTATTACAGTATTCATTACTTAGCGGGTAATTTTTGTTACCATCTTGGAGCTGCTGGGGTTCACAAAGAGGTGCTGCGGGCCAAAATGAATATATTTTTGAATAAAACACATGTGCCAAACGATATTCCATTATCAACAATTGCTAAAATCTTGTTATTAACGCATTTATTATACATTATTTACCACAATAATACGAAATAAAATAATAGTATTTTAAAAATATAATGTAACACCACCGCAATAGAGTATCACTAAGCTGATACATACGTGAAAATATGCTTTAGTAGGGTCGTTGAACTCTCTACCCTTTGAGAACTAGCCTTTTTTGTGGTTTATCTCTAACGCGATCAGTTACTGTTCTACAAGTTCTATAATAAAGCATTCATAAAAACTTTAGTTATGAAAATATATATACATATTTCATTACAAAAAACTAAACAGTTACATGCATTTTATTCTCTTAAAAGAATTTACAAAATAAATTATGCTTTAAAATTGAAAAATCGTCTACTGATAACATTTGACTAACTCTGGGGGTCTATTCTGTAACTCGTCAACAGTGACATGTACACATGTATGTCTTTGGTACAAGACAACTAGCTACAAGACATTTACGACTTCAACTTTATTTGAAAAAATATCCAAGTCATCTGCATACTCTAAAATCTTGTGGTACCCATTGGTTGGCAATTTAGTATAATATATCATGCTTCACAAATATTCAAAGTACATATAAAAGTTTTAAATGGATTAAATTTCCAATAAAAAATACAAAAGAGAAATGTAATTTTTATAAGCATACTAGAACTAAACTACATAAATCCGTTATTTCAATAAAAATATTGCAAACAGAATAACACGGAAACGAAATAAATCAAATAGATTGATTGTCAAAAAAGCGATGCATATAAAAAGACAATATTGAATAAAGAAACCTGTTTTTGTTTAGCTGACTTGTCAAGCGCAATGATGAATAGACAAGATCACTGGGTATTTTGATACGTTTTGATAGATTAGTCGTATATGCTGGTAGTTGGAGCCATTTGTCATAGCGAGGGGTTAAAATTTTGCACTCTAACTGTAATTTACTATGTCCAGTTTGTGAATATGCATTTCATTGTTCTATGCTGCGTTTCATTAATGACCGTCCGTAAGACCCGCATGGCCGTTCATAATCATTGTGAATCAGAGTATGATGGTGTCAGCGGAGTAATAACATGATACGTGCATTGTTTGATACCAGCAAGTATTAAAAATGATTTAAATTTGATGTGGCATTTACATACTGGACAAAAATGAACTTGATTACTTTTCACTGAAATGTTGCATTGATTAATTAACAAAATATGAACTAATCTCCATCGACGGCCCAGTCGTCGACAACAAAGACAGGGATATATTAATGAAAATAGTTTCCTTAGTTAACATATGAGCCAGAGATTATGAACGAGACCTAAGCAATTATAAAAAAAAAAAATCGAAATTATCAATTCTTCTTGTTCAATAGATCTACATTAAAATAATAGCTCTGTTCGTAGAGCCATTTCTAACAGTTTACTGTCATCAAACGTAAGTGCAGAGTAATTTTAATTAACTTTTACGAACTCTGCGCTTTCGTCAGATTATAATAAACCGTTATAAATGGATTTACGAACAGACCGAATGCGCATTTTTAGTCTTAATTTTATTTTTATTCGAATGCGCATTTTTAGTCTTAGTTTTATTTTTATTCATTGTCATACCGTATTCTTTTAATATTCTATTCCATACATTTAAATTTTGCTGTAATTCGTTTCGTCCTTTTGCTATTATTACAACGTTGTCCGCAAACACTCCTTCCGATATTTCCGTTATTCGAATATTCCTATATCCAACCTTGAACTTAGTTCATTTACACTTTTCATTTTTACACTTTTTTATAATTTCATCCATAAATGTCTTAATCCTTCTTCTGTTTTAAAAATACTCGTCTGTTGACTGTTATAAATTATAGCATTACGATTATTTTCATATACTTTCCATATTATTCTAATTCCATATTATTATTCTATTTTGCTACTAATTCCCGTATTTTCCAGCATTTCCTACATTTTCTTGCGTGGTACTCTATCAAACGCTTTCTCTAAATCGATAAAACCTAGATAAACCTTAGTATTCTGTTTATGCGTTTTCTCTATTTGTTGTTTTGTTGTGAAAATATGGTCTTGAATACTTCTTTCTCTTCTGAATCCGCTTTGCGACTCATCCAATGTTTGTTCAATTATAGGTTTTATCTTTTTGTCGATGATTTGTTCTAGAATCTTTGCTTCTTGGACTAGTTCTTTTACTCGTTTCCGTTCTTTTTTGTAAAGCTCATAGCTATTTGTAGTTTTGTCATTTAGGTAAGCTTGCCAAGCTTTTTTCTTTATTTTAATATTTATTTAATTTCTTCCGTCCACCAGGGTGTTTGTTTTTTCCTGCTCTTTTTTTGTAACTACCACACGTTTGTTTGGTTGCATCTAGTATAGTGTTCTTGAAAACCTTCCATATTTCTTCTATATTTTCTTCCTCAAACATTTTTAAATGGCTTTATAGTTTCAGTGTAACCAGATCTTCATATTTCTTACATATTTCTTCATTCCTTAATTTATATGCTTTTATGGATTCAAATTCTATTCGATTTTTGGACGGTTTTGTATTTCTAGCTTCTCCTTTCTTTTCTCTTATTTTCGAATCGTCTATAGAATCTTCTATACTGGGTCTATATGTTTCTTAGTTACACTGTTGAATATAGAAACTTAACTTAAGTTCTATATCAATGGTTACACATACAAAATCTTAAAAACGCTTCGCTTTACGGCAGAATTTGCGGGCCAAAATACATATCACACCAGTGGAATAGTCTGTATTCAAAGAATTTCTTTGTATGCAAAAACATAAGTTTCTTTGTACAAAATTTTATTGCTTAAGATCATATTTTATAGGTGGTTATACCTTAAACTTTTTACTGTTTAACTTTTTTGTGGTATTAGTACCTTTCAATTCCAATAGGTTACCAACAAAATATATCTCCAACATTGGCTATAACATTGTACATAAATCAAAAGCATTCAACTGCACATCTCATATATAAATATTTAAAATCTCATGAAATATTGAAAGATTTTTCAGTAGATGACGGTTTAAAGTTATGGCAAAGTTGAGAGTAGTTGTTATGTTGCCTGTTCACTGGCCATGTTCTTGGAACATATGGCAATGTGTAGCACGTAGGAGGGTTAACAAATGAATGTACCGGACATTTATATGTTTGGTGGGTTTTTATAAAAAGTTCGGAGGCGTGAAAAAAATATTAAAGCGGTTTTTCGTTCACAAAATTTGATAATGCAATTTATGTTATATTAAAAATATGCTTCCTTTCATTTATCAAACTTGTAACGTCTACATTCTTTGTATTCTTGATTTATTTAATGTGATATTTAGAAACAACTATTTTAGCTTATCACTAATTATTCTTCACTCGTGTACGTCAGCTGCATGATAGTTCCCGTAAATTTTGGGTATTACTATCGATGTTTTAGACGTACGTTCAACTTGACCGCACAACTTCAACTCAAGTCGCGAATCCTGGGTACTTGATCGGCCCAAGAGCAAAGTTCAAGCTGCTGAAATTAAATTTTTAAGAAGAGTTAAGGGTGTCACTAACCTTGACAGAATAAGAAGTGAAACAATACGAGAGGAGCTACAGATAGAAGCAGTAGATAAAACAATAGATAGACAGAAATTAAGATGGTACGGCTACATCACAAGAATGACGCAAGAAAGACCGAAAAACAATATATGGCTAGCCAGAACTTCAGGAAGCAGACCAAGAGGAAGACCTCATAAAACATGGAACCAAACAGTGTCACAAATCCTAGATAAAAAAGGACTGATACGGAAAGAAGCTGCAAATAAGGCTCACCATAAGACACAGTCGCGCAACTTCATAAAATAATTACACTGAGAAGAACAACCTCTACACCGAATGGTAAAGGAGGTTTCTGACTATATATTAATATGATATTATATGCTTACAAAATAAAAAATTAGCGCGTCTGGTGCGTTAGCATGTATAGCCAGAATATGAGCAAAAAACCTTATACCGTCACTCATGTGCTTGTCTGTGTGGACGCTAGGAACTATGGTCAAAAAGCTGGATTTGGATTGGAGAATTTGGCATGCATACAGTCCTTTTTCAAAATACCTTGCTATAATGTCTACAAAATTCAATTGTGTAAATTTAAGTCTGTAGTAATAGTAAAAAATATTAGATAAATCGTTAATGTTGTTTATAACGAAGGTATATTAAGATGCGTCACAGACTATTAGATATTTAAATCAAAAATGGGATACTTATTAGTGCAATAGCTAGTTAGTTAAAGTTTTTACCGCACAGAAACAATGGCTATGTGCGCCTAACACAGTCCATCTAAATGACTAGATTAAATTATTATTAAAAATTAATTAAAACTTTACACATAATAAAAAAAAAAAAAAAAATGCAAACAAATATATTAAGTAAGAGGCTTTAAGGGGGCCATCAGATATCACAGATTAAAATAAATAATACATTAAAACAAGGTGCAAAATTTTATACATAGAACAATAAATTCGATTCCCTCAGGAGTATCAGGCTGTCTATGAGTACCTTGTCATCCCCTAAAATAAATAACAGGTTACAACACAGGTCTAACCTCGCCCAGACATCCTCGAACTATACACACTGGGTTAAAATGTACAAGTCTAGCAAATAGGAGGCTCTTAACCTCGAAGGAGATGTTCATGGGTCCACCAACAGTGGCCAATACAAAAGCGTGTGATGGCAGTTCTCTTCTTGCGGTTAATCCTGCAGGAAAAATCCTATGGTTTAACGCCACCTTAATCTGGCTTTACATTTTGTATGCTGTTCCAAATATGTTGCCATTTTGCTACTACCAGATGTTTCAGATGACTCTTTACGTCATCTGGAACTGTTAAACTCACATCAATCATAGGTCTGTGGGTGGCGGCTTTTGCAGCTCTATCAGCCGCTTCATTACTTTTATTACCAACATGTCTCGGTATCCAAAACAGCTCTACCCTCACATTCTGAGCATTCAGATTGTGTAGTAGCGACCAGATTTATTGCAATAACATTTGAGTCTTTTTTCCATTGTTTATATCCTACACGCGAGTAGGAGGGGTTAATATCTTAAAAAAGGATCTTAGCTCAATAATAATACTTAAAAATATTAATTTCTTACACAAGAAGATGGTTTAACGCCATTTTGTAATGCGTCCTTTCTTAACAATTTTGTTTATTGGAAAAGCTTTGAACACTTTCTCCGTTCTATAGTTATTGGTCTGATATATTCAAATGAAATTGAACTAAACAAGTTGAACAAATACTAAACTATTGAACTGAATAATAGAACAACTGTACTGTAAACTTCAAAACTCAGAAATATCAGCAACGCCCTATCTTTGGCTCAAGTTCTGTGACAGTTTTAGTTTGCTTTAAGTTGAGACTTTTTATACATACATGAAAAGTTGGGAGTTCGCTTATACAGGAATAGTAAAACTGAACATACATGCTCAAAAGATCCTTCTGAGCTTCTGGTAGGACATGCATGATGTACAAAATTACGAGCTTTTCCAATCTGGTAAAACAGTTACTGCCAAGGCTGGCCATATGAAGGGTGCATCCGGGTTCCGGACTGTACTGGTATTCCTAGTCCATTACATGGGGCCCCAGAAAAATATTTTCTACCGCCCCACCTTTAAACAGGTACTCATTGTAAATATTAAAACTTTTTCAGTGATACAGTCGGCCCCAGAGCTGAATGCGTGCTACCGGAAGATAAAAATAATAATAACGAAATAAGTTTGGAGTTAGAATTTACATAAATAGGTGGCAGACGGTAAATAAATTAAATATATGTAATCGTACATATATAATTAGCTACCGTGTGTTAGTGATTTTGTAACACTGTGACGTCATTTTTCCTAAGGTTCTCGTGATTGGCTAACTGGGAAACAGGGTGTTCCCAGTTTGACTTGATTGGCAGGTATTTTGCAGACTTATTCACTAAGAATCTACGATTATAATTACATATAGAAATTTGTAGTATTTCGTAGTCATAAACAAGAAACTCTAGATACTCCTATATCATTTGACTGATATCAACAATATTTTGCAGATTTATTCTCTAAGAATCTGCGGATAAAATAACATACAGAAATATCTAGGGTTTCGTAGATATAAATAAGAAACTCTAGACACTCCTATATTCTTTGATCGATATGAAAAACATTTTCAAAATTTATTCTCTAAAAATCTGCGGATAAAACATCGTATAGAAATATCTAGAGTTTCGTAGGCATAAATAAGAAACTGTAGACACTTCTATATTCTTTGATCGATAGGAAAAATATTTTGCAGATTTATTATTTAAAAATCTGCAGATAAAATAACCTACAGAAATGTATAGGGTTTCGTGGGCATAAACAAGAAACCCTAGGGTACTCCTATATCCTTTGACCGATATGAACAGTATTTTTCAGATTTGTTTTCTAAGAATCTACGAATATAATTATATGCATAAATGTCTAGAGTTTCGTAGGCATAAGCAAGAGACTCTAGATACTCCTGTTTTCTTTGACCGATATAAACAATATTTTGCAGATTTATTCTCTAAGAATCTACGAATATAATTACATACATAACTACCTAGGGTTTCGTAGAAATAAACAAGAGACTCTAGATACTCCTGTTTCCTTTGACCGATATGAACAATATTTTGCACATTTATTCTCTAAGAATCTACGAATATAATTACATAAATAAATATCTAGGGTTTCATAGGCATAAACAAGAGACTGTAGATACTCCTGTTTCCTTTGACCGATATGAACAATATTTTGCAGATTTATTCTTTAAGAAACTGCGAATAAAATTTTATATATAAATGTTTTGGGTTTCGTAGGCATAAACGAGAAACTCTAGACAAGCCTATATCCTTTAACTGATATGAACAATATTTTGCAGATTTATTCTCTAAGTATCTACGAATATAATTACATATAGAAATGTCTAGGGTTTCGTAGGCATAAATTAACGTCTCAAATTATTTTTAGTTTTAACAATATAAATGTAATGTACTAAGAAAAATTAATCGTTTTCTCATCTTAAAAAGTTAATGAATAAATAATCTAACTATATAATTAGCAAGTGTCTGTATGTAGTGTCGGTAACATTATGACGTAAATATTTCTAAAGTTCTCGTGATTGGCTAACTGGGGATACCCTGTTTCTTGATTTGCTGACAGGTGACGGCCTCTCCCGTGATTAGCTAACTGGTGATATCTTGTCCCATGATTCACATACAAAGAATTGAAATTTTTATATTTTAAATCCGTCATTGTTGACGGGTAATAACCTAGTTGTACAAATAATAACAAAGTCGGACAGAACTGTACTATTTACTAACTTTTCTTTCATTTCCCGTTCTAAACATACAGTAAAACATGCACTTCTCTATTTTGTTTTAGCACACCATTACAAATCTTGAACAAATCCCACAAGCATGAATTAATTACTTCTATCAATTAACAATCTTTAGTTTATTCATTAAATTCTTATTATCAGATCGCAGTGATGTGACAGTTGGGACATATTCATAACCCACGCTCTGCGATCTGCACAGAAAGACGCACGCTAGATAGAGAAGAGGTCTCTGTCAGCAGCGGTAGTCCTGATACAACATACCAGTATTTCTCAACCTTACTTTGCAAACAAACGTACCCTTCCACTTTAATGCATATTGTTAACCCTCCATCCTATTTTATTAAAAATTAACTGACAATTCACGACTCCAAATAACAGTGAGACATTTGGTGGCGGCTTGGTAAATTAAACAGAAGCGTATATTTGTATAATATTTGTAGTGTGTTGTACTGCAGTTTAAGTGAATTAAGACGTATTTTTAAATATAGTGAGGGTTCGAATCCCGTTCAGGCATGGAAAATTTTCTCAAATAAAAATTGTCCTGGCTAATTGCCCGAGCAGCAAAGGCCATTAAATTAAAAAAAAAAAAAAAAAAAAAAATATAGTGACTTAAATACAGTGCTTTTTTTCCGGAATATTGTTTGAACAAATAAATATTAAGAAAAATACGTTTCTCGTCGGCCATCAACTGTCGTACGCAGCGCCGCCAACGTTAGTTTGAGTCGCAAATTAAGGAAAGTAAGAAATTAGCAAAGATGTACACGATAGGTAACTGGAGGCTGGAGAAAGTAACAGAGCTAAGTTATGCTGATGACATGGTGATACTAGGAAGAAATGATATATTCCATCAACAACTAAAAAAGTGAAATATGAAAATAAGCGAAGAAAAAAGTAAAACCATGATTATCAGTAAAGACCAGAAGCAATACAAATAGAGGGAATGCATATAGAACAAGTACAATCCTTCAAATATATAGGAGTCATAATAAACGGGGATGGAAAGATGGATAAGGAAATAAATAAGAGAGTAGTAGCTGCTAGCAGGCTGTTTAATTCAATTGAAACATCTTTTCTGGGGAAACGCGAAATACCAACGGAAACGAAAGTAGATATATTCCGCAAAATAGCCGTTCCAGTACTAATATATGCATCCGAATCATGGACGACAACTGAAAGGCACATGAGCAGGGTGCAAAGCATGGAGATGAGATCTGAAAAATAGAAGGAAAAACCAGAGGAGACAGAATTAGGAACGAAGTATTCAGAGAAAAACTGAAACCAAAACCAGTACGAACAAGCATACAGGAAGGGCAGCTAAGGTGGCTTGGACATGTGATGAGAATGAGAGAAAAAAGAACAGCTAGTGAAGCTTACTTAGTAAAACTCGTCGTCCAAAAGAACAGTCGGAAGACCAAGAAAAACATGGCAAGCAGAAGTTAAGCAAGCAACGGATGAGAGGGGTATCAAGTGAAACGAAGTGAAATCCCTAGCGCAGGGCAGGACGGGGTGGAAAAACATTTGGAAAAGCAATTCAGAAACGCGAACGGATCAATCTTAAAGAAAACTCAAACTCGTACAAGCCTCACACCGAAAGGCAGTGAGGCTAAGGATCAAGTAAGTAAGTCATATTTCAACTGAAAACTTGAATATGAACAGACTTTTGGTTAACTGAATTTTTGAACCAACATTCTTACCCAATTTTACAAACGACCCTCAAGATTTAATATTAAATGTATCGTTTCCTCAAGTTTACAAATCGCCCTATAGGGGGCGATATCGACTCCGTTTAGAACCACTGCTGTTGCAGTAAGGTGAACTAGAGATGAACTTACCCGAGATGCGTGGTGCGTACGTGGGCCTCTATGGCGTTGCAGGTGGTGGCAACGTATAGACAGCCAGGCCAGGTGCACTGGAACACTATGCGAGATGCCTGCAACAATAAAGGTCACTCTTAGGTTCATGCCATTTAAAAAAAAAAGAATCATATTATGGACATAATTGAAACATATGAGTTGTGTATAGACAGCAATGTCATTTTGTATTACTCTTTATGTCTTAAAAAAAAAAAGGTAGAAGGGGAAATATAACGTGGGATGAAAGCTTACTTTGATATTTATTTATTTTTATTTCGCAACAGTTGTCTGTAATAATCTTATTGATTTAATTATCTACTATACCAATGAAATATTTTATTTAATTATTATGTACATCTAACTCAAGGATAATACAAGAATCTAATTTTAAATTAACATTTAGCCAAGTTTCTCTAGTAGTTTAATTCTTACAGATTTCTGTTAAACATAATTATATTTAGTTTTTTAGACCAGTGTTTCTCAACAAATGGTCCATTGTCCTCAGAAAATATTCAGTGGTCCGCGAAAAATTTTGTATGTTTTTCTTGAATTTTTTTGTTATTTTTTATACACATTTTTATGTAAATAATTTATATTTTGTTTGTTTTCTGTTAAACATTCTGTGATTTTCTACAAATAAAATAAATGTATTTACTAGCACATTAAATATATTTGTTTTCTTGCAAAAAATGAACCAACAATTATTATTAGTGGTCCGCGTTAGAAAATTGTATATTTTACTGGTCCGCGATGCGTTTCTAGTTGAGAAACACTGTTTTAGACTGTTGTTCTTTTTCTACTTGATCTGCAATGTTATAATCTGTCGTTTGGAAAAGTTACACAGTAGGATGTGACCCCTACAATCGTATATTTGATCAGATATTTTTTCCAATAAATATCGAAATTTTTAACTTTCTAAAACTTATTTTTCTTTTTTAATTTATTTTACAATATCAAAGTAAAGCTCTTGAAACTCATATTAAGGAACGAAATGTACTTTTTTTAAATCTTTTTATTTTGATGTGATTTTTCCTAAAAAAAAATATATATTTCAGTCCTCCCGGAGGATTTTAAAAATCCGAATTTCTTTGCAGTAATGCACACTAATGTGATCCGGAATAGTACCTACAAGAGCATTTTTTGTCAGATAATCTTTTCGAAATTTTTATTTTACCTACTACTCCCTCCGTCCGAAAATATGGTACACATTTTGATTTTTTTCTTGTCCGAAAGTATATTATACATTTACAATTTTAATTAATTAGAATGATTTTATTTATGAAATAGTTACAAATATCTAGTAAAACAAAGAATAAAACAAAAAGTTTGACTTTAACAAGGACGTGACTGTCTCCACATCTTGTATGGAACATGATAATGTTGTTTGTAATAATTTCTTACGATGAAGTTTTGCTTTATTAATGTGCGGAATCTTATAGGAATTCCGTCTATTTGCTAACATGGTTGCTTCTAGACAAGTTTGCAATGTTAGAAAAACATTATCAAGGGTTTGTATGTTTAATACATTCAATGCATTTTGTACGCATTCAATCAGTTCATCGATTGTATTTGGTGAAGCTGTATGTTGTAAGGGTTGTATAGAATTGAAAAATCTAAGATCCAGATTAAAATCTGATTAAAGTTGATTTGGAACTTCTTCCTTGCAATTCAACACAATTTTGATCAGAATTCGCCATTTTGTTAGAACAGCGGGTGTCACTTTAATTGTCTAAAATAAGCTTTTTTTTTTTTTTCTGTGAGTTTCTTTTGACAAATGCAAAACTATTTGCGCGCCTTTTGTTTATTAGTTGCCTAGCAACCACTTATTTAGAAAGGAAAACAAAAAAAGATCAAGATTATATTACCTTCGTCTCCACATTTTTTTAAGTGTAAACCATATTTACGGACGGAGGGATTATTATTTGTTTATTTATTTTTTTCTTTTTAAATTATTATGGCTCTATTATTGGGATAAATATTAAATCGAGAATTGAAATTATTTTTAAGGTTAAAACATTACATAATGACACAGAAACTTTGCTTCAAATAATATATTTATATTAATACTAGATGTAACCTAACTACTACAGATTGGCGCTAGTTGTTTCGATTTAATTTTTCTTTTTTATTAGAATTATAATCATTCATTTAAAGTAACTATTATTATATAAATTTCTTTTGATATGTTATATATATCAGACCTTTTGTTAAATTATCCCGCGAAAATCTGCCCGGATACAATTTATATTTGTAATTCATAAGCAACAATGTAACCGATAAATATTTATTCACTTGCTGCTGATGAGCGCTGTCCATATTATAATAAATATACTATTTGAAGGAAAGTCTCATTGTCATTATTTAATATATTATTGAGGTTGATATAAATATTATGAATAAATTTGAAGTAATGCACTTGGATATGAACCAAAATAGTACGAACGGAATTTATGATCAGATTATTTATTTAAAATTACTTGGACATATTTTTGAAATCAAACCCAAAAAATATGTATTTTGGGTTTCGTAGTTATGATCATAAAACCCTTACACCAACATTCTTGTGTCTGTCTGCCTGTACGGTAGAAATTGTGGGCTAGAAATCTAGAGAGTTAAGTTAATTTGGAACGTATTCTTTGATCCATATATAAGAAAAATACTGACACTTCGAAAAATCTAATCACCCGATAAATATAAACAATGATGCATCTTTCGAAAAAAAGAGGTTTTTTTTTTTATTTTGAGTAAGGTGTAAAATAAAAGCTCTTGATACGCGAATTAACAAATTATTTTGAAGCGACTTTTTGAAAAATGTGCCAAAAATCTTTTGGTTACTAAATACCTACCTTCGAAATCCTAAAATAATCGATGAATCTCCACGAATTGAGGTCCCTACATAACGTTTTGACTATTTTTAGCATGATGCCTGTCGGTCTATCTGTCTGTCTGTCTGTCAGTTGGTCCGTGTATACGTGCAGAGCATTTCGGCTAAAAGGATTTTTATGAAACTTCAAATTTAAGCTCTTGAAATCAATGGCACGAGTTGATCAACTTTTGGTAGAAATGAGAGTTAACTCGTGTCGGTTTAAAGATTTTTGCGAATATATCACGATAGAGAAATATTTCGAAAAAAAATTATTTAACAAACGTTAACTAAAGTTAACTAACAACTTTAATTTGAGACATTTTATGATAAAGCAGTATAAATTAAACAAGTACTTTGTGATGTTGGTGGGTCCTGTGGTGGCCACCGCTGATTTTTTTAAATTCACATTTATATGGTACGGTTGTATACCTAATTTATGCCTTATTTATGCCTACCAAATTATGTAAAAATGTATATGGGTGTTTCATTTAAACACTTCTTAGTTAATAGAATATCTCTCGTATTGGATAGTCAATTTTTTTTTACTAAATATACACTATTATAGATTATGTAGTATCAAGCAACTTTCAAATACAACGTTATACCCTATCATCAATAATAAAAAAGTTGTGCATTGGATAATCTAACTCCAACCACTATGTATATGTAATTCTGTTAAAACACAATACTTAAAAATTTGTAACCTTTTTTTATCTACGCTTTTTAATACATACACGAGAGGCATGAAGGAATAAAGTACTTTAAAATATTTGTCCTTCTTTTTGGTCAAACATATTCAAAGTCATTTCGCGACAAACGCCAACAAAAATCTGGTGGAACAATGAATCCTGTGATACTTGATGTTGTTAATTACAGCTGGCTTTATCTTTAATCTTCATAAGTCACACATAATTATTTTCAGCGGTCAAGAGTTAATATCCAGGAGATCCCTGACAAAGAATTCATCCAGTAGCCAGTGGCGAAAGAACCACTACTCACTCTCCACTGTGAGAGACAATTATGCTGGACAACGGTAGTCAGCTTTATTTGCCCTCCGGAATTAATTTTTTCAGATGTTTTTTCTTTTATTTTTGATGTTTTTGTTTCGTATTTGAGTTTTTTTGCCTTCTTATACTTTGGACTGGCTTCAAGCTACTATCATCTTTCTAGACCACTCAAAGTATGAAGTGGAAAGCATTTTTATTTTGAAATAGAAAAGAAGAATGTCTGAGTGGATCAACAGGCTAACAAAGAAAGGTTTCTTAGATTCAGGGCATAGTTTAGGGGGAATAACAAGGGTGAAATGAATTCGGACGATAAGAAAGTCATTAATTTTTCAACATATTTAGCTTCTTATTGTGCACGAAATTATATCCTTGTTCTCTGAAAAGTATTTAATGTTTTCTATTTTTATTTGGGGATATTGTTCGCTGATTTCACGTTTTGTTCGACTAAATTTGTCGCTTTGTTTTTCGTTTTTATTTATTTTCTTATATTTTTTCCTTTCTATCTTAAATTTTCAAAGCTTTTCAATCTATTTAAAGCGCGACCCGCATTGCATACTGGACAGTTTTTGCGATCTACCGTAAATTTTTTAATTAAAATTAAGATTTAAAATGATACTTATATTGCTTAAAACAAAATCTGTTTATTTGTTGATTGAAAAACAACAGCAGTGAAAAATAATAATGAAACAAAAATGTTTTATGCACAATATAGGTACAGTGCCATCATTAAATTTTGAGCGTTATATAATGGTAAACAATGGGTATTAAAATATTAAAACTGTATTTTAATTCACAGTTGAAAACACAAATTTAACAAAGAACCAATCAGATTCCTTCGTTAGCCTGAACTCACCCGAGGAACAACGAATTTCTGGTGCTAACTTAATATTTGTTATCAACTCATTGGCGTGAAGAGAAAAACAGTGTTCATTTAATAATTAATTCGTATAAGGTAAAAAAAGTACATGTCCTTGGAAATAAGTTTGATAACTAAATGGTTCTGTCCATTATTGCATAACGTTCAAGAATGAATGATCGCACTGTATGCGATCATATACATTACATTATATTAAGAAAATAAAAATTATTTTTAATTAGTGGTGACTTGAGCCTCCTTTTTTTTTGCTCTGTCCCACATTGCCTTCTCAAGAAAATGGTCGCCCGAGAAATGGTCAAGCACTAATAATTTTGTTTGTTTGATTTGATCGATGGAACATCTTTCAAAGACGAAAGTGGGCCAAAGCGCTTTTATCTTGAAAATTTACAATTTTGAAAGGTTTTAAAAAAAATGTTTGTTTTCTGATCCCTTCCTACGAATAAATCCTTGGTGCGCGCGAGTACATTAAACTGATAGTATTTACGGATCAGGATGATAAATCGTTGAAAATGGTCTACACAAAGACCAATTATCCACATTAATTTTATACTTGTCATTTTAAGATCACGATCCGAATCTAGCTTACTTCCAGTTTTGTAAACTATAGTTTTTGGATTTTAATAGAAAAATGCTAAAAAAAACAAAACATTTACACCTTCTTATTATGTGCTGGAAAAAAACATCAGATCTTTTACTTTTAGTTATTCTCACTACGGCAAACGCCTGTCTTCTTAACGTCACATTAGCGTGGATCATAGAACTAATATAAAAATAAATTACATACTCAAAGATTTATCATCTATAATGAGAATGTCTTATTAATATCAAGTTTCTTAAAGCGGAAATTAATAATCTTACTTATTTTTTCTTTACACTTACTAAAGTGCCGCCATATGCAAAAACCTACCATTTAATAAATTTTATCAGCCTCCCTGCTGTAAAAAACCTAATTTACTTTCTTTCCTGCAAAAAACACAAGTCTGTAATTTTATTTTTTTCCTTTTAGTTAGTGTTGAGTCTCGGATGTACCATTATTTTCGTCTTATTATAGTTGAGGGAAATCAAATCACAGATATTGTTAAATCTTTAATGATGTTTAGAGGGGGCAATCGCATTGTGATAAGAGGATTGGCTGATATGACGGACAGTAACAGGATCCTACTAATATATCTTTAATGGATGCCAATCCAATAACTACTACACTATAAATAAATAAAACAAAATATAAGACAAAATCATGGTTACAAAAATACATCGGCAAATATAAAGGAACGGATTGAAAATTATGTTTTTTTTAATTTTTTTTTTATTTTGTAGCCTATATCTAGATAGCTTTGAACGCTCTACTAAACAATGAACGAAGATTGTATAGACGCCAAGGAGAACAAAATGCACCATTTAATTTTGATACTACTGAATCTTTTGGTGGAGGTTCAATTATGGTGTGGGCTGGAACATGTTTGGGAGCTTGCACGGAGTTAATGGTGATTGATGGCGGAGCGTTAACTGCAGATAGGTTCATCAGAGATATTCTTCAAGACCATGTTGTACCTTTTGCCCCATATATCGGAGAAAATTCCACCCTAATGCCGGAAAATGCGCGCCCACACGTCGCCCACTGTGTAACAGAATTTTTAAATCAAGTGGGTATAACAAAAATGGGTTGGCCAGCGTACTCCCCTGACCGCAACCCGACTGAACATTATTCCAAAAAAACATCATACCTGAGAGTTATCAACAATATGTACACTACAGCGAAATATAATAAGATTTTTATGTCTGTTCCTTTAAATTTGCCTGTGTGTGTAGTTACCTATTTTTGTAAATATGAAATTGTTTATACAAGATATTGTAATAAGAAGTTAACTACTCGAGCGCGCAGGTATAATGGCTTCTAATGAAATAATAATAATAATAATAGCTGAATTATTTGTATAACGACTTGAAAGTAAAGTAGTTTTATTTACAAGTGTTCAATGTGCCTTCCATTTTAGTTTAAACACTTTCGCGTCTTTACTCTTGAGCTGTTTGTAGCTCGGACCAAAATAAAAATAATAGCATTGGCTCGCTAGCATTGGTTCGTGAGTTCGCATTCTGAAGATTCGTTCGCTGCTTATTAAAAGATTCGGTCGTATCTATTCACTGCAACGATTCGTTCTTTTTGGAACGAATCGTTCGCGAATGACACATCTCTACTACAAACGCTACGCCGTAGTTACGGGCCTGATACAATATTTACCCGAGACTTAACAGTTCAAGATGGAGAACTTTTTTGAACAAAACCTGAAGTCAACACAAGTGACAGTGCCCAAAGGATAAGAATATTAAAAAAAAAAAAAAAAATACAAACACACATTTCCATCAATCACATAAATATGAGCAAGAGATAACATGCTTATTACATTATTTTTAACACACTGTCTCCATGAACCTTAAATATATGAAAGTATAAACTGAATATTGTGAATTCTATATCTAATTTAGAATATTTCCAGTTAATAAAAACAGTAAAATTATTCAGCAAGAAAATTGTTTCTTTAACATTTCATCGCATCAAAAAATGTAACCATACATTAACATACATCATCATAACAAACTGTCTAGAGTATTTTATCCACTGTATTCACATCGAGTTAAATTTCAATTTGTCGTTACTTTACCCTTATACATATACAATGAAACATTTGTTTCCGGGCATTTTTGGTGTAATAAACCGCAGCATACACTGGAGGGTAACAATGGAACGTATGACGATTTCAATATTTTTTATTTAAATCTGTTGTTTTGATTCACAACAGCCCCGACGTATGAATGCATACATATATTCATGTAATATTCTCATTTTTGTGGTTGACAGACAAAGAATGATCGAAGATACACGCAGGATTGATGAGAGTTAGGCAGCAATGACAGAATTGGATGATTGTATTGTATACGTGTTGCACTGGGGTGTATTAGAGGGTAGTCACCGCCACAAACAGGGAAGGAGATGTAAAATTTTGTTAAATTTTGATAGGGAATAATTAATATTTTGCACTGCTACAAATTTCTTCTCTTTGATAGGGTGGTATAGTTGAATTTACTCATATTTATTCGTACTTATTACTGGAATAGTGTTCTTAAGTGTGTTTAAAATTAGCATGAGTTATACTCCTTTTCAAAAAAGGAGACGAAAAGTTTCCTAATAACTACCGTCCAATCTCTATTCTACCTATCCTTTCTAAAGTTCTGGAAAAAGCTCTGTTTTTATAACTAGCTATCTACTTTGAAGATGAAAATATATTTAATTCTTTACAATTGGACTTTAAATCAAACAAATCAACAATAGGCGCAATTTTACATTTTCTAAACGAAGTTTCCGTTACTTTGGAAATGGAGAATTCTGTATGGCGTCGTTTTATAATCTAAGTAAAGCTTTTGACTGCGTATGTCCCACTATATTACTGGAAAAACTATCCTTATATGGTTTCGCACCTGACAGTTGCTTCCTTTTAGAATCATATGTATTAAACACAAGTCAATACGTTAAATTTAATAATAAATTATCTGACAAGTTCCACAGGGATAGATTATAGGACCTCTTTTGTTTATTATATACATGAATGACCTACTTTCATCCACTTCCACAAATTCCAAATCTATTTTGTAAGCAGATGACTCTAATTTTGTTTTGAGATCAAGAGACTATGATCAGCTATTAACTGATACTGTGCACTGTTTCGAAGAAGCAAAATATCCTCATCACCTGTAGAAATCACATCTATGAAAATAAAACAAGAGTAAAATTTCTTGGTAGTCCCGAAACTAACGTGGGATCAACACACCATGTGTACAAGGCAATTTACTTACTACGGCAATTGGCTAATTCTGTTTCTAAGCCCATTCTTCTGTTGGCATAATTTGGATTGTTTCAGTCACATACTTCTTATGGGTTACTAGCCTGGGGACATGCATCACTGTTTTTAGTCTGCAACGACATGATATAAGAATAATTGCACGAATTTTCTTCAGGGCTGATTGTCGTTTACATTTTGTGCATCTTAATATTATGATCCTACCTTCTTTGTAAATTTTTCAAACTCTAAACGAACCAGAATGAACGATGTATTAGTAAAAGTAATATCTCTGAAATGGAGAGCGATGAATATAAAAAATAATACAACTGAATCAACAAATATTACATGATCTTTACATATATTTTTGTTTGATTTTGATCAGTATGGCAAAAGTAAGATTTTATAACATATTTAATAATTAAACAGATTTTACTGATGTTATTCATTCGAATAAAATCTAATAAAAATGCATGTAAAGATCATTATTTGTTGATTTTGTTGTATGAAATCAAAAATAAATCCTAGGTAATTTCCATCTTTGTTAGACCTATAAATAAATAAAATCGCGACATATTTAATATAAGTTAAAAAACAAGCTAAACCAGTTTAAACAATTACTGTTTCCATTTCCTCCATTAATATTACAATTTAAGGAAATGAAACGTTCAACTTTTACACTTGGGAACATCGGAGAAACATCCTGCAGAAGACAAATATACAAGACATTACCAACGACAGATCACTTAAACATTAATTTATTTTTTAACGAATACGTAAAATAAATTCTGGGAAATGTATCGCACTCCCCAAGAGACACATAGCGTGCCATTTACCCGACCCTGGTTTTGGCGGCAAACTATCGAGGGGATGTCGAAAAGGTCAATGGACTCCGAGTTTGATGTTCTGATCAAATGATTTGAAATGATAAGGGTAGAAATATTGTTCAATTTAACGTCTTTGTGTGATGACAATATAAAATTGAATTTATCTTACGTATTTTTTATATATTTCGATTGTCAAACTCATAAAAACTTATTATATATTTAAGTATTTTTTATTGTTAGCTACCCTGATACCCTGATAGGGTTTGTGGAATATGTTTGCAGATTTTCTTTGTATATTAAATGGATTTATATATTCTTATTTGAGATACGCTGTTATCTTTTTATGTGGAGGATTGTATGGTAAATAAAAATTCCGCTGATCATAAATATATGATCAATTTTAATATTCTTTGTTCGCGAAATTGAATTATTCTAGGGAATTTTCAATATCACGTACTGTAACATTATTGTATTCATTGTAAAAATTATTATGTTTTTAAAACATTTACTTTGTAAAAGGGAATGAAATGGAAGTTTATGGAAAGAAACTTTAAAATTTCAATCTAGGAATACTGCCAAATTGCTTTTCTTTTAAAAGTGAACTACTACAATTGCAATTTGCTTTTGTACAGAGAAGGGTAATTTTATCAAAATTATTGGCCATGAAGACACCAATTTAACATTCGATGTGACGAAGAAAAACAAGGTCTTATTTTCCCATTATTTACCAGGAAATACAGAATAATGAATAATAAACCACATCATCATCTCTTTTATCAGTAGAAGATGGTTTCAATTGAAATCCGAAAAGGCATCGATATAGCCAGGTCATCTATGACGAATCTGTGTAAAGTATACTGAGACAAAAACATTATCGTCAACACCAAGAAAATACACGATCCCTGATGTTCCCAATCTTTCTTTACGCAGGTGAAACCTGGACTTAACTAGTAAACGACCGCATCCGCATAGAGGATTTTGAAATGTGGGGCTAGAAGCTGGAGGCGTATGCTGCGAATATTCTGGACGACTCTTCGCATTAATAGCTCAATTTTGAAAGAGCTGAATAGACACAGCACCTCTCGTCTATCGTTTACGATCACATACTCCCATCTTTCAGGATTTCGTAAATACTTTTCGTAAAGTGAAAGCAGCCAACAGAAACAATATTTTTTGGTTACATTTACTGCTCGTATCACCTCAATATCAACAATTATTAACACCATATTTCTTCTGTTAAGCTAAACGTTAGTTCAATGCTAGTTTAAATAATTAGTAAAGTTATTTCAGTGATTTTTTTTTTTTTTTTTTTTGTTTCTAAAGTAAAAAAAAATTATTTGATCAAAAATTCCGTCTGTACTATTTCGGTTTATATCATTATGTATTACTTAGATTTTTTCAGAGCTAAAGATCAACCCCTATTGGTTACGGGACAAAAATGTTTAAATAAAGAGGTTTTAAAAAATTCATCATCATCCGGTAGCCATTGAAGTCCACTGCTGAGTATTATATAGACCTCCCCTTTTTGTTTTTATTGTAATCTATCTTGGGCTGACTGTATCCAGTTGCCGGTATGTCGTTTTAAGTCTAATAATCTGTCCAACAGGTAGAAGGTCTTTCCCTATTTTTGAATAAGTCCCTAGGTCTCCATTCAATGTAAGAAATTATTTTTCGTTAATTTATGTTTTGATACCCCACAATATTTTTTTTTTACTAATTATTTTTTTCAAGGACCCAAAAAATTTAAACCCAAAATGATATCCGAAAAAATAATTTGATGAAAAAATTCCTGTTGACCTATTCCGGTTCACATGTGGATTTTCAGACAAAGCGCTCTAGGGAAATAGGTTGGGAGACAAAAGTTTTTTGAGACAATTACGGCAAAAACGAATAAATTTTTTATTTAAAAAATTTTATTTTATTAATGTACTTATCAATAGCTTTCATTTCATGCCCCGTTCAAAATTATTTATTTATTCCGGGAAGTATATATTCCTTTACATTTTCGGGGCAAGCATTTTTTATATATGCAGGGCAAAGAGATATACTTTTTTATCGCATACCGTTTTCAAGTTACGCTAGCTATGATGCAGAGTTTTTTTTTGATAGACAAAAAACATTCTTCTTAAATTTTCATATTATTTACGAAAATAAAACAGAATTTTTTTATATGGTTGAATAGTAAAAAAGATCTATTCAAAATTATAAGCTGCATAAGAAAAATTAAAATTGACCCCGATAACTTGTAAACGGTACGCGAGAAAAAAAAAGGAACCTCTGAAAATTCACTATGAAAAAGTGTTTCAAGAAAGTGCACACCAAAATCACTTAATATTTTAATTTTGCAAGTCATGAGCAAAAATTAAAAACCGGAAAATTTACATTTTCGTTCATATCTAGTTCTTGGTTTTACCTACGAAATCCTAATAAAAATTAACAATGTGTCTCGCCCTTCCATATCTCTGAAAATTGAAATATACATTCTTATTTTATCGAAATTATATTCTTGACGAAAAACGTATAGGTATTTAAATAAAAATTCTTGTATAATACTCGTCATAAAATTTATTTTCAAATGATTAGAGACGTTTCGATTGGGTATCCAATCATCTTCAGTCTAATATTGAGTCAAGTTGTAAAAAATATAATGTCAAAAAATTTCCACATTAAAATGTATGGTTTGGAGAGGAAAGGTTTGTATGGTTGGAGAGGAAAAAGAACGAGAGGAAAGGCTAGAGCATAGTCTAGCCCAGGGGTACCCAATCCGTAACTCGAGAGCCACGTGTTGCTCGCGGCGAGTTTTAATGTCGCTCAGTTTGTCAACTCTGGTATGAATATTTGTTATGTTTAAAAATTGTTTGCTCAATAAAATACAATACCCCTGTTAATGGCCACAGTTGCTCAGACATTTCTTTTATACATAGAAAGAAAGAAAAACTTTAAGTTTAGGCATTAATTTGGACGATTATTTGTAAAAAAAGTTTTCGATAAATTTTCTGCGCCACTGACAAGTAATTTTTTTGTTCGGAAAGAGCGCGCATCGCCCGAAGCGCTCTTCGGAATGTTATTTTCCAAATTGAGACAAATAAATATTCTGAAAATCTCCCTGAGCTTAAAAATAATTTTGAAATAAGATTATCTAATTTTCGTAAAATTCAGTAATTGCTTTATTCATCTTAAGTCCATTTGTTGATACTAATATTTATGAAATATCGGAACACATTGCAAATATGATAAATAAATATGCTACTGGTTTAAAAAGACAAATAATTAATTTTCAATCTGATTTACAACTAAAAACAAGAATATCACGAACAGATTTTAGGACACTCGTAGATGAGAAAACATATCCAATCAAAAAAGAAACTTTTCAAATATTAAATTCCTGATTTGGATCAATTTATCTTTGCGAAAGTGATTTTTCAACAACGAACTTGTAGAAATCAAAGTTCAGATCCAGGATAACTAATAAACATCTGAATGACTGCATGAATTTAGTTACAATATGGCTCTTTTTGTAATACGTAACTAAGAGGGAAACTTTATTTTTTATGTTGCATATTTATAATGTCATCTTAGGGTGGTAATTCTGAAATGGCACCTTTCAAAATATTTGACAAAGTGGCTCGAGCCAAATTAAAGGTTGGGCACCACTAGTCTAGCCGATAGTCTGTCCTATACTGAAGCCATGCATTTTAACGTGGGATTTTTTTTACATATTTTTTACATTCTTATTTTATATAGTTATTATAAAAGAATGAAACAAAATTCTTAATTTAGTTTTATATAAATATTTCATATAAATAAATCTTTGTTAACATAATCAATTTTTTATTTGTCAAAATCTAAAGAAATAAGCGAATAAGAATAATGGAATAATACAATTATTCATATTGGTTTCCGTAAAATGATGAATTGCAATAAAATAATTGAAGAGCCGTAATAAAAGCAACAATTCTTTCTTCACAATTTATTTCCCTAATGCATTTGCTCACTTAATTTTGTTCACTTCTGTATCATTTATATTCCTGGTTCTCCATTAGTCTTCGCTTGACAGCCAGAAGAAATGAATGAATTAATGTTGCACTGACAAACCAATTAAAATTTGCCTCAAAGAATAAATGAATTATAAAATAATGCATAAAAATGGGTTTGACTCCGGTTCTCCGATTGTAACATAACATAGGGGGAAAATAGTTGAGGGCATGTTGAATTAGATTAATTAAAAATACCGCAATATGTGCTGGCAACATATGTACTCTCTGTATTGCATAGTATTTTTCGATTGCGTGCAATCAGTGGTATGTAAATTTTCTTCATTAGGAACAGAAAAATGGAAAAATTATTTTAACCTCCAGCCCATTTTAGGGGAAGATTTTTTTAAATAAGCTAATATAGCTGACCGATTTTGAATGTTGTTAAAAATACTAAAATATTAAAATTAGATTTCGGGGTTTCATTAGAAAAAATGACAGACTGATGTCATAAAACTCTGTTAATAAGACATTATTTTAAGTTGGTTTTACACAGTTCAATAAACTGATCGATATTTTTATCATTTAACTGACCAATTTGTGAATAACCTTGGAAATAAAATGAACACTTTACATCAATTTATTTATCAATTTTTTGAGAATATTTACAGGACCAATTGTAAAAATTTTACACAACCAATTTGTTGACAATTTTTAAATGAAAATATTGAAAAAATCTTCACAAAAACGTGCGAAATTACGAGCTGTGGTCTATGTCTTAATAGTAGATAATTATTTTAAAAAACAAAAACAAAAGAAATTACCTAGAAGATGGGGCGTTAGACTGTTTGCGGTTCTAAGCGGAACTGTCACGTGTGAAAATGAAATACTTAACCTATATAGGGTATTCCAAACATTTAACAGAACTAGATTTTGAAATCTAGTAACTTTTATCGATTGAATCGAGCTTTTGGCCACTTGTTTAAGCTTTTTAAATCATACTTATATTGAACATTTTTAGGGTAAGGTGAATTGTCATTTTCATTACAGTTTTTTTTTTTGTGTAATTCTTAATATAAATTTTTGTTTTCCAAAAATTTTAAAATGTATTATATATATATTATTTTTTATAATAAATGTGACTTAATAATAAATGCCAACATAAAACATAAGATAACCTAGGCAAGCTCTGTTTCCATGACAACTTAAAAAAAGAAAAACTCACGTTTAGTTCCGCTTAAATCAAAGAAATGTGCTATACATTTCTTGTTTAAGCTACAACTAAGCAGTTGGCAATAACGAAATATATAAAAATATACCTAGAATTCCCTAAAAAATTAATGAAAAATAGAAGTTGTTCTATTTTCAAAATAAATTGATCAATTTTTTTCATAAATAAATTGGTCAATATATAATTGCTGCATTTCTGTGGCTACATAAGAGTATTTCTGCCAATGTCTTTTTCACTTCTGAAAACAGACACGTTTTGAAATAGCCTTTAAGTCCGCTAAAACAACGCATGTAAATTTGGTCTAATTTGTCCAAGCAAAATCGGCTGATTTGCATGCATGTGTGTAATGGGCTTTAGATCAGTTTCCCATTTTTTTAAATTTTCAATCGTTTGAAAACGGCGTTTTTTTTTAACGAACTCGCCAGTTTTTAGGGGGTAATAAACACGAAGCCAAGTCGGTCGCTAAAAACTGCCGAACTATAATGAAAGTGCAAGCTGATGCACTGTCATAATTGAAATCAAGTCAACATTGGTCAAACTCTGTTGTCAAGATACGATATGCGTATTTCTTCTGGCTGAAAAGCCTTTTCAGTATTAATTTGAACATAACAAACTATGGAATTTTTTAAGTGATATTTGTATTTTTTGAATTTAAAAGTTTACCACACTTTTACTGTACTTTTACAAATACAGTTAAAATATAAAATGTATATTATAAGACAAAGCACATTATTTACTTAAATACTTAAACTGAAACAAAAACATAAAATACAATCTACAGACATTAAATTTGCAAATCTTCAGTTATAAAACATACTTTATTTCTTACTTTCTTTAATGCCCTCTGACATTTACCATTCTTTGCACCCTTCAATTACCATCATAAAAACTGCTTATAAGTTTAAGTACTAGAATTAAATGGCCTGCATAAGGGTTATATGTTTAATTTTTGTAAATTTATTGTGCACGCCGTAAATTTTACTTTTCTTTATTATTACACCTTTATTTTTTCTTTCTGTTTAAAATCCGTAAAGATGTCTATAAAAGTGATTATATATTAACGTAGATACTTAGATCAGTTACACTTAAAGGGGGGTTGCAAAACCCTCAGGGATTGACCCTTGTTATATAAGTTATGTAAACATCAAAGTGTAAAAATGAAATATGTTTCTTTTGTTTTTTTTTTCTTAAAGTAATTTTTGTTATTATGCTGTCATGTCTAAAGAACATTTGCAAATAAACGGCACACAGCATTGTATACATTTTGACAAATTAGTTGGATCTTCCAACTAAGTAATTTTAAATAAATGATTTACTGACAATGAATATTCAAAAATTCCTAATTGTCAATAACCACAGCCATGGTAAAATCTATGAGAAAGGATATACTTTCTATATTATATATTCTTTTTATATAATCGTTCTTTACACTTTCAAATACATCGGTAAAATGACAAATAACATAAATTTGATTTAACATGAAATCAAAAACATAATTCAAGTTGTTAATTTATTACTCATATTAGGAGGTTTGACTATAGGAGGAGTGCCATTAGAGAATGTTGATGAGTTTGTGTATCTTGGGAGCAAAATCACATCCGATGGACGAAGGAAGAAGGACCTTATCAGTCGTATCCATCTGGCCAAGAGAGATTCCAACAAAAAAAAAAAAAAAAACACCTTTACCTCCAATAATACCAACTTGGAGCTAAGAAAGCAACTGCTGAAAACATTTGCTTGGAGTGTAATGCTTTACGGTAGTAAGACATAGACACTCGGGGCAACGAAAAAAAAAATAAAGAAAGTGAAGTCATTTGAGTTGTGGTGTTACCGAAGAATGTTCAAGATTCCCTGGGTGAACAGAGTCACAAATGAAGAGGTGCTCCGGAGGATTGGAGAGAGAGCGTGTCTGATGAATGCTCTAAGTAAAAGAAGAAATTCTGGGATCGGACACATTATCAGACATACAGGACTAGTCAATACCATACTGGAGGGCACAGTAGATGGAAGAAACTGCAGGGGTAGACCCGGACTGGTCTACATTGGGCAGCTGATGGAGGAGTTAGGCTGCCTCTCTTACGTCCAACTTAAAAGACTGGCCCAGGATCGAGACGCGTGGAGAGCTGCTGCCAACCAATCCTTGGATTGAAACCGCAGAAGAAGATTAGGAGGTTGCATTAAAAGTCGTTGTTTTCTTGTATTTTTGAGTATTTATTTCAATAACAAAATATACATATATAAATATATATATATAGATCTCGGGTTTGAATCCCGTTGAGGCATGGAATAAGGATAATTTTAAAGAATAAGAATTGTCCTAGATAATTCCAAGAAGCAGCAAAGGACACAAAAAAAAAGCATTTGCCCTCGGAAGCTATGACTTTTTCCCACTTTTCTGGCAGAAGTTAAACTAAGCGACGAAAGAATGGTCTGTTTTTTGAACTAATCCATTCAGCAACCCAATTTCCCACTTCTCCGTAGTTATGGAAATGTGTATCTTCCAAAGAGTGTTGCATCGATCAGAACATATGGTAATCGCTTGGAGCCAGGTCCGGTCGCATACAATGGGTGCGAAAGAATCTCCCATTTGAGCGCCATCAGTGTTTGTTTCACGACTATAGCAACATGGAGCCGAGCACTTGCGGTCTTAGAGAAGAATCACTTTCCGGCGATTTGATGCAATTGAGCGTAGTTTTCGCATCAAATTATCATTCAAACGCTCTAATTATTGTCGATAACGATCGGCGGTGTTCTTTTTCCTTTGGTTTTAACGGCTCATAATACGGGACACCCTCCATATGTTTTGCTTTGGTGTCGATGTTGATGATTGACCAGGAACAAACTATGATTTCTTGCGTTTCGGGTTGTGGAAATAGATCCTTTTTTCATCGCTGGTCACGATACGCCGCAAGAAACTCTTCTTTTCATGCCTTGCAATCAAAGAACTAGAGATGTTCAAACGATTAGCAATGGTCTTTTGAGCCAATTAATGTGGCAGCCATCTACATTCTTTCTGGATCTTTCCTATGATTTGTAAATTTGAAATGGTTGATGTATCGACTTCGAGCTGTTCACCATAAGTTTTCACAAGCAATCGATGAGCTTCAGCTGCATTTTTTTTTTTTTTCAAATCAAAGTAGTGTAGAAGAAAACATCGGAAAAACAACTTATCGCAAAAACAAAATAATTCGGTTATAGAAAATCACTTGGCTAAACCAAGGAAGACGTCTGATGAATGAATTTCAGTAGGAAATGTTCTCTACAACTTTTTCTGTAGGCACAATCACAAGCCATTTCTTCAGGCAGCAAGCCAGGAGATTCTTGGTCTTCCAGGACCTCTTGTCTTTCCAACCTTGCCCTACATAATATTCTTTAGGATACGGTATTTGTGTTCGTTCCTAACTTCCTTTTCTTTAAGGTGGTTAACATTCTTCCAATTACTTCAGTGTTGTTGACAACCGATCTAAAAGATTCTTAGTATACACCTGTAGATTCACATTTCTGGGAAACTTGGACTTCTCTTTTTGGAATCTACTGTCATGGTCCAATATGACTGTCATTTTAAGCTAATTTATTATTTAAATTAATAATATTCCGCTAAATTGTTCTTGTCAATTCCAAGTGCCAATGTCAAATTTTAATCAAATAATTTCATTTTCAAATTGCCTGAGTGCCACCATATTCTTGCATGCAATCACTGGTACACGTGACAGTTATTCCTATGTTCGGACATGTATATTTGTCAAAGCAAGTAGGAAAAATCAGCATACCGTATAGAACTCCGCCTATGATGGCACATCTGTTTAATTTACGATGCAAGAAACTATGTCGCATACCATTCTGATTTTATTACTTCCTATTCATAACTTGAATATTTTTATATGTTAGATTGTGTGTGAAATTTATCCATAAATTTTATAATTTATTTAACTACTTTAAGGGTAGGGCTTGAAGGGAATTCTGAATTTTAAATTAACAATCTGTAATACAAACTTTACAGAATAAACTTTGTATCATATTAGGGTCGTAAAAATTTATTACAAATTCAAGTTTTTCTTATCCAATGGTGTGAATATAATTTTACGCATAAAAATTTAATATAGAAGTTTTCAATAGATGTATGATAATGTATATTCCTGACGTCTATTCCTGATTTAGAAATACTACTGAAATTGGTTCAGTCTAAATGTTTTAAAATATTAGGTAAACAAATTAATTTGCCCCCCGCAAATTAATCATGGGAGTCCTTACAATTAGAAAAGATATGAGGGGTTTACAGCGCAAGGGGTATAACTGAAATGCATGCACTTTTCAGACAGTTAAGCTGCATTCAGAGCTCAGTAAATTAACACGCTGTGCGTTATGGATAGTTTTTAAACGAGTGCAATTGGTATGATCGGAGAAGCTCGTACTATATCACTCAACAGTAGTATAGCAACGACAAAGCACGAGCATGTCCGATCATACCAAATGACCTCGTTTAAAATTTATCCATAGCGTACAACGTGTTGATTTACAGAGCTCTGAATACAGCTTTAATTTCAAACTTCAGTACGAGGAAAATTCTACAAGCAGTTCAACATTCCTTCTAAGTTATGGATAGTTTTATTAAATTTATAAAAGATTATGGAGAAATAAGGCAGAAATGCGTTCTTACCATTTCTGCACTTAATTCTTTTTTTATGTAAACTAGACCCATGGTGTTTTAGGCCCGAGGCCAGCACCTTTTTTTACGTCACGGACAGCATTCAGTAACTTTTTTTTAATTTTTAAGCCGCGAGTGGCATTCTGTAGCCCTTAATGCCACTCACAGCGCCAATAATGCGGGCCGCATAAGATTGATCGGCATGCCGCATAAAATCATTCGGCGGACCGAATAATATCGTTCGGCGGGCCACATAAGTCACATGGGCCGCCGGTAGCTGAACTCTGCTTTAGACCCATCATATATTATTACTTTAAAAACAGTTTTTTTCACCGAAATATGTACCATCACATTCAAGTAATGACATTCACGACAGGATAACAATTTATTTATACCATTTTTCAAGTATTTAGTATATTTACTTACAAAAAATAGAACGCTTCTGCTATTTTTGTTCCCACCGGCCAAAAATTATCGTTACAACCTTCATTTAAAATAATTCGAAATCGAAGAAAAAAATTATTGCCTATTACAATATCAAAATAGCTTTAATTAAAATAATACTATTTTTGTAATAAGTATTGTGACCTTTAATTAAATCTAGCAAAAACTACTTTTATTTACTGAGCAGCACTTCAGACTTCTAATAAAAGGAGGCGCCATGCAAGGAAATTTAGAAAAAACTACATTTTTTTACTGATTAGGAGAATTAAAAAATGGTCACAACCTTTTAAGCCGTTAAATTACTTTTTGAAAACAATGCCATTTTTAGGGTTTTGTAGGTATGACCAAAAAACCCTTACACCGTCATTTTGTCGTCTGTCTGTCTGTCTGTCTGTTCGGTAAAAATTGTAGCCAAACGGCTAAACCTAGAGAGTTGAAATTTGGCATGCTTATACAACTTTTTGACCCGCACATAGGAAAAATACTAAAACATATCCCCCTAAAAATATAAACAAATATGTACTCATCGAAAAAAAGATATATTTTTTTTAAATTCTGAGTAGGATATCAAATGAAAGCCCTTAGTACGTGGATTAACGATCAAAATTTTATTTTTGCAAAATAAATTATTAAGACGCGATTTTTGCCAAAATTGTACAAAAAATTTTTTGTCCCACACCCTGTAGCCCAGATGGTTTAAACTAAAAATCTGAAAAAATCTAAGTAATGTACATTGGTGTGAACCGGAATAGTACAAAAGGAATTTTTGATCAGATTATGTTTTCGGAAAATAACACATTTTTGTGTTTTTAACTAAAATACGTTAAATATTTAATTCGGTATGTAACACAGTAAATAAATAAGCTCTCGTAGCGTAGTGCATTGTGTAGACGCTTCGTAATTTGCAAACGAAGAAATTTGAATGGAACTCTGGTTCGATTGCTGTCAATTTAAATTTTTCAGTTTTTTTTTTGCATTTTTAATTTGTTTAAATTATTTTGTCAAAATTTTAGTTATATTTTGGTAAATGTTGCATTTAAATTTTAAAAGCGTAAATTTAATAACAAGTGGGAAGTGTTGAAATTATAATTTAATTCTATGTTTGAATGTATGGGAAATTAGAGGGCGGGGCATAGGATACAAGCAACCAATGGAAGCTATAGGCGTAATTTTCAAAATCTTAATGAACCTTGCTATATATAAAAAAAATACTGCACATATTTAGAAACTTAAATAATGGTATTACTCATTCGAATTAAAATTCATAAAAAAAATAATTTGACATAAAATTTGATCGATATAATGATTTTTCTGCAAAATGTCCTCTTACAGTACATAATTTCATAAATCAAGATTACCAAATATCTATTCTGATAACTTTATTTAGACTGTGAAAAATAATACGAAGGAAATGAGTAATTCAATAATTCATTCCCAAACATTTCCTGAAAACTGCCCATGACATCATCCACACCGCATATCGGAAGACCGTACTAAAGATGAGGGATAATATTTTAGTTAATAACGTTATACTTTCATTATACAAACGGAAACGTCCCAAATAAAAGGACGTTTATCAGTGCTTAAGATTTCCCAAGGGTAAATAAGAAATATTACAATTGCAATGCTTTTTATCAAATGGTGTGTATCATACAGGGGTACAAAATATACGAATGTATTCTATTGTATTCAAAAAATTTATACCTTTCTTACATCGAATTGCTTTTTTATATTTACAACTCAACGTTCATCCATAAAAGTGATTATATTTTTAAGTACTTTAAAAAGGTTCTAAGGGCTGAGGATTTATTTAATGTCTGTAAACCTTTTGTATTCTTAATAAAATAGCGCGAGATGTAATTCTTCTTTATAGGTATAGTAAGTGCAAAAAACACGTAAAACTTATCGTATTTTTAAGTATTAAACTCACATGTGTTCAATTTAATGTTTGCCAAAATCTTTTGTATGCGAATAATAAAATTTGTAAGACGCTGCACTTAAGTGGTAGGGACGCTAAATTTTAAGGGGGCGGTTTGATGGGATACATATACTGTAGTGCCATTTTAAAAGATTTAAATTGTATATGCATTCGTTCTGGTTTAAAGCACACAGAGGACATAGGAAAGAATTTTGGGATACAAAGAATTGTACCATATCGTAAATAACAAACCGTCATCATGCTTTTTCATATAGGCCACACCAAGATAAATCTCACATATTAAAACCTACAAACGCTCCGATCCGCGACCATGCAATGAACAATTAATGGTTTACACCTTGTTATAAATTGCACAAAATATACCAATCATAAGACATGGCACCAAATTCCGCCAATACTTCAAGAGACACTTAGAGATAACCCAAAAATTATAAAAGCAATATTAAATTAACTGGGAAATATATATAATACTATTCTCGCCAATATAGAATTTTCGCCCACTATTTATATTTACCAACTTCAATATTCATATACCGTGGGATAACTGCGAAAAGTAACCGCATAAATTGAGTTTTTTTGCCCGATGTCCGACGTCGATACAAATTATCACATCTATAAGACGAAAAAAAAAATTAGACCTTTAAAAATTAACAGGTAGTTTTCTAAATCCCTCAACAACACCTACTCAAAAGAAATAGTCATACAACAAATTCAAGACCAAGTACACCAGATGACAGCGGAACCAACGAAAACAGTACACCTCATCTGGGTTCCTGCCCACATTGGCATAGAAGGCAACGAACGTGCCAACACAGCCGCCCGAGATTCCACCTGTCATGAAGATACACTCTACCTACCCCCCAACAAAACCTACATAAGACAGATCATCAAGACGAAACACCACACGAGCAGACTGACTAAGTGGCGCGAAACTACCAACAACAAACTTCGAACAGTTAAGGAAGACATACAAAACTGGAACTCAGGCACCAACAGACGAGAACAAGTAATAATGACAAGACTCAGAATCGAACACACTAGACACACACACGAACACCTCATGGCAAGACTAGACAACAAACTATGTGAGGTATGCAACGAACAACTTACCGTTAGCCACATACTAATTAACTGCCAACGCTACACTAACTTACGCACAAACTACAATTTACAACAAGACCTTAAAGACAACTTAAGACTAGACTCAACAATGACCAATAACGTACTCAACTTCTTACAGGCAACCAATATTCGTCATCTAATATGAGTTCAAAATTAATAATGTCAATCAATATAGTAATTATGTATCAATTATGTAACCACAGTAATTTCAGACACTAATAGCCAAGCAGCTGAAGTGTCTTAAAATAAACCTAAAATAAAAAAAAAAAAAAAAGTTTTCTAAATAATAACATAACACTTAACAAATGTACGTAAAGGACTCTTGCCTATTTCTGAAAAGAAAAAGCAAATTTGGTAAATGTAAAACTGACGAAATACCTCCAGAATACCATGGATGGTACATTTACTTCCTGTCGATAAACTGTAGAGCAGTTTTTCCCAACCTTTCTGACTTGCGGAGCGCTTTTCATAATCAATTTCTATGGCGGAGACCCTTAGGCATATCCTATGTCTTACAAATTAATGGTATAATTAATGTTACAAAGTAATGTTAAGGGAGAGGGGGTAGCTTTTTTCACTATAAATTTCACTATAAATTATTTTTTCTCTTTCACAACTCACTTATTGATAGATAAACAAGTTTTTATAAAATGAAGAAATTAATCAAAATACATGCAGATTATTCAAACAAAAATGCATCTCGCTAATTACATTCCAGCTAGTCATAGAGTCATAAACCGGCTAGAGACAGAAATCACTCAGACATACATACAACTTGGCCAAGTTTCTTTCAGAATGTAATTTCCAGTTTTATTATTTTGATTCTGTTTTTTATTTTTAATTCTTTTGTTTTATTCAATTTTTATTTAATTTATTTCCAGGAACGGCAGCTGAGCCCCTGAGAAGTGCACGCGGAGCACAGGTTGGGAACCGATGCTGTAGAGGAATGCTATTCCCGAACCAGCTACTTCAGAAAATGAGTAGTTCCTTTTTCCATTTTTTCTTAAAAATAGAAAACTTTTAAGCGCAAAAAAAAAATCAAAAAACAATCAAAAAATTTGATTTACAGCAAAATCTCTGTTAGAGATTATGCTATGTAGCTAAAGCATGTAGCGCTATCTGAAACAGCATAATACGAAAGCAATGTAACAATAATTATAGGTATAATTATATAAATTGAAGACCTAAGTGGATAAAGGTATAATGTAGCATTTTTTGAAGAAATGATTTTATTAATTCTTTGTTTACCCTTAATATAATTCCATTTTCAGTAAAAACCAAATATCTCTTTTTTGATATTCCAGGGAATTACTAGATGATAAAGGTGTTATTTCTTAACAAGAGCAATCATTTGTGAGTGGATAAAGGTGTTATACTACCATAACATATGGTAATATAACTAGAGAATTACATTTATTTAAAAAGCAAACAAATTCATTAAACACTAAAACTATCTTCGTGATTAATTTAAATGGATCAGAGTGGAACAGATTGGTTTCTATTTATATAAAATGCCTATAGATGTCTTTACATCTTTTTTCCAAGTTGATATGAGAAAAAAAGGTTCCCTAGAAGTTAAAAAAGACAAAGTTATTATTACTAGGTTTACAGAAAAAAAAATTTAGCAGTAAAATGATAAAATATCAGTTATATTAAAATATTAAAAATAGGAAATGTAAATATTAGTAATAAGCTTGTTTATAACAGTCATTCGTTAAAAGAGTATATTAAACAAAAAAGTTATTACCAATTCAGAACGTATTATTTAGATCAGTGGTTCCCAACCGGGGTTGCCGGTACCCCCAGGGGTGCGAAACGATTTATTTTTGTTGGATCCATTATTAAGTATTATATATTTTTTGTAATAAATAATAATAAAAAATTATTTTTCAATAAGTATATTTTCTTTCTAATTTTATTAAGGTTAAGAACGGCTGAATGCTACATCAATTAATTTGATCAATTTTAAATTATTCATGCGATTTTTTTTTTGCTCTTCAATTTGATTAAATTTTGAGTTAATTGACATATAAATATGACTCAAATGAAAAAATCCAGAAAACACATTTTTATGGGGGTGCGGGAGCTTATTCTCACATTCAAAGGCGTGCTCACCACAAAAAAGGTTGGGAACCACTGATTTAGATTAACTCAAAATTTTAAATTTGTGACATAACTTCTTTATCCACCTACGTCTTCAGTTATAATACATTTATAATAAAAATTATATAGTAAAGATGAAATGTTAATGAACTAACTTCTATAGAGTTAAAGAGTTTTGGGTTATTGCAGATCTTTTATAAGTTTGCGAATTACCAACTACCAGCCCGTAAATATCTGCATATATCTCGTATGTATACGCAGACCGCGACTTAAGAATCGCTTCTCGAGTGTTATCAAATTTAACCATTTAACTATCTCATATTTCGTAGATAGACTGTTGATAGATGCTCCATTTCTAAAAACATATTCTCAGTTTCATCTTTAATGAATTCCGACACCTATATCGAACTGTAATACAGAAGCATTGTATAGGGATCTATAACGTCTTCTGATAGTGTAATTCAAAGGCAAGCTACTGGATATCAAACCTCTTTGTCCACCACTTATAGCCCGAGGCATGTACACTCAATATATCCTCGTTTATTCTGTACAGATGTTATGACCATCTATTTTCTTTGATCATGTCTGGAACATTTGTTATATTTAATTTTCTTTTTATGCTTTATGCTTTCTCTTTTCTTTTATTGTAGTAGAACACTTAAAAAAATCAGATTATATCAAAGAATATTCACTTGATCGAAAATGAGAATGTTATATTTTGAGTTAATGTTAAAATTTAATTTAGGTTTAGAATTGCGTTTTTTCAAAATCCACTTTAAAATATGTTAATACACTTATTTTTTGTTCAAAAAAAAAAAAAAAAAGATAATTTATAACATTTTGTTCAATATTCGGATATTGAATAAATAAATAACAATAACAAAATATCTAAATAATAGGTTCTTAAACGCCTAGATAAGCGATAGGGGCAGAGAAGGTAATAAAGGTAAGTTCTCCGTAGCTAGACCGCCGGTCATAGATATGAAAGCCACGTGGTCAGTGTGACGTTTAGACCTGTCCTATTATCTCTCATAAACAGGTACTCATTTTAAGTATTAAAAACTTGAGGCTGGGTTGACCCCAGAGCTGACTGCATGATATTGGAAGATAAAAATCCGAAGGAAGTGGGAGGATTCAAACCCGGGTCCCTGTGCTCCATAGGCAACCGCCTTACCACGGAGCCACGGCAATTAAATAATAAAATTAAATAAATCAAGTCTTAAATCTTGACCCAATCAAAATATCACTGTAGAAGTCACTTATCATAAGTTATTTTGTGTTATATATTTTGTCAAAAAAAATTATAATTTTTAATTATTATATATATTTTTTCATTATAAAATATAGTGTACCTTATTTCTTTGGTTTAAGCGGAACTATTTTTAATTTTTCGATTTTCAATTCTAGTAACTTTTTAATTATTCTAATTGAAAATTTCGGCAGGATTTTCAATGAGAATATTCATGATATATACGCTTCAGAATATACGCTGTGAAACTCATTATTTTCTAGTCAAGAACACACTGATGTTACACAGAAAATGGAGACGAGTGTTGATCTTCGCGGCGCTTCTTGTTCTTCAAGTGCCATTTCCGATTCGAAGGTTGGCCATTAACATAGTTATCATAAGCTTGAATGCTATCGTTCTGAAAAGATTTATGCTCAACATTCCAAACCACTCTCTGAAATTATTAATCCATCAGGATATTCGTCGCATTCCTGTTGATCTCTTGCCATTCATTTTTTCTACCGTTATTAACTGTAATAAACGGAATTTATTACTACGCATTACATGGCCCAGATATTCCAACTTCCTTTTTTTAATTTGAAACATTAATTGCAGTTTTGTTCCCATCTTGGTGAGTACTTCTTTCTTCTGCAGGTCCATGAAATGCGCGATATTCTCGTGTAAATCCACATTTCGAAGGCATCTATTCTCCTAGTTAAATCTTTAGTTAAAGCCGAGGCTTCTACAATGTAACGAATTGTTTTAGACCGCCGGAACAATGACCAAACTTTCACAAACCAACCGTCGCGAGAATTTCTTTGAAAGGCATTTTTTGGAATTTTTAAAAGGGTAAATTTTTTAGAATTCAGATAGTAAAATAAAAGTAGAAACCTTACGTTTACAACACGTAACTTTATTAATATATTTTTAAATGGTTCATTGTTCAAGGAGACATTTGTTCAGAGTTATTGCTTAATAACTTTGAACGCTAGCATCTCCTTGAACAATGCTTAAACCCTTTTCCCAAGAAATGCCTAGAAATGACTTATAAAAACACTCTCCGAAGACAAGATCAGACAGTATTCGGTCCGGTTAGCGTTAAGATCTAGGTTGTTGAATTCTTAGAGGCACTGTGTCGGCATTCTGGTGTTCTATCCGATTCTATTTGTTTTAATCTTTTCATTATTTTAATATCTATATTTTAATATTTTAAACTTCTTGTAAATATTACTTTTAATAAATTAAATTCATTAATTTTAAACCGTCTTACTTAACGTGTGTAAATCTTCACCATTAAGAACGTAAGTGAACAGCTAAGATCCAGACTAGATGCCTGATCAGTCGGTTGGTAAGTACATATCAGGAATCTCATTTCAGTTGGAGATTAAACTTTATATGTATATCATAGGCTCGCTACCTAGTAGACAATAAATGGTACGTTGTGAAGTAACGTATCAGGCTCGGTACAACACCATACAACACTTCTGGAAAGATGTCCAATTTCACTAATCAAAGCTTTAATTCGACTGGTCGAAACGACTTTAAGTCCTGAGATGTTAGTAGTTTCTTCTTGTGGACGCTATGACTACAATATGCCAATAGAAGGTGCTAGGCATTCTATAACGCTAAGCTTAATATACATGTTCATAACACAACTTACGATAATAGCAATGTTGTATTTTTATCGAATAAATATTTCGTTCACGATAAGTCAAATTTTATTGTTCTTTTCTTCGAGGTGACAACGAAATTTTCAGTCCAATACATTAAAGAACAGACACAGGATTTGTTAAATTAAATTTCTTCTGAAATATTCAAACAATTTCTAAAATTATATCTGCAAAAAAACATAACCTTATTTGTGAAACGTTACAAAAACAATGTTGCTAATCCATCAATCAATCTTAATGTAAAGTAACACTTCACTACCTGCGTATTTCTATCAAATAAAATTATACCTTAGCAAAGAATTCGTTTCATTTTTCCAGTTGAACAGTTTTTACTAAAATATCCTATTAATGTATAGCGGTAGCGGACATATTAGCCACTGATTTAAAAGTTCTTGTTTGACCTCATGAGAAAGGATGCATTAATGATTAGCCTACTTTAAATTGGCTATAGTGTTTCCAATCTATTAACAATAAAATAAAACAGTTATAAACATTTATTTATTTAACTATATAATTAAATTTTAATCGGATTAGTTTGGTAACAATGAGTATTTGGTTAACGGCCATTTCAGCTGAATTTATATCAATAAATTTTATTACTTCCAATATTATGTAATGATAAGACTTACGAAACGTTTTACACATTAAAAACTTTTATACTGAAAATTTTACTTTGCTAAGATAAGATAATGGTACACTTGTGCGATATTAAGCACCTTGAAGAATAGAAATAATTTATTTCTTCATCAGAGCTGCTACATAGAAGAAAATCGAAATATTATTTAAGTGTATAGTAGATAAATAATTAAATATAAGTACAATATATTTATTTATATTATTATACATGCCGTTCATGTGAAGAAGGAAAAATAAGAAAACAAAATTAGACTCCCATCCCTCAAGCGAAATTTAGATTAGTCCAATCCCTATTCCAAATTTACTCTTTGTATTCTTCCTCCAGAATTCTACCAAAGAAATAATAAAAGGTGGTATATTATCAACCCCATAATTTCCCATATATTTAGCCCTTTTCGCTTCTTTTTAATTTGGTTCCATTTTTATTTTATTTATTTATTTATTTTACATCGGCCTATTTCTGCAACGAGGCTAATCGCCGATTGTTCCATTTTTCTCAAAAAGTTTACCATAAGCGTTGTGTATATGTGTTTTTGTATATATATAGCAAAGTAAAATTTATATATATATATAATTGTTTTCGCTTATTCATATTTTCTGTTCTGGTTGCATAAAATATATTTCAAATACTTGTCAATTTGTGTTTTATACAATTAGTGTTAGTAAATTGACATAATTTAATGTCAATTATGAATTGTCAAATATTTTGAAAGGTACCATTTCAGAATTACCACCCTAAGAAGATATTTTAAGCATACAACATAAAAAATGAAGTTTCCCTCTCACTTTCGTATTACAAAATGAGACAGATAATAACAAATTACAACGCTTAAAATCCATTTTAATCTTTTTACTAACCCTCATCTTCAAATCCAATCGCATTTAGAAGTTAATCTAATCTAAAACAGTAAAAAATATCCTGTCAGTAAGAAGATTTGGAGTGACAGTGGAATGACGCGAAATGTTTCTAACCTAACCTGTCACTAGTAGTGTAAACGCAATTCGGATATCCGTCCATAAGGGCACATGTTTATTGGGGTGAACATAGGGGCGGAATTACAAAATAAATGGTTTGACTATGATTGAAATCTAGTGTGCTTGTTGAATGAGTGTGCTGTTTTCGAGTGTAACAAAAGGAAGTGGATGATAGATACATGAGTATCACAGTGGGCCAGGGGATGATTGCGAGGCGTTAATGAACATACCCTAATGACAAGGATGAATTGTATATTTTCATATGTTTTGCTCGCAACAACTTGACTGGTAGATTAATCTTAATTAGAGGATGATACAAAAAGTTTATCTGTGCTAAATGATTTTATAAAGCGTCAAGGAAACAAGAAAAGAGAGAATAAAGAAAATATTACATATAATATTTACGTATTTTATAAGTTCTCAAGGTTTTATAACATTATAAACTACTGTACAAACAACAAATAACCTTGCCTCATTTTTATTTTCACCTAAGCACGTAAAAGATATATAAGGGAAAGTGGGTGATCAAATAATCATGAATTATACACTACAGCATGGTGGAATCAAGGTGGAAGCCGTTATCGTTAGTCCAGAGATCCAATTCTATTTCGCGTGCTGACGGTCCTGGGTTCTTATGTTGGTTAGCACATGGATATTTGCATTCGCTGTCATTACCGTAGTATTAGAAGCTCACGAAATCAAAAAGATTAAGAAAACTAGCAACTCCCTCAATAAAACAAAAGAAATCTCCAATTCGAAATCTCCAATAAGAAGAAGTAAAAATTAGATTATAAGATTTTGTTTGACATATACTTTTATTTGTTAATCTTACCCTGTTACCACCCCCCTTCATTCTTTTTATATAAATAGCATGCAATTTATTTTATGCAGCATTGTAGCTTATGGTTAACAACGAAACTGCAGTCAACACGACGAACATTTTTGTGAAACTTTACAATGTTTGCCATTTAAAAACCTTTTACATAAAACAAAACAGAAAAACGTAACATCTATTTATTACAGATCCAAGCTGGATTAGGTCACCGCGACAGGTGTAGTAATGGACTTTTTCAGTTCGTCGTAGAGGGTCCAATACAGTAACATTAAAATTTATTAATAGTATCCAAAAAGAGAGGCATCTTATTAAAAACAAATGTAAAGAAAAATGATGGAAGGCCAAAGCGACGATGTCGATGGCGTCGAAGATCTAGACTTAACACTTTATTACAAAAGTATTTATCACGCAGTATTATCGTTTTCCTTCTTCTTATAACAAAATTTTTCGAAATGCCTATAATTGCCACAGAATCTACATTCTACATTCTTTCTTCATGTAAGAGCAGTGTCCTTTTTTTCTCTAATACACTTGATTGACACTTTATTAATTAAAAAGCCTTACCTACCATAACTGGCCGCGAAACTTCAATTCCAACAACAAAAGTATCAAATGCGTAAGGTAATGCCGTTAAAAATATATGTGCCAATTCTTCATTGGGACACCAAAATAATCTTTCATCGGTAAATATAATTCTCTTTTCAAATGATTAACGTGAATACTCCAACGTGATTATGTACCTTTTTGAGAACTTCCCATGCTGTTCTAGCGATTTTGCTTCTCGAATATAAGACAATTGACTATCATCAACTGAGTTGCTAATTATGCAAAATGCCATTTTACCAGTCCTATTATTTTCAGCATCTGTAATTTCTTCATTAGAAAAAACAGGATCTATCGCCTTCCATACTTGATTTGCCTGTATGCAGAAAGGCCAACTTACACAATTTTCACAGCAAAGTTTATTAAATTTTATACTCATCACGTCCATAATTCATACTTTTTAATTAATATATTACTAACAGGGGGCCTGGGCCCATAACCTATTAGCAAAGTCTTTTCACTGCGTTAAAAATAATTTGCTAATACACTTAACAAAGCTAGATGGAGGATATTTATGAATAGGCCAAAAAGATAACCTTACTAACAGTGCCAAAGAGAGAGAGACCATCTTTTAAAAAAAAATAAGCACAATAAAAGCATTAAGGTGTGACTTATGGTAGTGACCTCTCTGTTTAAAGCAGAGACGCAGGAGTGGATAATGGACTGGAAATTGGGGTTGTATGCCTTATGTAACAGAGTGTTACAACCCCTGATTAGATAATACTTACGCAGAGCATGTACAAATAGTACATAATTAATTAACAATATTTGATGTGCAAGTGCTACTTATTTGATATATCCATATTTACTTATATTAACAACAAATAGAAATTACTCTCATTTATTTGCACAAACCAAACTGTGTTATATGTTCTCATCAGCATTAAAGTACCTCACGAAATGACCACTAATTTAAAATTTACAAAGCCACGTTAATCAAATAGACCAGAAAATTTTCAATTCACCCCTATTTGTCATCAGTATTTAATTTCCTGAAATTCTTTCGGTCCAGTCATAAAGTGTGAGGCCAACGGGCATAGAAATGGCCAGACAAACATAGCACTTCATATCAAAGGGTTTTGCCCAGAGCGTGAAATGTACATAATTAAAAATATTTGACAAATCTAAATGACAATCTGTATTCAAATTGTGTAAATGTGTGTGACATTGATGTGTTGCATACAAGTGATGTCATCTATACGCAAGATGAGGGTACTGTACCAATACAGAAGTTAATGAAAGGCGTTCAACTGTGCAACGGTTCAGAGATGTATATGATAAATATCATGGGCTTTATGTTTAATATTTGTTAACGTGCGTTTGACAGTGATGAGTTTGAGTGTATGAAATTGTTTTTGCTGAATTTAATTTGAGCAATTTGTTAAGGATGGTTTTAAAAGTTAAATAAAATTGTTCTACATTCTTTTTTAACACAAGTTTGTACTTGTTAAAATTATGTAGGTTGGGAAGTTAAATGAAAACTTTTTATTATGCTCAAATTGTTTTAATAAAGAACAAAGTATAAAAAACTACAGAATTCTGCTTATTAATTATTACCACAACCATATTAGAATATTGTACATATTAAAATAAAGAGAGAGAAAAAAGTTTGAAATAAGAGTAGGTAATTAAAGTATCTAAAAACATGTTATACTTTCGTATAATCTCTAAATTATTACCCTAAATTTTGTATTTTTTTTTTTTTCTTTTGAATTACGATTTTTCTGTCTAACTAGACAACTTTTCACAAATAAACCAACCTCTGGGTTGATTTTTTATGGGAGGGATTATATTAGATGGTCAAGGATGAAATTTGTAGAAAAAAGGCAAAGTTGGTTGATAACTTACAAATATAAGGAATTATTTTATTCATCAAAGTATGCACCCATATTGTTTATACACTTTTACCATTTAAGCGGTAGGTTGTTCAGGCCGGTGGTATAAAACCCTGGCGAACGGGAGTCAATGAATTCCTGGAAGGCCAGTTTTACAGCATTGTCGGAATTAAACTGTTTTCTTATTAAAAAGCTGTCCAAATTGCGGAAGAAGTGGTAGTCAGTGGGGGCTAGGTCTGGTGAGTATGGAGGATGATGAAGAAGTTCCAACTCCAATTCCTGTAGTTTTGCCACAGTCATTTGTGCAGTGTGAGGTCTAGCGTTATCATGCAATAAGATAGGAGTCGATCTGTTGACCAATCTAGGCTATTTTTCTTTAAGCTTTTGCATCATTTCGTCCAGTTGGTTGCAGTATATCTCTGCTGTGATCGATGAGCCAGGTTCTTTTTTGTTGTTTGGTTTTTAAGTTACCTGTAGGAAATTTGGCAAACCAATTTGATATTGTCTGCTGCGTAGTAACACTAGAGCCAAATACACTATTAATGTTTCACGCGGTCTGCGATGTAGTTACGGGGTAGTTCCCCGTAAAAACCCATACTTCATAATAGTGCAAATTTCCGACCGTTCCAACTTTTTTAATTAATTTTCAACAAAATTAATTTAAAAAAAAAAATTTTGATATTTTTTAGAGCATACTTAGTAAGCACATTAGCACATGAGTACATTAGTAACTTTCCAAAAAAAAAAAAAAGAAACGGTAAAATATTAAATCAATGTCAAATAATAAGCTGTTAAAGTTGGCAATATTATTAACCACAAATTTCATCTTTGACGACTTGATATATTAATTTAATTTTAATTTGGTTGACTTATAATTGGTTAATTAATAAAATAAAGTGATTTTTATTTGTAATTATTATTTAGATAGTCTCGAAGGGGGGGGGGGGGGTAGATGAGGTAGGGAACTACTGTTAAACTACGTCCACACTGTCAGCTCACAGTCTGTTATCAAGCTTGTTCAGCATAGCTTGTGAAATACGTTTTGTAAGCCCAAGTTGTATTTGTATGCCGCTTGGCATAGTTGGCACGTTCTCACTAAGAATGTCGACTTTCTTTGATGCAGACCATTATCAGTCGGTTTGCAACTAGTACGCCGCGCGGCCGGTTGACATAAGCCAACAACACGTTTATACTTATGCTACTTTGCCAACTGGCACAGTGTGGACGCAGCTTTACGGATCTACGAAACGGATAATAAAGATCTTATGTATAGTATTGAGTTACCCTGAGTCTGTCAATTTTTTTTGAAAAATAATTTCTTGGTTTACTGAAAAATTATTATTTTTAAATTCGTGTATGGGGTGCTATGCTACATAGATAATGTCTTACCACGGAACCACAACAACTCTTATTGAAAACTAAATAAATAAAAATTATGAGCAGACCACTTCAAATTTTCTATACAAACCTAGATTTTAATACCTGGAATGTAATAAAGAAATATTTCAAGTGGAATTTCTTGCCCAGTGTAAAAAATCTTTTGCCAGTGTAAACAATCGCGCCATCTATTTATAATCCAAGTTCATGTTAAGTTTATTAGATTAGATAAATATACAAAAGCCTCTCATCTTGAGAACTTGTCAGCTTGTAGTTTTTGTTACTTTTTGTTAACAAATATTTGACATGAAGGACGGTATGCTCAGAATGTAGTGTGCAAGTGACAAGCTATGTGCATGGAAATTAGTTGATAAATAGAACACAGAGAGGGAGGCATGTTAAAGAGTTATAATGAGAGCAAGAAAGGGGTAAACTGTGTGATTAAAAATGTCAAGAATGTTAAGGATAATTTGTATTTTAATTTTGATTATTCTGAAGGGAAATTATTTAGGGATTATTATCCGCCGGGATTATTCTCTATTTACCATTAATTAAAGTTGCAGCAAGGATATAAACATAATATTTTATTTTCAAAAACGGTGAGGTGTTTTTGATCTTACATTGTTAAGGTACATGTTTCGGACCCATACATAAGTATGGGACGTACTATACTATACTGTACTATATTTTGGTTAACTGTATTTTGATATTTCTAGACAGGAGTTTCGATTTGAAATGAGGACCAAATGTAAAATAAGATACATTCGGGTCTATTCTCTAAACAAGACGTTAAAATCTTAACATCAAAAACTCACGTTTTTTTTTTATTATTAATACCATTTTAAACCTAAATGCTATTCGCTAAATAAATTTGTATTTAAATTTTAACGCGTCGGCGTCAAAATTACAAGTTAACGTTATTCCATAAGCGCCTACCTAACCGCTGGCTTTAAAATTAACGCTGGTGTTTAGTTTGCAAAAATGGCAGATCCTATTTTAGTAAATATCATGTTATTAAAAGATATTGGATACAATAAAAGGTTGTAAGAATATTAATTATTATAAGACAAAATACAAATTTTATATGACTCTTTAATTTAGAGTAGAATTTAGCAATAGACAAGAGGCATATTAAAAACAAACGGGATGTAATATACAAGGTAGAATGTCAGTATAACTTAACTTACGTCGGTCAAACCTCTCAATGTTTAGGCCACCAAATTACGCAGCATAAGTCGGACGCAAAATGCAAACCGAATTATTTTGCTTTGAGCAAACATATTTCCACTACGTCGCATGTACCAAACTTCGATAACACAGAGATTGTACCGTTGTCAGATGGCAGCACATGTATGTGACGTCACACTAATATAGTCTATTGTAAACGTTAGCAACCGACAGTCATTTTAGTTAGTCGTCAAGTTGTAAAGCAGTCAATGTACAGTAATTTTATTGTCCTGTATTGGTATTATATAGTGTGGTATTACATAGTGTGGTATTACATACATTGTGGTATTACATATATACATTATGTTTATACCGCAAATGAAACAAAAACAAACATTATTTTCTTTTATACATAACTTTTATTTGGTATATATGTAAACTGTTATCAAACCGAAATATACAAAAATACAGCTACCATAAAAACAAGAAAAAAAAATGCAACAAATTTCAAACCATACACGTGTAAGGACCAATCAGAACTAAGCGACGGACGTCATGACATATATTTAAACAGGTCCGTAGCTGTCGCGAAGCATTTGGCGACAACTACAGACCCAACTGTAAGTCGCCAACTCTGCTAGTTTAACTGCCACAAAATATGTCACTCAAAGTATAGTCTCTAACCTTGGGAAAAAAGATTGATTACTATTTAGGATAGACACCCTGGTATTTGAAAGGATAAACTCTCTCAATGGTGTTACTATTAATTTGTAAGTTGGCCGTTTTCTCATGACTGTGTACAGGGCCGGCGCGAGGCATGTGCAGCATGTGCAGAGGCACATGGCCCCGCGCATAGAGATGAGGATCTTTTTTTTTGCTCCTCACTTGGATCTGAACAGGAGGCCCCGCGCGTGGAGATGAGGACCTTGTTTTTTTATTTCTCCTCACTTGGATCTGAACAGGAGTCCCGCGCGTGGAGATGAGGATCTCTTTTTTTTTTGCTCCTCACTTGGATCTGAACAGGAGGCCCCGCGCGTGGAGATGAGGACCTTGTTTTTTTTTTGCTCCTCACTTGAATCTAAACAGGAGGCCCGCGGTCAACAACAGCATTGGATCTGAACAGCAGGACCCGCGCGTGGAGATGAGGACTTTTTTTTTGCTCCTCTCTTGAATCTGAGCAGCAGGCCCCGCGCATACAGATGAGGACCTTTTTTTTGCTCCTCACTTGGATCTGAACAACAGGCCCCGCGGGGTATGGGGATGAGGACCTTTTTTTTGCTCTTCTTGCACATGGCCCCGCAAATCCTAAAGCCGGCCCTGACTGTGTAGATTGTAACTTTTTATTCCCAAGAGTTAAATTTCAATTTTTCAGCTGTAAATCAGCTTTAAGTCAAGATAGTATATAATATACTAAAATTATCAATATTTCCTCGAACATATTTTACGATCTATTTTCCGTTCCCATCTGAAATGTTCGTATATTCTGAGACCTAATTCCCGTAACTTCCAGAAATATCCCAAAACCGCAAACAAATCAGCAGTAATCTATATAGTAATTCAACGATGCATATATTACACCTATAGATTTTCCTCAAGTCGGGTCGCATATCCCGACCTTACACTGTCAGTTTTACCCGGTCAGGGACGCAATGCGCCACGTGTATCTGTATACCAACATATTGATCCCGTTGTTCGGGTATTTTCGTAACCTGCACTCTAGTAACGAATGCAAGACACAAATCGATCTGAAAATTCGGCGATTTTTTCCTTTGTTCGAGTTTTTCCGGTAAATGTCGATAGTTTTATACCTGGAATTGTTATCTTTTATTTACAAGATTTGCTATATTACGTCAATGTTAATGATATTATGTTGTACAGAAGATTAATTTCCATATTGGTTTTGCTGATAGCGGTGTTATGTTACGAATATTCATCGATTAGTTGGAAGTACTAAATGAAAATATGAATGCGAAGATTTATTAATAGATTAATATCAAATGTGCAATTTTCCAAAAAAATGCTGCATAAACCTGATGACGGAATAGCATAGATGAAAAAGAAATAAATCTACGGCTTCCCCAAATTAACATCACATGAATCAGGGTTATAGGTTTATTTTTGGGTAGTATTTTATTAATAAATATTATTATTACTATTGTGGATTTGTCAAGGTGTTGATAAGCATACATAGATCCATCACTACAGACTCCCAGAGAGCACCTCATATAAGGAAAAATTAAGCTGAGTACGATGGCATCCCAAACCCTGGAGATATGCAATCCAGTAGCGGCTGGTGGCTAAAATATTTGGGGGTACACTTTTTGATCAATATATTGCAGTGTCCAGCTTACGGCCCGCGGGCCTAATCTGGCCCAACAATAAGTTTCAAACGGCTCGCATGAAACTTCTACCCCTTGTTTTTTTAGAATCACCCTCCCCCTTTCCTCAAAATTGACTTTCAAAATTTCTTCCTCACGTTTTAAATAATTTTCAGAATTTCTCCCATCCGTCCTCTGTGATTTAAATATCTGGCCCCTAATCCAAATCAATCTTACCTGTGAAACATATTTAGAATTCATATACACAATGTATTAAGGTAGAGGGAACACGATTTTTCGCAAAAACGTGATGTGTAAGTTCATAAAAAAAATTTAAAGACCTAAGTTGACCATAATGACAATAAAAATGATTAAAAATATTTCGCTTTCAAATTATACTTCCAAGTACGACTTGAATGTGAATAATTTTTTACTATACATACGTACATACGTACATACGTACATACGTACATACGTACATACGTACATACGTACATACGTACATACGTACATACGTACATACGTACATACGTACATACGTACATACATACATACATACATACATACATACATACATATATATAACTCCGAGCTACAGACAGCTCAATCATCGGTGGTCGTTAAAAAAAAGTAGCTTTTGGTGCCCCAATCTAAATTATTACCATTGTGTTTTACTGAACTCTCTATTAATGTTCTATTTCTATTTTTTTGATTGTGAAATATTATTAATTCGATTGAAATATTGCCAATGAGGACAAATATTTTTTATTAATAATATAGTTTCATAGTTAAGCACGTTAGATTTAATATAACGCACTGAATCCAGTTTCATGTCTGTGTAAAATGTTACAACTCGCCGCTGTTGCCATTTCCAGTTCATTTTTATTACTTGCGTAGATAAATACATAGAAATCGCATGTGGCAACACTGTACCGGGACACTAACGTGTAGTGTCCTCCTGAGCATTGTTTTCTAGATCTAAATTTTTAAAATCTAGCACTTATATAATAAATATTTGAATAAGAAATAATAAAAATAAATATACGCAGAAATTTTTTAGGAAGACACTCTCCCAGCGTCACCCTGCCTCAGCCGCCACTGATGCAATCATGGAGATTTTACCGGATAGAGCCTGAGCCTGATTTAATTCTGCCTTCCGAATCTTGAAGATCAAAGGGTTGGCAAAAGATTTGCAGGTGGAAATCAGACAGACCTCTGCAATAAACATATTTCAAATACCAAATTCTAAATACTGATCAAAGTATTTGAAATAACAAATACTATTAGTCAGCACTAATAATAAGTATTTGAATTGACGTATTTAGAATACTATAAATATATTTGAAATTCTATCATAGAAGTATTTTAAATACTGAAAAATGCTTGACCTGCTGGATATTTGAAAGATGTAAAGTATTTCTTGAAAGTATTTTGATACTTGAACCGAAAGTATATAAAATTCCCAAAATATTTGCACTGACGAAAAAACGAAAAAAATATTTTAATAATCTAGAACCGAAATAAATACATTAAGAATTATGATGACAGCAAATTAGTTTAAAAAAATAAATAAGAAGATATAAAAATTTCTACTTCAGAAAAAGAAAAATTTCTGCAATTCTGGTAACTTATGTACGGTATTAAAAAGAGTCAGTTCCAAGTTATCACGTAGGTGAAATAAATTTCCTTGTGTCCACCAATTACTATTCCTTTACAGTGACAGTCATTAAAATATTATTTTATATCACTCGTGGAAATTAGACTTATAAATTACCTTCATACTTTAGGTTTCATGGCAGTCCAAACTGTGACATTTTTTTTTTTTTTAATATAAGAGAGTATTTTTTAAATACTTTGAAAATATCTGAAATACTAGGGCAGATTTGAAATACTAGATAAATATTTGCAACACTATGAAAATATATGAAATACTAGGAAAATATTTGAAATACTAGAAAATATTTGAAATATTTATAAAAATTTCAAATACTGACGTTTTCGGACTGTAAATATCAAATACAAAGTATTTGCAAATCCAAAAACAAAGAGAATTGTTTTGAAGTATTTGAAATACAATAGGTTTGTTCCAACAAAAGTTCAGAACCATTCTGAACTTTATTGAGTTAACCGTATTAGCGTCCCAACAAGTCGATAAAAAATTCAGAACATGTAGTGCAGTGTTCCAAGAACGAGTGAATTGTGTTCTGAACTGATTCTGAATCGTTCTTAAAGTTCCAGGATTTTGCAAGAATTTTAAATTCTGAATAAGTTTAACGCGTTATCCAACCCCACTTATTTGTTTTTATTTGTTTGATTAAATTAGTAGTGGTAATGGCAGAAGACAGTGATTTTTCTGATTTGTCAGGATTTTCAAGCGAAAGTAATAATAATTATGGAGAATTCATGAATGATGTTATTGTTGAAATAAGACAAAACAATGCAAATTACCTACGGACGATAATACCATAATACAGTGATCAGGTTTTTTGATCTCTGGATTACAAGGTATGGCAAACATCTCTTTGGAAATAAATGTTGTATATTTTTAAAAAACAATAATAGTAATTAATCTTTTGAAATTTTACAGCTAGCATAATATCTGTGTGCATTACTCTGAACTTTTTCAGATTTCTAAACCAGTCCCTATGAGAAGGAGAGTGAGAGGCGAATGTTTCTTAACCATTTTTGAATAAGATACAAATGTTGTATCTTAGTCAGTCAGAGAACATTTTGAACATATCACGATTTACAAATATTAATTTATGGGAATAAAACAAAAATATTTTAACAAAATTATTACAGCGGCATCGCAGCTTTTATTACATCACAATTTAAATTATTACCTATTGAATCACAGTCCAAAAATAAGAGTTTCAAAGAGCCAAAGTAAAATTTAAAAAAATTATTTGTATGACGAAGACGTCAAAAATAAACAAGAGATTACAAAAAGAAACATTCAGTGAAACTTGTATAAAAACAAATAAAAAACAAAATGTATGTCAAAACAAACAGGAGAAAAAGAATATAACAAAATAAATAGTTTCACAAATGTGCGAAATTGTGTAAATTATTGCGTAAGATAAACAATTTAAAAAAAGTCTGATAATGGGTTCATTGGCAGATAGTTTTTGTAAAATATCCAAAACAAATCTAATTTCATTTGTAAAAAACAATACACTATAAATATTATAAAACAAGAGAATATATCGTGGGCTTACTGCGAAAAGTGATGAAGTTACATAGTGACAAAGTTTAGAGAATCGCATTACAAGTTTAGGTACTTCCCAATATTTAAAATAGTCAAACTAACTTTCTAGGACTTATATAGTGCTCTTTATTAGTGACATTAAACAAGTACAATATAAGAAGAAAAATATACCATTATTTGTTTGTTTTTTTTTTTTTTGTCCCGCTTTGGTTTGCTTCCTAATCCAAGTGTTCGTTTTTATCAGATCTTATTATACCGAACATCATTCTTTACATGATTCTGTGAGCAGCTAGTAGGTCTTCAAGGATGAAATTTGTAGAAAAAAAGGCAAAGTTGGTTGATAACTTACAAATATAAGGAATTATTTAATTCATCAAAGTATTAAACCATATTGTCTATACACTTTTGCCATTTAAGCGGCAGGTTGTTCAGGCCGATATTATAAAACCCTGGCGGACGAGAGTCAATGAATTCCTGGAAGGCCAGTTTAACAGCATTGTCGGAATTAAACTGTTTTCCTATTAAAAAGTTTTCCAAATTGCGGAAGAAGTGGTAGTCAGCGGGGGCTACGTCTAGTGAGTATGGAAGTTCATGAAGAAGTTCCAACTCCAATTCCTGTACTTTTGCCACAGTCATTTATGCAGTGTGTGGTCTAGCGTTATCATGCAATAAGATAGGAGTCGATCTGTTGACCAATCTGGGAAGTTTTTGCATCATTTCTTTCAGTTGGTTGCAGTATATTTCTGCTGTGATTGATGAGCCATTTTTTGTTTTTGGTTGGTTTTTACGTTACCTGTACGAAATTGGCGAACCAATTTGATATTGTCTACTGCGTAGTAACACTAGAGTCAAATACACTATTAATGTTTCGCGCGGTCTGCGATGTCGTAGTTCCAGGTAAGAACTCATACTTCATAATAGTACGAATTTCCAACCGTTCCATTTTCAACAAAATTAATTTAGAAAAAGAGTTTTTGATATTTTTTAGAGCATACAATGATTTATTTAAACAGGCGAAATGTGTAACTTTCCAACAAAAAAAAAAAACAAAATGGTAAAATATTAAGCCAATGTCAAATAATAAGCTGTTAAAGTTGGCAATATTATTAATTACAAATTTCATCCTTGACGACCTGATTATTAACTTTTCAGCATGATTAAGAATGTTTAAGCGTACGCTTGCTTAAACATAAATAAAAGCTATTAGAAAATATATACCGATAATCAGTACAAATGTACGTTGACGTATTATTTACTTCTGCAGCAGTCCTACACAGGATATAGGATAAGTATCCAAGTTTGGAAACTAGGTGCCGGACGAGTTTTTAAAAACCAACTGCTAGCAAATGAAGAAGATTTGTACTTTACTTTTCACCCGCTATAAAAAGGAGCCGTAACAGGTGATAAAAAATGGATACTACATCACATTATCACAATATTTAGGATTTATTGACGAAAAAAATATTAAACAATAAATAGGTAGTCGAAAATGCAGCTTCTATACAAATGGAATTAAATAATTATCAGTAAGATGGCAACAAGTTGTTGATAATGAAGACAAATATATCACTGACCAAAAGACTAAAGTGTTCTATTTGCCTTGCTTCTATTCGATTCTGTTATTCTTATTAACACTCTCGCCTTAATTGTGATATCGCTTAACAGCGTCATTAACTGTACTTCATGTCAAATTTAAGGTGGTAGTTCAGATCTCATTTTTAAATTTGTGTTTAAAATGAAGCACAAGAACATACACTACAGTTATCTGACAATACAGTTATTTTAAGCTCACCATAACAAAAGAAAATCACTTTTTGAACAGAATAAGCAAGTCACAGATATCTTGATTTGAGATACTACAGGTTATTTTTCCAATAAATCATTTACAATAACAAAATAATTCTAATCTTTTTATATACAAACATTTAATTATAAAATTGGAATTGAAAAATATATAATAATTTAGTTAAATGAAACATTATTACCGCTCAATTTAAAAAAATGTAAGTGGTTTTTTTTCTCAAGCAGTATATAGCCTTTTTTTGGTTTAAGGGGAACTAGATTTTGACAACTAGTTATTTTTATCGGTTAAATGAGGTTTTTGATCATTTTGTTTAGCAAAAGTCCTCTTCAATCAGGACAAAGTGAGCTTGTGACGAAATTAAAATTCCATTTAAATCCGCCCTAAAGATTTGGAATAGCCTAAAATAACATTCAAGAAAAAATCAGCTGTGGCCACCACAGGACCGACCGCCTTCACAAAGTACTTGTTTAATTTATGCTGCTTTATCAAAAAATGTTTCAAATAACAGTTGTTAGTTATTGCTTTTATAACAACTTTTGTTAAATACATTTTTTCGAAATATATCTCTGTTGTGAAATATTCGCAAAAATCTTAAAACCGACACGAGTAAACTCCCATTTCTAGTTAACTGATTCTTACCAAAAGTTGATCAACTCGTGCCATTGATGTCAAAAGCTTAAATATGAAGTTTCATAAAAATCCTTTTAGCCGAATTTGTTCTGCATGTGTACACGGTCCGACAGACAGAGAGTCAGACAGACCGACAGACATCATGCTAAAAATAGTCAAAACGTTATGTAGGGACCTCAATTCGTGGAGATCCATCTAAATCTCGAAATGTTAAAGTCGGTATGGTCACAATGCCTGCCTTATATATGTTGGCAGTCAGCAAAAAGTGTCATTCGCCATGTTTTTAATTCCCGAATGCTACCAACTTCGGAGAATAAAGTTTCTCCAGTGCAACTACAAAACGAATTCGAACAGTAGTTGCTAGTTTTGGCCAACTTTTTAGAACAGTTCCATAGATGTTTCAGTATGTATTCACTTGTAAACAATTTAAAAAGTTTCTAAACTTACGTGTCTACATAGATGGCAGCAAGCGCAGTCCATACATATTTCCTTCCATATTATTTTCAGCGTAAGCTTAAATTTAGTTTCACGGTTTTAATTTAGTCTTAATACATTTAAATGTACCTTGATACAATATTTACTTTAAACTTTAAATATGACGGTAATAAAAATCATTATTAAACATATTTTTCTTTTCGGTGAAATTAAGGGAAATCCATAAACACACATGCTGTAGTAAAAGCTCATTTATGTTCGTTCTAGTGGATTAAAATTCTGTTAATTAATTCGTGAACACGCACGGAAATTTGGATACACGTTTAAAATTGATAGTCATCGTGTTTGTAGAGGGTGAACTCAACAACCGATTCCAGTTTACAAAATCAATTTAGGAGGTTATTTGATTCTTTTACATAACAATCTAACAGATCTGTTATAGGGTGTTACATGCTTTTATGAACAATACTTTTATACAATACTTTTAACACAATTCTTTGAATATTTTAACAGCAGGAACGTCTCATGTCCTTTTCGTCAACTGAACCAAGATGTTGATTCCAGACACTACGAAATTTTCTTCTTCCTGTACTGAGTCAACTTAGGGGTTGATTCATCCATTTAATACTTATAATAAGGATATGTTTATAAAGTGATAATAGGACTGATCAAAACGTCACAATGACCATATGGACCAATTTAAATTCAAATATTTGTTAATATACTTTTAAAATTTTATCTGTTAATATCTGTTAATTTTATATTCTTTATTTATTATCTTCATTTATTTTAGTAGTCTATTATACTTTTATTTTTATGCTTATTAATTATTATTATTATTATATAACTTTCAACATGTAAAAGCGCAAATAGCCTTTGTTGCTGTACGCCAAAAATTTTAACTAACTAACTAACTCAACATGTAACATTTATGTTCCAATTTCGTCGTTGTAGTGTTGGGTTAGACCCGTTTACAACGCTTACAAACAATAAATAAATATATAATAGTGCCAGATGTCTAAAAACTTGAAATTATAAATGGTTTCACACTGTTAAACAATATCGATATCAAAGCACACTTTGAGATACAATTAAGTTTTTCAAATACATTAACACATATAAAAAACATCCTCCTCCCGCCGGTAACAATCTTTTTAAGTGTTCGTACCCTACCAGCTCGTCCGAAATAGTCTTATATTAGGGTACGAACAGAAATATTGTTACCAGCGCTTGTAAACACCTTCTTATAAGCACCAGCTTGTAAGAAGTTGGCAGTCCTTTTATTTGATAACATTATTTTTTAGTTAATTTGTTGCGATCCACTTGAAATAATTAAATCAGTCAATTTATTATTTTATTTACAATCCAGTTATTCCATACTGTTTTATGATCATTATAAAAAATATAAAAATAAATTCTATTTATATAATTTATAATTGTATTAATTAATATAATTGCTGTCACATATTTATACTCTATTGCAGTGGTATTCAACAAAATATACTAAATTTGTGCCTCCCCAATTTGATATATTGAATGTCTGTCTCTCGCCATCACCAAGTGATATTCTGAATTTTACCCCCCGCCCCTAGTGATCACTTGAATTTCTGCACTCGATTCTCAAGTGATTTGTTTTTAAGTTTTGCCATCTCCCTGGTTTTAGTGATTTTTAGAATTTTTGTCCCTCCTTGCCTCCAACTTATTTTCTGAATTTTTACCTCCCCCATCCTCAAGTAATTTTTTTTTATACTTCTGTTCTCCCTTAATGTGATTTTTAGAATTTTAGTTCCCCCTTGCCCCCAACTTATTTTCTGAATTTTTACACCCTCCCCATCCTCAAGTGATTTTTAAAATTTTTGCATAAGCACCTCTCGTGCCTAATAAACCGAGACTGTTTATTTTCAAAATTTAAAATTTTATTTCCCCCGGTCCCCAGTAATTTTCAGAACTTTTGCTCAACGTGATTTTATTCAATAAAATAATTTTTCTATACGGATTTTTATTGCTTACTATGCAACTATTACTTTTTTTATGTAATCTGTAGTAGAATATGCAATCAGCTGGGTTATTTGTTAAAGATTGATGTAATTTTAATTATATTGTAATTTTAATTATATCGTAACTTCGAATCTAAAATTTTAGAGGTTAGAATATGTTAATGTTAGTACAAGCTATCTCTCAACGCTGAGTTTCATCTAGCGTCAAGTTACTCCAACTTTCAGCGTTAATGTGCAATGTAATGTTCAGAATCACAATTCGACAAAAACCGCCGTGACCTAACGTTAACCCTTGAGTGACTTAACGCAAACTTTCAGAATCCCACTGATTATCTGAGATTAAACTCAATATCGCAATTAGTACCGCTACAAAACAATACCATCCTTCACCTGGTCATTACCAACAATACCAACATTAACAATAAAATATTTTGTTATATATTATTTTTTCTTGAGAAACAAAAAAAAAAAATATTTATTATTATTTAATCAACCAAAAATTAAGGGGTACAGAGACAGAACTACCACAAACATTATGCCCAAAGTTTGAGGGGTGAAGATTCGTTTTATTTAATGCAACAAAAAACTTTAATACTGCGTTTCTTTTTCCGACGTTGTAATTCTAACTTCGATATAAAACATATCCCTCAAAACTGTTTTGAAGTAAAATTACTGAAATTTGTTTAAAATTGTTGCAACATTTACAAGAGATTTGGCACAACAGGGCGTACTACATTTTTAAAATACTGACGAAATAGCTCACTTAAAAATTGGCTGCCAGGTATATAGAAATATTTAGAAGTTTCATAGTAGTGTTTCAGAACAGTAATCAATCTTACTTGTCACTTGTCAGTAAATAAATCAAAGTACCGTAAAATTCATAAAGTTTCATAAAAATAAAAAAAATTTAAAAGTTTAACATTTTGCTCTTAATTAATATATAGGCTTGTTAAAATATTTTACATAATAGATACCAAAAATGTTTAGAATTATCTGAAATTTCACAGTGAAACATAATTTAATAAAGAAATAAAACAATACTCGGTTGTTTTCACTACGTTTTATTCTATCTCACTCCGTACTAGTATTTCCTCAGTTATATCATTGTCAAGAATTTATCTCAAACTTTCAAATAAGAGTAGAAACGAGAGGGATCAAATAAAGTTTGGTGAAGCCAACCGAATATTTGCTTTATTCCCTTAGATCAGGGGTTGCAACCTTTGTATGTCACGGGCCGTATTCAATAACAAAATTTGAAAATTTTACAAAATTTCTAATTCGCGCCATTCCTACCTAGTATGCAAGAAGCATAAAGCAGCGGGGTAGTAATGTGTTTACTTCGCTGGATATGAAAAGTAAATATTACTCCTATATTTTCTTATCGGTGGGCCGCACAAAAACGTTCACTGGGCCGCGTTCTTCCTACGGGCCGCCGGTTGCAGACTTCTGCTTTAGATATCAAAAATTCGTTAGTTTTCAATTACAGTGTTAGAAATGAATATATGTGAATATGTGGTCTAAACATTGTAATATTCAAAAGTAAAATAAAAAATTGATATACTGCCACCATAACATTTTATATTTACAACACCCTAGTTCCCAATATCATTTTCCCCTTCGATAACGTTTATAATTATTGCAACAGATAAAACCTTTAATTTTATGCGAAACAATCAACATCATAGTTAATTCTGAAATCACCATGCATCAAAATCCCCTGTACTTCCAATTAAGCACCTGCGCGTTCGAAAATTATCCCGAATATCATGAAGGGTGACAACATTTCAATACATAGCCCCTCATGCCATGCCGTAACCACAATGTACATATATACCAAGTGTATTTCTAGACCCTAAAAATGTGGTTTCCACAGTGTCGTTCATCTATCACCTATTTTCTCTATATAAAAAATACAAAGATTCTGAAACAATGTACTCAATTTTCGAAAAAAAAAAAATCTTTTAAAAATTTAAAAATTAATATCAGAAGAGAATTAAAGAAATGGCAAAAGAAAACTTACAGTTATTCAGCTGTCAAAAATGCGTAATGGAGTTTCTTACCTGAAAACAAAAAAATTATTTAGTCAATAACACATTCTCAGCGTTATCGTTTCTTATATAAATAAAATTGGAAGCTTTATCTGTCTTTTTATTTATTCGACTTCATATTTCGTCTTCCAAGAGGACTAAGAGCTGGTTCTCACCGTCAATAGTATAGGGAAACAGGTGAAATCCTAGTCAACAGAAGACGAAAAAATACTTTTGACGTCCCTTAAGGGTTATGTTAGTAATATGTAAATTGGTAACATCCAAAAAATTTCAGTAGTGTTTTAGAGCAAACCATTTAAGAACCTAAAAAAGTAATTTTATTGTACTATGCATTTTTTTCAATAGAATACATATATAGGGGTTATGGTGGGCGCTACCTAATAAACTTGAAACGTCTCACTTATTATTAATTACGTACGATTAATTAGATTAGTCAACACTAAGGACCAAATAAAAATACAAAATATATATATATTTTTTTTTTTCTTCAAATTATTTTTTTCTCGTTTTTAGATTTTTATCCGTGTAAAATTGAAATATTTTATGTTAACAGGGTTCATAGAGCTCTAAATATTAGGCTGTCAGTGCCACCTGTTGACTATTCTTACAATTATTATTTACTTAGTGAACGACGAGTGTATCATATATAAATGAAGCCAGATTTTAAATCACCCTTGATATATTTATTTGATAATTATCATTTGCATTTATGTAATAAAGTTTGTTTTTGTCACTTGAACCATTGACTGTACAAACTAATAAAACACATGTTTTGTCTCACTTGTCACAATTCAATTATGACAGCAAAACAATATGATAATTTGAAAATTATCTACGACGCTCTCGTTTAGTTATATTTTACTTTCTTATGGCATTACCAATAACATACATCGGTGATTCTGACAAAATATTTTTAAATATTTCCAGATCGGCGTTTTTCTTTCATAAACAAATCGTTTTGTTGGTTACGTATTTTTAATAAATATGTTTATTATCATTGACAGTAAATAAAAAAGGTATGCTAACAGTTTTTAAAGCTTATCGTAGTCAATTATTATCATTATTATTTATTACTAAACCAATTATATACAAAATCCATAAAAAATCATAATGTGAATTTATGCAACACACAACAATACATAATCATACATAATATTAACAAAAACGTGCAAATTCCTGTATTAATTCAATGAAAATGTTTAATGTTTAGAAATATTTAATTTTTAAAGATTTTTACTAACTTTGTGATACATCCTCTGATATCATGGATTATCTTTATATCATATTTTTGTTAACGAATACCAGGAAATGTTACTATTCTGTATAAAGTCAGATAACGATCAAGTGTTTTCATATTTCTATTTCGATCGTTGTTATGAGAGATAAGCACTGATAATTAATTGCCAACTTCTAGATATATTTTAATTTTTTTCAAAAGTTAATCGTATTCAAAACCCGGTCAATACAACTCGGGCGATTTCCTTTTGCTCCCGAAATTCAAAATAATACTGAAAGGATGCTATTATGACAACGAAAACACCAGTCAAATTTTTTTGAAAATAGTTCACGAGACGATTCTCGTTCTCGGTCATATTTTTATTAAAGAACAATGTAGGTGTTCTACGGCAAGGGCGGCGAGGACAGACACCTTGCATAACGCAAAAGGGCAAAAGCTTGCTTAATCCCGCCGTTCAGTATGCGCAGAGCTTGCGAAAGCACGGTTAATAACCCTTTTGGTTTGATGAGTTTTGAGCAGATAGTGTCAACCAAAGGATAATTAGGTTGTGGCGGCCATTACGACGTCAAATTTTGATCGTTCAATTTCGGCTCTTATTTTGATTGCGAAGCATATCCGCGGGATTTTTTTTTTTTACTGTGCAACTATTCGCCTAATAAGTTATAACCCATTTAATTTTGAGATGAAAATCTCGGTCCTTAATCTGTTAATTGCTTAGGTAATAATTTGTTTCTTTTTTCGCTAATTATATGTGATTTTTTATTTGTAGAGATTTTTTTCTGCAGTTAAAAATATCCTATTAGATAGACAAAAGTTGCAAAATTTCATGCATAGATTGTTACTAATTTTACATCAGATTGTTAGTTTTGTATAAGAAACTGGTAATCGGTGGTTATACGCAGCATTACAGATAAAATTAAGGAATATAAATCTCTCTCGAAATAAAAAAAAGGCTGCCAAAAATTGTGTATGGGTATCAACTATCAGGTAATGTGACACGGATAAGTCAGACACAAGATGAAAAGACACATTTTGAGACGTAATAGGCTACGATGCCTAATATATGAGGACGATATCCAAAAAAAAAAAAAACTACTGTATTTCCCAGTTTGAGAAACGCTGCTTTCAGTCACTTTTATGCATACTTTTGACCTGTTCATAAATGCATTAACTTCAATGTGCTAAAAATTGAAACACTTGTTGTAGACGAAACAATGTCTCAAATGTAAGTAAGAAATATATTATATTCTTTTCCTTAAAATGTACGTTTTTATTTATTTTTCTCCAGACTATTAACGGAAAGTGGTTAAGTATTTAAGTTCAAACACCTGACCCCAAAAAATACAAAACCTGTCTGAAAAAATCCGAATCAAAAAGTCTTGAAGATCCCTTTAGCTAGTAAGGTACATGTGAGTTGAAACACCAGTGTTATTCAGTTAGTCTGCAGACACCAGGTGTATTGCTTTGTTGCTGTGACCCTATACCTGCCCTTAGGTCGCCCTACACATGCATCTAACAAAGGGATCTTACGCGTCCCTTTTCAGTTTCTTTCCACTCACTTCCACACACCTAATTCCAAATGCATCGTTCTTTTTTCAATACATAGTGCAGTCCTGCACGTGTATTAGTACTTAAATGCAAGGGATGTGTTACATCCTTTTTTAATATTATCTTCTCCTTCTTACTCATATGTTTTTGTATAAATTGGTCTTTGTTTGGAATACAGTTATCGCAGTCTTGAACGTGTATTAACACCTAAATGCATGTATACGAAGGGTCGTTAACCAGCATCTCTGTTGCACCCTAGACCAGTGCTTCTTAAACTTACTATGTTCATGAACCAGTATTTCAATACAATCCACGACGAACCAGAAAGCAACAAGTACGAAAAAATGACAACAATGACCACAATGCTACTCGAAAGATACTTATGACAGACTTATGAAATTGTTTAGCCCAATCAGTGGCGGATCTAGACTTTCATAGGCCTGAAACTAATCATCATTTTGGGGTCCCTGAGTTAAGCAAAAAATCCTTAATTTTAGGAAACCTTTAATGTAAAATTTTATGTATTGTATACATACGACCTATTTACGTACCTATTTACGAGAGAGATCGTAAAGTTTCTAAAACAAGATAGAAAACACCACTTTTTGAGGGAAAAATGTATTTATTTTTATACATAATCTCAATTCAGCTCTATACATTTGTCAAGACAGCTTTTCCAACGCTTTTAAATACAGTCATTCCTTCAGAAAAATAAAAGTTATCTAAACTCTCGAAATATCCATTTACAGCTTCGACGACTTCAGTATTGGATGAGAATTTCTTTCCAGCCTACCATTTTTTGAGTTTTTGAAACAAAAATAAATCGGAGAGGCCAAGTCTGGTGAGAAAGGTGCAAGTTCGATTAATTCAAATCGTAATTCAAGCAGTTTCGCCATCGCAATTATCGATTTGTGGAAAGGTGCGTTATCTTGGTGGAACAAGACATTTTTCTTTGCCAAATGAGGCCTTTTAGATTTGATCTCTTCGTTCAACCTGTCTAATAACGACGCATAATATTGGCCTGTTCTTCCATGTTGCAAGTAGTAGATACAAATTATTTCTCGGGAATTCCAAAAGACGGTATCCATCACCTTATAAGCTGACAGCTGATGACACCATCTTGGCCTTGGTCTTTGGAATTGGTTCATTGAGTGTTATCCACTGTTCTTTGGTCTCGGTTCTTGGTTCTGTTTGTTCTTTGGTCTCTGGATTGTAGTGATGTAGGTATCCACGTTTCATCGACAGTTACAAAACCTCACAAAAAATCATTTTTATTGCGATTGAACATGCCTTGACATTGTTATGAAATGGCCACTCGCACTTGCTTTTAATCGTTTGTTAGCAAACGCAGCATCCATCTTGCAGTAAATTTTGTCATGTCTAAATGCTGGTGTAAAATACAATGTGCGCGGTCCTAGGAAATACTTAAGGCGTCTGCTATCTGTCGCAATTTTAGTCGGCGATCGTTCATCACGATTCCGCAGATTTTTCTAACAGTTTCTTCATCGGTAGCTGTTTCCGGCCTACCAGAACGTGATGCATATTCTGTGCTTGATCAACCGCATTTAAATTCTCCAATCCAATTTGCAACTGTTGCATATGAAAGCGCAGACCCACCATGAACTCCATCTAACTCCATTTTTATATATTTAGTATTTAAGCTTTTTAAAAAGAATTGTTTTATCACTGCACGGAAATCGATTTTATTCATGATTAAGAAAATGTACGTAATTTGTTGCTTTAGCTGACTGTCATGTTCTATACTGTATGTACGTTTAGTCTGGAAATTTGACTGCAGTTATATGACAAATTCGCTTTCAAAACATATGAACTAAACGGGCTCTGTTTAACTAATGAACACCAGCAATTAATCGCTTAGGATGAATAATGTGATTCTAAAAGTAGGGAAAAAACTTTGATGACTATTTTCTACGAATATATAAGTGTATAGAGTGTGATGGAAATTATTTTAAAAAACTGTATAAAAATAAAGTTCCTAGCGCACTGCGTAATATATGCTTAAATATAATGCACATACTCGCACATGTATGTATAAGTTAGGGCGACCATCGACGGGCATTTTTGGGGGCCCATAGCATTCCAAGGCAGCGTCATGGTAAATCCACCCCTGGACTTAGTTATAAATTGTTCGCGGACCACAGTTTGAATAGCACTGCTCTCGACTAAAGAGAAAGATCGAAGAATGATGTTGTCTTTTACATGTATTTTATAAAAACAGTGTCGAGGACTGTTATTAGAATATTCTATCGTGATACTGCATTTTACATTGCCAATACATGTAATTTAATGTGTCTGTTATATTTTCTTTTAAAATATTATCTTAAGCATAAATTATAATGTAACAGACATTTTTAGAATGCAAAGATGTATTTAAATTTCGTGGAATTGTAAAATGACTTTTGTATTGTAAAATAATCTATATTTTCTTCTTGTCTTCTCGTCTTGAGAAACATCTAATTTTTTCTGAAAAGACTAATATTACCTTTGAATATTTTAACGTAATTGTTATCATATAAAGTAATAATAGGTAATTATTTTTTGAATTAATTCAACGTAAAATTTATTACTAGGGATAAATTATTATCGAACACTGTCCGACCGTACTGAAAAAAGGTTGCCACCGCAGAAGTAGCCGCTACTTAGGACAGAAAAGTGTAAAAGTTCTGTTTCTAGATCTTCTACTCCTAGACCACAATATGATCCGTCCGAAATGACCGGTCCTATTACAGAGCTGGGATTTTTGAAATAAGGTATTTGAATAAGTATTTCTATTACTTTCTGGTATTTGAAATATTGTATTTCAAATACTTCAAAAAATGCTCTTGGTATTTAGATTTGTAAATGTTTTCTCCGAGGTATTTGTATTTGATATAAGTAGTCTGAACAGATCAGTATTTGCAATATTTTAGAAGTGCATATTATTTATTTCCCCTAGGCTTTGCGGCGTTTAGGGTGTTAATTATTACAAACAATTAACAAAATATTACAAAGAATTGAAAAATAAATAACATAATGAAAGTATTACAATATTTTTTATTTAATTTCTTTGTTCTTCTTCCAGTGTCCCTCTCTGTCTTCCTATTTTCCTTCCGGCTTCCCACTCCTATCTCCATCCTTCTTGCCTCCTGTTCTCTCACCCATCTTTCTCCCTTGCCTTCCTGACTCATCAGTTTCATTATCTCTTCCTCCCAGACTGCCTCTCTCTGCATCTCTTCGCTAAATGCTTCAAGGTTTCCTCTTCTTCCTTGCACATTCTACAGAGCTTGAACTCTGGCTTTGCCCAGTACCTGTTGTTCCTCTCTTCGTTACCGCATTTTAACCTCGCTATCCTCCTGACTCTACCCCCTGCTCGTCCTCTTTTCCCCTTCAAGTGTCTCGGTATTCCGATCTCTTATCTCTTTATATCGTTTCTCACTCAGCGATTTGTTTATTCTGTCTGTTCTTTCCTGTTCCTGTACAATATTTTAGAAGTATTACAAATATTTCCTAGAATTTCGAATATTCCCCTAGAATTTCAAATACTTTCCTAGTATTTCTAATATTTCCCTAGTATCTAAAATCTCCCCTAGTATTTAAATATTTCTTAGTTTTACAATGATTTCCCAATTTATGATTTTAGTAGTTCAAATACTCATAATTTTGTTACTCTTTGAATTGCCATGGAACCCAAAGTATGAAGCTAATTTAGTAGTCTAATATTTACGAGTGATATAAAATGCCTAATATTTTAAAGATTGTTACTATAAAGGAATATTAATTAGTGGACACATGAAATTTATTTCACCCACGTGCAAACTTGAAACTGACTTTAAACCCATACATAATTTACCAGAACTGCAAAACATTTTCTTTGTTCTATTTATTTTTCAAAATTAATTAGTCATTATAATCCTTAATACATTTATATCGGTTCTAGATTATGTATGTTAAAATATATCTTTATTTTTTCTGCGATATGTCCAAGATTTTGGGTACTTCACATAGTTTCAGTACTTGAAATTTCAGCACTTCTTATATTTCAAATACTTGAAAAATTCAAGTATTTTTCAGCACTTGAAATACTTTTAGTATTTCAATTACATTTAAAGTATTTATTTAGTATTTACTATTAATATTTTTCAAATACATTATTTCATATACTTTTTAAAAGTATTTGATATTTCAAATATGATATTGTTACTCAATAACAAATAAATTATAAGAATAACAATCATATGACACATTGGACTTCTGGATCATCCAAGTCACTAACGTTGAAATTATCCTGATAATGTTGCCAACCTTAAAGAAAAGGAAAGAGAAACGAGCCAAAATACCGTATCTTACAGAATTTTATATAGGCAAAGGTTGAGAAATGGAAAGCCCTGAAGGCGCAAATAGCCTTTGTTTTTGTACGCCAAAATATTTAACTAACTAAGAAGAGGTCCTGGAAGACTAAAGATGATTATCTGATTCGGTAACCTAAGGAAATAGTTTGGAGATACATCCACAAAAATATTTCGGAAATCGACAACGGATGAGACAAGAGAAAAAGATTGGCTTTATATAGGTAAAGTTTATATTATTTGGCACGTGAGCACAAAGAGATCCACCACTCCTGTCCTAATAGATAGGTAAAAATTCGCTACAAATAGATTGTTACTAATTTTATTTCAAATTTCAGTTTTGTATAAAAAGCTGATAATCTGTGGTTATACGTATCGTTAACTTATGTTTTCCTAATTTTAACCCATAGTTCTCAACTGTCGATAATCGTAGATGATTGATATTTTGTGGAATGCTGAGCTAAAAACTTCAAACCTCTGCTGTGATGCTGAGCTTTTTAAACCACTTAATGAATCATAAACAAAAGATTACTCACACTTTATTTACATATAAACAAAACTTTAACCTTGAAAAGAATTGATTACCTGCTGAAAAATAAAAATATAAATAGCCTCTTAAGGGGTAATTACTCAGAGGTTAAAACCCTCTGATCTATACCATTTGTATTAATATTTAATGGCACAATCTTAAGCTCCCGTACTAAAAATAAATGACTCTTAATATTTAATTCTAGTTATTTCCTAGTCATTCTTCAAACTGACTTTTCCGGCACAAATAAAACTTATAAATGTGCATCAGTTTTATTTTATTTTAAATTGAAATCAGCTAATGACCATTCCATTTTCTCACATGTTTTTATTGTGTGTAAGTAGAATTATTAAGTTGGTTTGGTTTTTGTACCCGTAAGCATAAATTAATCATGTTAACAAGTAGTAGGGTACAGTGCTTCTTAACCTTTTAAAACAGGTAACTCGAGGAATGAAACAATAATTAAGATGGTTTCCGAACGATTTTTGATTTTATTATTATCGGAGAGCGGGCTGTGTTAAGTCGACCAAAATTAATGCGATAAAGGAGTTTATTTGCCGCAAATGTAAGATTTTTTTGTCGCTTTTATTCCACTCGACCTAACACACTCCACTCTTTGCTTATTATATGGCGCTCTACCAATTATATTTTGCATGACTTTACTCACATTGTAACAACTAGGTATTCCAGAAACGACGTCACGAATATTCTCCTTTAACTATTTAATCATTTGGGGTTTGTTGGCATAGACCTCACTCTTTATATAGTACGACAAAAAGAAGGCGCTATTAAATCTTGGCAATCAATGACTATCGTCGGACTTCGGTATATGTCCAAAAACAATTCTAACAAAAAGTCAATCGTTTCTAGTCCATAAACCGTAACAAACAGTCACTCTCAGTTGATATTGTTATGAATACGACCCGGCAAAAGACTAGAGTGGCCGTGGGACAGGACAGCGACCTTTAAAATTTCGACAGTTAACTGGAATATTCCGAAAATATATAGAATGATCAGAGATACTACATACGACGCATGTTAGCTGGGTCGAGTCAGTCAAATTCAAGCGGTTGAGTCACTTCAGTGGGATAGTCAAGGGCATCAATAAGTCAGTTTTAAGCATTCAACTTCAGCATAGAGTTAGACAAGTGATTGAACTCAAGTGGAGATACTGAGTTTGTAGAATTCAGTACGGTGAGTGATTCAGTTAATCGAATACCTGGACTAGTCTGGACTACATGAGGATATACAAATTTCTGTTTAAATAACTTTATCCAAGGTGGTTACTGTTGACATAATGTTAAAAGCTTATTACGCTCTTTTCCAATCAAATATTTCCTATTGTATCTTAGTTTGAGGTCATTCGTCACCGGCAAAAAGAATATTTGCTTTGCGCCGTCGTGTAGTTATGTTAATGATGGGAGCATCATACAGGCAGAATTGCAAACTCATTTTTTCTACCTTAAAATTTATGACTTTTCCGTCCCTGTATATTTATCATTGTTTATTGTATGCACACAAAAATGTATCTTTTTATACAACCTTTGATAAAATTCATCAAATCCATTACCAAAAATGATATTTGCCTCAACTACCTAGGGCTAGATAAATCTAGAAATAGTACAAACTACTACTCCATAAAGTTTTTTAATGACCTTAAGCAGTTTACTACTACTATCAACCCCATGTTGATCCCATTTATGATGAGGATCAACATATACACCTAAAAAATTAACATATTCTGGGTTATCAAAATCGTAATATTTTGTGGTAACAAGCAAGAGTTGAGTTTTATCGGAGTTCAGTGTTAATTTATTAAAAATAAACCATACATTAGCATTTACTTGCTGGGTAAAATTTTCATCAAAAACTTTGCACAAAGATTTTGACCTGATAACTTAGGTGGTATCATCTGCATAGATTCTATAACACCACACCTACATTCTGTAGCAAAATAAGTATCGTTCAACTAACTTTTACTCACCCTTATATATGTCGCTGCACAAAGATTGGGAAACTCTGGCTTAGTTAACTACTAGTGTAAGATTAGATAGACATTGTAACGATTGTAACGACAGAGATTACAAAGAACAGATATATTTTAAAACGCTTATTTCTTCGATATAAAATTGCATGCCTTCGGGATATATAACACTGTAATTTTATAATATTGTTTTATTTTAAATTTTTCTGTATGTTAAATTTATAATAAATTATGTGGCAGTATTTTATCTCGCTTGTAAGAAATTATTTTCAATTACCATTTTGGATTTTAGTATAGAAATGATAATATGACGTGGCTCAAAAGGTTACTGAAGTTTGGACGCTTGTTAAGATCTGACAAATCCCAAATAATAATATAATAATTGAATAAAAAAATTGATGAGAAGTGTGAATTTTCACACATTTCAGGTTTTCGCAGGTATATATAAGTGAAGGCGGCATACTGAGTGTGTAACACAATTTTGCTTTGTAGTAATCACGGAAAAATTTACGATATTTTTAAAATAATTTATTGTCTGTTAATCTAAAAGCTTTAAAAACAAACTCTATGTTAAAATATTTTTTTGTTAATTTTAATTCGAATACCTAATACCATTATTTAAGCTTCTAAATATGTGCAGAATATTTTTTTTATATAGCAAGGTCCATTAAGATTTTGAAAATTGCGTCTTTGGCTTCCATTGGTTGTTTTAAGTCATATGCTCCGCCCCTCTGATTTCGTATACATTGAAACAGAATTAAATTATAATTCCAATAATTCCCACTAGTTATTAAATTTATGCTTTTAAAAATTAAATGCAACATTTGCCAAAATATAACTAGAATTTTGACAAAATAATTTACACAACATAAAAATGCAACAAAAAAACAGAAAAAATAAAATTGTCTCCAGCCCGGAAGCGAACCCTAGTTTGCAGCTTAGGAAACGAGAAGGCTAACCATTACACTATAAACGCTTACTGGTTTACTGTGTTACATAACGTATTAAATATTTGACATAGTCAACCAAAAAAACACAAAAAATGCGTTATTTTCCGAAGACATAATCTAATCAAAAATTCATGTTGTACTATTCCGGTTCACACCGTACATTACTAAGAATTTTTCAGATTTTTAGTTTAAACCATCTGAGCCACAGAGTGTGGGACAAATTTTTCTTGGCAAAAATCGCATCAAAATAATTTATTTTGCAAAAATAAAATTTTGCTTGTTAATCCACGCACTAAGGGCCCATTCATTTGAAATCCTACTCAGAATTATTATTATAATTTTTTTTTTCGATGTGCATATATTTTTTTATATTTTTAGGTGTATATGTTTTTTAGATGTTTTAGTATTTTAATATGTGCGGGTCAAAGAGTTGTATAAGCATGCCAAATTTCAACTCTCTAGGTTTAGCCATTTGGCTACAATTTTTACCGAACAGACAGACAGACGACAAAATGACGGTATAAGGGTTTTTTTGGTCATACCTACAAAACCATAAAAACCAAAAAGGAGAAAAAGAATATAACAATATTAGGTAAAATAAATAAATGAATGTATCTTTTCTACGCTACTTATAACTTCTCATCTGCGAAACAACTCGCCAAAAGCTATTGGAAAATACTATTCGTTCCGCTAAAACATTATGAATATACATATTTAATAACTGAACTACTTAACAATTTACTCCTAATTAAAAATTCATAATCAGAGTATAAAATATTTCTATCATGTAATAGTTCACAAACGAGCTATGATTAAAATCAAAACATAAAACGAGAAATAATACCCATAAATTTAATTAAAGTTATGATCGAAGTATTTCCCATTAAATGTTAAAAAACAAAGGAAACTACACTTTGTCTTTCTCCGCAATTAACAATAAAATAATAAAAATAAATCCTGTTTCATTATTTCAAAACATAATTAACTTCTGAACATTCCTCCAGCACAGTGGCATAAAAATATATTAGCTGGTCAGCTTATTAACTGTGCAACATCGAGACAACCAGTCTGACCAACTTAATCGCTTAAGTTAATATTCATATGACCACAGTGGCCACTATACTCGCAAATATACCCCACGCAATTCTGCCAACCCCTATATATATCACCCTTAATATGGTAGGTTATAATTCTATATATGCATGTGTCTAATTTGGTTATAAGGGTTGTGCGTCGTCACTGTTTGACAATTTCAGATAATTCATGTGTCCACTGGTCAGAGATTGTATCCATTTACCCGAGAAATGTTATACACCCCTAATATTGTTTAGAATAATTTTCACATTTAGGTGTCCAGTTGCAGCCTCGAGTGATTTTTTATGATAAAATTGTAGTGGATGGGTATTTTATGGATGGGTTAAATGGGATTTAGATCGTCTTGAATTTTTTATGAAGCATTTTTGGATGTAATGACACAAATTCTGATTTTTCTTTTTTACGAGATTGTAATGGTCAAACGTTTATGGTAAATGATACAGAATTAATGTGCAAAAGTGATTTTTGATATCTGCGTAGATTATAAACACATAAATGACAAGAGATGTATACATGGACAAATTGTGAAATTGTCCATTTCATAAAATGGGATTTCCTCAACATCTGTCCGTCTTATATATCTTACATAGCTAAACAAAAATGTGCGACCACGACAACCCCTACCGTATACCTACTATATTTATTCACCAAAAAGCTGAATGTTTATTTTCTTTTGTCATTTAGATAGTCTTTGTTAGGCGTAAATAGCCATTGATGCTACGCGCCAAAATGTTTAACTAACTAACTGAATGTTTATTTTTTAATAAAATATATAGGTATACTCATCAAGAATTCAGATGCCGATCGATGGTCTGATAGCCGATAAACAAATATACAAGGTGTCTCAAAAGAAATTTTATATTTAGTGGATCGATTAAAAAAAAAGTAAGCCGTATATAGAAAAAATGTTTATTAATTATTAACTTACACTTTTTGGGGATTTATTTCTTAAGAATAATATCGTCTAAATGTAGCCCCTCGCGTTCTCGGCACTCATTTAATCGAACAGTAAAATTACTTATGACGTCTCGGCAGGTGGACTCAGGGACGGCTGCCATTTCGTGACGGATATTTTCTTTCAAATGCGCCAGTGAAGTCGGTTTATTGGCGTAAACTTTAGATTTAAGATAACCCCATAGGAAAAAGTCCATAGGGGTTAAATCTGGACTGCGTGGAGGCCAATTTATGTCACCTCTCCGGGAGATCAATTTGCCTGAGAAAATTTCACGAACACGTGGCAGAGACATATTGGACGTGTGTGAAGTTGCTCCGTCCTGTTGGAACCATGTTCTTTGGTTATAGCCAAGAAAGTTTTGCAGTTCAGGTACCAAGAAGTTGTCTAACATCTCCACATAACGCTCTGAATTCACTGTAACTGCACGTCCCCTTTCGTCTTCAAAAAAGTAAGGGCCGATAATTCCTCGCGCCGACATCGAAGCCCATACGGTCACTTTAGGCGAATGTAGGGGTTTCTGATGTTTGCGTTTCGGATTCGTTGCACTCCAGTAGCGGCAGTTCTGCTTATTTACGTGGCCATTAAGATGAAAATGAGCTTCATCCGAAAACAAAATGTTGGTAAACGTTGAAAATCGCTCAATCACCTGATTTACGAAATTAAGCCTCTGACTGGCATCTTGGGGCTTTAATTCTTGCACCAATTGAATTTTGTAGGGGTGCAGCTTTACGTCTTTGTGCATAATGCGCGCTTCCGAATTGAAAGGTTCGGGTCGTCATGAACAGACTGATTAACATTCTCCACGTTTTCTACCGTTCTTGATGACCTAGGTCGCCCGGATTTTGATTTATCCAGCGTTGTACCAGTCTCTTCAAACTTTTTAACCCAATGTCGAATGAGAGGAATGCTTGGCGCATCATTTAAGTGGCGAAAACCTCGAATACTGCAGAATTTTCTACGCGCTACAGTCGCCGAATCACCGTTTTTGTAAAACTCGCACGCATAACGCGCGGTCTGCTCCCGAGAAACGCTCCATAGCGGCTGAATTCCCAAGAGCCAGGCTACCGATTGACATAACCCCCGCGCCCCTCTGATACGTTGCGTTCACGCAGTAAGCTAAATAAATATAAAATTTCTTTTGAGACACCTTGTATATCTATTTCACACACCTATTCTATTTCTACGTAAGCTATCTATACCGTATTTAAACTACTCGTACCAACGTACAGCCGTTGTTTTATCTTTGTCTATATCGTTACATTTAAATATATGTATTCACATAAACATATGTAGATGGGCTGCGTTAAGCGCAAATAGCCTTTGTTGCTGTGCGCCAAAAATTTTAACTAAGTTCTTAACTAACATTAGCGTATGTATGTTTTTATACGCTCCGATCCCACCAATAGACAGAGAATACAGATTGAAACCGAAAGATATCATTCTCACTCTCCGAACAAATAAAAACGTTATATTTTGATGATATTTTCGGTTGAATCATACACTTAACTGTCATCGGCAAGTAATTTTTCGCCGACTTTATCCTCGTGTCTCTGTGTTAAACATTTGTTAGATTTTTTTTATAAAATGTCACAATTCACAAGATTTCAATTATTATACTAACGAAAACAATGTTGCCTAAGCATACTTATCGTCGGCTTACATGTAAATACTTCTAAGTCCGAGAAGCATAACTTTTCAGGAGAGGCAAAAAACGTACAATCATTATTTTAGAACTCAGTAATACAATTTCAGTTACAATGGGCAAAACATTTTATGATTATTTTATCATTTTTGTATTATTTTACGGAAATAATAAAACGAAAAAAAATAAATAAAAATAGTCGAAAATCGGACTTAGACGGTTTTACAAGTAAGCCGACGATATGTAGGTACAAGTAAGAAAATTAGACAAGTTTTTAAGTGGACATTTGCCGATCGGCGTAGCGTAGTGGTAACAAACGTGCCCTGCGTTATTAAGGTCTCGGGTTCGAATCCTGTTCAGGCATGGAATTCTCATTAAGAAAAATGAGAATTGTCCTGGCTAAATTGCCTTAGTAGCAAAGTCCATAAACATGAAATTAAAAAAAAGTGGACGTTTAATTATTTTAAATTGCTAACAGCAACTATAAAGTAAGTGTAAAATAATTGCCAGTATTCACAGCTATTCATTTTTAAGTATTTTATTCTAAGCCATCATGATTTTTAGTTCTCAAATATATTTATTTTTAGTTTTCTCTATTTTATATTATTATATAACTATTTTTATTATGTAATTTTATTTGCTATCAAATGGTACAACAAATTTTAGTTCATGTGCATTTACTTGTTTCAAGTTTGCATTAAGGGGCCCTACAACACTGCTGTGCCTCGGAAAGGGTAAGCAGGGGCCCAGGTAATTCAATAATTCCGGACCCGAGAAGACAATAATTTTAATAACTCTCCGAAAAACGACATATCGGGCCATATGACAAATAAAAAACTGCGCGTAGATAGAAATTGTACTTTTTCTGTAATATAATATATAAAATATTTTTTTCCACGACTATATAGATATACGTTCATTACAGGCGTGTCAGTGATTTGTAAATGTAACACGTTCCGCACTACTTTTTACTACACACCACTGACCTGTTACGTACTGAGCTCATTACGTAACAGGTTGAGCTCATCACATAACAGGTTCAATCAGCAATGCAGCAATAGCTGACCATTGCTAGGCAACGTAATAAATAGGTTGAAAACAAATGTCAAATTATTATTAGTTTTTAAAGAAAACTGAATAAAAATCAAATAAGTAATACAGTCATAGTCATGGAAAAAGCATAGTATGACTTGCATGGAATTGTCATTTCTCACTTGTATGAAATGACCATCATTCCATGCTCGTTGCATAATATACTAGTACGTGACGTGCTCATTTCCAACACAGATAGAATAGTTACGATAGAAAGGCCACAAAGAAGCCCAAATACTGGTACCTGATGACAGCTAACTACATAAACAAAGTGTGCAGTCAAATAGGGTCTGGCCCGGATCTATAAACTCTATTATTTTAGTTATTATTACGTCAACTTCATGAGGTCAACTATGACAGATGATCGTTTATCCGGGTTGAGTATGTTAAATTTGCACAGGGAAAAAATTACTAATAATTGGGTAGAATTTAAAGAAAAACTCATTAATGCCAATTTACCAATGATAGCAGACGCCTTCGGTTTCTATTTAAATAGTGTTCTGTATTTATCAAAGTTTATTTAATAAATTACTAATATTTTCAAATATATAACTTCATATTTTGCCCACTCTGATTTTTTTTTTTTTTTCGGGTGTTCATGTCTATAGCCATTTTTAGGGTTTTGTAGGTATGACCAAAAAACCCTTATACCGTCATTTTGTCGTCTGTCTGTCTGTCTGTCTGTCTGTCTGTCTGTCTGTTCGGTTAAAATTGTAGCCAAACGGCTAAACCTAGAGAGTTGAAATTTGGCATGTTTATACAACTCTTTGACCCGCACATAGGAAAAATACTAAAACATCTAAAAAACATACCCCCCTAAAAATATAAACAAATATGTGCTCATCGAAAACAAAAATAATTTTATTAAATTCTGAGTAGGGTATCAAATGAAAGCCCTTAGTACGTGGATTAACGATCAAATTTTTATTTTTGCAAAATAAATTATTTTGATGCGATTTTTGCCAAAATTGTGCAAATAAAATTTTGTCCCACACCCTGTAGCCCAGATGGTTTAAACTAAAAATCTAAAAAAATTCCAAGTAATGTATATTGGTGTGAACCGAAATAGTACAACAGGAATTTTTGATCAGATTATGTTTTCGGAAAATAACGCATTTTTTGTGGTTTTTGGTTCACAAAGTACAAAAGTTATACCAATGTAAGACACTCATAAGCTAAGCGTCCGATGGCGCAACGCGTTAGTGCGCTGGTGTCGGAAGCTAAAATTCTCTGGAAAACGAAGGGTTTCGAGTTCGAGTACGGACGGAGTGAGTTTTATTTTTTCTGTTTTTTTGCATTTTTATTATGTTGAAATTATTTTGTCAAAATTCTAGTTATATTTTGACAAATGTTGTATTTAATTTTTAAGAGCGTAAATTTAATAACCAGTCTTATTATAAGATTAACAGACGATAAATTATTTTAAAAATATCGTTCATTTTGCCGTGATTACTATAAAGTAAAATTTGTCCTACACACTCAGCATACCGCCTTCACTTATTATATACCTGCGAAACCCTGAAATGTGTGAATATTCACACTTCACATCAATTTTTTTAATTCTCATCGAATTCGAGATGGTGGCCTAAGTTCTCATTCTTCATTTGTCTTATCCATTCTGTACATTGAGTATCAGGGCAACTCGCATGTTGCTACAGAAATAGTTCTGTGGATGTAACTAATGGTGTTATCCTGAAAAGGCAAAGCTTGGTAATAAATTATTAATTTTTAAATGTTATCAAATGTTAAGTGTTACCGATAAACTATAAGCTTGTCGATGAAAAAATATTTATAATACGTGAAATTTAATAAAGGGTTAAATATTTACCAAATTGTATTCTTAATTGGTTTACTTGATTGAATATAAAATATTTGCATGCACATTTATCTTCTGTCCTGTCAAGTCTGTTAGACAACTAGTCAATCCTTTAACAATTTATTGGTATTCACGCGTGGTGCATGCGGTAACATTTTCCCGAACTGTCAATTACATGTTCGACACTGTTTAACAACAGCTGAATACCCATATCCTGCAAAATCCATAATAAAAATTCTTTTGGTATAATAGCCCAGAGATATACATTAAATCCATTGTTAATCCTTTGATTTCCAGAACAGATGTGTACAAATACTAGTTATACAGATGTTGATTTTTCACATGAACACCTCGACACAATATACTGTAAAAACAGTCGTGAACTGATGATGAGTTAGGGAATTTCACGCTTTTACTTTCTATAGGTTACTTAGGTGAGGTTGAAAGACGGAATTGCAACTGTCGGATTTTCTCTAAGAGCATTATTTAATGACCTTTTAACTGAATGTAATTATAAATCTTCCCTCCAATACAACCAACCACCTTCCATCATACCCCACCCTGGCTTTTTGGGAAAATAATCACACACACAGGTCTAACTAAATATACAAAATCAGAACCAACAATATTAAAAACCAAGTTTGCGGAACTTCAGCGCCAACTGCACGAATTTCAGTTTTATTACACAGACGCGTCAAAAACTGACAACAACTGTACTATAGCTACTGTACATAACGAAGAGAGTAAAACGTACCAGTTACCAACAACCAGTAGTGTGTTCGAAGCAGAAGCTCTAGCAATTCTGAAAGCACTCGCAATGGCATCAGATACCACCTACCGAAACATAGCCGTCTGCACTGACTCTCTCAGTGTACTACAAGCCCTCAGCAACACCTACTCAAAAGAAACGGTTATACAACAAATTCAAGACCAACTGCACCAGATGACAGCGGAACCAACGAAGACAGTTCACCTCATCTGGGTTCCTGCCCACATTGGTATAGAAGGCAACGAACGTGCCAACACAGCCGCCCGAGATTCCACCTGTCATGAAGATATACTCTACCTACCCCCTAACAAAACCTACATAAGACAGATCATCAAGACGAAACTCCACACGAACAGACTGACTAAGTGGCGCGAAACTACCAACAACAAACTACGAACAGTTAAGGACGACATACAAAACTGGAACTCAGGCACTAACAGACGAGAACAAGTAATAATGACAAGACTCAGAATCGGACACACCAGACACACACACGAACACCTCATGGCAAGACTAGACAACAAAATATGTGAGACATGCAACGAACAACTCACCGTCAACCACATACTAATTAACTGCCAACTCTACACTAACTTACGTACAAACTACAATTTACAACAAGACCTTAAAGACAACTTAAGACTAGACTCAACAATGACTAATAACGTACTGAACTTCTTACAGGCAACCAATATTCAGCATCTAATATAAGTTTAAAATTAATAATGTATCAATAAACTAATTATGTATCAATCATGTAACCTTAGTAATTTCAGACACTAATAGCCAAGCAGCTGAAGTGTCTTAAAATATATATATATATAATAATTATAAATCTTATTATTATCGTGATATTTAAGGGATATTAGCGTCCAACTACAAATACAGATTAGCAATGTATTGGCTACTGTATATGGGATTCTAAACATATTGTGTGTTTATTTTCTAGGTTTATTTGCCTACTTGCCATAGCATTAAGTTATTATTGGAAATTATCCTCCTTAAATAAAAAGGACGTTTGGGTATGGATGGATTTTAAATAAAGCATAGGTTCAGCGAAGATAATCTTATTATTATAATATAATACAATAATAATAATGTACTACGAGGCGAAACAAATGTTTGTCATCGAATTTATCTATCCAGCTGAGATAGACATCTCTCTCAAAGAGATGAAAAACAGAATCAAACACATGAATCTTTTGTCCGAGCTAATATACAGGTTAGAAGGTTAATCTCATCATCCTAATTGTCCATGTTCTGGATGACCTCATTTATTATTTTGGTTCTGTTTATTATAAACAGGTGTTCAGAACAATGACAACCCTTCGTATGGGAATAAATATGAATGACTTAAAGCCTGGTTTATAATAGACTTATAACATAACGCGTAGCATATGCATAGCATGGCTCCATAACTTAATGAAGTTGAAACATAGTACTATCGTTGTACGGTTTATAATACGACCGCACAACACAGACACGCAACTCCATAACATAAAAATTCACCAAATTGAACATTCATGTTTGTGGAGGCTATGCGTAGCCAATCACAGAAGACAGTAGCATGCGCCGTGCTTGACAAGTTTTTGTATATTTTTTTGGTTATTATTGTGTTTACAACTTATTAAAAATTGAAAAAGAAGCGAGATTGGTTGAATTAATGGAAAATAATCCAATATTGAATGACAAATCAAGAAGAGCTCCGCGTTCCGACTAATGTACTAATGCGGTACACCGATTCTATTATAAACACCGTAGTTATGACTTGTGCGTTGTGCTGTGGAGACATGCTATGTTATATGCCATGCGTTATGTTATGTAGCTATTATAAGTCAGGCTTTAGCCTCGTTTACAATAGGTCCATAACATAAGTGGTCTATAATTTAATGAATGACTTTTATTGTGCTGTTTATTATAAACATATGTTCGTATTATAAACATAATAACGAAAATCATTCATTATCTTATGGACCACTTGTGCTATGTATATTATGAACAAGGCTTTAAAGATGGAGATACAGGTAGAGAAAGGCCAATACAATATGTAACTAGATCTGCTCATTTCAAAAATCAATTTTATATTGTTAATGTCGGTTCCTTTAATATTGTTTAACATTGTGACAAGAATTCTACCTAAAAATAGTCGAAACAGAATTTTCGTTTGCAATTAAATGTTCAATAATTTTAAAGTAATTCATTCCATTTTAAGTTTTACCGGAAACAAATGTTTGCAAAGCTTTTTGTTTAATTCGAGTTTCAATGTAACTCTTCCATTTCGACAAAAGTTACAATATACTTTAACTACCAATGATCCTGCACTTAAGGAATTATATTTGACTTATTGATATGATCTACTTTTCGATTAGTATTTATATTTCAAACTTAATAGAAAATTGGTTTCATCTTACTAATTCATTTGTTGTTGGTAAACGTGGCGCACCAATAATCACTATATTAATTAGGCCGGTCGAAAACTCGAAATATATCAAGGCTTCACAAGCCATTAATAACTTTTTTATTACACTTTTATCACTTTCTACTTAAAATCATTTAAGCAAGGACCTGTGTTGACAGTAGAATGGCGTAAGTAATTTGATCACACCTATTCTTGTTTAACTACATGCTACTGTTTAAAATTCGTAAAGCAGAGATATCTACTTCACCATTTGTCACCTATGCTGATAATATAAGGAGCATTGCCTACCCTAAATATACTTACTACACCGTATACTACAGCGTAGCCGACAGTAAATTCATGTTGGAACTAGTGAATTCGTAACATCCGTACTCAACTTATTTATCATGAATACCATATGTTTTTACAAATTAACATTTTCAAACAGAGAAATCTTTTATTTCCATTAATACGATATGAACAATAGTTCAGCACAATCAACATGTACCAGGTGTTTAATATACTCCTCTTAACCTGAATATAATATCTAATGACGGCTAATGAATAAAGTAATTGAGATGTAAATTAAATATGTGTCTATTGAAATTTGCTACCCTTGATATCATTAGGGATAATAGGATACAGGTAGTGGCTAATGATGATGGAACTGGTAAACACACGCAGTCACGCCACCTCATATTTGGGTTAAAAATGGTACCCGAACAATGTGATAATGACTGTAAAATGCATTAGGATGTAAACATACATTACCGGAATGAAGTGCACCTAACAGGAAGCCAAACACTCACCTGGAAAAGAAAGACATTTTAGTAAAAATTCTAATAAATTGAATATATAGTTTTCTATTAATGTACACTGCAGGCCAAAAGTTTAGGACCAGTACGGTATTTAATCAAAACTAGTACAAAACGTCACTGTACAAAATATTTTGTATTGATGATATCAATTTTTAGATATATAAATGTGTTTTATTTAGAAACAGTCATAAATTTGTATAAAATAACCTTCAAATATACATAAAAACGTTAAACAGTCTTTTCGTCAAAAAAACCTCCTTTACATTTTAAAACTTTTTGAACTAGTCTTGGCATACGGGCGATTAATTTTTGTATTTTTTCATGTTGCATGCTATTCCACGTGTCTTCTAAAACTGTCCAAAATTGTTCTTTGGACGTTGGACAGATTTCCCGGACCTTACGATCCATTTCCTCCCATAACAACACGATGGGAGTCGGGCGACTGTGGTGACCAGACCATATTTTTGAGCACTCCAGCAGCTTCTTTCTCTTCTACAAACCCCTTGCACAATTTTGAGGAATGTTTCGGGTCGTTGTCTTGCATCAGAGTGAACCCAGGTCCAATCACTCTTAGGCCAGACGGTACCGCATGGTCTTCTAAAATTGATTTGTAGCGCTCCTTGTTGAGAATACCTTCTATACGCACAAGATTTCCCATGCCAAGACCCGAGAAAGTTCCCCAGACCATAATGGACCCACCTCCATGCTTTACTGTGGGTACCACACACTGAGGCAGCATATTTTCTCCCTGGCTCCGACGGGCGAATGTTCTACGCCTGGAACCAAATATTTCAAACTTCGATTCATCTGTCCACAGTACTTTTTTTAAATCATCCACTGTCCACTGGCGATGAAGAAGAGCCCACTCTAACCGTTTCTTCTTATTTTGGGGCCTAAGAACTGGTCGAACAGCGACACGGCCGAACAAATTGGCTTCACGTAAACGGCGCTTCACGGTAGTTAATGATACCTCCTTCGAACCAGTTCTGTTCAATTCTGCTCGAATCTCAGGGGCGGTCAGACGTCTATTTCTTTTCCTTGTGAGAGCAACAAAGTCATCCTGCACTTTTGATGTGATTCTGGGTCGTCCTGAACGTGGTAGGTCTTTATTGCTGCCTGTTTCCTTAAATCTTGCAATAGCGTTGTGCATAGAAGTCTTAGAAGTTTTCAACTGAGCAGCAATAATACGTTCAGATTTACCTTCATTGTGAAGGGTTATGATGGCTGAACGAGTTTCAAGACTAAGTTCTCGAGTTTTACCCATTTTGGTAGTCTCAGTGATGTAAAAATCGAAAAAAGTTGTATCGGAAAAAATACAAAACAAAAACTGATTTAAAAAAATAACTACCGCTTCATACTTACTGTAAGTCACTAATAAAGACTATATTAACAGTTAATAGTATAAATATAAAAGAAATTTCAAGTCAGCATTAATTTAACAATCCAAAGATATCGTAATGTAAATATACTAACGTAAGCGAAAACAAACATAACATAAACTCGGATAATTTTGTATAAATAAATAAGAACCATCTTAAAATGATCTATGTAGACTAAAGTTATGTTCTGCGTAATAGAAAAAATTAAATACTCATCAATTTTTATCTCCGTTGACAATTAAATCATATAATCAAATATTAAAGCAACTGGTCCTAAACTTATGGCCTGCAGTGTATGTATGTTTATATAGTAATATACCGTCACGAATAGTTATATTCGGAGAGGATTTACTAGACCGACGCCTGCCAGAGAAAGGGTATGGTTCAATCACACATTAGAGAAAACGAGCAGGGTGTTTGTAAAAATTAAATGACTTTGGTCTACCCGAAGAGTAAGATGGTACACATATATATTTTCCAGTTTGTTCAATGACGTAGAAATATAGACAGTTGTTCAAATAAATGTAAAAAAGTTGCACGCCTTCGAGATGTAAGTTACCGATGTTTATTAAGAATATCATAGACAGATCGGGTAGTGCAGAATTCAGAAGTTCAGGAAATGGAGAAACTTTCAAAAACTGTTTTACACCATCAAGAAACGAAAATTGAAATATCTGGAATGTATCATGACAGGAAAAAGTACAAGTTCCAACAATTTAGGGAAAGATCCTAGAAAAAAGAAGATTCGATTGTAAAACAACCAGAGCTAAAGGGTCCCCGACAATGGCTCGGGAGCATTTAAAATAATCTCTTTCGAGCTGATATATCAAAAGAGAAAATAGCTCGAAGTCGACCCCTTTCGAAGGTTGGCAGCTATCATTTTGCCGAAAGGAGTCGGCGAAGAAAAAGAATATTTTTGACACACCTCATATACAGCTTATTAATGTTGTAATGTGGGACATCCCACTCCTGTTTAATTTTGATTTAGTTAGTGCCGTAATCCTTGATTCATTTTTTGCAATTCAAGAAACAAGAAACAGTAGCTGTTTAGTAAGTCAGTTTTAATCCGAGCGATCTAAGTGCTCTCGATCCGTTCGAAAAGTCTTTATTTATAGTCCACCTGAGTGATCTGTCAGAGCGCTCAGTACATTTATAAACAATCCGTTGATCTAGCAGGTTTGCTGGGATTCATTTTGTGGTGAGGCTTAGCGCGAATAAATATGAATCCCACAGCCAATTTGAAAGTGATGTTAAACATAATCACACAAAATGATGAAATAAGTGCTAATAACTGCGGTGTTGTCGGGAATACAATTTTATTTTGAAACATGTACATCATCTTTAATTTTAATACTAATGTCCATTTCATTTGCACCATACAAAATATAATTTCAATGCAATCCGAATCAAACTTGTGACGTCATCGGATCAATCTGAGAAATCTTCCGGATTGATTAAACGTAATTGCTTATTGATATGTGGTTACAAATGAAGTGAACCACTCTACTCGATGAGGAAAGTTTACCTAGCTGAGCCATAGTAACGAAATCGATCTTTGCACTACTTTATCATCTACATTTTTAAGGAAAAGGTGCAAAATACACAATAGCAAATAATTTACATTTATATTTGTATAACATCAATATATCGAATCCATAGCATTTTCCGGGACCGTTTGCAATGCGAGACAAACGACTCAAATCACTGGGCGTCTGGTCACTTTATGTACAGCAGATTTCTACTTGTGCTTTTTAAATCTCGTCATGAATATTCTTAGTCAAACAACTTCTCTTTTGTCCTCGATATGATTCATAGTTGCTATACAAATCTTATCAAAACTGTAATAATAAGTATTAATTATAAAAATATCAGACACACCTGCATACTGTATGTGTAATCTACTGAGGGCTGATTTCTAAAGAGACAAAATAACGCAATACAAAGTAGTGCATTGTTAAAGTTAAACATTATCATTTATTGTTGCTATTTGTGTCGTAATGCCCCGCAAATGAACACCTGCATGTGTTGGATAACTACACATATGAACTCAACCTATGGGTATTATCGTTCATGGGGTTACTGCTATTAACTATTATTATTAACTATAAATATAAAAATCTTATTATTAGGCCCTTTAGAATGGAACACCTGCGGACATTTTTTAGATTTATAGCAATGTACAGATATTTATACAATTTGTTACAATTTGAAAACATGATTGCTAAAATCTAACAGTTAGCTCGTCAGGAGATTTTATTGGCATACAATAATAGGTCTTAATAGACTGTTCGTAGTCATTTCTAACAGTTTATTATTTTCAGCTGCAAGCGCTGAGTAATTTTAACGCAATTGTACGAGCTCTGAGCTTGCGGCTGATACTAACAAGCCACTGAAACTGACTATGAACAGATCAACATTCAGACCAATTCTGTAACTCAGTTACTATGATCATAGTAATTAAATTTGTCACTATGATCAAGGTCAGTTACTATCATGAATGAAAGTCATTATACTTTTTATAATCAGACCAATTCTGTAACGCAGCTACTATGATAATTGTAACTAAATTTGAATAGTATGTCAAGTACTAGGTGATTTCTGAGTAACTCAGTATAAACAATCAGACAAATTCTGTAACTCGGTTACTAGGAATATAGTAACAAAATATGTCACAATGAGCAAGGTGAGTTACTATCATGAATGAAAGTCATTATACTTTTTATAATATTTTATCTTGTATTAACGTTACTACACAGTAAATTTTTACAGAATTGATCTGAATATCTCCACCACTCCGGCGTGGAGCATAGGATCTCAGCAATATGTCTATCTGTCATAGCGAATGTGTAATCTACTGTTATATATATATATATATATATATATATATATATATGTTTTTCATTTAATGACTTAATAGTCTATGTATTATCATATTGATAGTTCTCTCAATAAACAAATATATATATCTAATCTGATTTCTCGCTATTGCTTTCGATTTGCAATTTTTTTTTCATGATGGTTTAGGACAGTGGTTACCAACCTTTTTTAACTATTGACCCCTTCAAGAATTTCTGTACTTATCATATCGAACCCCTCTAAAAAACATAAGTATCCATAAGCCCACAGTCAGATTTAAAAATGAAGTGGCAACTGGTGTGAGAGAGAAATCCAAAATTTTCAAAATTCGATCGAAGGGTAGCGTTCCAAAATTTTCCAGTTATAACCGGGGGGAATCCAAATTTTTCAAGTGATAAACGAGGGGGAAGCAACATTTTCAAATGATGACTAGGATTCATCTGATGACCACAGGAGACGAGAAATCCAAAAGATTAGCAACTGTCACTAGCCGACCGTCGGACAACATAGGCCGACCTTTTTCATCGACCCCCGAATCCTAGTCGATACCTAATCGTCATATCGACCCACGGGTGTCCATATCGGTCACTTTGGGGACCCCTGATTTAGAATATCTTGAGGCAGTAGCCGATAGAACCCCGGGTTTGAAAATGAATGCATAGAAAACAAAATAGAGTAAACCCTTTGATTTCCAGACGATTTCCCTCTCGATTTTCCAGACAAAATTAACACACAGTTAATTTTAACATGTGGGCCAGATCTCCACTTTACTTTTTACCAAAATTTGTTTACAACTAAAGGAAATTTGTTTAAATTTAACAGTATAGGCATACTAAAATTTAACAGTACAGGCGATCAACATACCGTTGGATTCGGCGAAAGTTGTCAAATATTTAATAATGAAAAAAAAAAAAACTTCATTTAGATTGCTTTTCGTTAACTTAAGCCGCATTCAGAGCTCTTTAAATTAACACATTATGGACTGTTCGTTGTTACGCTGTAAGTTATGTTTCTATGCATTGTTTTAACGTTCTACGTACCGTTCACAGCAAGTTATAAATATGAATGTGTTACGAATAGTTCGACATCTGTGTGTCTTTAAACCAACTACATGGCTTCGTAAAATGTTTTCTATGTATTATCGTTTTTATAATTTTGTTGTCTTAGATTTTAACTAACTAAACCTAAGCTAACTAATACATACGGTGACACTGACAGACTGGGATAGCCAATGTGTTTATATGTCTGTCTCATTAAAACATCTCACTAGCTATAAGTTTAGAAAATTATCCACAATCCACAACGAACAACGTATTAACTTTAGAGGTCTGCTACAGCTACAGTCTATAAGCTATTGATTTAAGAGCTCTGAATGCGGCTTTAGAGTATATGCAATTCGCTAAGACAGTTATTCGTTAATTATAGAGCTTATATTATATGGCGATTTTTTTTACATAAACATATATATATGGAAGCATCTGGGTTCGTGATAAATTGAGGAGTTTTTTTGAGTCG